>CM069543.1:18674943-19395568 GCA_035773235.1 Eospalax fontanierii
CACCTGCCTTTTCAAAACAGATTTCTTAAACCCTTATTCCTTTGATTCTTCTGAGCAGCATGAAGGAGAAAACCAAGCACATCTGCAGGTTTTAGGAATTCATTCCCACAGAGGAATTCTTACACATGTTAGTTTTCTAGCATAAAGTACAAAAATTTATACAACTGTTCAGAACAAGTTTAAGAGCAGGTTAAAACAAAAAGGTATTTAAAGTGAAATATACAATTGCACTGCTTTTTCCTTTTCTTTTTTTTTTTTACTTCAACTGAAGCAAAACTATATTCACAATATGAAAAACACTTATTTGTATCCTCACCCCACTCACATATGGTAAGTATTTCCTTGGTTTCTAAATCTGATGCATTTCCAAATACACTGGGGGAAGAAGTTCTATACAGTTTTTTCCCAGGGAAATTTGTACAACAGAAGTTTTATGGAATCGATGAATTTTGCTAAAAGGAAGAATCTTTGTCCCTGTAAGACCAAACAAAATAAAACAAAACAAAGCAAAATGTAAAAGTCCGCAAAACCTTGTAAATTGAAAGCCAACACAAAGAAGGCATGATATAGTTTGCTGAATTTCTGCCAACTACCAACTAACTAATCCCTACACACACACACACACACACACACATACACACACACACACACACACACACATATATATATATATATATATATATTTCTATAACAAGAGCTCATTTAAAATGGTACCCCTGGAACAGCAGAAAGATGCTGAGTAAACTGAGTAAACTGGCTGTGTGGGTTCTCGGGCTGGTTAGAAGAGCCTGATCACTCATCCAATTTTATTTGGATATAGATAGATAGATAGATAGATAGATAGATAGATAGATAGATGATAGATAGACTGCCTCTGTTTTTCTACAGAAAGCCAAACCAAACCAGCAATTCTCTACAATGCATATCGTCTCTGTAGAAATATCTTCTCCTTGGGTAAATTCAGGAATCTAATCTGCTTGTTTTCTAAATAAATCAGTTTCATTTTGTGTTAAAAAAGAAACTGTGATATAGGCTAGCTTTAACTGCCGGGTTGAGTAGCCCTAGGCTTGACAAGTCAAGAAGCATTAGCGGATGATTGACTCTCCCTGTCCTGGAACTCAGAGCATTTTAACAGGGAGATCTCCATTGACTCTCCTTAATCCCTCCTGTGACACTTGTACTGTGAACAGCTAAGGAGGAAGGAAGTCAAGCACCCATTTGTCAGGAAGTCTCTGCTGTCTCTTTCCTCCCTAAAGGCAGCAACTGTCGGCACCTGTGCCTTCAAGCCAGCCCATGTTCCCTTATTAGTGTGCACATTTCCAGAGGGAATCCTTTAGAAAGACTTTTGCATTCATGTGAAGGGAAATACTTCAGCTTCTTACAAGCTCCCATAGCCCAGGACAAGGTGAATGATGACCAACATGTACCAAGGCTGAAGGATATAAACATACAATGATATGTTTTGCCATAAACAATCACAGAATAAGACCCTTTTCACAGGTGATTGAACAAAATGAATAACAGAGATGTATATTCTGATGCTCACTGCTCATATAAACTCATGTTCTGCATTTTAGAATTCAGGGAAGGCAGAGCTTCTGCAGCGGGAATAAGCCCCATTAATCAGGTCATTCCTCCAGGTACACTCTGAAGGAGCTCCATTTGGTGATTAAACTTCACATATTATATTAGGCAACAGAGCATGCTGTTAACAGCATGTTATCACCAAAGGCAAGAGAAAGCATTCATTTCAGATAAGGCAGGTTCACTCATGTCAACTCTCACTCTGTTCAGGAGTTTGGGTGAGATATACTACAGAATGCCTTCAACCAGAGCAAGCATTTGCTGAGTGCCTACTATGTGCTGATCACTATATCGGATGCTAAGAAAAGCAAATTATGTTATATACTCTTATATTTTAGGATCAATAAATCAGCAAGATATTCAAGGTGGTAATTCAACAATCTGTCATGTACCTTAGAAATGTATTCAGGTGTGTGAGTGCTAGAAGAGTTACAACTTGGGTTCTTATTAATTAAGAGACTTAGTGAAAGATCAAAAACTATGGTAAACTCGATCAAGGTGTTTGAAGAAACCTACTTAATGTGTGTTCTTTGTGAACAGGAAGGCAAGAAAATAAGCCACGAATTCTGAGACTTTTGATTCAACAGATACATTATAGCCTAGACACAAGTTAGTCTTACAGTTTTATTCTTGCGGGATGAATACAATTTTGACGTAAGAGTTTAAAGACACTTTTGGATGGTAATTCTAAACAAGAATTTTCAGGTGCCATAAAGTATCAGTTTTTAGCCACAGGCATCCTGACATTTTTTGTCACTTTTTCTAGTGATGGTAGATAAAGCCAAACAGAACCCCGGTGATGCGACTCCTGCTATGAAAATTTCAGGAAGACAGGGTCTCAGAGATGTTCTTGGGTAGTGATTTCTAAAATGTATTTATTTTTCTGAAGGAAGGATAGTCTGTGGTGAATTAAATACAACTTTGCATTCAGTTGGGATTCCGTTTTATTTTTCCAAGAAGAAACAAGGGGATGGAAAAATAGTTTAAAGAGAAAAGACCTTGTCTTTCAGAAAATGGTTCCAGAACTTTTGAGATTTCTCTAGCAGATCAACTTGAAATTTCAAGGAAAATAACTCAAGCTCACCAATGTACTGAAGAGAAGTTCTCTAGGGAAGGACAACTGCTTAACTTGCCTTTCTAGCACGCTCGGTGGCACAGAGGAGAAGAAAACTGTGGTTTCAACAGAATCCAAACATTATTGTATCCACTCTGAAAACATTTATTCATTAAGGCTAAAACAAAGGAAAATGTTTTGAAAAATAACAGCCCATAATTTAAGCCCAACTGGGCTAGATTTAAATTTGTGTTCTGGCCATTTTCTTGTGTGTTATCATGAGTATTTACCATGGTAACATCTGCATAGAATTACCTACTCACTTCTGAGTATTTAATGTGCATATTCTCAAGAAACATGTGCCTTGCTGTCTGTTACATATATTTTTAAGACCACATTAAAAGAGTCAGAAGTGGGAAAGATGTTTTCCAAATCTTAAACATGGACGTTTTTCATTTGGAGTTCTGAAAAAGTGCAGTATCTGCTTTAAAATGCAGAGACCCCATTGCAAAATGTAGCAATGAACCTTAACTCCCTAACTTCAACATTTCAAGAAAGTGTTATATTTCAGTAAACAGTAAAATGACAGTTCCATGACAAGGACTAGAGAGAAAATGTTATGGAAATGTGTATTTATCACTTGATTTTTTAATTAAGCAATTGGAAAAGAAGCCCTTCCTGTGACCATAGGAGGATAAAGCCCGAAGGAGGAAAATTAACAGGTACATGATAGTGTTTGACTGAAGCACTATGTGATAGAAGGGAGATCATGAAAGAAGCAAACCCCCAGGATAGAAATAGACAGGAGAGTCAGGAGAGTCAGAGGGTACCATTGCCAGTCTGAAGACAATTTGAAATAGAGGCGCGGCGAAGGCAGGAGTAATGGCTCTGCTTGGGATTGGAGGCTTCCTGATTGGAGGAATTCTTGACAGGGATCTGCTCCATTTACAGAATGTCAACTCAAGCCAGTCTTCCACTGGAAATGTTTGACACAGGGAGCTTTTCCCACAAAGAAAACATTTTGTTAATAAAATTTTGTTGTCGTTGTGGAAGATCTTTTAAATGGAACCAACTAGAACCATGTCTCAGCCAAGGTTGTAGAGGCAAAGCCTGACCTTGGATGGGCTTGACAGGTCTCTGCAGAGAGAGACAGCTTCCATTATGCTCTGCTCTGCCTCTCTAGGTATTTCTCTGACACCCTGAAGCTCTTGCTCCACTGGGGTGGGGGGAGCTTCTTATTACATTTCACATTAAAGACCTCAAGACACAGCAACTGCTGCAAAGACTGACAGCACTTTTTCTAAGAGGATGAGCTAGTCTTCCTAAAGTGAGGGACTCAGGGTAGGCTGACTAGACTTCAGTGTATGAACCTGCACAGAATTCACTTGAGAATAGGAACTTGACACAATAGACCTTAACACACGGATGAAAGATGAAAGACTGTGTGGATTCTAGTTGGGGGGCTATGCAGGGTGATTGCTGGTGGAGAAATGGATATAAAGATCATTACAATTGATTGAGAAGTTTAGTATGAAACACACAGTAATTCAATAAGTTTTAAAAATTTTAAAAAGAAAAAAAAACTGTCAGCTTGTTTATTTTTAAATAATCTTATTAGCATTGCTTTAAACAAAATAAATAACATGATTAAACTTAAAAACTGCAAATCAATTGGAGAATTTCGAAAGGGAGTGCATGCCAAATTCACATTAGAACAACAGTGATAAATTTCACAGCACTGTTGAAGCTTGGTAGTAAAGTTTTGTCTTCTCCAGCCTCAGTTTACCTTTACCTGTGCTCCAAAGAAAATATAAAGCACCTAACTGAACTTCTAGAGACAAAAACATCAGAGTCCAAGAAGTTAAAAAATTACTGTAAAAACTAAACTAATAGAATTCTCAAACTAAAAACATATAATTTTATGTGTAGTGTAAATTCACAACTTTCTATATCTATAATTTTTGAGTATTATTTACTGACTTTTTTTCTCATAAGCAATCATTTTCTCATATGACACATGATAAAAAGGCTGTCATTGGTTCTTATTTGTGGGAAAAGTTTAGCAGGGAGTCCCTCAGCCCCTCCAAATCATCAGCTTTCTATTTCCATATGTAAAGTCAGAATCAATTTGCAAAAAAGAATTATGTGAGACATGTTAAAATAAAAATAATGAAAGTGGACTTAAGTGGGATATAAAAATTAGGTTAAGAGGTTCATGTGGGTACCCCACGGAAAAATGTTTTATGATTACATTACAGAGTTAGTCGTTTCATAACAGGAAGCTCTGGCTGGGCAGGAGAGGAGCGTGCAAATAAAAGAACATAAAAATCATGGTAATTCCATGATTCGAAATTATCCCCTCTCAACCTTCGGCTTCTTTCTGCCTATAGCTATAGTGATACTGACATGTAATGCACACATGTAAAGGAATCACAAGCTGAACTGAAACACAATTATAAACATCCTTCTATTTATTAGCTATGATCCTGCAACGTCCCATTCATGTGCCCCCATTGTTTTACAATCTGGTTGGTAATTATTTAAAATAAATTCCATGAAGGAGAAAATTTAGATGTAGATATGTGTTACAAATTCCATCTCACTCCACACAGAAATTGATAGTTCTCCCTAACTTCCTAATTGACTCGAAATATCCGTGTTTTAAATGGCCTCATTTTCCTGACCAGTATTAGGTAATATCTTTTAGAATAGTATTTGTTATTCTGACATATGCACAAAGAGTTAAAAATATAATAATTTTTCATTTATTTAATAACCAGGGAGATAAAATGTTTTATTATCTGTTTATGATCGTTTGAATTTGTTTCTTTCCGAAAATAAATTAGCAAATTTAAAAATGAAAAGACATTTTCCATTAGTGGGCTATTTCCCTAAAAAAAAAAAAAAAGTCAGATCGAGTCACTTTTGTATTCAGATGATATTTCTAGTTACAGGGTGTCACATCCACATCCCAGTAAGGGAAGCGTGGAGGACTTCCTTCAAGTTTTGCTTCAGCCAGCTGCTGTCCCCGAATTGTTCCTGTTGGAACAAAGAAATCCAGCATTGTTCCTTTAGGACACAAACAAAGCCAGAAATATTCAGTTCCTTCTCTTTTGCCAGTTTTGTGGTGTCACTACTGTCCTGCACAGCCTTGGGCCCTTGCCCCTCCCTGGCCCTCCCTCCCCCCTGTCGGGTCCTCTCTGGCCTTCTTGGCCCCTCTCGGCCCCTCTCTACCCTTCTCTGTTTTGGCTCCCTTGCATAACTCCACTTTCATTTCAGCTCTCCTGAGTCTTAAGAGCTAACTTCAAAGTCATGCTTTCTGACACAGGGGAGAATTTGAAATTGTTTTCCTCTGACTCCCTTCTTCAGCCCAGGGAGAACGACAAGAAATGACTGAAGAGTGAGAGATCACTCCTAACCCCGCTGCTGAGAAGCTAAATGAGTGGACTGGATATTCTAAAATATTTGTCTTTTGAAATAAGGAAACAAAATATTTACCAAAGACTGAATTGTTTCACTTAAAATGTACAAAAACGCTATGCCTAGGATTTTATGTCTCTCATTTTAGAAGTGAGAGAACTGGGAACTGGAGACTAGGAAAATAGAAATCGGAAGATCTAACCTGAACATTTGCTACCCAAGATATAAATCAGTGTGTATGCGACTCGTAACTAAATCTGAAACCGCTGTTAAAGGCGATTCCTCCATTCTCTTCCAGAGAAACAACTCAGAAATGTCTTCATTTTCATGTCATTTTTCTGTTTTGTTTTCTGTGCTTTCAAGTCTTTACTCACTTCCTTATAGATTCGTAGTATTAAAGTGTTTCCCATTCAAGACTGCCTTACCCTTGAGCAGATTTCAGGGGTGAAACATCGTGTACACTCAGAGAAAATGCATGAACCCTGACAGTGTTTGGCTATATAATGGATGCTGTCTTCAAATTTAGATTCGGGACATCATTTTTTTAAACCAGTCATGTCAAAATTTCTTTGCTAACCCATTATTTCCCTTTTAATTGGTTTTCATACAATATATTCGGGTAGCCTATTGACCCCCTCTCCTATCAGCAACACTGTTATCACCTCTGCCCAATTTTACATATTCAAATGTCCTTTGGTGTGCATTCATCCTTTGGAGTCTGGTTAACCTAAGAATCAGAGAGAGAGAGAGACTGAGAAAGAGAGACAGAGAAAGATCGAATTCTGAATCAAAGAGAAAATATGCAGTTTCTCAGTGGATGTTGAGAAACTATCAAAGTCTCATTAACATCAGGATCTTGATCTGGACTCTGTTGGTTCTCCGTTTCTTACAGTTGTTTGGAAGATTTGATTCAAGGTGCAGAGCACAGTGTGAAATATAGTTTGTTGCAGAGCAGAGTAGAATATGTTCCCATCGATGAGAGTGGACAATGGCCAAAGGCCAAAGCTTACATTTCAGGTAAGCTTAAAACCATTTCTGTTTTATTTAGTTAATTACTCAGATGTTTAGTATAGGTATGTGTGTGGAATATAAGCAGGTATGTGTTTGCTCCCATGAACATGTGTGTTACATGTGTGGAGGCCTGAGGTTGGCATTCAAAGTCTTCCTCCATCGTCTTCTACTACATGTAGAAGGCACAGACTCTCACTAAAGAGCTCAAGTTTTCAGCTAATCCAGCATCCAGCTTGATCCAGACATCCTGTCCCTCTCTCCCTCCTGATGGGATTATAGGCAGACTGCCATGCTCAGTGGCCCTTTATTTGTATTCTGGGGACTGAAACTCCTGTCCTCACACATGATGTCCATGCAGCAAGTACGTCATGTCAACCAACAAGCCATCTCCCCTGGCCCCTTTATTTAATTCATTTATTTATTTACTATTTCTAAAATATCCATAATAGACAGCTTTTCATGGGTCTGTTTTCCTATCCAGGTATTTGACAGGTCCATTTGGATTTACTCCTATGGGAGTGGACAATGGTACACTCATGTTCTTTATCAAGAAGCTTCTGGCTAGGTATTAATCTTGTAACATTTGGGTAAAACTTCTAAGTAGTTAAATATGTCCTATCTCCACCCAGGTCCAGAGATTAACTCAATACTATTATTCATTTTACAGATTTTTTTGTTTGTGGAGGATATGTGCAAGTATATGGGGTGCCATAGGAGAAATGAAGACAGTTTTGGATATCCTAGAACTGGAGATATATGCAGTTGTATATGATGGGATTTGAACTCAGGTCCTCTGTCACAGCAGCAAGTTTCCTCAACCACTGAACATCTCTCCCACCCTCAAATCCTATTGCTTTAGTCAGTAATGAGAACCCTGCAGCTTCTGTTCTTGGTTTATGAGCACCTCACCATGAGCAAGGGGTGCATCTTCAATGCCATCTAAATCTGTTAATAACTAACTGTCCACCTATCGTTGCCTACTATTATCTTTTGAAATAAATTTATGCTAAAATTCAAATACCAGTGAAGTAAATAAACTGCAATAATATAATGGTAACTGGTGGAGATATTTTATGAACTCCAAACACCCAGAAATTATATCACAAAACTAATATCTATGTCATAAAAATAAGATAATTGGGCTGGACTGAGCAATTAAGAGCACTGGCTGCTTTTGCAGAAGACCAGGGTTCAAATCCCAACTTCCACATGGCAGCTGACAACTGTCTCTAACCCCAATTCCAAGGAATCTGATGCCCTCTTCTGTCCTCTGGGCATTGCACAACACAGGTGCATTTACACACACACAGGCATAACACTCAGACACATACAATAAAAATTAAATATTTAAAAAAATAAAATAATTGTAACAAATCAAAAATAGATATCAAATGGATAACTCACTGTGGGCACACATGTAATATAATATGAAATCATAATATTTAAAGAACTTTCAGGAAACACACACACCAACATCTCATTAAGAGTTAGGGGCAAAGAATTTTAAACATAATTTCTGAAAAGAAGCATTTAACTTTCCAATAAATTCTCAAAAAAAAAAGTTCTACTTAAAAAGTAACTCCTAATTTTAATTAAATCAGTAATGTAATACAAATTTCAGAGTATCAATGATCAAAACACAAAACTTTGCGTGTAGGAAGCTATAGGCACACTAGCATCTACTACACTATTAGGAAACAGTATTTTGCCAATAGATCTGGAAAACTGTTCCTATGAAATCATTTATTTTTTTACATTTATCTTTGTCTAGACAGACCACAGGCCGTAGGGGGAACCCATCAATTTCATTCTGATAGACACTCTATTAAATAATGACTGACTGTTTATCCCATGTCTCAACTCTCACAAGAGCTACTTCTTGTAGCAGATGATGATTAACAGAAAGACCCACAAGCAGTCAACATGTAGAGAATAAGAGACTTTGGAGTGCTCAGCCCTAAAGGGAATACCTATATGGCACCCTGTCCTCCCCAAGCTCAGGGATCATGGTGGAAGAAGGGTTGGAAAGATCGTAAGAGCCAGCAGCTGTGGATAAAGATAAGAAAACTTGCCTGGGCTCTGTAGATTTGAACCCACAGCACTTATGACAGCATGCACAAGACCTGTCCAAGACACAAGACCATGCACAAGACACCAGGTAGATTGTCCAAACTCCATGATATAGGCCCCAACACAGATCAGGTGGGAAACACAGAGTACACTAGGTGAGCATTTAAAGAAAAGAAGAGGAAAAAAACATAATAGAGGACATGAAGTCGGGCAGAAAGGTAGTAAGGTGGCAGTAGAGGGTGAGAAGGGCATGAACACTATCAGAATACATTGTATGAAATTCTTGAATTAATAAAAACATTAATAAAAATTGTATGAATGGACATCAACTGAAAGAAGTCTGTTGACTCAGATGCTTCTGAATGCAAATAACCAAACAGCCTTGATTGTTTTAGACAATAGAGAAATCATAGGTATGCCAAACAAAACCTTTTGGTTCAAGTTAGGTCTGAATCAACCTCAGGTCATGCAGAGGCACTATTTCTTTCTTCTTTTGCAATGTCTTTTATATGCAATGCGAAGCTTATTACATACAAAAATAGACTGTTATTATTTTTTAACTTAACTTTTATATCAATTGATTTTTTGTGGGGAGATGGGAAGGGAGTGTCGCGTTATATCTGAGTGAAGGAGCGGTATGCCCCTAACATTCTCAGTTGCTGCCCTTTCTTTTCTGGCTCTCTTCATTTTGATTGTCAGTAATATGGTTGAGATAACTTTGCATTTATCTTTGTTTCTTGGGTCTCTTGTATCTGTGGTTTGAAATGTTAAATTAAATTTAGAATAATTCTAGCCAATTTTTCTGCATATATTTTTTTCCTGCTTCATTAACCTCTCTTTCCTTTCTAGGATTTCATTTACCTACATATAAACAGGTTACTTGGAATCACGTGTTGTTCAGGGTTTTGATCCATTGTTTGATTTTTAAACTCTTGCTCTCTGAGAGGTAGCTGTGTGTCTGTGCCTTCAGGTTCATCAATGCCTTCCTCTCTCTGCCTGCATCTAATTCTCTGGAAATAACACACATATATACATATATATAAACACATATACACATATGTGTTTCCTATGGCTTATTTGATGTATTCTAAGTTATTTTAACATTTCTGTTCACTAATTGCAGCATCTGTAATTGATTTTGTAATTTTCTCTATAGTGTCTTTTTGTTCAAGTAGACCATAAATTTTAGAGAACAGGCATCCTAACCAGCTGCTTCTGTCCTTTTTCAAGAAACAAAATACCTAATATACATATGCTGAGTGAGGGATGGAATAAAAGACCAAACCACCTAAGTACCACAAGGTTTACAAGCGCAGCACCATAAAAAATGCTCTTAAATGCACTTACAGTAAAATTTTGAACTAAGCCCAAAATATGAAGATGGTTCCAATGGCTTATTTTTTTCCACTACCAAAATTGTAGATATGGAAGTCATTTTACTCAAAACTGTTTTAATTTTTCAGAGTTGATCCTAACATGGAAGTGATTTCTCCTGGCTATTCCACGAATGGAAGAGAATAGAACAAGATGGTTTTCGGGAGCTCCGAGATTCTTGTGATCTGAAGCTTTGAGGCTAGTAGTAATTCTTAGGATTCCTTTTTTCTAGTTGTCCACAGAATTCTCTAAAAGCAGTAGATCTCAGGATGTATCTCTAGTATGCTATTAATATTATGACTATACAATAATAAATAGGAAAATCTCTCTCTCCTCTCCTCCCCTTCTCTCACTTCCTCTCCCCTCCTCTCCCCTCCCCTCTCCCTTCCTTTCCCATCTTTCTTGGGAAGGCTACACAGAGAAACACAATCTCAGTGAGAAGCATATAAATGTTCCCAATCCTGGAAACCAGCAAATTCTTTTAAATCCATTAGGAATACAAACTGATTGATAGGCTTCAGCATCCCAAACCTAATGAAAGAGGCTCAACCTTTTTGAGATAGTATCATAAAGCAGCTAGTGTCCTAATAAGACAGAAAGATACCTTTAAAAAACATAAGTGCACCAACTACAGCCAAATAAAAAAGCTCCAACATTGAACATATGTTTTAAAGAACACTAGAGTTCCAAACATTGGAGCCAAAGGTAAAGAACTAGGAAATTCCAGTAATAAAAGCAAGTACATGCTGACTGTAACTAATAGTCACTAAAATAGCATAATGCTATCAACTTTGATCATTTTATACTACAGAATTTCTAAGAATCTTGAGAAATAAAAGACTAAATTTATTTTTGCATCATTAGAGGAGAGTGTAGTTAATGCTCACAAAATACCAATGATGTGGTTTGTAGCTCTGCATAATTAAATTCACTCTCATATTAATAAAATAACATGGAAATGCCTGTACAATACAAGGCATAAATATGTTGACACATTTGGTCTTATTTTAGGTAAGCTTAATTACAAAGTCATGGGTGTCTGCTCTACCTATAAAAATATTTTTCTGTCACTAGAAGCATCAAATGCTGCACACATTTATGATGTTAATGAGAAAGAGCAAACATTTTCACAATGCCCCACAGTGAGTATTCACAGCTGCGGCCACCTAGACTGAATCGGTAAGCAGAAGCGGATGGAAATGGAAAAAGAGCTTATGCCATCACAAACTCATACACACTCCCTCACACACAAACACACACACATGTTCACACACACACAATCATGTTCACACCCAATCATGTTCACACACACACACTCACACACTCATACAGACATTCATACGTACACACAAATTCACAGTTATGTTCACGCACAGGCTCGCACTCACCACACAGAAGAAGCAGTGAATTACTCTCTGCTAAAACATCACTCAAAATAAGATGAGGAAGACCTTTGTTTCTCATGTGTATCCACATTGCCACCCTCATGATAACATTAAATCCACAGACTTCCAAGCTGAGTTCTGCCTCCAGCCTGCTGGTCAGTGGTAAAATACTGGGCCAGGTACTTAACATTTCTGGACCGTAACCTTCTGATTTATACAGTCTTGACTAATACTTCATGTCACACATTAAGCATGGGTGCTATCTAGGAAATATACTATGTATAGCTATTTTTATCTGGTAAATATTATGCTTTTGACAAATCGCAAATGCTCATTCAGTCTGACCAAATGATAAAGATCAAATTATCTTAGGTATTTATAAATATGACTTATATAAATAAAATAGAACTATTTCTATTGTTGTTTTTTTTCCAAAAGTATAAGCATTTATTAGATTTTAATATGAAAACAGATAGTAGACCTGGATGAACTTTAGCCTACGGCATTCATTCAGAGAATAAGAGAATTGTGAAAAAAAACTCACATGGAATAGGGACAACTTTCAGGATGTTAATGTTTGGTGGACTCTTAATCAGGGTGTTCTTTGAGCAGGCAGAATGAACAGGTGCCTCTATTTGATGAAGCAGGTACAATGTAATCCTTGTATTTTCAAAAAAAATATTCCAAAGTACCCCAAAGATTCATAGTTGGTTGAAAAAGTTACAGGAGACCACAGATTAAAGCCGTCTGTAAAGAGCCACACACTCACCCAACAAAGATCGATTTGTCATCTTCTTTCAGTTGCTACCAATTAGTGCCATTCCTAGCAAACACCTAGCACAGAAAGTGGGCACATTTCATCCTCATTACTATCTCAGACACAGGGCAGGAAATGGGGCGATCATGAAATGCCATGCTTTGGAACATCAGGATAACAAGTATGACATGTAATAAGAAATGACAGAGAAAGAAAGTAACAGTTAAACCAACAGCTACCATTTGTTAAAATGTACCAAGTACGAATTAAGTATATTACACGTGTCCTCTAACTGAAGAATTCACTAAGTATGGACTATCACATTTATAAAAACTTTATAGAAGAATTCTGAGATGCCAATTTTTTTTCCTCATGGCAGTGGTACAAAGTCTGAAATTTCATTTGCCATCATGAGCCTATAAAATAAGCTATCAGGATTGAAAATGAGGACCTTCCAATGAGGACAGATCCAAGATTGCCATGAAGATATAGTGTCCAATCCCTGAGGACTATAACTTCAAACCCTCTCCTTCTTTTAATGTTAAATCAGTATTTTCTTAATTATGGTGTCAGCTACACTGTAGTGTAGACAAATAGCACAGTATCTGTCCACATATGAACATATTTTAAGGAATTTTATCTATTGTACATATAGAAGTAGCTTCCTATGTCTACCTATAACTTTCCACCCTGTCAAACACACACACACACACACACACACACACACACACACTCACACAGAGAATGTACAAAAGATAGAAAAAAATTTAAAGTATTCATAATGGGTAATTCAGTTAGAAAAATTACCAAAACTTGAGAACTCCATAAATGAATGAAATGGAAATTCTAGAGTTCAGTTTTTTGGGCAAATTTAACAGCATATTGATCACAATTTAAAAAGGTGAGAGAGAGAGAAGTGATTAAAGGAAATGGATCAAGTTGCAATGACATAGGAGACAAAAAGGAATATTCTAAGATATGAGTACTTGAAATCTAAAAAGATAGGAGCAACAAACCAAAGCCTTCTTTTTAAAATATTAAGAAGAACATGTTAGCCTGAAAGATCGCATTACAAGATGAACATTACATTCTAAGATGAACACTAAGTATATACACTGATAGAAAAAAAAAAACTTACAGACTTGTGCTGAAAGAACCACTAGAAGTTTTCTATTCTGAAAGGAAACTATATGTTCAGACATTTAATGAAGACTACATGAGTAAGAATCATCAAATATATATACTTTGACTTCTTAGAAAGTTATTCATCATTTAAACCAAAATAGAAATATTGAGGGATATAATACAATCCAAATCAATGTAAGATAGCAAGAGCTGTATGACAGAGGGAGTACAATTCTAATGTGGGAGAGTGCTTATCTTAAGAGGTAGTATGATGTTATGCCATAGAATACTTTCTGTACACGCATCTTAATACCTCAGTTACCAACACAAAAATGAAAAAGAAAGAAAAAAGAACCTGATGAGAGCATAAAGCAAATGAAAGAAATAACAAAAAAAAAAGTCCCTTTAAACAAAACAGCAGAAGAAAGAAGAACTAGAGGGACAAATAGAAACAAATAGAATGAAACAGTAGATATACCACTCCATTCATGATTATAATATATACATTAAGTAAGATATTCAATATAATCCAGAGTGTCAAAAAATAGAAATTATCAACAAAAGTCAGTCAAGAACATGTCACAGAACTGAAGGGCTCTATTCTCACTTTGCAGAGCTTGCCAGGCATCCAGCAGAAAGGCTATAACCCAACTCATATCACTGTGAAATTTTGGAGCACTGAGAAAAAATAAAGAATGCTACTTATTTGCAGAAAGATAAGATAAGACCAAAAGCATACTTTATACAAAGGAATGGGATATTTAAACCTGGACGATAGTGAGACAAACTTGTATAATTCTGACAGAAAAACAGATTCTTGTCAGAATTATATACTAGTATCTTATAATTTACTGCTGAGGTGACATTTTTTCTTTCCCTTTTTAGACAGGATCTCGTGTATCCCAGGCTGACTTCAAACTCACTAGATAGATGAGGATGACCTTGAACTCCCAATCCTCCGGTCTCCATGTCCCAAGCCCAGGAATAATAGGCATTTTGCCATCACAATCAGTACATGGCAGATTCATTTCCCAAGAAGTCACTGTCAGATAGAATCCAACCATGGGAATAACAAAGAAAGGAGAGAAGAAGGTGAAATCCAAAGACTAAGTAGAAGGGAATTCATTACAGCATGGATCTTAAAAACTAATTTTAGATGATGGTAAAGGAAAACCAACTCAATTACACATATCTGATCAGAAATCAACAAAATTTTTTTCTCAAGAAAATGAAAGATTAAATACAGATTTAATCTACTGAACATACTTTAAAGCTAAGGAAAGTGGGCTTGAAATACTAATATGAAACCCAAAGGCAGCAGAATGATACAGACATGCACACACAAAGAAAGCAGTGATATGCAAAAAAGACTAATGAAGAGACAGAACAGAGCTCAAGCCACCCTCCAAGGAAGCTCCTTCATGCAGTTTTATTTGACACCAATCTGCAAAGAAGCCTTTGACAAGTTAATCCTTCATTCTCAGTTTACATCTTTTCTCAAAAAATAAGGTCAAAAAAAGAGTACTTTATAGATCATATATTAAGATGTTAGCAACTTCTACATCTGCTTACAATGGAGGCAAAGCTGTGTACAGATATAACTGGAGTAGACTCTGATGGATGGATGGACAGAAAACAGAAGAAATCATTTAAAGATAGATGAAGTCCCCTTCCTCATCAAACTAGGAGAGACCTGACTTGGCCAAGAACATAGACGCCATAATTCTTGCAGTATAGAACCATACTCCCATTAACTGCATGAAGGACAAATTGATCTATTCTTCCAGTTGGTGATAATTCACATAAAACATGATCATAGTTGAGGCATAGCATCTCCTAAGTAGCTATCATTCTATTGCATAAAAACTATTCTTGTGAATGAGTCTTAACTGTGTGTCCAAATTCCAGACTATATTGGCCATTTGACTTAATATGCCTTACAAATTATATTTTTTATTTGGATCAATTACCATAAAAATAAATATATAAATATAAAAATAAAGTGAATCAGAAAGTATGGAGTTGTTTAACTTCTAAGATTCCCAGACTCTCTGAGAATGCACTTCTGTGAAGCATGGTGTCATGAAACAAACCCCAGAAAAGCTCAGAATAGGCACTTCAGGCAGTGTACAGAGTCCCTTGAGGCAGATAGAGGAAATCATTTATCTTTACAGAAGGAACAACGTACAAAGGACTCATTATCACAGACACATTACAGTCACGAGGATCCGTCACTAGGTATATCTGAAGGTTTTATGTCCTGGTGTGTGAGACTCTTGGTAAAGGAGATACTAATAAAATCATTTCAAAGTTGTAACTGCTACACAATAAATACAGAACACATAGGGACTAAATAATGCAGATATTAAACAGAACTCCTTTAAGCATTAATTATAAGAAACTTTTCATAAAAAAGATTTGGGAACAGGCCAGAGAACTGGCTTAGTGGTTAAGTGCACTGACTGTTATTGCAGAGGGCTTGGGTTCAGTTCCCAACATCCACATGGCAACTAACAACTATGTACAAGTCCAGTTCCAAGGGGTCCAACGCCCCCTTCTGTCCTCTGCAGACAGTGCACACACATGTGCACTTACATGCAGGCAATACACTTATACACATAAAAAATAAAAATAAGTATATACATTTTTAAGACTCAGGGAAAGAATATTCTAGAAGCAAGGGGAAAAAAAAACCTACAGTAAGGAAGGTTGGTATGGTACTACTAAGCCTTCAAAAAAGGAGAGAATTCTAAAAAGTTACAAGAGGCAAAAGGTCATTAGGTTTCATAAATTCTGATAATTATAAATATTAAATGGAGTCTGAGCTGAAACCTTCATAAAATTCCAAGCAGAAGAGTAAAAAAGATGGAATTCAAGTGTTTTCAAAGCGTTCTCTCTTGTCTGCAAAGAATCATAGCTTATGAAGCAAAGAGTCTATTAAGTAGACCACTGTGGAGGTTTCAGCAAGAAACAATGGTGTTTTAGAATGCCATATCTGATGATATGCATCTGAGATAGGCTCAGAAATAGTTTGGGAGTACAATCTTTACAACTGGAAATTAGGGCAAAGAGAAAGGAAAAAGTCAAAACTAATTCTCAGTGATTTGCCTTGAGACTGAGGGAATCAGTAGTAGTTATTGAACTAAATCCCAATGTTTTTCTTTATGTAATACTGAAGTGTTTGCTAGTGTTCCCAATAAAGATATCAAGGTAGACATGGTTTGAAATAATCCTGACATTTTGACTGCAGTTTAGGATTTGTAATTTCGGAGTTGTGAACACAGTACTGATGTCTAAAATAATGGAGTTATGAGGCCGGATAGACGATTCAATGGGTAAGAGCACTAGTTTCTTTAGCAGAGAAGCTAGGCTTGGTTCCCAGCACCCACGTAGACAGCTAACAGCCATCCTTAACTCCAGCTCCAGGGGATCTGATGCTCTCTTCTGTCCTCCGCAGGCATTGCACACATGACATCACTTCCATACATGCAGTGAAACAACGATTCACATAAAACAAATAAATACAAAATTAAAAATAAAATAAAAGTAGAACTAAATGAGAATGGTAAAGAGAAGCAATTATTAATCAGTATCTAAATCAATAGACCTCTTCAGCTAAGGTAGAACAATTTCTGATATTTTTGTATTTTAATTACAGGGGTGTCACAATATAAACCTGGCCACTCCAGTAAACTATACTTAAATCGTTGTGCCTTTGAGAATCTATGTGTCAAGCTCTTCAGATATGCAGACTCAGTATATGACACCCAGTCCTTCTCATAGCCAACTAGTGATCTCTTTAGTGCTATAATTTTCAGAGAAGAGAAAACAGAATTAGAGTTAAAACTGTACACATAGCAGTGTAGCCTGTTGTACATAAGGTTCCTAAATGGCTTCTTAACAGAATGCCTCCATCCTGCTGATTCAGTTGTGAAAACAGGTTGCCATAAAACATGTGGCAATTTAGAGCATCTCTATAATGACTACCTTAAATATTTTCTAAATAAGTATTTATGTGGCTCTTTTCCCCTGAAGCTGCCTGTTAATTAGTACCTGTCTAAATGTTCCATTGGAAGCAGCTGTACGTCAATGCTAAAGGCAGTGAGAATATGACACATTTCATTTCTGAGATGTGTTGCATCCTTCTCACCTATTTTTGAAGACTGAAGAGTGTTCTGATTAGCCTCATATTACCTTGGAAGAAATACATTTCCCTTCTTGGAAGAGAAGCCAACAAGTATTATGTGTGAGAAAACGATGATGATGATGGTGGTGGTAGTATTGGTGAGAAAATGGAGGTACCAATCATGGTAGGATAAGTTCTGATAGGGACGTTGACAATCAAAGCTAATTCTTGGATATTTCTAAAGTCCAAGCATTAAGCTGTCACCTTGAAATGTATTATTGTGACTCTACAAAACACAAATTACTCCTTTTGGAGATGAAGGGGAAAAAAAGGATGAAACCTATCACTTGTTGGTTGGTTAAGCTAGCCTCAAAGTTTTATTCTTTATTCTTTACATTGTATCATTTTGGGTTTTAGTTTCCTGGGGGGGCGGGGGGAGTATCTGCTTTTACCATCATATTAGTCATATTTCTATGTAGGTTAAAAAGTAACAAAGATAATTCCTAAGTGTTTCTATTAATTTCTAAAGATACAAAAGCAATAACTATAAAGTCTAAACAAAATGTGAGCTCAGAGTTCAGAAATTATACAATTATAGCAGATGATCTGACTAGACACCACGGGCTCACCATTTTTAGGTACTCAGGGAGGTCCAATGTCTCTCAGGCACCAAGCTATCAGGCAACAAATGTCAGAGTACTCAGAGAGCTATCAATAGGTGAAGCATACAAGTACACACCTTGTCTCTTATGCTGAAAAGAATGATCTGGTTTGCTTCTATTTAAATGGCTTGAGAAGGTGCACATTTTGGATGCCTCCTCTTCCCTGCTGTTGAGATTACCTTCCAAATAAACCTACTTCTGCAGCCCTAGTCTCAGGGTGTCCTGAGGAAGCTAAAATGAACGGTGGGTTCCTTTTCATATATACCCATGTTTTTCTCCTGGTTCAACATTTAGGATCATTTACTGAGAGTATAGAGCAAAGGGAATGTTTAAAGTGAACACAGGCGATCTTGTGTCCAGCCTAGGTAATCTCCCTTCACCTTTAATGACCATGTTTCTTCCATGCTCACTGTAGTTAGCTCTCAAGCCCTATCTATCAGGCCCAGAAAGCTTTGGTTTCAAACTCAATGTCATTTGTTTTTTTTCTTAGCTACTAACGGTTCAATGTCTGGAACGTTATTTATCTGGTTCAAAGTTCTTTATGTTCAATAAACAAGAGTCCAGGGCATGATGGAATATCACATCCATCACATTTTCAGTAACACTCCTGACCTCAACCTAGAATTTTGAGAGCACAGGGTCATTCCCCAAAACATGGCTGAGTTATTTCCTTTACTTGACACTTTTGACAGAAGAGTATTTCCCTCTAAAGGACATGTTCCTCTGGTGTTTTGATATGCAGAGTGTCAGCCATAGACACTATTCTGAATGTTTCATGTGATCTTTCACCCATATTTCTTTACTCTGCAGAATTTTTAACTCATGCTATCATTTACTTTGCAAGATAGCTAATGGGGTATTCCTTACTTGTTTAGAGGAGTGGATAGTGGCTTATTTTCACAAAGCTCATTTTCTGCAGATATATAATTGAAGAGTCTTCTGAATGTAAGTTGCTCTTGAAGGCATCACTGGAGAAAATACATCTGTGGTATTTGCTTTGGGTAACTCATTTTAAAGTTTCCTAGCACAGAGAATTTTTTTTCTTATCACTTTCTGTATGTGGTTCTTTCCTTTGCTCTAAATCAAGTCGACAGTAATGACTAGAACACTTAATGTCTCATATGAATTTCTTATGTACTTTACTCTCTGGAAATTCATATGCATGATTTAACTATAGGAATAAGTAAACATTTCTTTGGATTTTTAAGAAATAACATGTTCAAACCCCAAGAAAAGAAACCTTTATGTCATCTGTGCATGTTCAAGAAATAAATGTAAGCCAGATCATCCACCAGCACATGAAAAGAGATGCTCATTCCTCTCATCTTAAGGCTGAAAATTACTTTTCCAATTGATGCCTTCAACATCTGAAACCTAGCTGCCATCACATTAGCCAGACACACAACACTCTGAACTAAAAGCATAAACTGGACAGATCTTGCTCTTCAGAAGCTGTGAAAAGGAAATGCTGGAGCCGGGTCAACCAAAACTTCCTCCTAGGGAAGAAATCTACTGATCAAGACAGGATCAGAAACCCCCGTGTTGCTGCGAAAGTCCTGTTCTTTATCAAGCAAGCTCAGGCATGACATCAATAGAGTCAGGAAATGAGCAGGAAGATTTTGTTCCTCATGAAAAAACTACTTTATATAGCCTTTTGACATGTTCTGAAAGGGAGGGTCTGCAAAGGGGAGAACTAATGTCCATTTAACTCCTGGCTTTACCATTTACCAGCTGTGAAATTACTTAAACACTTGAGTAACCATTTAAGCACTTGACCCTTGGTTTTCTCAACTATGTGGTAGAGGATAATCATGACTTCATTTTACTTCCCCTTCAGAGACATTGTAGGGAATAAACCCAGTGATATATGAGAAAGTCCTTTGTATACTAAGAAACAGTATAGAGTCATTATAACGGGTTACACTGACAAAAATGTAGACATCCGTCTTGCTGTTTCACACATTGCAAATTATTAAGTCCTCATGGAAAACTTCCATAAGGTTTCCTGAGATTGTTTTCATTAACTTCAACAAGGTTTCAAGTAGACTGTGGAAGAGGTAGAATTTAAACCTATGCAATCAAATCCAGGAGAGTTTACTCTAAAGCAAAGGTACTCAGAGTGATCCATTAACTAGTTTCCTTCTGCCTGTGACAAGATAAGTACAGAAAGTGAGAACAGAAAGAAAGAAGCATTTGAAACTTCTTTTTATCTTATCTTGTCTGTACATCCAAGTATATTACCACCCTATACTAGTCTGTGCTGTTAGCACTTTACAAAGTATTGGTTTACAATTGGCTGAAAATAACACTGGTCTGTATCACTAAAATGTAATTGTAAATGATTTTGTTTTTTGAATATTGTGTAAATTTATAAGGCAGACTTGCTAAAAGAATTAGAAGAGAGGCTTTATAAACTACTAGATCTGATTTAAGCTAAGCGATGTGCTTACGAACACTATGAAAATAAATGAAATGTGTGAAACTAAAATTGTGTACTAGAAATCAGTTCTAATAGTACCAAATCATTCCTTTTCATTTCTTGTGGTTCCATTTCTGGAGTTTAGACAGGATACTCTCATAGCAGTAATTTACTCACCCAATAGATATTCTATGCATAAACCATATGGAGTAATCCCAGGGAAATTTCACTGTTGAGAGAAAATGACTTAAATTGGACAAAATAGTCCCAAAATAGAAAAGTTGGGGGAATTAATTCTTATTCTTAGAAATATAGTAGTTAATTAATTATACAACAAAACCATTTTGTTGTACTTGAAATTTTATAACAAGTTGTAAAACTTCATTAAAATTACATTTTCTCTACCAGATATTTTCTGAGTCTGACTTGTTAACTGGACAAATCACCCTTTGCCTTTCTCATTAAACCCTCCGAAGGACACACACGCCATCACCTTTGCCATGTGAGTCCATCAAGCTCAGCTTATTTCTTCAAGGATTTGTCATTCATTTTTTTTCTTTGAAATGTTTACAATTCTTGTTCTCCAAATCCCATCTCAAAGGAAGGACTTCTGATAAAGTAAGAAATTCCAAAAGATTATTTAAAATATCTTCTCTGAGCTCCAGATGAAAGGCATTGTGGAAGTGTTAGGGAGTACAGAAAAATCAGTCTTTGTCAGAAACTGAACACACAAACACATGTCTGATAAGATTTTAAAACATTCAAAATTAGTAAGAAGAACAATGAAACATAAAAGCCTCTTGGATTAAAAATAAATATTAAAACTTAAGAAGTAAACTCACCTTTGGAAATCCCAATATGATAATAAATGCCTCCTCGTAGAAGACAGAAACTTAATGCAGACTGATTATGTGAAATATCAAGATTTATTATTCTTTCACTTCTAAAAATATTTAGTTTCTGTTTAGCACGATGGTCAGGACAGCAGCCTGGAATGTCAGAAACAATAAACTGTACTCCCAAGTGCTCCATTAAATCAATATAGGACCTTAAACGTTGCTTTAACCCCTGAGGGCCTCAGTTTCTTTTCTTATCAAATACGTATGTCTGAAGTGATGAACTCATGCCATGGTTCCCTTAAGGAAAAGTAGAAAAAGAAGACAGGAGAGAATATTTGAAAAGGGTATATCAGAGCCCTTTAATATACATTGAACATAAGAGGGTGTAATTGCTAGTAATTAATACAGAATTATTATGAGATGTTTAATGCTGTGTATGAATAGCTGAAAGTTAACATTTTTGTTGCTTTTATGTTCATCATAAACTGTCATCATAGAAATCAGAAATGCTGAGTCACTAACAAGTCTGTGGCAGAGGGGGCTGGTCTATAAATAGGCCGTGTGAGTGAATAAGGAGCTGGAGGTATTCTAGTCTGGAAATGGAGCTGGACCATCAGAGAACAGCTCATTAACCAAAGAACCAAAACAAATTAACTCATCGATGCTAGAATGACCAGATCCAGTGAGTGAAAAGTGTATCATTGCCCAATATAATTAAGATTTCAGAAATAATTGTCTTAAGAATGACTGAAGATCTTCAAAGTCTCTAGTCCACTGAGATCTCAACTACTGTGAAATATTAGATCACTGCCAGTTTGCACTGTGGTATTTTGAATCTGTTCAGACAAAAATGCATTTGTTAGTCACTTGAAGTCTTAATTTAAATGAGTATACTATATGCCTAAGTGTCACCTTCATAATAAAGGGAAAATTCTTAAGAATATCTATGGATGAGATTCTTGAAATTTGAGATCTTAGCATAACTCAACTAACACAGAATAAATCATTTTCATGATGGTGAAGGTGATGGTGGTGGTGGAGGTGATGATGATTTTGGTGATGATGGTAATGATAGTAGTGGTCATGATGGTAGTGAAGATAATGGTGTTGATGAATCAATGACAAGGCAATTGAAATGATAATAAGGACACTTTATCAAGGGAAGTTATCTTTTCATGGAAATTCTAAGAGATATGAACAGAGTTGTATATTATTAAGAGAATGCTAATCTAAGCTAGCATGTGTTAGTATTCAAGTTATGTGATATAATCGATTCATATGACACTAAAGCCATTAGACTTCTATACACAGCCAGAGAATTCTTACTAAGAATATTCACAGGCCTCTAAATGTACTGCCATCTGTTTGCAAAGAAAGTCTTGACAATGTCATTTGGGCCAGGGTATTCTGAAAGCCCATGTCAACACTGAGTTATAGCATATGTCTGGAGATAAAGCAACACAATTTATTTTCAAATCTATGATGACAGTCCTCTCAGATGGGATATGTAGACTGATATAAATATTTAATTACTACAATTAACTCAAGTAAATGTCCTTTAAAGTGCACAGACTAGCTCAGTGATGCACTGTACTTCTGTAATCCCAGAGTTGAGAGACTGAGTTAAGGGATTTCTGTGAGTTCAAGGCAAGTGTGGTCTGCGTAACCAGTACCAGGCTAACTAGGTATACATAGAAAAACCTTGCCACATAAATACACATAAATATGCAAATATTAACTTAAGATGTTTATTTTAATGCAGAAATGCAGAGATAAAGAAAAAAGTGTTTGCAAGAAAAATTTACATTTTAAAGCAAAATATCCACTATCAAATTGTTTTATAAATTACAAACAGTTGTCATGTAAAATTATTGAATTTTCCATAAAAAGGCTATACTCAAGCTGAAAATCATCCTTTAAATTGATTGTTACCAAACTGAGTGAAAAAAGGATGTTTCCATTTTTATTTTGATAGTGACTTCATGCACACATATGTGTGTGTGTGTGTGTGTGTGTGTGTGTGTGTGTGTGTGTTTATTTCTGGGAGAAATTTGATATATTTTTCTCCAGCTAATTGGGTTTTTGTTTATCCACAATAACTTACCACAAGGTTTATGCCTGTCTTTGCATTTTTGTAGCATAGATTTTCTTTAGTAGGTAACTGAGGTTAAATCTGCTGGTTTTTGATCTTTGACTCAGCATGTACAAGATACCACTTTACAATTATTTTAAAGGGAATTTACATGTTTTTTACTTTTTTAATGAATGTACATTTTATACCAAAGTCTTTAGTTCATTTTACAAGTACTATTAAGAAAAAATTCTATCAAGACCCTAATTTATCTCAAATAATATTGTAATTATTATAATATCCTTTTTAACTATATATATCCTTATCCTGACTTGAAATGTCACCTTTATCTTGTGAATGTTATACACCTAATCATGGTTTTTGCACTCAGTTGAGAACCTGAGCCCCGTAGTCAAACTACAAGGAAGTTACAGACACTTACAAGCTGTGACCTTAAGCAATTTATTCAACAACTCAGTACCTAAGTTTTCTAATCTGCAAAACTGGAGTAACACAAGGGTAAAAATTATCATGAAATTCACAAAGATGAATTAACATGTGTAAAGCTCAAACAACAGCATTTGATATAACAAATATTCAAAATATGATAACTGTTGTTGTGCAGTGAGGTATGCGATATACCAACACAATTTTAGAGGAGGAGTATGAATATCTGAGTACTAGACCACTGTGACACTTTGGAGAAAACTCCATACTGATCCTCACCTTAATGAGTCATAGTCATCCATCTGATGTACATTATCCCTGAAGAGCCTGCTTCATTTCTATAGTAGTGGAATATGGAAGGAATGAGCTCCGTATTTGAAAACCAGAGGCTTGCAGACAGACTTTCAAGTCATCAGAGTTTAAGAGTACAGTTATAGTAACAATGATAAAATGATCAATAAGTTATGCCCACATTTAAGTGGGGAATGGTTGTAGGGGAAGGAAGAGAAGGTTTCTGGAAGTGGAAAGTTACGGACCAAACTATGACCTGTTTCCACACACTCCTGTGTTGAAACTCTAACCTTCAATATAACTATAGACACTGAAGAAAGCACAAGAGTTCACAGGATGGGGACACACTAAAATAGTGAGTGTCTGTAGAAGTAACGAACAAACACAACAGACGCCAGGAACAGAAGGAAGGGTATGTGGGGACCCAGAGGAAGCTAGGAGACAGGCTTCAAGAGACATCAGACTTTGCCACAACTTCGTCTTCAGTTTCCCAGCTCAACATGGAAAATTAATTTCTTTTGTTTTGGCCAAATTATGGTGTTTTTTATGTTAATTCCAACAGACGTATGGGACCTTAAGGAGAAAAAGTTTCAAAAAGGGAGGAGCACTCAGTCCTGAGAAATGCTGGTAATGACAAAATAAATTAGAATTTAGTTGTGTGGAGAGCAAGAAGTCATTACTAATTTTGGCCAACAAAAGATTTTTGTGTGTATGAATGAAAACAGGAAATTACAATGGATTGAACTGAATTTTCATGTACGTTTCACATGAAAAATATATTTTATTAATACAATTGTAATATGACTTAGTAGGTAATACAAGCAAAGAACCTCATAATTCAGTACTATTTCACAATTTTCTATAGGAACAGATTATTCTGTTTTCCCAGTCTAATTCCCTTAGTTCTTTCCAGGTCAAGTATAAATGACTCATTGCTCGGGTGAGGGATGCGCCTGGTAATTTTCTCATTGCACTAAGTATCATGTAATTGTTCATTTTTCTTCCCCACAAAGTACTATACTAAGCAATATGGACTATATTTTATCTTTTTTATTATCTATGACTAGAACACAGTAGACAATAAAATCAAAACATATTCAACAATATGTCATTAATCCGAGCCTGGAGGGAGGGGTGAGATGTAAATAGCACAGTCTATTCTTGCAGAAGACCCAGTTTGGGTTCCCAGCACCCACATGACAGCTAAAACAGCCTGTAATTCCTGTTTAAGGGATTCAATGTCCTCTACTGGCCTCCATGGATTACTGCATACACCTGGTACACATAAACTCACACAGGCTCACACAAATACATGTAAAAGTAATGAATAAATAAATCTTTACAAGTAATATATTGTAACTATCTGTACATGTCAACACTATTTTAATGACTGAATTTTATTTGTAGATATAATTTCACCAGTTCTTTCTACTATAAACTATACTACCTGGAAGAAATAAAGTAATTCATGATTTGATTCTGCTAAAAAAACTGAATTATTTTTCAAGAAATCTGTGTTTGTTTTCTCTGGCCTTTGTTAGTGCTTTCCTATTTTTCTAAAGAGCTCATTCATACTGGTTGCTTTGTCCATTTCTAATTTCAGTTGTGTAGAGTATTCTCACTTCAAATATGTGTTAAATAAATGAAATCTTTTTTTCATTTTTAATATTTTTATTGAGTTTTGTGCACTTCATATAATACACCTTAATCAAATCTAGACTCAATCCTTCCTCTTCCCCATAGCCTCCTCATCAGATTTCAGCTCTTCTGACATATATGTTAGGTCCTATTATGTCAAGCTTTTCTATCCAGGTGTCTTTCGGCACGTGTTCGCCCACTGGAGTCTAGTTAGCTAATCTACATTCACTCCCTTAAAGAAGATCCACTCTCACTACCCCACAGAAATCATTTGCAAATAGTTTCTTGGATAGTATTGGGGCCTGCTGCCCATTTCCCCAGTTCTTTTCTGGGTGTTTGTCTGATTGAGTTGGCACAGGTCTGTGCATGCTGTCATCATTGCTGCAGTTTCATATGAACAAGTTTCCAGTGTCCTGAAAGTCTCTGTTCCCTACTGTTCACATACCAACTCTGGCTCTTACAGTCCTCCCCTCTTCAACAATGGTCCATGAGCTGTGTGTGGGTGAGGTTTAATATAGGAGTCCTATCCAGGGACATGCATTCTGCACTTTTACTCTCTGAAACTTAGCCAGTTGTGGCCTTCTGTTGAATGAAGAAGTTTCACTGATGAGAGTTAAGGGATGTATTAGTGTTATCTCTACCTTTGTTCCATGAGTATTTTTTCTTAATTCCAACTTTGGTGGATATTTTTGAGTAAACTCAAAATTTTGAAATGAAACAAAAAAAATTTACTAAGTTGTACTTTGATGGGCATAGACCTATACATTTATCATCATAAACAAGAAATAGAAATTTTCTGTTACTCAGAAAAGCACATGTATGTTGCTTTCTAAACAATCACCTCCACCTTTGTCCAAGACAGTCTTGATTGACTTCATCCTTCTAAATGAAAATCACAAATAAAGTGAACCATATGGAGCCAAACAGCACAGATTCAGAACCGTGTTAGAGTAATTAATGCACATACTTTAACATATTGAGTTGATTAATTTTTACTGACTAACAACATGGTTCCAAACATAGCATAAAAATTTGCACATTTTTTATGTCAGATATTTTTGATAATTATCAGAGGCATTAGTTTCAGATGGCTGTTATAACAAATAATCACTTACTTGAAAGCTGAACCAATAAAGATTTATTATTTTAAATTTCTGAAGATCAGAGTTCAAAATGTGTCTTATAGTTCTGCAATCAACATGTGACAGGACTTTTTCTAGAGCCACATTTTCCTGATATTTTCCAGCTTCTAGAGGCTTCCTAATCTCCTCAGTTCCTAGGAATCATTCCTCAGAGTCGAAGGTACCACTCCACCTCTGTCTTTGGCTTCCATAGCCTCCTTTTGTGCTCCAGTTAGTCTCATCCAAACTATGCACTCTCTCCACTCAACATCCTCGGTTGCATCCCATCTGCAAAGTCCTTTCTGCCAAGTAAGCTGATATTCTGGGGATGAAAACAAGGAAATTCTTGTGGAATCATATTAGTCCATAATCCACAAGATAATGAATATTTTGAGTAAAACTATTGTGAACATTCATAAAAATATTTTCATAAATCTACATTTAATTTTTTTCATTTAGCACAGCTGCTTAATTGGATGGTAATATATGTTAGATTTATGAAAAAATGACAGTTATGCACATTGATTATTCTGTGTTATACCCTCACTGACACAGTAGGAAATTACATTATAATCCATATCTTTGCCAACACTTAATACTGCTAAATCTTTTGATTTTTTCTCTATAGATTATTTATATCATAATTTTGGATTTAACTTGTATTTCCTCTATGACTACCAAGTTGAATATTCTTCTTACATAACTGAGTACATATATTTCTTTCACTGTAGAGAGTATGTTCAAGTTCTTGCCATTCCAACTGATTTTGTCCAGTTGATTTATTTTAAGTACAACTGAGCAAATCAGGCACACACACACACATATGTTCAATATCCTCTCTAAGTATTTGATTTCCCTTTTTATTTTTCTTAAGGAGATGTATTTTTATGAGTAGAAATAAATACATATGATGCAATCCAAATCTTTGATTTTTTTTCCCTGTTAGTGTTTTGCCTATATGACACCTACAGGATTCATTTCTTCTCCTTCACAATTTTTAAATAGTTTAGCTAACATATTTGGATATGTGATCATCCATTTAAAATTAATTAGGAATGGCTTCAACTAAGGGTCAAAATTCATTTTTCCACAGTGGGAATGCCCTGTTTTCTCAGCACAATTTACTAAGAAGGGTATTTTTTCCTGTTGATAGGCGCTGGCATCAGTTTCAAAAATTCAAGTACGGTAATTCCAAAGATGGTTTGAGTATTTTGGTAAAGGCATCATCTCTATTTCTCCCTCAGTATCTGCTTTCCACAGGTTTTCTAGAATGGCTGGAAAGGTGGCTCACTCAGCAGGGCACTGGCTACTTTTATAGAGGACTAGTATTTGGTTCCCACATCCCACATAGCTCCAGTTCCAGGGGCTCCAATGACCTGACCTCTATGACATTGTGCAACATGGTTGGTACACTTGCAGGCAATTCATTTATACATATAAAATAAAAATAATAAACAAAATATTTTAAAAGAAAAAATAAAATTATTTAAAGATTGTTTTTAATTTTTGAAAGCTTCATACATATGTATTTTATTTGCATTATTTCCACAACTCTGTCTCCCTCCAACTCCTCCCACACTCTCAAAATTTCTTTCCTCTTCTTTATTATTACATATACATATATACAAACATTCATTTATAAATATACATGTATATACAATATGCAGAGAGCATTTATTTTTTCTTGTGTGTATGTGTGTTTAGGGCTTCCCACTTGGGATTGCCTCTCAACGATCTATCCTCCATAGAAAGCCGATTCTCCTTCCATGGCATTCACTGATAGCCTACAGCACATCTAGAAATTTCTCCCCTCCACCTTGGCATATCTTCTGTCATTATTCATAGCCTGGTAGATTACCATATTATGGAGATTTCATTGGTGTTGCCTCCCTCTCATGTCTAGAATGCATTAACTAGCAGCAGTTGCCTTGTCCTGGTTTCTTAAAATCTTTCCACTTCCTCTTCCCCTGAGCCTTAGGTTTGGATATTGCATTGGAGATGCAGTACTTACGGCTGGGCACCTCACAGTCACTTATTATTTGTACTTTGACAAGTTGTTTAACTTTGTAAAAGTCTTCAAATATAGAAAGAAATTATTTTGGTCTAAGTAATTGACAGAAGTAGACTCTTCTCTAGGTACTATGACTACATGACTTTTGTTACAGTACCACACATGAATTCCCAACCTATTGAGTAGGCCTTAAGTCCAGTTAGATAAAAGTGCCACTATTGAACCAACAGAGAGAGTTTGATGGGTGATCAAGGTTGTGGTTCATAGGTTGTCAGCAGTGTAGGACCATTGATTAGTTTTCTCTATTGCTGGTTTGCATAGTATATTCTGATACTATGAGAGCTAGTCTTCAGGGAAGAGGCTTCAAGATCAGTTCCAGCTCAGTTGTTCCAAGTTCTGTATGTCTGTCTGCTTTCCTGTGTCCTCTCCCTGTATGTCTGTCTACTGCCCTGTGTCCTCTCCCTGTATGTGTGTCTACTGTCCTGTGTCCTCTCCCTGTATGTCTGTCTACTGTCATGTGTTCTCTCCCTGTATGTATGTCTACTGTAACGTGTCCTCTCCCTATATGTATGTCTACTGTCCTGTGTCCTCTCCCTGTATGTCTGTCTACTGTCCTGTGTCCTCTCCCTGTATGTCTGTCTACTGTCTTGTGTCCTCTCCCTGTATGTGTGTCTACTGTCCTGTGTTCTCTCCCTGTATGTATGTCTACTGTCACGTGTCCTCTCCCTGTATGTGTGTCTACTGTCCTGTGTCCTCTCCCTGTATGTATGTCTACTGTCAATGTCCTCGCTCTGTATTCTATTTCTACTGCCATTCTCTGGTTTTGTTATGTAAGGTCTTTGTTGTTGCTGAGTTTGGGATTTTTGCTCTTTATTTGGCTTAGTCTTGTTTGGTTGCAAGGTTAGGTATCAAACCACATGCCTTGCCTGTGCCTGGCAGACACTCTGCCCTGAGCTATCCTCCAGCCCCATCTACCAGACTCATTCTTATCAGTTTTACATTTTAAAATATTCCTGCTGCACTTGGGGACTAATTTCCATTTCTTTCAAGTTATTCCCTTGATTTTCAGAAGAATCACTCCGCTCTCCATCTCTGTTCGTAGTGATTTTCTCTTTGAGATTGCTTTCCCCTTCCATAATGTGGTAGTCATTAAAGCTGCTCCCACATGTTCCATTTTCTCTCGTTTCACATCAGAGAGAATTCACTGTCTCCCTTGAAGTCACTCATGGCCATGTGACGTGGTCTGACGGATGACTTGTGAATGGAAGACAAATGTGGAGCAGGCAGCAGAGTTTTAAGTAGCTAGAGGCCACACCCTTACATATGATCCTGGTTCTTCAGTAATTAGCATCACTTCCTGTCATGGCTTCACCATACTGGGCCCTCATTTGCAGAAAACTTGAATCAGGTACCATGGGCAACCCATGTTGACTGTGTGTCGAAAACAAAACTCAAACTGCTTTTATGTCACTGAGATTTTAGACATTTTTATTACTGAAGCAATATCTTGCCTCTCCTGACTAACGTAGCATAAATTATTTTGATATTTACTTGCTAACCCAGTAAGTTGCTTGTGAAACTTCGTCTACTAAATTTTACAATTATTGTGATGTCCCTTCATATGAATGATTGTCAAATATTTGCATATTGTAGATCTTTCCAGGGCTTAATGTGACATTTGCCTCTCATGTGCACATCCTCTTTCCCTCTTCTACATAATCTTAAATGGAGAGCACAGCTGGTCTCGTCATTAAACATTTGGCTATTGCTAAATTTTCAAACATTCCAAAATAGGGGAGATCTTTATTCACATCATTCATTAAAGTACAAAGCAACACGGCAATGGGGAAGGCAAGGTGGGAGAAGTTCCAATGAGAGACGTTTTCTTTATCACTTCTGAGTTCAGAAAAGCCATTCCACCAGAGGTGACTTATTCTGTCCAGTTTCTGCATGGCTGGAATGAGCATAATGGTTCCTGGGCTTAATCACATGCTTAGAGTTCTTGGGATGGGAGAGACACTCACACTGCCCTCGTGGCACCAGAGAGTGGCCCATGCTACACCTCCACCCCCAGTAGCTTTTTCTTCCCATCTGAGATTGGGCACTGAGGTTCCCTAGCAAAATTAAAATTCCGCCATTTTGGAATTTGTAATAAGTTTTATAAAATTTATCAAATGTCCTCAGCCCATTGTCATGCCCATGCCATGTATACTTAGTCATATTCCGCAGGAGAAACCCTTTTAATTAGCTTATATTCCTTTCACATTTCTACTTAATTTGTATATATATACATATATATATATATGTATGTACATCACTGTCTTTTGATGTAAGCACTGAAGATAAATATTGCTTGACTACTTAAAATGAGAAAATGGATGGTTCTAAAGTCACCCTTTAACCCATCCCACACCTCAACATGTGATAAAGCATATCTTGTGATTCTTTTGCTTGCTGGGTTGCATCTGGTATTCCACTGAGTGTGCTCTTTTATTGGTCATGTGAGTTCGTCCAACCTGCACATCCCTTGTCTTTGTGTCATTCTTTGCTTTTATCTATTCACATTTCATATTTGTTGATATTTATATTCTGTTTTGTAAATTCACAAATTTGTCCATGAGTTGACTAAAGTTGAAAACCATTTAAACATTGTGACCTTGTGAGGAATAAACATTAAGCTCACCTCCCTTTCCTCAGTGGAGAATATTGGGGATCTCAAGGTAAGGATGAATTCTCCTGTGCACCAATACTTACTGGAAATCAATTGCTTATTACCTTTTTCACCTCACATTGCCTGCCTTCTCAGGGTGAGCAGCATGGTTTTCCATTGCTCAAGTTTGTTTCTTCAATGCTTCAGTCAGGGACTCCTGACATGGACCCTCCCTCATCTTCAGAAACCTCTTCTCACAGCTGGTCACCTCTTCCTGTGTCCTGGAATGGCTCTATAGCCTTCAGGCCAAAAGGTCCTCTGTCCACCTCACAGTTTCAGTCACTGGGCTCCTCTCTGGGGTTTATGTCTTTTAATTTCTTGATCTCTACCCTCTCATTTGCCAGGATACGTATTAATCTGGGGATTATGGTTCTTTATGGGGAGTGTTAGCTATATATCTCTTCCGCAATATTTCTCCTCCTTTTCTTCCTTGAAAATAGTGTCCTAGTTTTCTTTCCTGAACATTTTGACCAAAAGCACTATGTGGGAAGAGGGTTTATTTGGCTTACACCTCCAGGTTACAATAGATCAATGAGGGACGTCTGAACAAGAGCTGAAGGCGAGAACCAAGAAGGAATATTGCTGATTACTAACTCTCCGGCTCCCTCACAGGTGCACACAGAGGTTCATGCATAGCTAGAATTCTTACACATACCAGGACCACCTGCCTAGGAATGACTCCACCACTGTACACTGGACCCTCCTGCATCAATTAATAATCAAGACAAGCCAATTTGATCAAGGAACTTTCTCAGTGGATGCTTTCTTCTCAGATGACTTTAGGAAGTGTCAAACTGACAATTTAAGCTAACTAAAACAGAGAGTTTATTTTCTATTGCTTCCCTTTCTTTTCCCTTTTTAAACTTCTTCCTCCAGCAAGGAGCACGAGTAGAAGGTTTAAGCTTTTAGATAGGTATGCCCAATAACTTAAGGAGGCTGTAAGTTCAGGAACTGCAAATCCTTAGATGAGTGTAGATAGCTTGTCAGCACTCCACAGATGCACATGTTTCTAATTCAAGAGTATAGCACAGCCATGAAAGAAGGAACTCAGCACTCATTTACAACACAGAGCAGTCTTGAGAATGGAAACCATGCGCTAAGCTTAACGAAACAGACAGAATGCATAGAGGAAACCTGAACCCTGTTGATATGTTGCATTCACAAATAAGAGCACCAACCTGCTTATAAGCATATTTTAGACAGGAAGGAATGAAACCATCCTCATTTTAGATAACATTTAGTGGGGGAGAGGTTGTTGTTTGTCTATTTCCTATAGTGCAGAGGACTGAGCCCTTGGCCTTATTTATGCTAGGTAAGTGTGCGACAGCTAAGCGTCACGTCTTCTATAACTGTCATTAAATATCTATTTGGGGAAAGTGAAGGCCTTTAAACCTAGGTGCTGGTGTCTCTCCTACCTCTATCAGTTAGGAGTCCGATGTCTGACTGTCACATACCACTCACACCTTCCCATCTTAGTCTGACATCATGCTGAGGTGGATACCTGCTAAGCCTTGTGAAGAAATACATTCTTTAGCACAGCAGAAAAAGCCTACCATTTGTTGATCTCTAATGCTTTCTACTAAATGCAACTACATGCTAAAGCTGTCCTAAAATTTCTTGACTCTTAACCCTCTAAAAACATCTCTTTGGTGACTTTGGAGTTCAAAGCTGAATGTCATGTGTTCGTGTCGGCACATCCTTGGTCTTAGAATATATGGGGCCACTAAGGAGAATTTGATGCAAGTCTGATCTCAATTCCCTAGTGGGAATGTGTTTTCTTCTTTGAAAAGCTATAGAATCTTCTAGTTTTCTTCTCAAGGTTTTAGAACTTTCCAAGGATGTGTCTGGGTGTGACAGTTTTTGCACTGGCTGGTTTTCTTCACTGACCCTGGCATTCAGTGGCAAGAGACCTGAAGATCTTTGCGGCTCTGCTAGGTGGAACCATGTCTCATTCTTTTTCTTGGATAATGAAATCTTCTCTTTGTATTAACTTCCTATTTCTGGTTGTTAGCTATTGGATGTTTGGATTCATCTAAAGTTATATAATTTCTTTATATTTTGATTCAGCTTTTCTTTCTCCAGATCTTGGGAGACATTTCTGAAAACACCTTTAAAACTTTAGTAGTCATAATTTTTTTACAATGTGACATATCCTTCCTGTACTACCAAAGCTTCTTTTCACCGCATTCAATCTTACTTTTATGGACAGTAACATCCATTAACATATTTGTGTGATTGTAGATAAAAAGTATTTTTAATGTTATTGATGTAAATATGTTCTACTTATTTCTGACTCTGGGGATATATAAGTTTACATAGAACAAACTCATAGCCAACGGCACATTAAATGGAGACAAAACTGAGAGAATTCTCTCTAAAATTAGGAAAAAGAAAAGAGACAAAGGTGCCCACTTTCCCCTGTCTTGTTCCATTAAGTTCTGTTAGTCTCAACTATAGCAGCTAACAAGAGAAAACCATGAAAAGGATAAAAATAAAAAGGAGATGGCATGGCTGTACACTTACAAGATCCTATAGACTCAGCTAGAAAAATCTATAACAAACTAATAAAAATTTAGAGAAAAGTTGCAGGACACAAGATCAATAACCAAAAAAAAAACCCAGTAGCCTTTTTATATATGAACAACTTACTCTCAGAGAAAGAAATTAGGAAACATATCCCCTTCAAAACCACTCCAAAAAAAATTTAAGTACCTAGGAATATACTTCAATAAAGAACTCTACAATGAAAACTTCAAGGCTCTGGGAAAAGAAATCAAAGAAGATACTATATTATGGAAAAAGCTTCCATGCTCCTGGATAGAAGCAATATTGTGAAAATGGTTTTACTGCCAAAGTTAATCATTATATTTAATGCAATACCGATCACATTCTCAATGTCATGTTTCACATATCTAGAGAAAGCAACCCAAGAACTCATATGTAAGACCACAAAGAGCAAGAGCAATTGCAAATAATAAGACCACAGGCAGAGGTGAAGGTATCGCAATAACCAACTTCAAATTATACTGTTTTCCTGTCATTGATGCCACCTAGCTCCTAACTCCAATGTTCTAACACTGAAGCCAATCTCTCTGGGGTTACCCTGGGTAAACTGGTTTCCCATTATCTGTAGCCATGTTGTTACAAATAAACCACCCATTTCCTGTTTCAGTATCAATTGCCCTTGCACATTGAATTTCAGCCCCATGCTCTCCATCTTGCCTGGAAATCTATGAAAGTGTTTCCCATAAACTTTTCTAAGTAATTCAATTATTGAAGCCAATTATATCATTTAAAATAAAAGCTTTTAGAAGCCTGTCAACTACTTTGATCTCTACAATATTTGAAGGAATCTCTTCGCTTTTTAGTGTCTTTAAATGATAATCCTCTAGAAACTGTCTGCATTTTGGGAAAAAAAAGGAAGCTACATTTAATTTAACATAATTGAAATGCCTATCCATAAAGCTAGAATAAAACCTTTTCTTCAGCTTTTAGACTTACCTTTCTGGAAGGGATGGGGTTTGCTTATTATGACAAATTCTGAAACTTAAAACATGCCTTTAAAATTCTTAGGAAACACGCCTGAAAACTGAGCGGGCCTGTAGCTAAGAAAGCCAGCCTGCCTGTTCCCCATGTGTGTGACCACATGAGTCATGGAGGAACTTGAGATGTTTCTGTCTCTGGTCTCCTTTGTCATCAAGCACTCCACCCACTGATCCTTTACCTATGAGTTTAAGTTTCATATTGCTGTGAGTCTCTCTTCTTCCAGCCTTTAGTGTTTACTGTAACCTTTTCCTCTGAAATCAATATTCTAAAGCAAATAAATTCTGCCGCATCTATTTGCTCAAGCCCCGTTTCCCCGTCCCCCGCCCTCTGCTGTCCCTTCAACTCCATGGGCACTCCACCTTCCCCACTGTGCTCACATTCGTTGTTCTAGCTCACAGATCCATGGATGGCTTCTGCCCTGCCAAACCTACTCAGTGGCTCCCTTCTTGATCCTCTCAGCCTATTACTCATGGTCCGTTATTCTAATATTATGAGAATAAATCTGATACTATTTGAACTGTACACATCCTCATGTTTTATTGAATAAACCTGGAGAACACTATCTTTCTGCTGCTGCTGAAAAGGAATGAAGGGAAAATTATCTGCCCCAGTTGATGACAATAAAGCTCATGGTTTCCTTGAAAGTATGAGTCGTAATCTTGCCCACAGTGTGTCCATCCCATTATCATGATTCATGTCCTGGATCCCATCACTACTCATCTACTTTAGTAGTAAATGAAAGTCAAAACACAGAAGGTAGATCTATACTGGGTCTTGATGCTGCAGATGGCTGTACTTGTCAACATCTCTTCTTCCTCTTCCATCTAGGCTTAGGTAGCTATACCTCTCCCCGTTGTAGTGTTGAGGGTTCTGTTCCTTCCTCAGACATCAAGGGCTTTGGTATGTCAGGAGTTATCATTTTTGTCTTCAATCCACCAGCAGAGTCTTATCCATTCTTCCATCAAAACTGCCAACCTACCAAAGGCACCCAGACGGGCCTTTGGTAACCCCAGTTACTCAATTCTGTTTTCCTTCTTGAGGTCAGTCATTTACTTTTCTGGAAACCCTGCTCACTGAACTCCTTGACACAATCACTCTACCTTTTATTTACTTTTCTGGAAACCCTGCTCAGTGAACTCCTTGACACAATCATTCTACCTTTTATTTATGTCACAGACTGATTTCAGATCATGGAGGTTGGAGATGATAAACTTGAATTGGCCATCCTTCTGCTTCAGTCCCTCCAGTGCTGGGATTAGAGGCCAGCAGCACTACGGCCAGTGTGTAGAGGGCCAGGACCACCTGAGCTGCTCTCTCATACTGTGTTTACTTCCTCTCACCATCTTCTTGCTGCTGCTGCCGAGTCTCCTGTCAGGGCTCTCCGCTTTGTATGCATTCCTCTGATTTCATAAACAAGGTTTACAGTGTTCATTTGTGACTGTACTTCATGCAGAATCGTGCTCATCTTTGCTCTCCTGAGTGAAGGAAGCTTTTTACTCTGTCTCACTACCTACAGCTACTCAGCCTTGGATATAAGGCCTCCCAGGTGCCTCAGATTCCTGTGTACTAGCTTTAGTACACTTCACGTCTCTCTTACCTCTCTACAGCCAAGTCTCCATGAACAAAGACAATGTCTAAAACTTCATTTCTCTATCTTTAACATCCACAGTCATGTTTGTGCATTGTAAGACTCAATAATTTCTGTCTGAATAATGGAAGTAGTTCTAGCTCAAGGCGTAGCTCAAGCATTTGACCAACCCAAAACACGTGCCTACCTTTTTCTCTTCAACACTGCGTCATTTTGACTCTAATGTCTTGAGTTTGTATTTTCCATGATGATGTCCCGGCTCCTTTCTGCTCACTCCGCACTCTGTTTCCATACAGGGAACTCGTGTTTCTAAGATTCAGGTATATTTATGTCCCTCTCCTCTTAACGTTTCCAGTGTTTAATCATGGCTTCCATTAAGCTCCAACAGAACAGAAGAAACGCTATGGTCTTGCTCATGTGTCCCTTCCATCTATCCTCATGCTTTGTGCCTCATATCAGTTCTGTGCCTGGCCCGGCCACATGAACAACTAATCTTACTTCTCTACACTTCTTTCCCTCTCTTCTCCTTGGGGACTTTGCTCCTGGCTTACTGACTGGAATGCCAATACATATCAATACATGTCTTCCAAGTCATAGCTCAGAGCTCATGCCTTGTGTCTTCCATGGTTTCTCCCTTCTTACTCCTAGTGTGAAATGAGATCCTTTCCTAAATGCGTCATGGTACCCAGTTCACCCTTCACATCCATCCCATGGAGGTTTAATTGTTTATGACTAACATCCTCCCCACAGAAGGATAAGCTGCTTCATTGCAAAGACTGTATCTTTTTGTTGTTTATTCTCCTCGCGTGTAGTAGAGTACTCCATAAATACACACAGAGGTAATTAATCCCATCTCTCTCTGCTTTCTGTCTCTGTATGGTCTGATTCTTAGAGATGAAACATTCTAGGTTTTGGATTAGTTTCCTGCGTTTCACTGTCACTTTCCACATAAGCTTGGGTCACAGAAGATTTACTTAATGCAGGAAATGAATAGAATAAATGTGTACATAGATTGCATTCCATGGTAATTAAATCATTAGTGCTGAACACTAGTACAGAGACTAGAGCACGTTAACATATGTTTTTATTTGTCAGAAGCAATAAGTAAAGATGAAACCTAGTAATTATAGACTGAACAAAAAAAATGAGTCTTCTGGGTGGTCTTCCATAACTCTTAAGGAAGAGGGAACCAAAAAGGCAAACACTTGCCAATGTTCTCAAGATTCCTGTAGGAGATTAATTAGGACTGACACACTGATATTCTGCATAGATGCTCCAAGTAGGCTACTAAGCTGTTTTATATGTTCAATGCTTTTGTCAACCATTCACGTGCCAAAAGCTTCCCATCTCTCCTAAATCTTTATTGAAGTGGAAACATTTTTCAGCCAAAATCAGTGACATTTATTTCTATCAATTAAAATATTAAAGATTTTGAATTTATTTTTATTATAAGTGTATAAGTGCTTGGCCTATGTGTATATAAGTAGACTGCATGTGTTGATACTCCTGGAGGCCAGAGGAGGGTGTCGGATCCCATGGAATCAGAGTTACGGATCATTTTTAGTTGCCATTCAAGTGCTGGGAACCAAATCTAGATCCTCTAGAAGAGTAGTAAGTGTTTTTAACAACTAAGTCATCTCGGTAGCCTCCCAATATTTAAAAAAAAATTAATAAACTCTTAATATATTTGTTATGAAACAGTGATATTACAGGTGGTATTTCAATAATGCATTAAAAAAAGAAAATTAATAGTGCTTCTCATTTTTCTCTGATATTAAAATCAATAGTCCTGCCTCAAAGACAAGCATTGTTGGTCTCTAGAGCATCTGTTGTAGAGTGATGGAACCGTTCACTCTTTCCCATGGCCAGAAACAAGCAACCTCCTATATCAATTTCCACCAAGCAGATGTCTTCTATAATCTATGTACCTTTATAGCAATAAGCCATTGGTAGCATGAGATAAGTGACACTTAATGGTTGTCGTTTCACTGATGTACACATGCCATAGCACATGCGTGTCTGAATTCACACCTACATAATAAGCATACACACACACTAATGATAATAAAAAAATTAATTGCTAAGAAATGTTTTCCTTGGACTGCTGTGAAATTGCTGTGGTATTTGACCATTACTGTAGCTTTGAGGATGACTACAACTCACAGCATAGCCAGAATATGGTGTAAACTCCTTTTATTCAAGGCAAAGTTTTCTCCCGCTTCATTCTGTGATTTAACAAGTTCTGGCTCAATACAGTATCAATCACACATGGCACGTCTCCTACAACAGCAGTACAAGGGTGTGAGTTGGCACCCCGAGGAGAGTTGTAAGGGGATCAGAAAGTTCTGTGCTGCACATCTGAGCAGCTGGTTGGTGGTGGTGATAGCAGGTGTTATGAAGAAATGCCTGTCCCTCTAATGTGCTTTCCTAGCTCTCCTGTCCCCTTCCTTGTCAATAGCCAGTCAACATTTATTGATTGTGCAGAGACTCAAGGCTCATTCTTCTGTGTAAGCTAACCCATCTGCCCCTCTTCTTTGGGCTTACATCGTCTCTCCAGGGTTGGGTTTTGTTTTTTATATACATCTCTTGATTTGCCTACTTTTCTTCACCATATGGTGATCTTGATATGAATCTTTTTGTTGTGGATAGATATGAGACAGGGAGCGAGTCCCTAATGGAAAGCAAAAAGATTTAGAATACTTATCATAGGAGTGGATGGTTTAATAAACGCTGCTTTCTTCAGCCTGATCTCAGTCACGTGACTATTAAATCACTGTTTCAAAAACATGGAAGAATGATGTTCACAAACATAAATTTTGTCTCCATCCAACGCCTCCAAATCCCTCTTACCTGTCAACAAGGCACAATCCAATCTGGCATCTTCCTGTACTACCTCAGCGAAGGTGTTTCTTCCAAGCTACAAATGAATTCCTTGTAATACATCCACAGACCATTCTTACTAGCTTTCTCAGTGGCATTCGAGACTTGTAGTCACAACTTTTGGGGGGTGAAATACCAGAGCCTTCTGTGATTCTATACTGTCCCAGATCCATGCCCTCTCGAACTGTGTCTCAACTTCTACAACTCTGTCAACAGATTCCTTGTGGTCATCTGACTGAAAACAGATTTCCATACACTTGTCGCCTACATATCTCCTCTCTTCTCTTCCTAATCCTTCCACTAATTGATAACCAGCTTTAGGCCTTTAAATGCCATCTTCTCCCTTGCAGCTCCTAAAGTTATCTAACTATTCTTTATCTTTGTGAGCAGGAGAATTTACATCTTGTTGCTGTCTTAAAAGCTCGACTTTAGTTGAACTTGAAGACAGCCAAATGCTAAAAAATGACCAAGAACTCTTCCTCACTCAAGTCCTCTCATCTTGAGAAACCAGCTCCTTGATGGTGCTCACATCAGAAACACAGAAGTCATTATCGACATTTTCCTTCAGTTCCTGATTCAAACATCTCATTTATGTTTACTTCCCAAGCACTAAGTCACTGCCCCTCTGCCTTTCTCAGGGTCAATCGCCCCATCTGTGTACCGTCATCTCCACCCTGGGATCTTCCGACAGTTTCCTAAGTGCCCTCTGTCATTCTCACCCTGCCTGCATTGTCATCCAGGAAGTGTCTGTAATGAGCTCCAAAATTTTACAAACTGAGAATGCCTGTCTGACTCATGGTTCATCAAGGTTTCCTGGCTCCATGTGCAGTGGACCCCCTCTCCTTTGCTTGCCTCTAAAGTTGTCCCTGATAAGCCCAACTGGCCTCTTCCTTCCGCGCCTATTCTGCCCCATTTGCTCTCTGTGCTGATTCCTGGGTGTAGAAACCCCTTCCTTCCAGCCTAGTGTCTTTTCATCTTCCAAGCGTCACCGTAAATGCCACTTTCCTCAATACTGCAATCTAAATTGGTTCTGTTTCCCTCTCTTTCTGATTTCTATCATGTTATTTCCCTTCATAGAACTTACCAAAATCTGTTTTAACAATTATACATTGACTTTATAGAGAACCACAAGTGATATTTAACAGTTTACATGGCAACAAAAGTTCTTGCAGTTTTTACCCTCTGATCTTTAAGAGAATTTAAGCACTGGATTGCACTAACATGATATTCTAGGCACAATGTGAATGCTAAGCTTGTTAGATCCTAGGATAATTTTGAAGAGCTGGTATCAATTATGAGGTAGTTTGAGATAAAAGGTAATCAAAGTAGAGAAGAAAGGCGTATACGCTGGCAACCCTGGAGATCAAACCGAAAAAAAAAATGGGTAATGTAACATTCTATAACAAATCAAACCCAGGGAATTAAGAAAATGAGGTTTGGACATATTTTAATATTCTGGAACATCTGACCAAGTGTTGCAGGATATATGTAAAACATCACCCAGAAATATTGCCAACAATACTGCTTAAAATCAATTTAATCAGGGTGTTCAATCCAGGATGTATATTCGATTTAGATCAAGGTACATCAGAATTAGGGAAATCCCTGGGACTGCTTTGGAGGAAATACCATAAGTTGGAAAGTTTTCTCTCTCCAGATGGAGATCTGCTTTAAGTTATTGAAAGTCCCAAAGCAACAGAGGAATTCTAGGTGGCAGTAGTGGGCATTGTAAAGAATTGATAAGACCAATCCACAGAGCCCAGCCATTGGGGGTTGACCCAGCTTAAATGGAAACCTTTTACTAGCCTAAACTAGTTAGGTCATTCCTCAGGATCTCATACTTCAGTTAAGGAATTGGTTAGAAGATAAGCAAGAGGCCTGTGCAAGTCAACTGAAGAAAAGTATACCTTCTTGTTTTTTGTGAGGGAGGGACGCCAGGCAACATGCCCTTATGGCTAAGCAAAGAATGCAAGAAGAGATCATTCCTTTTACATTTACAGCCTGCAATATTGAGGTCATAATCCAGCCACTGTCTTAAGATAAAAACAACACTGGGAAGAAGGCAGAACCAAGGGACATTCGAGAGAGAGAAGATTACTTGCCAGAATAAGCAAGCTCTACATCATGCCTGTTTTAGACTTCCTCATAAGAAATTTAGTCAACTTAAGTCTGATTTTCATTTCTGCTGTGGAAAGCATTCAACTGACATGGTTATGCCCAATACAGGTACTAGGAGGAAAATCACATCAGAACGATTTTTTTTTGTCTACAGCAAACTTGGGAATCTGACATGATGCTGATATTTTACTCCCTCACCTTCACACATACACTTGAAACCTTGGGATTGCTGTGGGGAGAAGGGGCCTTTCCTACAAGCCTCATTTCTTCTTGATGCATGCTGGAAGATAACTGGAACTGGACAAGCAATGACAGCCTTTCTCTTGTATCTTCCGAACAAAACAAGTTTACTACTGATCTTGCAATGAGAGGTTTTTGGTTGATTCTTTGTTATTAGTGAAAAAAGCAAAGCAATACAAGTTGGGCTTCACTAAGTTTACTCCTCATTTAATAAGCATATCACAGTTCTAATCAGCTAATTGAAAGACATTGCTTTGACTCTGATAATTATAGTAACAACAGAAATATCATATATAATAATGGACATTTATAAAAATAAACATTATAAATAATAAGCATTTATAAAAGTTCATCACACTTACTGTGTGATGGTCAACAACTAAGGAATCTCCATGTTTCAGTTCCTTCTGTCTTCATAGGCTATAGGTAAGGTTCCCAATATCACTGATAAGAAAACTAAGGCATAGGAGGCTGAGTGACTTGTCAAAGTTCATACCTGTATTAAATGAAAATCCTGTTTGAACAATGACAGAAGCCCCAGAAATGTCAGAGGTTTTACACCCTTACCTAAATGGCCAGGTACTAAGGGACTGTAATTGCATTCAAGATGTTTATAGATGGTTGTGCTCTCCTCAAGCTTGGCTGCAAAAGCAATGCTTGCTTATGTTTTTAATTCAATAGAGACAGTCTCACTGCCATGTCACGAATTTCACAATATTTTTGGGTTGTTGGTAAATTCTTACAGATTGCTCAGTGAGCATAATTTCACATTTATGCTACCCCAAACCAGTCACTATTGTCAGACTACATTAAAATGATAAAGAACAAATACAAGTAACATTTATAAATATTAAATATTTTCATCACTAATTTATCCCATAAGAGAATGATGTATTCTTCTTTTAAGGCTTTAATTAGAAGAAAGTTCTCATTCTTCCTTTTTTCCATAGACATGTGAAACAGTTTTTACCACATGAGGCTTAAGTCTCCTCTAAGAAAAGAAGAAATGTTGTTTCTAGGCTCTGCCTATGCGTAGCTAAGTTATTATCTATAAAATCATTCCAGAAAGCCTCAGGTGACAGAATGGACATGCACACTACAAAAGGACTCCATTTCTTAATGGTTGGTTGGGGAGGGAGAGACATTTACTTCAGGAATGTAGAGACTGGTAAAGTGTTCATACTCCTGTAAATAAATCCTCAACCATTCACCTGTAAGGAACCCTAATGTAATTCATTTGGTGAAAAACAGAACATAATAAATAAATGAAAATAGGGGAGTATTCATTTGTGAAGAGGAAGAAAACTACTGGGAGGGAGAAAGGATGGTGATGGTAATATGATGCAAACCCTTTACACACACAAAAATATCATAATGAAATCCTTTATTATGTATAATCTATGCTAACTGAAAACATATAAAAGGACTATTTCACAAGCTAACAAAGGTAGTTCACTATTTTTAAGATTGACTATTACATCAGTTTAAAGTTTTTGGACTTGTATGAAAAAACTTTCCTGAAACCTCCCTTTGGAAATGCTGAGCATGCACACTAAAGACAGATGTAACTGTATCAGTTCCCAGCTTCAGTAAACAGGTAAATATGTTAATCTTATTTTCTACAGGCTTTCCAAGATGTTTTGCCAAATTCACTACTGTAAAAGAATGAAATAAGAAAAACTTCTTTTATTTTTTAAAATTTATTATTATTTTAAAATATTTTTATTGAATCATTTTGTTTTTCATACAGAACATCTCAATCAAACTTAATCATCATGACATTCCTTTCCCCACTGGTACCCTGCCCTGTAACCCCCCAACTGTGTTAAGGTCTATTGTGTCAAGTTATTGTCTCCGAGTAACCTTAGTGCAGGTTCATCCACTGAGGTCTAGTCAGCCTACCTAGAGTTCCTCACTTTAGGAAGACTACCTCAGGGTCCCAGGAGCTTGTAGAATAAAAAAAAAAAACAACTTTAAAACCTAAGAACAAGTTTGAGATGCAAAATCAAAGATAGAGTAAAAGCAGATGTGTTGCTAGATCAATTTATGATCATCGACAAAGCACTTTAAACAAAGAAAAACAACACAGCAAAAGGAAAATAATCTTCCACGTGCAAGAAAATAGAACCCAGTGTTCTTTAGAGAGGAAACCAACAAACTATTTTGTATAGATCTACCTAAAGAAGTATACTACTTAATATAAGATCGCTTCTTCCTTCCAGTGATCCACACACAAATGTAGTTTTAAACTCTGAAAGCTCAGAGTGTCTCAGAATTATACCAACATTAAAAAAACAAGTGTGATTTGTGGAGAAGACATTTGTTAAATATTTAATCGATACTAGCTGATTTGGATAGTCATGTCTGAAAACGGAACGAGGTCCCTGCACAATTCACATAACCATGCTTATACACATGACGCCAAGCCCCAGACCTGCCTGTGACTTTAACATCTGAATTCCCATACCCCTCCAAACTCCACATGCTGCTGCTTGCTGCAGTGAAAGTGCTCATGGTCTGACCTAGACTCAGACTAATATTCTATACAATATCTGCTACTTGATTTGAACAGGTTTAATTTGAACTATTTGATTTTGAGTTTGTTTCTCAACTCTAAAATGTCTACCTCTTTCAAGAAGCTAAAGAGATGAATTACTGAAACAGACAAAGCACATGGACATTTGGTAGGCCCTCAAAACTTGGTTATCCTTTGTCCCTTTCTTCCCTTGCTCTTCCAAAACTTGTAAACTCCATGGTTATAGATGAAAAATACATGAACCAAGTGACACATTTAAAAAACTTATTATCATTGGGTGGAAAAACATATATGCCACAGCTTGCATGCAGAGGTCAAAGAGAACTTTGTGGGGTTGGCTCTGTTTCCATATTTTACATACATTCCAGGGACTGGAATCAGATAGCCAGGCTGGCTTGGCAAACAGATTTACCTACTAAGCCACATGTTGTCATCCCCATGTAACAAATTTTTATACTGGTTTTCATTTATGCAGTGAGATCATTGCTTTACATGCCACGTTCCCTTTGATCATTGAAGTACTCACTGAGGTAGCTACCAGAGTCCCTTCTACTGCAGAAAGGGGAGGCTCAGAAAGCTTTCACTTTCATTACATCACTCCTCTGATGATATTTGCTAAGGAGCTGCTACATTCTTGCCATGGAGACAAGAGCCAGGACAAAAAGATACTAGGGTTTTCATCCTCTGTGTCCATTTGATCTGGTAAAGAAGAGGCATGGCTAAGGGTAGAGCTTTTCTACTAAAGGCCCATGACAGCAAGAGGTTATGATGGTTTACCTGTAAATGTCCCCGATGGGATTATGTGTTTGAACACTTAGTCCCCAGATGGTGGCATACTTTTCAGAGGTTGTGGAACCTTAAAGGGTGGAGCCTCCCTGACAATTTAGGATTGAGGCTTTAGCTTGGCCCTGCTTCCTATCCTGCCTCTGTTTCCTGATCCACTGGGATATGAGCAAGCCTCGGCCACGTGTGTCTGAAGCCAAGGAATCAGCCACCCCTCATGGCTTTACGCCCTCACCCCCCACCACTGTACCTCCAAACCTCAAGCCCAAATAAATCTCTCCTCTCTGAAGCCCTTCTTGTCGGCATTTAGTACATAGATAATGAAAGCAAATCGGGCTCTTTTTGTCACACCAGCATGACTTATGAAGGGATGTGTCACCCTCACCCCGCGTCTGAGGCATCTCTGCAACATGACCCATTCCCCAAGACTCCCTCCCTGCCCTGGAGCATGCGTTCTCAGAGCTAGGCATATACTCCTGCCACATCTTACTTCAGGACATAACTTGTTTTTAGCTCAGTCCCTAGTGCTGCCAATTCAGTTCAAACACACAACAGAACCTTTCTCTGTTCTAGGTCCTATACGATACTTTGAAAAAAGGAGTCTAAAAAGCACTGCTCTTGATGATGTTAATAAATAAAGACAGACTATTATAGAACAAAAGAGTAAAATAAAATCACTAAGGCTAGAATAGAGGCCAACAAATTAAACAAAATGTAATAAAAAGCCAGGTCTGTGTCACTGCTGGTGAGTGATGCTGCACCATGAAGAGACAGAGTCAGCGTGTAATAAGTGAGTTGACGGTGGCCTAGACAAAGGCCCTGTGCAGTTGAATATTGAGGCCACCTATCGTTTTGCTTTCTGTTTCTGTGATAAACACCATAACTACAAGCACTTTGAGAAGGACAGGGTTTGGTTCACCTGCCACTTCCATGTTACAGTCCATTGCTGAGAGAAGCCACCACTGGAACTCAAGGCAGGAGCCTGAAGAAGACACCACACAGGAATGTTATTTTTCGGTTTGCTTCCCCCTGACTTGTCCCACTGGGCTTTATGCAGTCCAGGCCCACCTGCCTAGGGATAACACCAGCCACAGTGCTCTAGGCCCCCCATACCAATTGTCAATTAGGGAAATGCCTCACAGATATGACCACAAGCCAATCTGATCTGGAAAATCCTCAGTTGAGGTTCCTTCTTCCCAAGTGACTCTAGGTTTGCATCAAGTAGACAGCTGAAGCTGACTATGACAAACCTCAAATTAGGAAAAGTATCTTGCTTGGAGATATACTTTTTGACATGAAAAGAATTCAGATATAATTTGAAGCCATAAAGAGGTATACATGTTTCTTTTCTCATTGCTGTGTTAAAAAACCCTGACAAAATCAATTTAAGTGAGCCTTATTTTGGTTGACAATTGGGGTATGTTAGTGGGGAATGTGGTGACAGAAGATTGAGGCTGTTGGTCACACTGTACCCGTAGGTGGGAGGTAGAGAAGATGAATGTTAACACTCATTTAGCCTCTTTTAGTCTTTAGAGCCATCAGCATATTCTAATACTATAAGTGACTGTAGATTAATTCTATTCCTGATTTTTACATAGGTAATAATCTTGTAGAAAAGTCATCCTTTGTAATTTTTATTTTTCAGCTTAAAACGATCCACTAATTATATTTTTCTCTATAATTTTCTTTCTGGTTTAAACTTTTATACCTTACTCAAAAATGGAAGCAATGATCTTTAGTCTTTTTGAAACCAGCTTTAGAGACACTGCTTGGAATAAATTTAAATAGGTACTTTGAAGATTACCTAATATGCCAATTTCTAGAGCTTGATGCCAAGACAATATTACCAAGAAATAATATTGGATGGACTGAGAAGAAGTATAGCTTGTGGCCAAAATGAGGTTTGAAAGTCTTTTGCAGATCTGAAGTGAGTTCGTTAGTGTAGGACTCCTCAGACACCTTAATGGCTTTGTATTTACTCATCTACTCTATATTAAAAGGGCTTAAGTATACTGACCACCAGACAAGACACATGACAGTCCATGGGAGAGACCAGGATGGATGTGACAGAATGGTGTGGTTGGGCAATGAGTCCTTTGCTGGTCAGGAAACATGGAAAATAGGTATGAACCCCTAGCTAAGGTTCCCAATGAAAGGAAGACCACACTGAAGACCAGATTCACTGCATCACTTGCACAGTCCACTCTATTTTCTTGGGAACTTTCCTCAGAGCACCAGTTGTCATCAGTATCCTCCTCAAAGCAGGATGGTCTGCTGTTTGGCAGTGTATCTCCCAAATCCTGAACAGACTGTTACAGAGAAAGCTCTGGGTGATTAGATATCAAGCAAGATGGGCAGTGCATGGATGGTGATGGCTCTGGTGGCTAGAATGATGTCATTCAGAGACTTCAGTGGATAGCTTGTGTGTAGCAACAAAGGCTTCCAGGCGTTTTCAAATCCTGATTCTATCTGGGATCACCCCAGGGGTTTTCTACAGGAAATCTGGACAGCTTTGGCAGCCTGCCACAGACACAAAGACAAAATCAAGAGAGGTTATAATGGGAAAGCAGTAGCGCTTGGCGCGATGTTGAGGGCCCTTTCCACATTGTCTTCTTCCTCATTAAATAAAGATTATATCAGTTCAGGTGTAAAAGTTGGATTGTTAGATTAATAATGCCTCATTTACTTGATATAGTTTTCAAGTTTCTTCTGTTAATTAACTCCGTTAATCCCCCAAACGCTAACAGATTGTCAGTTGTAGAAAAATAAAAGGTAAAAATAAATCATGTCAATCATTTTTGCCCAATGCCACGGAGTTGTTTTGTGGAATTCTGAAGATGAGACACTTGCTTTCCCAGCTTTATGTATTACAACTCAAAGAAGAGAATCTACTAATTCCATCCAGTTTGAGAAATTCTGTAACTTGTAATGCAATAGAAAGCTTTTTTAAAAAAAGTAACCCTTATTAAAAAAATGTCTACATGACTAATTCTCCTAAAATAATAAAACAATCATATGACCACATAAAAGCCATCTAAAAAGCCGCATAAAAAGAAGATCAAAGATGCTTATGTAAGGACAAGATCGAAGCCAACTTCAGAATTCAAAGCCTTTGTGAGCTCTAATCATTTTGCTGGCATTCATAAAATCTTAAACATTTCTTTCTACTTTTCGCTGTATAATATTCAATCAATTGTAATGGAATATAAGTGGATAGTTCTTGTAATGACCCCTGCTCACGAAAGTACAAGCATACCAAGAGCCCCTGCACACAGAAAAGTTTGGATCTCTCTGCCTTGAAGAAAAGATCAGAATGATGTTCCTGCAAGGGGAGCCATTTTTATTCCTTTCCTAAGAAGTTAATGAAAATAACCTTACAATGACAGAACCACTGGGGTGCATGTGTGCCTCTCTTTCAGTGGGATTATATTTTTTTAATCCATATTTACAAAGAAACACATATGTAATAGACATAAATGGGACAACGTCCTGCTGTGAGGCCTGGAGGAGCATTTTCTCATAGAGAAGACACGGGGGTGGGGGCTGGGTAGGTTGAATTGCAGGTCAGGGCTAAAGCTTTATTGACATATTATGATACACCAGCTCAGAGAGTTGGCATCAATATATCATTGATTAAAAATTCCCAATCCTTTTTAAATTGTATTTTTGACAGATAAAAAGAACACAGAAATGTGCACAAACTACTTAGCTAGCGAATGGTGAGCTTTTCAAAAAGAAAATCTGAGCAAGCATTTTCCCCCCAAGGATTGATTGTATACAACCATTCTCTCAATTTTTCTAGTGCATATTTATAAGATTAAATATATAAAAGAAGAACCTGTGTGATGGTCTTCAAACAGTTAAATAACAAGCTCCTGTCGAGAAAACATTTTGTTGCAGCAAAAGAGCTTTTAATTCTGAATTCTCTAAATGGAGAGCTTTTGATGGAAACAAATAGGAAAAGACAGAAGAAAGGAGATTTGAGTGATCGCTGAGTGTATCCAGAGTAACATTCAGCCTAGAAGGGATTCACTGCCTGCCCTTAAACTCAAGGAAAATCATAAAAATACACCTGCTATTGAATCCCTAGAAAATTTTCACAAAGAAACTTAGGGTTTTATAGAGAACAAAGAGAATCAAATCTACTAAATTTCATTATTGAAAAGATTTAAGTACCAGGAACTGAGAAAAAGCATCAGTATGGTTCCTGTGTTGTTAAAAGTTCAGGCAGAAAACATCTGCATTTCTGCTACTGAACACCACCGAATCAGCACTGAAAACATCTGGATGTTTACATCTCTGCACACAGTGCCTCAAGTCTGTGATCCTGTCACTCAGAGATTGGGGTTTGAGGATTGTTATGAGTTTGAGAGCAGCCTAGGATAAACAGTGAGCCCTTATCCCATAAAACAAACAAACAAACAACAACAACAACAAAAAAAAAGTGGGACTGGGGATATGATTCAGTGGTTAAAGTGACTATTTCCCAGACATAAGAAACGAAGTTTGGATCCTCAGACCCCACTAAGAACAGAGAGGCATATGCCTTTAATCCCATCGATCAAGACTCAAGACGTCAAAGTGGGCGACGGTGACAGGAGAAACTCCTGGAGCTCATGAACCAGTTCACCTATCTTTCAAAGCAAGGAACAAGAGACCCTATCTCAAACAAGGTAGAAAGTAAAGACGAGCCCTGCACATCGTCCTCTGACCTCTGCAGGCATATCATAGTGTGTGCACACCAGCACTCACAAACATGTAAGCTGGAGCACACATGCATACAAACACACACACACACACAAACACACAGAACACATATCATACCAAAACCCCCAGCAATATAAATATTAATATCCTCCTTGTCACAAAACATGATTACTAATAATGCACCAGCTTAGGGTGAGAGCTACAGCATTTCAATGAAAGCATGTGATACAAGATGGTGTGTTTAAGGACAGAGCAGAGCTGAGGTCCAGCCATTTAGCATGACTACAAGGAATAGGAACAGTAGCAGTTTGGACCTAGGGTACCCCAGGAAACCCCATGTGTTGAAGGTTGGAATTCGTCCATCTGTGGTACAAAGGAAAGTAATGGAGGCTTTACAATGGGAGATCCAGGGCAGGGAAGTTAGTGACTGTGGTGTGCCTTCTGAAGGTGGTACTAGAACATCCATCCCTGCCTGCTTCTCTCTTTTGTTGTCTACCGCTCTGAGCAATCTCTTCAGCCACGTAGTCTCGCTTTCCTGCCATATGCACAGGCAATGCCAAGCTCCCACAGACTGAAGCTTCTGAAACCCTGAGGCAAATTAAATCTTGCCTCTTTATAAGCTAATTTATCAGAGAGAGAGAGAGAGAGAGAGAGAGAGAGAGAGAGAGAGAGTGTTTATGCAGTAGAAGTCTGATTATGATAATTAACATCGGAAGCAATAGCTACTGTTTTACATGTCATATATAATTTCAAAACTGGGTACTCAGTTTGTCTTCACTAATTCCTTTCTAAAGCACCTAACTGAAAAAAAAGTACTCCTGTCAAGCTTTATTAAAGAAGGATATTCTTCACTAAGGAAAGGATCAGTCTAGCCAACATTACCATTTTCATCTAATATCCTGAGTGAAAAATCATATAATCATATGAGTTGGACAGCTAGACAACTTCGTTCCTAACCAAGCATTCTTTGAACTATGAATGTCAGACTCTCTCCGTCATGGAGGCAGTGTGAAGTCTAAGGGTGAGCTCCTGACTCAGTCTACCACTCACTGTGAAAAGGACACCTGTAAGCTGACACATCTTTATCTGTAGGAAGAGAAGATGATTGTTCTGCTTATTATTATCAGTATAAATACTAATGGCTCACATGCCAACTATTAGTAGTTTGCAGATGATTTTCACCTTCTTTGATCATGTCTGACCTTCACAACCTCCTCTGAAACAGGTGTCCTTGCCTCCTATTTTTAGATGCAAAACTGGAGTCCAGACCTTCCCCACATGATGTGTGAAAGGAAGCACCAAGACTAAAGTCTTTATTTGTCTGCACCCGTCATTACCCACTACACAAAAACATTTTGTCATAACTATTTCGGTTTAATTATACTTTTCAGAGCAATAAGCAACCCCAGAATCTTTGTGTATTGCTGAGTAATTCCAGAACTATGGTAACCCTCTTCTCTGTTAAAAAAGATCTTTTCCTTAAAAAATATTTTTTGTTATTTTTATTTTATGTATATGAGTGTATTGCCTGCATGTATAAGTGCACTTATGTTATGTAGTGCCCTCAGATGTCAGAAGAGAGCATCAGATTCCCTAGAATTGGAGTTTCAGATGGTCATCAGCCACCATGTGGGTGTTGGGAACTGAACCCAGGTCCTCTCCAAGAACACACAGTGCTCTTAACCGCTGAGCCATCTCTCCTGCTCTAAGACCTTCTTTATCTTGATCTAAAATTACCTCTTCATAACCTCCATTTATTATCTTCCTATTTCTACTCTTGAAGAAATCACAAAATAGTGAGATTCTACTTTAACTGTTTGACTTTATTTACCCCTTAGTAATACTGGTTTTTCTAGAAATCAGTTCTTTCTAAAACATTCATAGTATACAATTCCCTAGTCTCTCTACCTTTCACAACTTTCTAGCTGGAGAAGTATCAGCTGTCAAAGATTTGCTTTTTCTTGTCCAGTACATTGTATAACTCTCTATTTGATTGTATGTTTACCCATTTATTTCATGAGAATATATAGTTTTGGGGGAAAGAATATCATGAATTCACTTAATGCTGGTTTTTTTTAAGACCTAGCACAGATCTTAAAATGTAAAAATCCTTAATATATAGAATGCTACATTAGTAAACTAAAATATCAATTCAATTTAACATTAAGAAGCATACAAGAGGGGGTAGAAAGATGGCTCAGCTGTTAAGTGCACTGGCTGCTCTTGCAGAAGACTCAGGTTTGATTCCCAGCACTCACATAATGGGTAACAACCATGCCTAACTTCAGTTCCAGGGGATCAAATGCCATTTTCTGACTTCTGTGGGCATTGTATGACACGGGTGCACTTACAAACATGCAGACAATATGCTCATACCATAACATAATAAATAAATAAATAAATAAATAAATAAATAGGCCAGGTGTAGTGCATGCCTTTAATCCCACATTTGGGAGGCAGAGGCAGATGGATCTCTGAGTTCAAGACCAGCCTTGTGTGCATAGTGAGTTCCAGGCCAGCTTGGGCTTCAGGGAAACCAATAATAATAATAATAATTTTGAAAGAAGCATATAAGACATTGATATTAAATAGCAAATTCACTTTATATAATAAAATAGTTTACAGTTCAACTTGATCATTTATTCAATAACTTTATACTCTTATGTAAGTGCATCTCTGGATCACCTTCAAAGAAGTTTTCTTTTGCAGTAGACAGCTATTGATACAGAGACACAAAACCAGTCAGTGTGCAGAGCATAAGAGACTGTGGCATGCTCAGCTCTCAAAGAGATATCTATGCCACATTCCCTCCCTGCCACACTCAAGAATCATCACAGAAAATGGGTGGGAAGATTTTAAGAGCCAGAGGGAGTAGACACCTACAGTAAAATAGTATTTGACAGCCATGACAGCACAGCTGCACACATGAATGGATAACAGCTACGACTGCACAAGACCTGCACAAGAACTAGCCACCCAAAATCCCAGAATGTGTGGGGAGCAGGGCAATTCGTGGCTCCTAGGGGAGTGGGATTCAGGTTTCTTCACGGCCACAGGTCCTAAGAGACTACTTAAGCTCCCATAGAGGGTCTCACTCTGGCACACACAGGCAGTTCGAAATGGACTCAGTGGGTATTAATAAAACAAAAACAAAAACCAGAGCAAAATAATTTGGGAAGGAAAGTGATCATGGTGCTAGAGGAGGAATTGGATGGAAGAAAATGAGGTATAGATTTGATCAAAACATATTATATGTCTGCATATTAAATAAATATTTAATAAAGAATAGGATACTCAGAGACATTTTCCTTCAAATTCAAAGAGATCATCTAAAGAGATTTCTGTGTGAGAAGAGACAGTTCATCTACTATTGAATCCAGCAGCAAGAGGACAAGTACACTTCCAAATAAAGCAGAAATGGTCAGAGATTAATTTGACACACTGTGATGGTGTGATGGAGGATTTGGGACATCACAAAAATAGGTCAGGATTTTTGCTCCAAGACAATAGTGGCCAGCAATGCTCCCTAACTAAAATATTTCTGTGGTCATGTCTGTAGTTTAGTATGTGACTCCAGAAGTTAAGAAAGTCATGACAAGTATTTCTAGTTGTTTTGAAAAATACAAAGACCTCTGGAATGAGGATACTGGCATTCTGAAGGCTGAGCTGAGGTAAAGCTCACTGACGTAACAGGGAGGGCAGCAGCACCTCTCTACTGGAAGACTGAGGACAGGCACAAATGAAGAGGGACCGTATTATTCCACGGTTTGCTCTTCAGTGAATACTTATTCAGTGCTGACTATCCTTATACAGCTTACAGTGAGGGAAAAGCAATATAGTTTAAGCAGAAGATAAACATATTGTGCTCTATTATAATCAAGGCCAGCTTCACAGGCACTTAGCCAGTGCATCCCACAGGACCATATGCTTAAAAAAGCTAGGCTCTTGAAGTCTAATATCCTGTGGTTGCCTTGAAATGTTTCACAATTTTATTTTTAAATTTGTGGTTTGACAATAAAAATCAGTGATTCAATAGGGTTGTGTAGCAGTGTGGCTTCTCTGCTCAAATGCAGTCTTGACTTTCACTACCTTCCCCGTCTCTCCAGGAGGGCTTCCTGTGGCCTCCCTCATGCGCCTTGGTCCCCTGGCCTGCCTGGCCTCTTTCCTCCTCTGTTAGCCTCCCCTCTGATCCACTCTAGGAAATAGAACCAGTTCTCAGCAGAAAGAGACCAAAACCCTGTCATGACCCGAAGGGGACTCCTGTGAATGAAAGCAGAGAACAGCGGATGGATAGTAGCCATCTTTACGTGTCACTCTCTGGGCATCCTCGTCTTGGATTTGACAGTTTTGTAGGAGATTGGGCATAGTTTTCTGGGTGCCTCTGTTCTATCATCTTCTATGTGCTAGGAGGGAAAACTTATCTATCCTGTATTGAAGATACCCCTTGTAAAGAGAGATTGGATTGCTCCCATGTAGTCAAGATCATTCCCTCAAATTTCACATTAAGATCTGGAAATGATGTATCAAGCCCTGTTTATAAAACAGATGAAGTTGGAAAAACACAATTCATTGAAGATTTAGAGCCTCATGACTTCTCCAGAATTAATCTGAATCTGAGACTGAAAATATACATAAGTTACCCATACATAAAGGAAGAAGAAAGATCCAAAAAGAATAGCAAACACGTGAAGACTTGGGATCAAATCAACACAGGAAATGTTAAAGAAACCCAGAGAAAGTGAGTATGATGGTGTTGAAGCAATCATGAGGAGAGAAAATGGTTGGCAAAGGGCAAGTCACCACAGTGGTTGCCTGGGAAGATGCCTGTATAGGAATAAAAACAAGAGAGTTTTCTCTAAGTGTTTCCTCCCCTTAGGATCCTTTTCACCTGCCCGTTACCTGAGGATTCAGTTTTCAGCCTTTAAGTGAAGGATGTTGTGGAATTCTCTGTGAAATGTCATTTTGTTGGAACTAGCCCATCATTCTTTCATGGATCCCCTTAGTCCATGTACCTGAAGAGCAGGCACCCCTCCTCCCAACTCTGTGGAGGCAGCGTGTTCAGAAGAAAAAGCTCTTCCTGGAGCAAGTGATCACAAGGCTTTCTTGAGATTCATTGCTGGCACCCACTGGGAGGAACTGTAGTTACTTTTCCCACAACCTCTCCCTAGGAGTGTGTGGCATGCAAAAACTCTGTAAACGGCTCCCAAGAGGAAACCAAAAGGCCTCTCAGAAATACAGAAAAGCATATTTTCCAGAATTGGCATGAAGTAGATTTATTTTTGCCATAGTAAAGACTTTTTATCACTTTGACATTTAGTTTATTAGAGCTGTTTACAAGACCAGTTCCTGAAGAGCTTTTACCAAAATCAGTTGCCATTTTATATAGATAAAATGAGAAAATCCTAAAGAAATATGGGTTTCCCCTCCAAGCTTATACAAAATAAAATCCCATCAATTCTTTACCTTCGGGAGCAGCCCACTTTACCAAAGCCTTTCAGTGTCTTGCCCAGCAAGTCACTGAATCTAGGCTTAAAGTTACATGCTCTTTATCCAAATTGCTAGCTAATCCTCTCCTTTGTGGTACCTTTTTTTAAAGATTGAAAGAAAATGCTTAGTTTTATAGACTCAACTCAATATAATTGATAAATCATTAGTAAGGCTTTTGTAGTACCCACAAATTGTCAGTGGTCTAGGATGGAATGATTGATATTTAGGAAAAGTAAAGCAAATCAACTTCTATAGTGCTTTTAGCACACAACAGGCAAGCTGATTATGGATATTCCAAGTTAATGCTCATATCATCTCAGAGAAGTAAATATCATCTTTCCCCCAGTTCTTACACAGAATAAATTGGGTTTGAAAGAGGTCAAAGAACTTGCTCATTTTCACATAACGTTTATAACTGATCCAAGATTTACACTCATGTGTGATTTATTGCAAACATTGCCCTTCTTTTTCTGTTTCATGTAAACAAAGTGTTAACTAAAGTGAAGACCAGTTCCATGATTGAGATGTAGTCTACAAGAATAGGCTCAAGTTATTTATTTCTTTTAAGTCAATGAGGGAGACTTTAAATCAACTGTTTGGCCTTTATGCAATAATATTTGATAAATAGTATTTGCCTAAACAAACCAATATCCTGTTTTGGTAAACTCATCTCATTCCAATTGTTCCCACCATGCAGAAGTACAATAGAGCTCATTTAATTTTTATGTGTATAAGTATATTGCTTGCATGTGTATACATGCACTAGTGTCGTGCAATGCCCACAGAAGTCTGAAGAGGGTGTTAGACGTGTTAGATCCCCTGGAACTGGAGTTTCAGATGGTTGTTAGCCATCACGTGAGTGCTAGGAATTGAATCTGAGTCTTCTGTAAGAGCAGTCAGTGCTCTTAACTGCTGAGCCATCTCTCCAGCCTCTAAGTCACTTAATAAATTCAAGATTATGTTCGTTTGTTGAATGCTGAGAATCTTATTAGACTCCAAGTTCATGCTTATCCCTTGGGGAAAACAACAGTACAATCAGGAAAGAATTCAAGGGGAAGTAGAGTGGGACTTAGAAAGAAGAACACACTAGAAAAGTGGGCACAGAGACTCAAGGTCAAGTGTGTCCTCCAATACAAGGGTGACAAAAATGAATGCATACTTAAGTGGGTTTAGTGTAGCATGAAAAGCTACATTCCAGTACTACTAATGCCAAGAGCCTAGCCAGTAACTATAAAGTACTGAATCTGGTGAGTACTGAGCCCACACTTCCATCTTCCTGCCAAACAACCACTACAAGTTCATGCACCTTCTGTAGAAAATAAAGGGCAGAGAAGAAAGCAGCAGAGTCTGGAGTCCAGCACAACGAAAATAATTTATGACTGTTTAGTACTTGCTGTGTTCTGGTAATAAAGAGGAGAAGCAGGAGGACCACAGAGGGGAATGAGGCCTGGGCCTTGGGTGCAAGCTTCTAGTGGTCAGCAAGACACTTTGCTTCCATGTTCTTTGAGTTGCACACTCCCACTTTAAGTCAGGGATAAGCTTCTTGATAACCCAAAAATCAGTTGAATTTTGTAAATTCTGTTAACTTGGTCAATTCACGGAAGGAATGGGAGACAAACAAGATTCATTCTAGAAGGAACAGGAGGGGGATTTACTTTTGTATAAGTAGGAACTTGGTTCAGAACTCTCGACACTGGCCATTAGGAAGATGAAATTCATCAAGGGCAAAGAGTGGCCAATCTCAAAAGTGCAAATGTTTATAGATACATGAATTTTGAGGTGGGTGATATATTATCTCATGTGTTCTTTCTTCAGTGAGAAGAAATATCAAACATAAATATACTATACTCGGTCTCCATCCGTAAGAGAAATCTGAAATATTATTTTGTGTCATGACTTATGTTCTACATCTACTAAGACTGAGTGGAAGGAGACTCACTGCATAACAACTGTGGCAATGCTGGGGAGTTGGTTCAGTGGGGAAGCACTTGTCTGGAAGGGTGGGTATAAGGGTTTGAACCCCTACAATGTATATAAATGTCAGGCAGATGACATATAAAGATACAGATATACAGATATCTGTAATCCTAGTACCAGAGCATCCTGAGAGAAAGATGGCAAGCAATATGAGCTATACCGGTGAGCCCTAGGTTTACCTGAGAGACGCCTACCTCAATGAGTGAGGTGCAGAGTAGTCTAGTAAGTTTCCCCAGGTCAATCTCATGTACACACACACACACACACACACACACACACACACACAATATCCCTCCCTACCCCCCACCCTCCCCACACACATACACAAAGGTATACACAAACACATATTCCATGCAAACCAACACATGGAAGAAATAGCAGAAGGGAGTAGGGAGTTGAGCGGGGATAGAAATATGCAGACACAATTCATTGCATGCAAAGCTAACACCGTAGGCATGAAGACTGCTTATTAATTCCTTGCTGCATGACACGAGTGACTTAGTATTCTGTCTCCAGGCCTCAGCATCTTCATCTGCAAAGTAAGAGGATTAAATAGATGATTTCTAAGGTTATTTCCAATTTAAAAAAATCTATTTAGATAAACAGAATAGCAGTGCTCAATGTTCTTAAAAGAAAAGGAAACAGACCAGTCAGGTTGACAAGGTCTATGTAAAAGAATTATTGTTGTGCTATATAAAGAAAAAGGTCTTGGCTTTTTAATAAGACTAGAGTAATGACTGAAATGAATTTCCCAAAAGGTTGAGAAAGCAGCGAATGTACATGGAGGATGAGCAAATTGCTGTTATAATAGAGATGACTTACATTGTAATATCAAGATGATAAAGTAGAGGGGATATTTTCTGTCCTTTCAGGATGTTAAAACAGAACATGTTTAGAAATGAAAATTAGTCTCAAAGAAAAGAACAAATGTACTTCCCTGATAGAAAACTGCTAACTGTATCATCTAATTTTAGGACCTTCTTTTTTGTTAACCAAATTCCAATTGAATTCAGCTAATAAATAAAACACTAAAGCTGCAAACATCTCTTGTAGCATAACAAGATCATATGTCTAAGCTCTGACCAATGAAATGTAGAATTATTATTTTTGATACTTGTGTTTAAAGGCTACATAGAGGCAGAGAGATTGTTAAGAGCCAGAGGTGAATACAAGGAAACCATGTTGCCTGGACACCACGGGGTAGTTGTACATATGAACTTATAATACTTGTCAAATCTCATACAAGAACTGCTCAAGCACAAGCAGGACAAAAATCCAGTATGGCTGGGTGAGATGGGCAAGAAGCTGTTGCCCTAGCTGAGGCTCTATGGCAACAAAGAGATGCTGGGAGACAAAGACTCGGGTTTAGTCTATGATACCTGGTAGATCACCATGCTCCAAGAGATGGACCCACGCCCAAGAGCGATTATGGAACACACGTGAAGCTCAATAGGCCTCGAAAGGCCTAATGCCTGCTGATCTCTCCCCAGGTCCTTCATCCTGGAAGGAGAGAGCTGACGCCAGAAAATTGTCCTCTTACTTCTGCACAATAAACACAGAAACTAAAAGAAATGCAATCTGAAAAACATTTTGATTAAAAAAAGAAACTCTAAAAGGTCAGCCACCTGTGGTGCCACAGCCCTGTATTCCCAGCACCAAGGACAAGAACTTCAAAGTTATCCTCCACTACATATAAAATTTGAACCAGCCTGGGCTACATGAGGGGGAGGGAAGCAAGATGGCTCAGTAGGTAAAGCTTGATAACCTGAGTATGATACTCAGGACCTACATGGTAAAAAGAGAGATCCCAAACCTGAAAGATGTCCTCTGGCCCCCACACGCTCATAGTGACACATGTGACCACATAAATACACAAAATAAATAAAATAAAAATATTTGGAAAGGAAAGAAAAGATAAAAGATGATGAAGGGGGAATAGCAGGAGGGGGTGTGGGTGAGAGGGGGTCTGAATTTGATCAAAATGAATTGCATGAAATGCTCAATAAGTAAAAACATTTTACACACTTAGAAAGATGTTTTATTCATTGAGATGTCCTGTATACATCTTTAAGCAACACTGATAAACTTACTGGTTCTTATATGTATAAAAGAAAAGGTGATAAAGTGAACAGATTAACTCAAGATTATGGTGTGCTCTTGTGTCTGTCTCCACTTCTTCATACTCACACAATGGTAATGACTAGCCACATTTTAGGTTACAGAAAAAGTCAAAGAAGGAACTTAACTACAAAAGTCGACTAGCAGAAAGATTACTAGAATGAACCTCTAATAAAATTCTGGTGTCATGAGCTTAACTTTTATGACTTATCTTCAAACTTCTCTGTCATATGAAAGGGAAATGAATTTCAGGTTTGACTAAACCAATCATTTCTACTAGTATTTCTTCTCTTGTTGAGGTGCAATCAAAGTTTAATCCAAATGGTTAAGCTTTGGAGAGTGAAGAGACTCAAGGAACAGAGTGAAACAGGACATTGGCTGAGAGGCAGAGCAAGGTAATAATGATGACGTGGCCAAGGGGAGATGAAAAGCCCATGACCCTTAAGGTACATTTACAACATGCTTAGTTCAGTCATCACCTGCTGTACATTAGAAGGCAGAATTTATGCTGACAACGTTTCTATGGAAGTATAGAGATGCAAGACACTCACAGGATATCGGTATGGGCTGTCAGCAAATTTCTAAAACCATTAATGAATTCAAGGTGGACTTCCTAGCAAGCTGGTCTGGGATGGGAGCATCTTTGCTAAGAGTTCTACTCTTTGAATGTAAACTGTAATCTCAGTTGACTGAGTCTCTTGCAATTTGAAAACTTTCAGGTTTGAAAAAGGCCAACCGTTTCTTCCTGAAATTTAAACAGTTAAAAGAAGTGTCTTTGCAATAAACATGGCTGGTGCCATACCATACAAAAGTTGTTAGTCTGTTGGCAAAGACAGTGCATTATTTCTCATGTCCTCAGTACAGCAGGCAGCAACTAAAAATTAATTGAATGGGTAGGACACGGAGGTCTATAAATAAAAGACCAGAATCCTCAAAGCTTAAAAACTCCATTTATCCAAGATGTTTGGCTCTGGTGACTCCTATTTGGAAATGACCAAAAGGCAGTTTTCATGAACGCCTACCACATTTTGAGGAATAGCATGCAGTTCAAAACCAGCCCACTGGCTCATGAACTCATTCTTTCCAGACGTGGTTTGGAACGCATGTGTGACTTTTAGGGAAGGCATGCTCCCCGTGTTCAACCCAGATGTGAACAAAGATGACAGAAAAGGAAGACCCTTCAAAGGGGCAAGGTCAGGATCCATTGGGAATAGGATCTTAGTTCACCAAGGGGCAAGCCTCCTGCAGCCAGAGTGCCAGACCTCGCCCTTTTTGTTCATGTGTTAATGAGTGCTGCACAACTGAGAAGTCGCCCGTGTCCTCTAGTCAATAAAAACATCTAAGTTGCTGGATCATGAGAAGTTAAATTGGGATCGGTGGAGGGGATATACCTCATTCGGAGAGACTGAACACAGATAAGATGTAGCAAGTGGCGGGAGAAATCAGGATCTCACTGCCGGGAAACCAGGAGAGGGCAGTCAGCCACAGGACAGCCCAGGGGGCACACGGTGCAGCTGCGCGAGATGGTACACCTGGTTTCAATTTTTCATTCCTTCACATTTTCATAGGATATCTCTGTGACTTGCTTCAGCCACTGGCATGTTAGAGCAGACATGAGCAGAGACTTTAAACATGCCTGTCTGGGTCTCTTGTGTTTCCCCATCAGAACGTGCCCAGTCCCTGTTAACTTAAAGGGAATGAGAAGATGTGGAACAGAAGCAGAGGAAGCTCAAGCTTTGGACCTAGCTACCAAACATTCAGCCTAGGGCAAAAATGCCCTTTCTAAGAAAAAATAATACTTGCTGTTGTGAACCATTGAATTCCAAGGTATTTATTATATACTGCGATGACTAATAATATCTGTCGAGTACAGCTAAAAATACCTATTTGGACAATTTCATTATCTGATATAGTCATTAAAGAGACATAAAACAGGGGCTGGAGACATGACTCCATGGTTAAGAGCACTGGTTGCTCTTGCAGAGGATCCAGGTTTGGTTCTCAGCACCCACATGTTGGCTAACAACAGTCTGTAACTCCAGTTCCAGGGGATCTGACATCCTCTTCTGACTGTAGGCATTTCATGACATGGGTGCACTCACACGCATGCAGGCAATACACTCATACACATAAAATGAAAATAATAAAGAAAATAATTTTTAAAAAATTTAATTAAAAAAGACATAAAACACACAATGAGAAAATTAATCAACTCTTGGAAGCATGAAGAACAAACGACAGACAAATCAAGACTTTTGTTTTCCTCAAAACTTTAGACCTGAATAATCATGAAGACTGTGTCATTGAGTCTATGAGATAAAAGTAGACAGAAAGATCAGATTAATACTGAAAGAGGAACTATGATTGGTGGAAGATTTTTCTTTTATGGAATTTTATTAAAAGTAAGAAATTAGATAAAAGTTCAAAACTGTTACATCATCAGAAAAAAAACTCATGAGAGGAAGAAAAATGAACATATAATCATATTTTGGAGGGGTTGAATGAATCCAGGAAAATATGTAAAGGTCCAGAAAATAAAAACAGAAGTGTAAATAATTCTATTAAACAGTCCAAGAAAAAAAAAAAAAGGCCAGCTCTTCAAAGAAACACATTAAATGCACACTATAGTATGAGGTCTTTCAAAAGAAGTCAGGAAAATGTTACACACAGAGAGTAATCGCAGAGGCCTTCTCTTCTAACAGGGAAATTGATGGATTTGAGAAGAAGGATATTAAAAAGGTCTTTAAGAGTCTTCAGGAAATAGAGGAGCTAGGACAAAGCATGAATGTCATGCAGAATATTTATGACAAACTGCCAGCCTTGGCCGATAATTTTTGGGCTCAGAAGAAACTGATGCTGTATAGAAAGGTGAGGGATGGGCGGTGGGGAGGACGGGCTTTAACCCTTCCCTTCTATATACATTTCAAAGCAAACTGGAAGAACACAAGCTAACTAAAGTATCTTATTTTAAAACATTGTTTTATTAATCAAAGCACTCGAAAAAAATAAAGCAAACCACAAATGTATAAATAAAGTACGTAGTGCTCATTAATGCCTAATCGTCAAGAGACTAACCCAAAGAGAAAAGATGTTACAGAAGAAAACTGAACCCAAATGGAAAAAAATGCCTCAAAATTCATAAGCACAGAGTTTATACAAGAACTGTAGCTAATGAAGAGGGAACAAACAGGTGAATAAAGTGACTGACATTTGTATTCTATGCTTAGTATAGTACATAACTGAAATTTGCATTTATGAATAAAATTACAAATACTTTGCATAATCTGAAAAGACATTAAAGGTCAAATTAAGATTATAGGTTTGTTAAAACTCTAGAGCTTTCTGTAAATAAGGTTAATTAATGGTTGCAATGCAAAGAAATACTCTTAAAAGCTGTGGATGGGGCTCAGTTGGTAGAGCCCCATGTGCACAAAGCTCTAGGTGGTGAACTTAATGGCATACACTGCTAATCATAGAACTGGGGAGGTGAAGGAGGGAGGATATGATTGGTCAAGGTAATCCTCAGCTAGACAGTGGGTTTGTGAGTTTGAAGCTAGCCTAGCATACATGAGATCCTGTCTCAAAAAAAAAAAATTGAGTCACTCAAGAATCACTCAGTATTACATAGAAATACTGTTCAACTTAACTGAACAAGTGTCTGAGCCACTGCAGTGTATTAGGCAAATGCTAGGCACTAAGGACACTCAGTTGGGAGAACAGGAAAACAAACTTGTGATTCCAAGTAGGACAAAGACTTTAAAGAGAACAGATGGGATCTTCAAGCTTAGACCACTGTTAGCACTACTGAGTATGTGATTAACAGACCAGAGTGTGTGTACATGGATTTGTGTGTGTGTGTGTGTGAATGTATGTGTGTACATGTGTGTGAAAATGTGTGTGATATATATCTATATAATCCTACACAGTTAAGAAAACATAGCATATGCTTCATAGCTTCATACTTTCAGAGATATTTCTCTGAATGCATCAATTTGAAGACTACTCCACATCATAATATAAAGAGTTCTATCATTTCTTCTAATATATTTTATTATGCCATTATACTGTAGTATATTGAATTGTTGGTCTTTAATGTAATGTACATTGATATAATTTCTTTGCATTCATTATTAAATGCAATGCTTTTACATAATGTGTTTCATGCATGGACTAGTACATCTGCTAAATCGATTGCTAAAAGAAAATTTTCTGTTCATCAACAAGTGAATTTTTAAGTTTGATAGATACTATCATTAGCTTTCCAAACGATTCATCTTGTTATAATCATACCAGCAGCACACAAAGGACCTTCTGTGCTCACACCTTGGCTAATGCTGCCTATTATCAAACCTTTGATCCTTACAAATATGGGACCAGTAATGCTGTCTCATTGTAGTCTGATTGCTTTGGCCTTTCTGTGAGCGCACTGAGTGTATTCCTTCCTGCTTACCTTTCTGTGAACTATTGGATCATACTATCTGTATATCTCTTAAATTAATGATTTAGAAGTGATGAGCCCATTTTCATATACCTTTGCATATTAGCAGTATGCTATTCTTTTAAAATTATTTATGGCCTTTTAGAATTATGTTGATATTTCAGAAAGAAGCCAATTTTCAAGATTTGTGCACATTCACATGCAGCTTTAAGAAACAATATGCAGAGAATCCACTTACCTTTCACACAGATTCAACCCCTGATAATGTACATCACTACAACATTTCAACACTAGGAATTGAACACTGATCCAACTTATCCATTTTATTCAGATGTGACCAGTTTTGCAGTCCCTCACTGTGAGTGCTGGTCACATGTGTAGACTCTGTGAGGCCCGTCTCAGCTGAGCTGCGGAGCAACTTCAACACAGGAATACCATTCAGACCCTTTTATATTCACAGTCCCTCTCCCATTGTTAAATCAGATGTTTGTTCTCCATCTCTACAGTTTTGTCATTTAAGGTGTTACCAAATGAAGCCATACTATGTTCAATCTTTTATATGTTGTTCTGGTTTGCCAGCAATTACTGTGACAAAACAATCTGACACAATCCTATTCATAAAAGACTCTTTGGGGGCTGGGAATAAACAAAGGCGATGGAAGATGTCTACAGTGAGAACTGGAAAATAAGGAAGAAGGGAACTGTAAGGTCTTTCACCAAACAAAGTGACTGAACATTTGATGATCTAATTTACCAGTTTGTCCTTTTACATAACATGTTCTGGTGGTCAAGCTAAAGAACTCATTGACGAACCTAAGTTTCTGGAAATTCTCCTCAGTGATGTTTTCTGAAATTCTTATAAGTTTCATGTTTTACATTTTCTTATTTGATTCATTTTCTTCAGTCAATTTTGTACTCGGAGTACATATTATATTCAAATTTAGTTTTAACTTTCAGTTTAATTTCTAGCTGTGGAACTCTAATTGTTCCAATGAAGTCCCCTCTACTAAAGGTCTTTTGAAAGTCTTCTGAAGATTACTTAGGCCTAGGGTCACATTCTGACTTTGCCATTCAGTACCTTTGAGTTGTGTATGTACTTTTCCTGGTTGCTTCTCTGTCCCTGTGATGAAGCATCATGAATAGAAAAAATTTTAGGGAAAAGGGGTTTATTTCAGCTTACATTTCCAGATCACAGTGCATGTGTGAGGCAAGTCAGAGAGGCCCTGAGGCAGAGACCACAGAACGCTGCCTGCTGGCTTGACCCCGGGCTCACATTCATCTGCCTCTTCTACCACCCAGGCCCCCTGCCTAGGGATAGTACTGTCCACAGTGGCTGACCAGCTGACATCAATTAGCAGTTAAAGAAAAATACCTCACAGACGTGGACACAGGGACATTTGATGGAGGGAATTCCTCAAATTTCCTCTTCCCAGATGAGTCAATTGAAGTTGACTATGACAATATTCCTTTGCCAGTGTGACACTATCTTAATTACTATAGCTTTACAGTATGATTTATCTAATATTTTATTTCTTTATTCAAAATAATTTAGCTGTATGATCCCATGCCTTTCCAGATAACAATTAGAAATATCTTGTTTATATCAATGAAGTTTTGTGAAAACTTTTATAGCAATTATATGAAACCTGCACATTGCACTGTAAAGAACTGATGTGTTTTTATGTTGATGTTAACCTCTGTTTGACATATTCTATCTCTCCATTTGTTTAGATTTTTCTGATATTTTTCCAATAGCATTCTATTATTTATAATACAGATCCTGTATATATCTTCTTACTTTATGCTGATGCATTTCATCCACTACCTATGATTGTAAATATCATCATGTTCTTCATTTGCTGTTCTAATTCTTTCATGGCTGGGGTAAATGTTGGGATTCAGTTTTGTCAGTGTTCTTTTATCTTGAAACCTTGCTAAACTCACTTTCCACAGAAATTTCTGTTTATTTATTTCTATGATGCTTGTGATTTGAGGGCCTTGGTTATCCCCTGTAAGGGTGGCTTTGCTTTCCCTCTCTTTATGTTTTTAATTGTTTTAAATCTCTTGCTATTTGTTAGAACATGTAGCATATGACAGACGAAAGAGGGAAAATGGGAATTGGATATCCTAATCTTATTCAGCCTTCATGGAGGACCATTCAGCCTCTGGCGACAAGTTGTTGTACTAACTAGAGGGCTCAGTATATGTTTTTCCTCAGGTTAAAATTTCTGAACTTGTTGAAAGTTTTGAAAATGAATGGATGAGAGCTTTGTCAAATATTTTTGTTGCAAAAATTGATATGGCCCCAGTGTTTCTATTTGGGTTTATTATTCTATTCTTTTGTGGTTCTGGGTTTCATGTCTGTCTTGAATAAGTGGGTATTTGCCATGTCACATCTGATAATGATGCTAGCTTGAGTCAGTCTCTCTCTCTCTCTCTCTCTCTCTCTCTCTCTTCAGGAAAATTTTATTTACCTGTTAACATTTTATCATGACTTTTAAAAATCTGTTTTTAGCAGAAAGTGAGTTCTATTGCATATGCTTTTCAGAATCTATATATGTAATCAGTTTTTCCTTTTTATCCTAAATTAGATTTGAAATTATTGAAATTATTGATGGAGTCTTGTATAACAAGGGAATCATTTCTTGGTTATAATTATGTTTTGGCTGAAATGCTTTGGGTTCAAGAATGTTTTGAATTTTGTAACATTTCTTTGCTATTTGAAATGTATGTATGAGTCTGTGTGTGTGTGTGTGTGTGTGTGTGTGTGTGTGTTCTTAGATCACAGTCATGTGGCTTCACAAAGGAAAATAAGAAATTCTCTCTCATCACTCCCTCCTTCTCTCCTTCCACCTTCCCACCTGTTTCTTTCTTCTTTCACAGCTTTCCTCCTACCTCCAATGATTCTGCAGTATTTAGCTTGGAGGCTGTCTGGGATGGAGTTATTTTAGTGGGTTTAAACTCTTTTATATAATGAAGTTTTTAAATAAAATTGAATAATTCTAAAATATTTTAGCATCAGGTTTGAGGCTGTCTTTTCCAAGATCGTATATTTCATTCAGTTTTTCAAAATTACTGTAGAAGGCTTAGAATTGTGCAACTCTACATATGTGGTTATGTGTCAGTTTTCAGTTTGGATTCTGATTATCTGCCTCTATTTTCCATAATTAGCATACATAATGGATGACTATTTTTATAATTTGAGTTTTTCATCTCAAAGAGATAATTCCTTATTCCGGGTCTTTATTCCTGTAGTAAATGCTAGTTCACTGTACTTCTAGATTGTAGTCCTAAAGTATATCTTAATTTATTATTTCTGTTTTATTTAATGCTTTTATTCAACTTTATACCATTCATTACAATGAACTTTTAAATCATTTATTTACTGCTTTAGTAATATAAATATTTTGTGTAATACATTTTATATTGAGCACTAAAAGTATACCTATATCAAGTATCTGGTAGTTATGAAGTTTTACAGTATGTTTCTATTTATTTTACAATGTAACTTTATTTCTCTGTCAAGTGTTATTATATGTGTGTGTGTTTAATTTCTGTATGATTTAATATTAGTGTTCTGTAATTGGTATTATTTTTATTTTATTTTATAATGGTGTGAGAATGTGGTGTGCATAAAATCTACTTGGTAGAATTCATTGAATATTTTATTTTTGCTATAAATTATAGTCTATACTTTTTAATAGCAAGTGAAAAAATCATTCTAAGTATGGATATTTATTAATGATAATTACTTTAATATGTTTTTCTCTAAATATTACTTAATGTTTGTCTAATACATCTGTCCAGATTTGCTTTCCTAAGAAGTTAGCATTTTGAATTTATTTTCCAGTATAATGCATTTTTTCTTAAGTTGGACCTTGTCTAATTTTACGATAATGAGCCTTGATGGTTTGTACCTTGAATTTGTTTACCTATATTTAACTTCTGGCTCTTGTTTAATTTAGATGAATATCATATACAGCACTTGAATTATTTCAGTCATATAATGACAAATTCATATGTTCATTTGCCTGTATAGTCTATATAATCTTGCATGTATATGTTATTCTTATAATTTAGAAACTATGTTCTTTACTTTTATATTTTCTTGCAATTACTTCTATGTCTGTGTGTGTGTGCACATACATATAGCTACATACACATATCCTTCAAATGTGTATTTTATCTAGGTCAACTTTTCTAGTTTCATTTCTCTTGCTGTGATTAAATACCCTGACCACAGCAACATGGGGAGGAAGAGGTTAATTTGCCTTGAAGTTCCAGGATATAGATCATCATTTCAGGGAAGTCAAGGCAGGAACCAGAGCAGCTAAGTCAGATCACAACCACAGGCCAGAGTAGAGAGAAACACATGCATTCTTGCCACCTGCCTGCTCTCCCAAGTAGATTCATTCATGCAGTTCAGGGCCTAGCCTAGGTAATGATGCTGCCCACCGTGACCTGGTTGGATTAACAGTCAAGAAACCTCCTGAGGACATGCCCACAGGCCCACTTCATCTAGACAGTTCTCCAATAGATACTCTTTTTCTCACGTGACAATAGGTAATGGCACATTGGCATCTAAAAACAAACCAGCACATAAAGTATGCATTAAAGAACAATGTACAGATAGATCAAAAAAAGCAACAGATCAATTGACTGATGTATATTTTTCTTGGAAAATGATATAGTAGTAGATAATGTTAGAAATGTCATCAATAGAATTACTTTGAAAATTATATCAACAGCAGGCTGTCCTGTGATTTTTCTTCTTTCCTGGGTTAGTATAATTCCCCACGTCACACAGTAATGTAGGTATTCAGGTTTCCTATAGTGATTTTGATTTATATCACTTTTGTGAATCAGTTAGTCAACTCAAAAATTGCTTTCTGAAAACATATTCCTTTTCACATAGCTAGACTGTTTTGGTTTTGTTTGTAATTTTTTCCTCTTAGATAGTATTTTTTCTTGCCTCTATCTTCCCTGTCTTTCTACCTTAGGAAATAAGGCAACATCCTACAAAGCAGCTGGCACTTGGTGCTTCAAGGGGGTCACCAACTTGACAGTTCAGAAAGTATAACTTACCATTGGCTGATTCTACCTGCTCCCAGTGAACATGGGTTGTGCACATCCTGCTCTTGTCAACATTTGAACTGGCTGTGAATTTATCATCTCGATAACAGCTGTTCATGTCAATGACAACTCTCCATCTTTACGACAGCTCCCATCTCTATGACAGCTCCTCTTTTCTTTGATAACTCTCCATCTCTATGATAGCTCTCCATCACCGTGACAGTTCTTCCACCACTATGATAGCCTTCATGCCTGGACAGCTCTCTATCTTTATGAAAGCCCCTTTCTCTTCGGTAACTCTCATTCTCCATCTCCACAAGAGCTCTCCATCTCCAAAGCAGCACTCCATCGCCATGACAGTTCTCCATCTACATGACTGCTGTTAATGTCTATGACAGCTGTCTATCTCTATGATAGCCCCTTTCTCTTTGGTAACTCTCCATCTCTATGACAGACCACCTTCTTTTGGATAGCTCTCCATCTCTACTTCAACCCTTATTTCTATGAGAGATATCCATCTCTATGACCACTTTCCATATTTTCACTTATGCTTTGTTTTGTGGTTTGAATTTTAAGTTGGTTTCAGTGAAGAAGGTAATGGTATTCTAGCTCTGTCAGCTTCAATTGGATGCTAAGTTATTTAATACATGTTTAAAATTACAACAAAAAATTGAACTTCTACACTTTAACTAATAGAAATACCAGATCCTTGTGTAACAAGACTTTGTCTGCATTTTAGCAAGATCTATGAACTTTCAAGATGTAATTTTCCTGTTCATAAACTTGAGAAAGATAGTCCTACATGGATTCTGTTTGTAAATGTGCAAGTTCACATGAAAAATTATTTTTAATAATATATTTTTACTGCTATTTTATGTGTATGAGTGTGTTGTTTGCATGTATGTAAGTGCACCTGTGTCATGCAAGACCCACAGAGCAGAAGAAGGTGTTGGATCCCCTGGAACTGGAGTTACAGACAGTTGTTACCCACCATGTGCAAGCTGAAATTAAACCCAAGTCTTCTGGAGAGCAACAAATGTTCTTAATGCTGAGTCAGCTTTCCAGCTCAAACATGAAAAATTCTTAAAGCTGCATATGATTCCTTCTACGGCTTTCAAAACAACCTTTCTCGCATTTCTTGTGTGGTTATAAATATGTGTTTCTCTCTGCAACTTGTATTCACAGTACTGATTTTGCATTATGTTTTCAATCATAATTCTTAGAGGTTTGCAACTTACACTGTGTACTCATCTATCTATCTGCTTGGTATTACTGACCTAGAAAATACCATTCATTTCTGTGGCTCAATTTCAAGGAAGTATTGAGTAATACTACAATCTCCTCATATTTCTGATAGTAAAAAAGAAACTCCTGGTTTCATCTGAACTCCCATTTATGAAAATAGTGTTTAGTTTGCCTGCAATATTGGTTCCCCTCCTGCCTGCTGACTAGCTTCCAAGTCATCCTGATGATGTGATTCCCTAACAACAGAAAAATGAATCTGCATTCCTCACTTGTAACAGGTGGCCCCCAAGTGGTCGTTCATCTTCCCTTGTGGGCTCTATTGTGAACTGTAAATCATGTCAAACAGTGACAACCAGTGAGTCAGTGTGATCCATCATCATTGCAAGAGTCACCCGTCAAAGCACCACACATTTGATCCCTTTACCTGCAAGTGATAGATTTGGTTAGAGGATTGCCATTTCACATTGTGGAAAACATGAACTGATGTGAATTCATAACTGAAATATTTTAACCTGTGATCTTCTGTAGATGTCACTTCATCACTTTTCCTGAGATGCAGCTGACAAAAATAAGGTGGAGGAGATAGTTATCATGAGATTAGACAAGAATGCACCATGTATCTTGAACGTCTAGCTGCCAGTTCACAAGTCAATTAATTATTCCACAAGAATTTTGAGCATAGTCTGTACCAAGCACTGTGCCAGGTTTTAAAGACAGTAAAATTAGCAATAATAACAAATTCAGTCAAAGCAAGGAATTACTGCTATAAGTTAGAACAAAAAGACCAAGATGCATTTTTTTTCCAAGATGGGGGGCAAGTTGGAGCTCAAAGGGTGGCTAAGAATTGCATTTGTTAAACAGGTTGTACCTGAGATATTTGAATACATGAATGAGCAAACGCAAAGGATCAAGGAGAGTTTAGAATATGCAAAGAGCTACCAGAGATGCTTCAGGGCTTTACTTAGTGAGGCTACTGCCAAATAAGATTTACATGGAGAGGAAGGAAGAGGTCAGTGTGTGAACACCCTGTGAACAGAATGGGGTTCCAAGCTGGATGCTGTGGCCAGGAGCTCCTGAAGAGTGGCGGAATTTTCTTTTTTCCTCATTTAGGTAGCTTTATTGATTCCTCTATTTTAAAATACTTTTGCTTTGTTTATGATTCATTGATATTAGTGATAAATTCAGACAAGATGAAGAATCGAGGATGGGATGGACAGTATTCAGACTGAGATCTATTTATTTGTAGATGGGGCAAAAACTGAGGCTGAAAGGCTGAGTCAAAAGCATGCTTCAAAGGCTGAAGAGATGGCTCCGTGGTCCAGCACTGTCTGCTCTTACAGATAACTCAGGTTCTGTTCCCAGAGCTTACCTCGTGGCTAACTGACTGTCCTTAACTGCAGGTACGAGGAACCTGACGCTCTCCTCTGACTACTACAGCATTTGCAGGCATCGTGGTACACTTACATACATGCAGGCAAAACACTCATGCATATAAAATAACAAGAAATAGATAAATGAAATGTTAAAACAGAAGCATGCGTGGTAAAGAGGTTGGGCCATGGGGATAGTGAGCTATGGGAATGGACAGTCATCAGGACGGTCAGGTTTTAGCACAATACTAGTCATACTTACTGTCACCACACTCCCAAGCCCAGTAAACTGTCATCTACTCTCTCTCTCTCACCCTTCCTCCCTCCATCCATCTATTCATCTATGGACATCTCTCCTAAGGGATAACCATATGTTATGTGGCCATTTGCATCTGGTTAATTTATTATGAGGCTTCTGAGGTTCACTGTGTTGCACATATCTATTTTTTTTCTTTTTACAAACTTTTATTATTTTTATTTTATGTGTATAAGTGTATTTCCTGCATTTGTGTAAGTGCACCAGTATTGTGGAATGCCCATGGAAGACAGAGAGGGTACCGAATCCCCTGGAACTGGAGTTAGGGACAGCCATTAGCTGACACGTGAGTTCTGGGAACCAAACCTGGGTCCTTTACAAGAGCAGCCGGTGCTCTTAAGCTCTGATCCATCTCTCCAGCCCCTGCACATATCTATTCTTCATTTTATCAGATAGTGTTCTTGATATGAATGTGATGTCACAATTATGAGCAATTATGTGATAAACATTCCCATAAATGTCTTCACATGTATATTTCATTTCTATTGACTAGATCCTTGGGGATATAAACCTTGGGTCATATGATAAGTTGTATTTAATTGTTCAGTAAGTACAAAACATTTGATCTTTCCAGGGCCTGTGAGATGGTTTAGGATGCTAAGGTACTTTCTGACAGAGAATCATGACAACCTGAGTTTGATTCCCAGGACTCATGTGGTAGAAGGAAAGTACTCTGATAAAGTACCCTCTGACCTTGATATGCACACTGGGGTATGTGCATACACGTCCAATAAATAAATGTGATAGCCAATTTAAAAATATATATGAGGTCTCCAGTTTCTTCTGAAGAGTCTTAATTAGGGCTTACTTATAGCTAGATTTGTGTTTTAAATAAATCATCTAGTAATGCAGAAATTGGCTGAAATAATGAGATCAATTAGAAAATGGTTGCAACAGTCTAGGTGAAAGCTACACCTTGAACTACAAGAGTGACAATAATTGAGGTGGAGAGCTTGCACCTTATAGGAAAACCAATGTGCCTTAATAAGTAAAGGTCATTTGCTTCCATCAAGCATGAGAATCTGACTCACTGAGGTATGAAGACATAGCAGGAACCTGCCCAGACAGACAAAATTAGCTAAGGAAAACAGACTTCAGATAAATAAACTAATCATTTTCACACACAGTAAAATTACCAGTATTAGAAGCGATATACCCAAGCTTGGCACCACAAATCACATCATACATCATTTCGTACTGTTCACAAGTCACATGCTGGGTGCAAGACTGCTCATTGTACTGGGCATTAATCCTGCTATGAAGATTCTGTTTTATTCAGTTCTAAGCATTAATTGCTAGAACATTGCTGTATAGTGGTAAGTACATAAGTACCATGTATTCATAAATTCTACCTGTTTTGTTGTATGTTTTGTATGTGGCAGCACACGTGGTATTATGCTGTGTGCCCCACATTTCATTCATGCCATGTTACTCTTCTGTTAGGAAGCAGCAAACTATTTCAGTGAGAAAAATATATGACAGGATCCATAAGCCTCATCAACAGCTCATTCAGGTGCTTCCTTCCAAGTAGCAGTAGAAGATTTTGTCATGTGAATGTAAATGAAAGATGAGAAGATAAGCCAACTCTATGTCTGGGTTCAAATATCTTTTCAAACTGACAATGGGCAGTTAGGGAAAAAAAGCAATTATCTGTCATTTAAACAGTAGGTAGAAGTCTGATGTCACATTTTTTTAATGACATGGTGTGTACATGATAGATGACTAAAAATAACATGTAAAAAACCAGGTGTGAATATTGGGGAAATGAAAGCCTCCTTAATTTAATTACATTTGGTCTTGGAATATTAAGCATCATTATTTGCAATATGAAGCTAAGCCCAGGTAATAAGCATATGAGTTCTTTCATCACTGAAAGTATTTCTTCCTGACAACTTGTAAATAGTGATATTTTTAAAAGGCTACTGAAACAGTAGGTATTGTTACTTTTATTTTTTTTAGTTTATTCTAAATGTCTTATAAACTGTATAACATAATTCTATTCCCTACAATTTGGCTACATATGAACAAATAAGGAGAATATAAATAGGTAATCCAAAGTGGAAGAACAATCTAGTTTTCCAGAAGAAACCACACAGTTGTTATCATATGTTATGGTTACCTTGAATAATGCATTTCTCTACCTGATGGATCTGACAGCCCAGCTTATCAGTTTTCCCTTATTGACTTATCTTTGAACCAAATGTTAGTGAAAGTAAGATAGGGTACATTTAGACCTATTTTACATTCTGCATGATCTTATCTGGTAGTCTGTAAGACTAATGCTGGGAATTCTCACTGTAAGTGGTCATCACTTGTAAAGAAGGCCAGCAGTGACCTTCCCATTTTAAGCTCACAGTGGTAGTCAATACCTCCCATACAATGAGAATTCATAGAAAGTCACGATGAAGCAAAGTGAACTAACAGACCAAAGAGGTGTATCACATCCAACTCCTAATGGTCTTAAGTACTTGTCATTGTGTTAGTGAACATTGTGGAGATAAATAAATTTGAGGCAAATGAACTGAACATATAATTGCTTATTTTTGTTCTTAGGAACACAAATTTTCATGAATTACAGAATCATAGTTAAAAGTAACATCCTAAATTAAGTATCTATGAAATATTGATATTTGAAACAAAATATTTGAAATGTTTCATTTCACAGCAAAGGAAATTCAGAGTTTGAAGGTTATAAAACATTGCCAATGTTTTGACAAATGTGGAACTTCTGAAAGAAGACCATATCCTTAAAGGAGTAACAAATAAGTCAGAACCATGACATTTGCTTATATTGGATCCAAACCTCCTAAAATTTTATTTGAGTGAAGTGCATAATTTAAGATGAAAACCGAAGGGCAGACCCTGTTTCCTTCTCTGTTCTCAGTAAAATGTTCAAAAAGACTAGTCTTGACCAATCTCTTCAGTTCTGAGTCAACGGGTACTCATCTTAAACACTTGCACAGACTTTAAAGTGGATCTTATCTAGTGACAGGGCAAACAAGAAATGAAAATGTCACTCTGCTGTCAGATACCTGCCAGGGCTTAAAAATTGCACAAGTAGTTTGTTTTTATTAATATCAGATTCAACACATTTGTTATAGGAGAATCATAGAAAACATAAATATATGTGGGATTATAATAACTTTATACAAAGAAAATGAACTCAAGCCAAGGGTCCTGGTTAATTTAAATTGTCAATTTGACACAACCAAGAGTCCCCTTGAAGGAAGGAACCTCAAATGAAGAATTTCCTCCATCAGACTGACCTGTGGGAAAATCTGGGGTGGAGTATCTGTCTTGATTGATAACTGATGTAAAAGAGTAAATTACTACAAAGAACACATGGACATCAATATGAAAACATAGCACCAATGACATGAACGAACCATAACAATACAGATATACAAAGAGAATGAGAAGAAGTCAACTCACAGGTCAAGAAATAAGTACTAATCTGAGGACGATACTAAATTAGTGAAAATATTATTATTATATTTCTGTTTGCAGACGAAGGTTTGAAAACCAGTTTTCCGTAAGCTCCTGGTGAGACAGTACCTTCCACAGTATATTGCTGAAACTCTACTTTTTATTTTTAATTAACATATAAAGTAAAAGCTTTCATAATACTATATCCAAGCATACTTTGTGCCCCAGTTCCATTGTGTTATAAAAGATTCTGACCAAAAGCAAGTAGAAAAGGAAGAGCTTACATATCAGGCCGCAAACCCACCTTAAGGAAAGTCAGGGTAAGAACTCAAGAAAGAACTGAATCAGAGACCATGAAGGACCACTAATTACCAACCTGTCATCTGGATCCCTCAGCTGGCTTCTTCTACAGTACAGGAGCACCTGCCAAGGAAGGGTAGCACCTGCAGTGGGCTGGGCCCTCTTACATGGGGTATCAGTTGTATCAAGTTGACAATTAAAGTCAACCAGGACCGTTGACTTGGGGTCATTTTCTTTCTTGTCCCTCTTTCTGCCCCAATCTTCTACCCTTCTCCCTCCAGTGGTCCCTTTTCTATGTTTATTGTCACGTGTGTCTATTACCATGTCTACCTTCCATAAAACCCCCTTTTCCGTCTCATGCTCTGCTTTCCAGTTTCATGACCCCATACCAAACTCACACACACATAAACGAGCATATGTAAGAGTTAAATCCACACATGAGAGAGGATATATAGTATTTGCCTTTCTGAGTCTGGTTTATCTCACTTAATACAATAATTCCCAAATCTGCTCATTTCCTTGTGAATTTCGTAATTTCATTTAATTTATGGCTGAATAAAATTTTTTGGTATCAGGGGTTCCATTACTCATTTATCAGTTTCTGGATGTGTAGGATGAATCTATTTCCTTGATATTTTAAGTAGAACACCAAGAAACATGAGTGCACAAACCCCTCTGTGGAAGGGTGTGAAGTTGCTTGGGGCATGGGCAGAAGCAGGTCAGCTGCTCATGCGCCAGCTCTATCGTGAGTTTTCGGAGAAGCCGCTGTGCTGTTTTCCAAAGCTGCTGCACCAGTTTGCAGTCCCATCAGCACTGAATCAGTGTTCTTTCTCCCACCTCCTTCTCAACATTTACACATTTGTTTTCTTGGAGGTAGACCTACTAGCCTGAGTGAGATGGACTGCTGTTAGTGTTCACTTCCATTTTGCTGATGGTTAACTATATTTAACACTTTTTAAAACATCTGATAGCCATTTGATTTTTTGGGGGGAAGGGGGATCTCCCTGTGCACTGTGTTGGCCCATTTCGTGATTAGCAAGTTTGTTGTGAGCGTTTTAGCGAGGTGGTGGGGAGGGATGTTAAATTTTGTGTACTTTATTCTAGACCTAATTGTTTATCTGAAATGATGCTGGCAAAGATGATCCCTCATTATATCGACTGTCTGTTCACTCTGCTGATAGTTTCCTTTTCCATTGATCCTTAGGGTTATTTCTTGTGCTATTGGAAGGCTATTCATAAAATAACTGCCTGTTTCTTTTCTTTTTGTGAGAATTTCATACCATTTCCTTCAATCATATTCATGTTCTCCCAACCCCTCAGTGCCCCTTTCAAATTCATGTCCTTTTCTATCATTATTGTTAGTATTATTATTATTATTATTATTATTTTAAGTACATGTATTATCTACTGAGTCATTTAGTGTTGAATGTGTGCACATGGGTGTAGGGATGATCAGGGGGTCATGGGTTTTGATGATACTGGATATCTACTTGCAGAAGAATGAAAATCTATATAACATAAGTATCGATAACATTTGAAATCTATACATCTTTGACTGAGTAGCTTTATTTATAAATTAGTACATAATAAGTAACTTAAAACATGAACATGATTCATACATAATAATATCATTGTTTTCTGGTTATAACAGCAAACCCTGAAAAATCAACTGAATCCATAGTAATAGAGGCTGAGTTTGGACACTTGAGAGGTGGCTATGTTATGCTATTTTTTACTTTTAAATACTCTTTAAAATTGCATTTATTTGTTTTTATTTTCTAATTACGAGCATGTGGTCTTCATGCAAGTAGGTGGACACATGTCATGCAGTGCCCATGAAGGTCAGAAGAGGGTGTCAGGTTCCAAAGGAACTGGAGTTACAGACAGTTGTTAGCCACTTTGTGGGCTCTAGGAATTGAACCTGGGTTCATTGGAAGAGAAGCCAGTGCTCTTGACTGATGAGCCATCTCTCCAGCCCCAATAGTCTTTAATAATATGGAAATTTTAAATAAAAAAGTAAATAATAAAATATGTTCTAATAGAAATGCTTGTAGTGTTTCTATATTTAACAGAGAAACTCCTGGAGATTTTCTCTATTTAATAGGGAAACTCCATTTAGTATGATGTTGGCTGTGGGCTTGTTGTATATTGTCTTAATTATGCTCAAATACGTCCCCTGGATCCCTAGATTCTTTATTCTCTATGAATTTTATCATGAATGGATGTTGGGTTTTTGTCAAAGGCATTTTCTTCATCTAATGAGATCATCATGTGGTTTCTGCCCTTGAGTCTGTTTATGCAGTAAATTGCATGTATTTATTCATGTATGTTAAACCATCTCTGCATCTCTGGGATAAAGCCAACTTGATCATGGTGGACAAGTTTTGTATTTGGTTTGTGGGTATTTGAGAATTTTTGCATCTGTGTTCATCAGAGAGATCAGTCTATAGTTTTGTTTTTGTTGTTGGGTTGGGTCTGTTGGATCTTTGATATTAGAATAACAGTGGGCTTCACTGAAAGAATTTGAAAGTGTTTCCTCCTCTTGTACTTCATGGAATAATTTGAGGAATATTGGTATTATCTCTTCTGTGAAGGTTTATTAGAATTCTGTGCTGTATTCATCTAGGCCTGGGCTTTTTTCTAGTTGGGAGATTTTTAATTACTGTGTCTATATCATTGGTTGCTATGAATCTGTTTAAATTACTTATGTCATTTTGATTTAATTTTCGTAAACTGTACAGATTCAGAAATATATTCAATTTTTAGATTTTTCTAGTTTAGTGGAATTTATAATTTTAAAGAATATCTTACGGTTATCTAAATCTCCTCTGGGTCTGTTGTAATGTTCCCCTTTTCACCTCTAATTTGTTAATTTGGATTTGCTTTCTTTCTGTTTGGTTAATTCTGCTAAAGGTGTGTCAATCTGGTTAGTCTTTTCAAAGAATTAAATAATTGCATTTATTATATTGTTTACTTCATATTTTTTTTTAAATTTGAGCCTTGATTTTATTTCTTCTTGTCTACTCATTGTGGGTATTATCTGTTCTTGGTTTTTCCACTGCATTCAGATATTGATAATTTATTTATATGAGATATTCCTAGGTTTCTGGGGTAGGCACTTATCCTATAAATTGTCCTCTTAGGTCTGTTTTAGTTGTGTCAAAGGGTTTGATATGCTGTGTTTTCACTGTCATTCAATTCTAGGACATGTTTCATTCACTTCTAGATCTATCCTGTGATCTCATTTTCATTCAGTAGCATGTTATTTGGCTCCCTTGACTTTGTGTACATTTTCCCATTTTCTTTGTAGTTGGTATCTAGCTCTGTTCCCTTATGGTCAGATAGAATGCAGGGTATTTCAATCTCCTTAACTTGTGGAGACTTGCTTTATGTGCTAATATGTGGCCAATTGTGGAGAAGTCCTTGGGCTGTTGAGAAGAAAGTATGTGCTTTCATGTCTCAGTGGATTTTCTATAAGGTCCATTTGACTTATTGTGTAATTTAGCTTCATGTTTTAGCTATTTAGTTTTGTCTCTTTGACCTGTCTGTTGGTGACATCAGGGTATTGAAGTTAACCACTATCACTGTGTTGGAGGCAATGTGAAATTTCAGCACTAATAAAATAAGAACAACAAAAAAAGGCTGTACACTGTTTCTATCCCTGTTCAATATAGTTCCTGAAGTCTTAGCTAGAACAGTAAAACACATGAAAGATATTAAAGAGATACAAACAGGAAAGGAATAAGTCAAAGTATTCTTATTTGCAGATGATATGATTTTATGATTAAGAGGTCAAAAAGGCTCCCCAAGAAAACTCCTAGAGCTGATAACTACATTTACCAAGGTAGCAGGAGCCATCCTATACATCAACAATCTTACTGAGAAAGACATCCAGAAAAAGACACCATTCGCAACAGCCTTAAAACCATAAAATACCTTGTAAAAAAAAAACAAAGGAAGGTCTTGTACAATAAAATATAAGCTTTGAGAAAGAAACTGAAGAAGATACCAGAAGATGAAAAGATTAATATTTTGAAACTGGCTATCCTACAAAAGCACTCTACAAATTTGGTGCAATAATTCTTCACAGAAACTGGAAAAAATAATCTCAAATTTCAAATGGAAAAACAAAAACCCAGGATATACAAAGTAATCCTGAACAATAAAAGAATTTCTAGGGAACTGGAGAGATGGATAATGTTTAAGAACACTGATTGCTCCTGCAGAGGATCCAGGTTAAATTCTCAGAACTCACATGGCAGTTAACAACCATCTATAATTCCATTTCCAGGGGGACCCAAGGCCCTTTTCTGATTTCCAGGAGCAGTGCAGGACAGTGGTGGGTTTTTTCTCACATCTCTAATATTTAAATTTAAAAAGTAAATAAACAGATTTCATTCCCAGTTTTTTCAAGTTCAAGAAAGATAGAAAAATCAGTATTTAATATAAGTACAGTAGAAGCAGGATTACCAGCTATTAAATTCTGTTCTAGGAATTATCGATTGTATAATCAAGAAAAAAAAATGTCCCTTTTTGGATATTCTTTCTATTTCCTTATTAATGACCTAGGATAATAATTACAGCAGAATCAATTATTTTCTTAAAGATCCAATGAATTCATAAACTATAAAGTCCATACCTGGCATGAAGTTGGAGCTTAATTAGTGCTAACATTTTATACTGCACTCATTTCATGAACATCAGATCTCGGGTGGGTGAAAAATATACACTGAGGTACTCATTCAGATAGCATTGTTGAGAACTTAATAATATTTACAATATTGAATACGGATAATGGTCTAAGTCCTAGGAAAATAAATGCAAAATACAGCATGCTCTGGGACCTCAAGTAAGGCATAGTTTTATAACAGAGAGCAAGGCCAAATGAGATCAACAAACCAAATGCTGTGGAAGTACAGGGGTTTCCTGGATACAGCAGGAACTAAGAGTTGGGCAGGGGACCCAGGAAGAGCGCTGGGACTGGTGAGGTTGGTCTTTTGAATGATCAGTGTGCCAGGTTTCAAGAATGGGTGGAATTTTCTTGGGAAACAGTGCAAAGAGATTTGCAGAAGAAATGTAATCTTCATGGAGACAAGTGCAAGAGAATTTGTGACACATTCCATACAAAGGAGGAAAATGGATATGATCAGAGTGAAAGATGCAGATGAGGAAGAAAACTGTGGGAACTGTGGGTGTGCAGCTAAGAAGATCTCAGCACATGAAGAGCTTTGAAGCCATTTAACCCCATGCTTTGTCATTCTGCATATCTTTGAAAGTGAAGGGATAGTAATAATTTCACCTGCACCGTAGGCTTAAACCAAGAATCCTTCTAGTGACCTGAGCAGAGAGCGTTTCAAGGCCTCATGGCCTTTTCATTTTCAAGGTCATTTACGCTGCAGCCAAGGCTGTCCTTGAATTCATGCTGTATCTTTTGGCATGCTGGGATTCAGAGCTCTACTGAGATATTGGGATGTGTGATTTCTTCCTTCATGTTCTTAGCACCACCGACTTTCCCCATGTGGTACATTTGTTCATGGTGGAGAGGAGTTTGACAGGCAAGGAGCCCCTGCCATCAACAAACCTCTGTGCCCATCCAGTGTCCTTCCTGAAATCGTCCTCAACTCTTCTGTCATTGAATGCTACTGGCTCTCTTTTCTTTCCATGTGTTTGAGTCCATTCTGCCAATTTCATGTTGTTCTTGTTAATAATAATAATGAAATAGTCTTTGTTTCCTCCCTTGATAAAGGCAAGAAGGCAACTATAATGCCCCTTATACTTTTAAATCCTAGCTACTGAACTGATTTCCAAATTTTTCATTTATTTTCTGAAACCTTATTTCTCAAATTATGCTTGTGATTTCTATGCACATTGCAACATAGATTTCTTATAAGCAGGACTTACTTAATGTTACTAAAACATAATTCTTCTCATCTCCATATAATGCTGTTCTTTTTCCAACATGTATTATTGCAATAAAAATTAATCTCTCTCTTCCATATACCAGAAGCCTGGGAATTCCTTGTGCTCTTTTCTCTCCCTTGGAAGTGATTAGCTACTAAACACTTCAAATTCCATCAAACATAGAGTCCTTATTCTCTTCTAATTTGACTGTGTCAACTGTATATTTTAGTTTTCCAAAAACAGACTATTTAACCTTAACTAATAATTCCAGTTTTGATGATAGATTTAATGAGTTAATAGTCACTCCACTAATTCATGACCTCCACTACTAACACCCCAAGACCTTAATGCAGTCCCTAGATATTGGTTTTCTTCCCTCCCTGTTATCACCTGGCTCCTTCTTGTCTCCTCCCTACCATCAACTCCTGCCAAGGTTCTGAATGGAGAAGGAAACCCAGCTACCTGCAAGTATTTGCAGTTCCTTGCGACTATTCTTTAAGATTCAGATCAAGTGCTTCCTTCTCTGTGGAGATTCCGTTCTCTAACCCACTCCTAATCCACTGCCATTCACTCTCAGGAAGCATCCCTTGAAGTCTCGCCTGGCACGTCTCTATTTAGCACTGGTAGTTGTACACTGTTGACTGTTCAGTGACTTGTCCTCTGATTGCGATTTCTATGAGAGGTCACTGTCAGCAAAGATTAAATGTTAGAATAATGAAGCTTTGCACATGTATATAGCAAACTACTCTGTCATTTTCTTTGAGTAAACAAATTTCTCTGAGATGTTAGCCATGTATCGATATAATAAAATTAAGAAAAAATATTTTTTATTGGCTCTCCAAATTTGTCTATTCCGGGTGACCTTATTGTAATGGGCTCTTGTTCAGATTTTCTTTGCATGTTTAATACACAGACATATTTCTGGATAGATTTATTTGTAGATAAATGATCCTCAAATCTCTCTGGGTGCCTTGTAACTATAGTCTTTTTTTCAAACATTAAGAGCAGATTGCTAATGCTAGACATGATGAGAACTGAAAGTTCCAGTGTACTGCAGTTGGAACTGCAGTGTCCCTCAGAGGCCAACCCCACTGTTTCAGGCTGAAGCTCCATCTCAGCAGTACTGGGAGGCACTGGAAATTTTAAGGGGTAGGGCCTAGTGGGAGGTCTCCTGGTCACCAAGAACACGCTCTTGAAGGCCAAAATGAGACTCCTCTCTTCAGCCTCCTTCTTTACAACCTAGTCATAAAGGGAATGGCAGAGCTTCACCAGGCTCTTCTCACAATAATGTGCTTCCTGCCTTTCCACAGGTCCCCAAACAATGAGACAAATGGATTATGGACTTAAACTTCCCAAATCAAAACAAGTTAACCCAATCAAGTTTTTGTTACAGTCATAAAAAAACTAAATTGGTGAGAGTTGAGGTCAATGAGAAACAGAGCAGGAGGAACTTGGAAACTTGCAACTGGACAAAAGAAGATTGACACCCAGTAAGATAAATGTAAGAAACAACCAAACAAAAGAAGAAGAAAACACCGTCATGTAGCAATATTAATATGTTAGAGTTAAAACAGTGAGAGAGGCCCCATCATACTAAAGCTCTACATCAATATCATTTTCAAATGGTGTAAAATCAAACATAAAGGAAATCTTAAATGAAGATAAAAAATATATGCACAAAGATTAGAATTCTTTAACACTTTTTGTGATCGTGTAGAATGGGCCTTAAGACAGATCTGAAGAAGCAGGTTACTTCTTCTATTTATTTATTCTATACTATTTATGCCACTGTTGCCTTAATAGACATATCTTGCCAAGACAATTGATATCACAGCTCAAAGAGTTGACCTCTGGCTAAAACTGATGCTTTCTTGTTTCCACCAGGAGTATGTGTACATAGCATCTTCCAGCATTATGAGAGCTATTTAGTAAGGAAGAAACTTCCAGATCAGTACCAGCTTCAGTTCTCTATGTTGTCCGACTCAACTATGTAGTGTCTTCAACAATACAGTCTTACCATCAATTTCTGGAAGGTAACCAAAAGCTATGGCAACAGCCTATAATAGCTGGGAGTCTATGGGACCTCAACAGTCAAGAACATTAAAAGGTAAACCATACCTTGTACCACTACTGAGACCAGGAATTTGTGGTTAGACAAGTCATAGACGCTAGGGGAAAAAGTGCTACTATTGTTCTGCTAAATGTACATATTATGTAAACAAATCCTAATGACCTATTATACCCATAGATTAGTTCATCATTCAAACATCATCAAGAAACTTCAATTTGCAGTAGATTGCGATAACACAGAAACTCACAACTCATCAAATTTCAGAGAACAAGAGGCCCAGGAATGCTCAACTGTAAATGGGACATCTATATCATACCCCATTGTCCCAAGGAAGATGTAGAAAGACTATAGGAGTCAGAGGTGGTGGCTGATGACAAGAACATACAGTTTTTGAGAAAAAGCAAGGCCGTTGCATATATGAACTCACAGCATTTGTGACAGCATGCACAAGAGCTGTGCTAGCTCAAGTCAAAATACCAACACGAAGTGGGGAGGTGATCCCACAGTCTCACCTCCAGCTCAGGAGCTATTTACAACTGATAACATCTGGGAGAAGGGGAGTCAGTGTTCTTTAAGGGTGTAGCAACAGTAGGTTGACGGTGCTCCAGGGGACAGTTCCATGCCCAGGAGTGTATGAGCAGCACAGATCGAACTTGGGAGGGCAGCAGACAAGGGAGCAAAGCTAGGTGAGTAGGGAGAAGAGGGACATAGGGAATCACCCCCTGAGTTGGTCAAAGGTGTCCAGGAGATACCTCCTAAACACCATAGACTACTGCCATTGCTCCATCTTGCCCAGCAGAACATGTTGGCATGATTCTCTTGATGAAAACACCACACGTTGGATACAGGACATGGAGAAATCAAGCTGGTACTGACCAGGGAACTTCCTCCCTGCTGACTGGCTTTCATAGTACCAGAAGCTTTCATAGCCAGGTAGGCTTTTGGAGTGAAAGAGGAAGAAGTCATGAACATATTACCCAGATGTGAATAGCTACAGTAACAATCAGTGTGGGGAGATATGCCCAATGGTACAACAGTGGGATAAATGTTATGGGGGTAACCAACTGCTTTCTGATTAGAGTTAAGACCCTCTAATCAGGAGGAAGCACACGCCTTGCACTGAAAATATGGCCCAAACCCCACAGTTGAGGAGGACATAGGGCCCAGGAGTAAATCTACTATTATGTGGACATAGTATCAAAATTGTTCTTTATATTGTTAGCTCTATATCTCTGTATTGTCCTCTAAATTGTTATCTCTATATCCATGGATTAGTGTACTTCTCGGACTCATCAGAGATTTTTCTTTTTTCAGCAGTGTATGGTAGCTAACATAGCAACTCTTCACTGGTCAAACTGCAGAGAATGATAATGAGCATCTCTGAAGTGATCAGCCAGGAATGGGGAGGACATCTATATCAACACCCCTCTACCCAAGATCCAGGTACCGTTGCAGAAGAATGACCAGAAAGATTTCAAGAGCCAGAGGTCAGGAAGGATTAGAAAGAAACACTGTTTTCTAGACACTACAGAAGCACTGCATTTATGAATTCACAGCAGCTGTGGTTGCTGTATGAGGGACAAGAATTCAAACCATTCAACATTCCAGCATGGACTGGGAGGGGCCCAAAGTGTGCTTCTACTACTAACTGAGTTGATAGCTGCTGGAGAAGAGAGAGTCAGTTTTATTTAAAGATGTGATCCCCCATAGGCCAACCATGCTCCAGTGGATGGCCCTACACTCATTAATATTTGGGCAGCACATATTAAACTTGTTGAATTCTAAATAAAGCATAAAATAAATTGGTGACACAAAATTGAAAGAGATGGGGCCAGGGTTGGATTAGAGAGGTAGCATGGAGTGAATATGAATAGGAAATACTTCTAAAAATTAGAGACAAAAATGACATTCAAAAAATGATGTGGAACTACCTAAACTTTGGAGGGTGGAACTGGAAGATTCCAAGGCCAGCTTGAAGTATATGGTGAGTTTCAAGCTAGACTGGATGACATAGTGAAACACTGTCTCATAAAAAAATTTTAAGGTAATCTGTACAAAAAGAGGAAGATATCAAAGAAGATATAACATATATAAAGTAAATACTTTTGTTCTGCTTAATTGCTCCAAGGAAACAGTTTGTTCAAAATACCAATAGCAACAATATATTCCAACATGAACAACTTATATCTATATATTTTATATAATAATATTTATGTATTATATTTTATTTAACACTTTCATTTGCATTATATTCAATACAATTTAATTATATTTAAGAACATGTTTATTTATGCTTATACATATATTATGCCCCAATTATCCTCATTTTATTTTCTGTGGTTTCAAGTACTTGCCATTAACCATAGTCCAGAAACATTAAGTGGAAAATTCTAGAAATAAAGAATTCACAAGTTTTGAATGCTATATCATTCAAGCAATATGATAGAATTTTGTGCTGTGGTGCTGTTTTGCTGAGAGCATGCGTAATTCCTTTGTGCAGTGTTTCCGTGCTCTATACACTGCCTTCTGACTAGTCATTCAGAAGCCATCTATGTTTTTAAATAGACTAACATGGTATTAAAATCTTTGTGTTCAAGTTAACCTTTAGTTGATGATGAAGTTCAACAAAAACCACTATTAATTTGAATATCACAAAGAGATTATTGCAAAATGCTAATTAAGAAAATATTAAGCAAAATATTTAGCATTCTTGATTAGCAGAGAAAGAAAAATACTTGTAAGCTGAGATTCCTAAGACCCAAATTTAAGCAAAATAATTTAGGGCAATCATATTCATGCATATTAACTATACTGTTTAATTGTTCTATTATTATGCATTGTTATTAATCTTTCCTTATGCCTAAGCTATAAATTAAATGTTACATTTTTAGAAAGCACAGTGCCAAATACAGGGTTTGGAATTATCTGAAGTATCAGGCATGCACTAATAGTAGTCTTAGGATATATAACCCAAAAAGTTATTTTGAGCTTATCCACAAAGCTTTATATAAAGAGGCATTTGATTCAGAATGGCTAGGCAATGTTCAAGGAAAAGGTTGGAGTTGGAAAATCAGGACCGTTCAACTTCACAAAGGGATAACTTAAACAATGAGATGCTAGAGAAAAAATAAAGAGATCAGTAAAACAGATCGAAGATCCCAGAGACAGACCTCATAAATACTGTCAACTCATCATTAATAAAGGAGCAAAAGTAAGAAAAGAGAGAAAGGATGGTTTTTCAGAAAGTGATCCAGAAAATACTGGATATCTCAAGTGGGGAAAAAGAATATAGGCATTTATTTTAGAGCCTCATAAAAATGTCTCCCAGACCCAAATGTTAGCGACAAATCTATCAAACCACGAGAAAATCACATAGGAGAAAATGTAGACTTCTAAAAGATTACAGTCCACTCTGCCTAATATTGGTTAAAATATATTAGATGACGTTTTGTTTGGTTTTGCATGGGATAGGTGTATGTGTGTGTATGTGTGGCTGTGTGGGTATGGTTTGTGGGGGCAGGGAGTGACAGGTCTCCCTGGAGACCAGGCTGATCTCAGTCTCACAGAGATTCACTTGCCTCCTAGGTGAATTAAAGGTGATTGCCCCACATTTGTCAGGTGATATATATATATATATATATATATATATATATATATGGTATATAGTACAACACTTGCCAAGAAAGAAATTGGTGTACTGGGCTTCATTAAAACAAAGAGCTTCTCTGGAAAAGAAGTGATAAGCCATAGGCTGAAAGGAAATATTTGCAAAACACATATCTGATTTTAATCCAAAGTGTATGAAGATTTGGAAACTCAACAAACCAACAACCTCACGATAGAACAAATAGAAGTTGGAAGCAGGAATTTGGAATGATTACACATCCTATGCCTCGATAAAATGATACCACCACCTGTTGGGATGGCCAGTAGCCTGAGCTCTGACGGTGCCAGGTGCTAGCCATGCTGTTTAACAAGTGGAATTTCCGTTTGCTGCCTGGAAAAATGCAAATCATTCTGCCACTTTGAACAATTTGGCAGTTTCTTATAAAACTAAACATATTCTTATCAGAAGATCCAGGAATCTCTGTCCTTCCCATTTAACCAAAGACTTTAAAAGTTTATGTACACAAAAACCTAGCACCCAGATATGTATGGAAGCTTTGTGCATAACTTCCAAAACTCAAAACAAAAAAGGTGTCTGTTCTTCAGTAGGTGAGGGATAAAGTATGGTAGCTCCAGTCAATAAAATATTTATTGTTGAAAGGAAAGAGTTTTGACACTATGAAAAAGAAGGCAAGGATTTCCAGTGCATATTTCCAGCTCTTATAAGCCCTTTGGAGTAGCCTGTACATTGTATAATGGAGTTTATGGCATTCTGGAAAAGGTAGACCTATGAAGCCTTAAAAAGCAAAGCTCTAATGTAAACCATGGCTTTTGTGCGACTATGAATTCTCAATGTAGGTTCATAGCTAACACTACACTCTGGCGGGGTTATTAATACATGTGAGGCTATGCACATCTAAGGGAAAGAGGTGTTTGGGAAATAGGTACCTCTTCTCAGTTTTTCTGAACACTTAAAACTGCTTTAAAAGCGAAAATTTATTATGTATAAATAAAAACGCTTTAAGTTTAAGAAATATGTCTTTAGTGTATTCCTAGCAACTCATGGTGGCAGAGCTCATGCCTAAGAAACCTTAACTAGTAACTCTATAAACTAAAGAAGTATGTTACAAAGTATTTATTAAAGCCTGTTGTGCAATACTTGGCATAGAATAGACATTTAATAATTGTTAAATTGGTACTGATGATTTGATTCTCTGTGACAGAACTTATTGCAACTTATATTTAAATAACGCTAATTTGAATAGCAAGTTATTGGAAAGTGTTTGACGTGCAGACATGATTATGGCTGGAATCAAATCCTGGCCCCTCCATAATGAACCCTTGTGGTATGGGACTGTCCTCTGACAGACAGATGCCATCTTCCTGAACTCAGCTGCACCTGTTTGCCTTAGATCATCACTGGCTGGGCTGGTTGATTGTTCAGCCCAGGCATACAGTCCAGTCACACCTCTTACCTGTGGTGAGCAATTCTGCCCTAATTACATGTGACCTAGGGAAGGGTCTGAGGAAGACTGTGGGAATTCCTCTCTCCCTTTTGTGTAGCTACAGGTGATGTCTTCATCTACTGCCTTAAATAGGGAACTGCACACTCCTGTAATTCTTACTCACTGCTCTGTAAATAAGCCCAATGAACTCAGAGTGCATTTTGGTGGAATTGTGCCTCCATTTGACATTGGGACGAAGAAGCACAAGTTGCATGTACCAACCACGAGAGGAATTTTAGCAACAATCGTGAAGAGAATTAGCTCCAACTAACTCTCAGTTTCCAACCTGATGAGTTGGACACATTATTTGCTTTGTGCTGCACTTGTAGTATTCTGATGAATGTAATCCTCTGAAGAATCACTTCATAGAACATGCCAAGGTTCCAGAAAATGATGACAGACTGGAACTCACCGGTATCCATTGCTTTTGATCCACTTAACAATAACTTATTTATTCTTCTGTGATATTCTGTGGCTTGAGTCATCTCTTCCCATAAATGTAATAGAACTTTACAAGAACTAGCTAGCATTTCTAGAGTGGTTGCTTTGTGCCAGGCTATAGTCTAAGTACTCCATGCATTCATTCATGAAACTGCTTTTATTATTCCATTTCACAGACAGAAAAACTAAGTTTGATGTAAATAAAATCATTTTTCCTTGATTATACAATTTGTAAGTATTAAAAGCCAGGTTTCTACCCAAGTGTATCTGATTCCAGAAACAAGTTACTTAGATCAGACATATTAGAAAAAAATGCAGAGAAAATTTACATGTTTAGTTAATGTCAAACCTGGTAGGAAAAGGAATCAAATAGTAGACATTTCAGGCCCTCACAGTGAGGTAGCAATTACACATTAGCAGGAACGTTCTATTTCTGATAAAGTACTGTTTTATAAAGCATCAATAAGCTTAATCTGGTTTCACTAATAAGAAAGGAGTTCCAAGGCTAGGCACAGTGATACATGCTTTTAAGCCCAGCACTCTGAAAGCAGGGCTAGGCAGGTAGATCTCTGTGGGATTGAAGCTAGTCTAGTCTGTATAACCAATTGCAAGACAACTGGGGCTACATGGGACCCCGTCTCAAAAAAGACCCACCCCCAAAGAAATGAACTCCACCTAATGCATTATTATATGAAATCTTTTATATAAAACACTGTGTATCTTATTTATAAGCCAAAGTAATATTTTAATACCTAACAAAGCATCAACAAAATCATGAATATCTCATAGCAAAAGAAACATTCTTGGGAGATGATTTAGAAATCTCCATTTCCAGCTCAGAGAAAAGTACAATTCCCACAAAATACAGGTGGTACAAAATGGCAGCCAGAGGACTAAGATGTGGAAACAGACTGTAAACACCCTGGCCTCATAGACAGAAATTGTACCATGCAGATAGTTCGGTAGCTCTTCTTGACCAACTTGGTCAACAATGGCTCTCTCTTAGAGTCCTTGGTTTCTTCACACAATCACGACATTAACCAGGAAGATAGGACAGTTAACAAGGAATATAGGACAATGGGAGCCTAGGAGTGAGATCTCCGTCCTCCCTGTCAGGTGCTCAATAAACACTTCCTGCATAAAGACATGAAAGAAAGTCCATACAGGGAATGCAAATGTCTTGCCTTAAAGCAACTCAGTCTTTTGGATCCAGTGTAGATATAGACAGGTTAATTTTTTAAGTTTTGCTGTAGACATGATTTTATTTTTCTAATGATCTTCAAGCCAAATCTTGGAACTAATACAACTAATGGGGACTTACTAGGAATGGAAGTCCTGCAGGGTGGGATGACACTGTGAAAGCTTTTTATCCACTTAGAGCCTCTCACGCTGGCAAAGGAAGGAAGAAAGTGGCCACACCACACAGGCAGGAAGAAAAGAAGTCACGGTGAGCAAAGCTCACCTGATCCATGGTCTGTGAGACTGGAATCATTTCGGTGAGCTGGGACAATGAGCAGAGTGAAGACATCAAGCTCGGAAGAAACTTGCTCTGACATTTTAAAAGGTCCATAAAAAGATAAGCTATTGCAACCTGGTCATTTAAAAATTCTAGGGATCTGTAGCTTTGTGCAAAGCGTGGCATCCATCTGCAAAGTTACCCCTTAATCAGCGTCTTAGGGGTAAAGCACCCTGAGGTACTGAAAGGCTTAGTTATTGCCAGTTGAGGGAGTTGACAGGGATGGATACGAAGCACTCAGCGCCATGTAGAACCGTAATCAATGTCATTGTCATTTGAACCACATTGTTTGCAGTGTGACCAATTGTGAAACCAACATAAATTCAAAATCTAAATTAGAAAAACAGATGCTTCTTTTGTTTGGAAAATGTAGTCCCATCTAGTCCTATTGTAAACCATTGTTGTGGACTTGTACCACATAGAAAGAAAAATCACAGAGCATAATGCAAAAATGCAGAAACATATTTAGCAAATTTGTGGATTTCATAAGTCATTTATAAACTTTGGATTTGCAAACAATTTCAAAGCCTTCTGAAAATATTTATAAACACAAGAATCGCTATAATGCTACACATAATTATACTGTGCCTTTTCAAAGCATATTTCAGAGATAGAGTTTGTGCAGAATATCAAATTTCCTATTTGGGGTTTGTCTTGGAGACAGTGAACAATTTATTTTTCAATCTGTCTCCAGTGATGCTCATGATTACACTAAATACATTGGTGCAACAAAAGGAAAGGCATTTATCTTGTGCCTAATTTCTAAATTGTCTTGTGACATTAAGAAGTCAATCTATAGAGTAGGATTTATTTTTTCAGTTCACCAAGTTCCAACAAATTTCTTTTTCTCACAACTTTAACTCTTTTTAAGGCCATTGAGAAGTTCACTTTTAATGTCTTTGATTCACCTTTGCCATGATTTAAAAACAAACATAGCCAAACTTCACATGAAGTAATTGGCATTACATATTCAAGCTCATTTCAGTTCTAAACCTGTTCACAATACTGATTTGTGTAGGAAAAGTGACTAGAAATTTTAACTTTCTTTTTAGAAAGAGATAGACTACCAACTCATGTTCAGAGGGAAATAGGAACTCCAAACATGTACAGAGAGAGAGACAGACAGACAGACAGACAAGACAGAGAGAGACAGAGAGACACAGAGACACACACAGAGAGAGAAGCATCCAATAAACAGTAAGCACTAAAGGAGAAAAGCATGCTTACTGTTTATGATGTTAATTTGAGGTAATCACAAGTATAAACAGTGGAATGTTTTGCCAAGTTTACAGCATGCCATTTTGGGTATAAACTCAGGGATTTAAGTTTTGCTTTTAATACTACAGTTTGAGGCATTTCCATTTTATTTATATCAACAATAATTTACTTCCAGTAACATTAAAAAAAAAGTCATCTAGGTTACAGATCAAATTGGAATTCGAATCACAAGGAGTCAATTTCCTACCCGAAGCAGAGGGATTAAAGACTGCTATAGGTAGACTAGAAGTTCTTTAGCAATGCCTAGGAAACCTCACCCAATCCCACAAACTCTTTTACTTAGTATAGCACAACTGGAGGATGGGGTCTTTCAGGAGCTAACTTGGGCATTGGCTGTTACTATATTTCTACCTCCATGTATGTATGACAATTTCAGGAATTTGGTGACATATATAGCTTTGTATATGTAGAATATATGATCAATAAATCTCAAGTTCTTCAAAGTCCTGTATTGGATTCACTCTTCCTCACTTCCAAATATAGCAAAACAGAACTGAAAATTTTAAACTGTGTGCAGAGACTAAGTAAAATAAAGACACTTCATTTTCATTAATCATTTGTTCAACTGATACATGAATACATCATTCAGAAGAGTGTGATCACTAGACTCACACCTAAAACTTACTCAAGCCAATGGCCTTTGGAGAAAGAAAACTACCAGAAAAACTGAATGCACAGGATCTGTGGAAGTTCAAGCCAGGCAAAAAACCAATAAGGATGTGGGAGGTGAGCAAGAAGTCTCACCCTAGCTGAGGAGCTACAGGCAATGACAGCCACGGAGAGACGGTGAGTAAGCATGCTTTAAAGATGAAATGCCTGGTAAACTGACCAATCTCAAAGGATTGAGTCAAACCCAAGGGCATTTGCAGAACACAAATTAGGCTCCAAAGGCTTTTAAAAAATGAAAAATAATAATAGATGACATCAAGTGTAGGAGTGGGAATCAGAGTGGGAGTGAAAATGTGGGACAGGGTCTGAATATTATCAAAAATACATTACATGAAATTCTCAAAGAATCAAAATATTTTAAAGCAAAACATAGATAGAACAATATAGTTATTACGGAAAGCTTTTCACATCATTCCAAGACCAGATCATGAAGTACCATCAGACAGGATGTAGAAAGCAAGACTTGGCTTCCCTTCCATCACCAATGCTACTCAGAGAAACACCATTCTATGGTCTAAACATCCGTATATTCAGTATAATAGTACACATAATTCTTACCACCTTTTCATCTGAAACTCTACTGAGGAGACACCAATCTGCTCTAATGCTGAAAGAAAATATTGGTTTTCTAATCTTCAACACGACCTTTTACTGAGAAATTTTCAATGGCTTCTTCACTTAATGAGAGGAAGGAACCGTTAAAAAAATGGTTTCTTCTCATTAAGTAGGGAAAATGGAAAATTTCTCCTCACTTAATGGTTTTAGAGAGCTTAATTAATGTTTAATTTGTCGTTATAGTGCATTAAGATTTAAATACATAACAGAATTTAACATCATATTATGGTTAAGGAACATACAGAAAGTGAAGAGTACTAAATATGCTATATAAGCACTACATATGTGTTCAGGTCATTTTTATTTATTGTTATTGAAAAGAAGGCTTTCCTAGTTGATTATCAAATTTGCCTGAGGAATAGTTTTTAGCTTTTGTAGTTTGGAATTGAAATTGAAGAACATTGGAACTGATAGTCACCCTTAGTACATGTTGAACTAATTAAAGGAACGCTGATGAACTGGGAGAACTCTAAAACAAAAATCAACTTCATTTATAACATTTTTAGAGAAATCAGAAAGTAAAATATTTATAATGAGTTTCAGAATAACTTGCCAGACTGGAAAGTACAAAAATATATTTAGGAAAGATAATTACCACGGAGAACCAGTTTTATACACACACATGCAAACACCCTCCCATCCATCAATTACTGAAGTTTCAGAGTAAAACAAGCAAACAATTAAACTGAATGAGAGAAGCAGAAGTTGATACTATTAGTGCAGACTATAAGTTGAGAGAAATATTTGAGTTCTTTGGGATTTCAAAGGCAAAGACAAAACTTCCTTTGAAGTTGAGTCCCTGGAGAACCTTACAAAAATCCTTTACTGTTCCCAAGCTCTAGCCACCACATAGCTATTTAAAGGAAACGGAAGTTCATGTTAATTTTTCACATTTAGTTGAGTAGATATATTTGTTTTCAAACCAAGTACTTTGGATCATATTTTAAGTTCTATCTAAATATATATTTATGACATGCTGTCTGAGCCATTAAAAGTAACAAACATCACCAAATACTAATTCTAACCCATTGTGCTGTCATTCCACTGTGACAGTAAACTGATGGAAAGAACTTAAGGGAAGAAAGGTTTATCTTGGCTGACAGTTTCAGAAGTTTCTATCAATAATTTCTTGGTCCCTCACATTTCATCAAAACATTATGACAGCAAAGCCATGCGGCAAAAGAGAGCTGCTGACGTCCCGGGGAGCCAGAGCTGCTGACGTCACGGGGAGCCAGGAAGCAGGGACTTGCTGTTCCTGGGGCTGGGCTGTCTCCGGCAAAGTTTGTCCCCTACTTTCACCAACCATGCGCCATGTGCTTACATTTTCATTACCTTCCACAGTAGCAAACCTTCTCAAAACATGAGCCTGCGTGGAATATTTCAGATTCAAACCAGTACCTCTGCTGAGGATATACACAAGATCCCAAGAATACTGTCTTCAGGTTACGTTCATGCCTACAAACTAAACCTGCAGTGAAATGCGGATACAAAGAGGATGTGGAGTCCACAAGGAGACTAAAAACGAACAATGGCATTTTCAGAAAAAGAATAAGGAGTTGGAGACTATTACTTGTTCATTCAGGGGTTTTCCATTTGCCATTGGGTACTGATGAAATAGCACCGATTTCTAAACTTTCAAGACTCCATGTCCACAGCATGCAGGACAGGGAAATTCAACTGAAGAGCATTTCATTAATCTTAATGCTGGATAGTGGAGAAGAAATGTGCCCCAAAGTGTCCTATATGCAGAGTGTTATAGGACAGGAAAAGGTTCTTGGCTCAAAATATTGCAGATCGTCTAAGATAGCGGACCCAAGCTGAGTAGTTTAGGGGCTGCTGTAGCTGAAAGTACATTGTAAGAAGATACCTTTTGTTTTGTTGTTGTTTGGGGTTTTGTTGTTTCCTTTTAAGACAACAGCTGGCCTGAAACTCACTATGGACTGTGGCTGGCCTCACACTTGCAGACATCAACCTGCCTGTGCCCTCCCAAGTGCTGGGATTAAAAGTGTGCACCACCATGCCCAGCTGGAAGAAATATAAGTTATTATTAAAGAAAAGCACATAAATGAGAAAAATAATAGTAGAAAACAAGCCTGGGAATTCATAAGGAGAGCAAAGGAAACCGTGATTCCAATCTGTCTTTGAGGTCCATCTGTCTTGTGGGATTTGGATAGTCAACACAGTAAATTTTCAGCCTTAGAAGTAAAAGATAAAAACTTTATTATGAATTTTACTCAGTTATATCATGTGTCTAAAGCTTAGAATAAAGAACTTAAAGATAAATTAAAGGGAAGCAGCCACAGAAACATACAAAGTAAGATAGATCTGTATGCTGTAGGATACAAATTTGTGGGATAAGTGAATCAGAGAATGTTTATAAATTGGCATCATCTTATTGAAAGCAGAGGAAAGAAGGCATATAAATAATGTTTATATGGGATACTTAAAGCTGTTCAGCTAGAGAAGTTCTATAATTACTGATATATACCATGAAGTCTCTTTAAAAACAAAATATGGTAAAGGTGCTGGTTTGAATGAGGGAGCTCCATAGGCTTCAAGTACTTGTACACTTGGTTCCCAGTTCACGGCACTGTTTGGGGAGGGTCCTGGGCCTTTAGAAGGTGTGGCCTCGCTGAAGGAAACAGGTCACTTGGGGCAGGCTTTGAGATTAAGCCTTGCTAAATTTCTAGTTTCTCTCTATTTCCTGTGTCTACTTGAAAATGTAAGTTCTCAGCTTTCTCTCTGGTCAACTCCTGTGCCATGCCTCCCTGGCTAATTATGAATTATGAATGCTAATCCCTCTGGAACTGTAAGTCTAATAACCTTTTTCTTCTGTAAGTTCCCTTGGTCATGGTGTTTTATCAAAGCAACAGAAAAGTAACTAATACAGTAAACATGATTACCGTTGGTTAACTGGATATGTTAGCTTTCTCTTGCTGTGTAATCATTAAAGAAGAGGACAAGAAATTGAGAGGGCATGGGAAGGACATGGGGGAGCAGAGGGGTAGACATGATTCAAGCACTCGTGTATGAAATTTTCTCCAAAAAATTCAAAACCGTTCTGCAGATCAGAATCTCAACATAGCTGTTCATTTCTCTGCTCAAGACATCACAATGCTCCAATCAAGGTGTTAGTGAAGATGACTTCTCCTTTGGATCCACGGAGAAAAGCTCTTTCAAGATCACTCAGGCTTTTGAGCAGATTTAGCTGCTTGTGGTTTAAGGACAGAGATCTCTATTTCATCTCTAGCTGTCATCTGTGGCTACTTAGCCTCATTTCTTCTAAGTCACCTTCATGTGGCCCCTCCACATTCAAGCCAGCAATTACGTCAAGTCATTCTCCTGTTTCCAGTCTCTGACTTACTTTTCTGTGAGCACAGAAAGAAAAACCATCCTTTTAAGGAGTGTGTTTCAAGAGATCCACCTTATCTTAGGGTCAACTGTGTCACAACCCCATCATAGTAACAGTGGAAAGGGGATGGTAACAAGAAAATATTCCAGTCAAGGAAATGGAAGACTTGCTCACAAAGACATTCTATAATGTTTCTGGATATTCATACCAAGGTATCCAGCTATTTTATTACAGACTTTATTCTTCACAACACACGGAAAGAAATTAAATCGAAAGTGGATTTATGAGCAAATTTGTATAAGATGCTCTAGATTAAACAAATAAACAATGTATTCCTCCTACTGCAGGATACTCAAAAAAATTAATATGGTTCTGTGACTCTTTAATGGAAGTGTGCAAAATCTCCTAAATTAATTCAGCACATCTTTTTCTTTTCATTTAGACACATTTGAAATTATATTTTATACAAACTTTACTGGGTAAAGTGCTATGTTTTGCTGGAAATTCATGCATCAGAGAGTGGTTTGAAATAGCCCCTCTAATTTCTACAGTGAGTTCAGGGAAATATCCGGGTACTTTTGTAGAAATGAATTATCTCCCCAGTGTGACCTCGGCAGGTACACAGAAGTTGTGGGAAATGAGCAAAGTTTCTTTGAATGCTTAGGAAATTAAATTGAATTATATATAAAATGCAAATTCCCATGCAAAAAAGTTAAAATACAGTAAATTGCAATTGACTGAAAGATGGCTACCCCAAATGCATTTCGAAGCACTAGCAGGAAAAATTATTCAAAATAGCTGAGTTTGGTGGCACATGCCTTTAATCCCAGCACTCCAGGGGCAAGGGCAGGAGGATATTTGTCAGTCCAAGGCCAGCATGGCTTACATAATGAGTTCCAGGCCAGCTGTGGCTACATAGTGAGGCACTGTTTCAAGAAACTAAAGAAATATAAAATAAAAAATTGCTCACAGTAAAGGTAGACAATAAGAAGTCATTATGATGTGTTACTATTAGTAAACAGTGTGGAAAAGTCTCCATCTTTCTGATTTTTTAAGATGGTTAGGAGCTAATGCAATATATAATCTGAGAAATTGCATCTTGATTGTTATCTGTGTTGAAAATTTCATTGCTATAAAATATTAGGAATTTTACCCATTTTTTATCAAATACTAATCAACAAATCTCATTTCTACTGATAAGCCACTGTAGCCAAATGACATGAAAACTAACTTTCTGTGACCAAATATTTCTCATCTAGATATTTTGAGGTTCATTTTAGAAGGTACTACAGCCCAATAAATTCTCAGGTTTTGTCATTTTAGAATTTGTATTTAAGACCTTAAGACAAAATATAATTGACTTTATATGACTACTGTACCAACAGTAGACATCAATAGAAAAAAATGTATACAGATAACTCTTCTGAAGGAATCTTAGTTACTGAAGTAGCAAATAAAGTTGACTTCTCTGCCCTCATCTCCAGCTTTTCAGATATGGGAACAGGCCCAAAAGGAAGCAGTGATATGTTTTAGGGGCCAGACTTTCCAACTCATGGCACTTCTGATGCTTAATCAAGGCTTCTTTGTTAGATTTTAATTTTTATAAATTCTCTAGGGCCTATAGTCCTTATTATCTTCTCTTTGTGTGTAAAACATTGTACCATATGAATGGTGAATTTATTTTGCAGTGATCAGAATCATAGTCTAGCAAATACCAAATGATCAGATTCTGGTATCTTCTACATCACTTTCAATACTAGTTAGTTACAATATGGCTTCTGGTAGCAAACTTAAAATTTTATGACTTTATATTCCCCTTATTTATGTCTCTTTACTGATGATTTTGGATTTGTCTACTACTTTCAACACCAAAATATCTGGGAAATCCATTACCTCCAAAGATCAGTGGGAAGTCCTCAATAACACTAAGGCCCCTATATGTTTGTGTGTGTAAATCTGTCCATCTCTCTGAACTTAAATGGGTAAAAAAGTAGCTGTAACTGTCACTAAACTTCAAGCCTGTCTTCTGAGTCATATCAGTGACTTTAATTCTGGATTCTAACTTCAAAAGATAATAAAATTTAACTTTTTTTCTTGGTAATCATTGTGTGGCAGGGAGGAAAAGAGGTCAGAAAAAAGACATTTTAAAAGAAAGTCCTAAATAAAATCTATTTTTTGAAGGAATTAACCATCAAAATAATATTCTTAAAAATAGAACATCTCAATTTATCCAAAGACAGGTAATATCTGGGTAAAAAAATTTCATCTTAACCCATCAGTGTCCTTCAGCCTGTGCTGAGAAGCACCAACTCTCAAGCTGGGGATCATTTATCCTCCAAGGTCCACTCAATTCTTGGTCTATAGGCTGAGATTGCCACCAAGGGAGCCAATTAGTGCCAAATATGTTGGTGGTTTTTTGATGTAGGAAAATCTCCCCTAAGAACTGCACTGAGATGAGCCATCAAATGATAGTGATTTTCAGTCACTAATGATCCGGGATTTAAATAGAGACTTTTAATTGGGTTACCAAGCAACCTGCAAATATTTTGGTGATACCTGCTGAGTCAATTGGGTAGTTTGTAACCCCTCTCCTCTGATTATGTTATCTTTGATATGACTACATTACATATTATCAATGATCAGCATGAGTTTTATTTCTTTGTCATTAGCCAAGAAAAGACATCCTTGACTTTTTTGTTCATTTCTTGCATGACGTTTCCATATGTCCAATAGAGGCTAAGCAGGGGAAAGAGTAACCATAGGGAATATTGGAAAGTATTCATTAAGCTGTCTTCTGATGCCCCAGGCTTCTTCCAAGCAAAGCTAGACCTCATGAAATCAGAGAGGCTACAAAGGATTGTTTTGAAACTCATAATTCCACTTAATTAATGAAGGCAGGATTGTGTGTTTGTTTCTCAGATCCGTTTCTAAAACATAAAAAGTGAAATATTGAAGATGTTGTTATTATGGTTTTCGTTCTTCACTACAGAGTCATTTTGAAAGAAAACGTCTCCAGAAAAAAAAAATAAATAAATAAATTCTGCCTTTCATTGTTTCCAGATGCCTCTGTCAGTCCCTGTGGTCAAACATATTAACTTTCCTCTGACTGCCACTCTCATTTCCTTCTGTCCTTCCATTTCCACGGGTCCACATAGGTCTTCCTGGTTCCTTAAATGGCAGCCTTCCATTATCTTGACCCTGTTGGGGGCTTAGCATTTTTCTTCAAAGTCTTACTGCTCTGGCCCTCTGGCTTTGGGATAGCATAATGAGTTTCCAACCTTGGAGTCCTCTAAACACAGAAATGCTGCCTTTTCCCTGTAACACGCCTGGCTTTCCCACATGGATGAAGTGGTGGCCAGACCTTTGCTTGTCCCAGTGTTTCTTCCATGACCAGCTTTTCCCTTCTTGTCAGTCACTCATTTAAACTCTGTTCTCAGGGATCCTGAGGGCATGCTTCTCTAACTGCCTTCACATTTCTTGAGCAAGCTTCCTTCTCAACTTATTCTGTGTGAGAAATGACATCAGTGGACAATTTGCTGTTTCGGGTTCTATTGTGCATATAAACTGTCATGTAAAAGTCGCATAAATCACAAGGATGTGTTGAAGATCAGCTGAGGAGAATCCTTATCACTATGATTGTACTTGACCAATTAGGAACCTGAGGACTCAACGTACCCCAAGGCTGACTTCCATTTTCAAGGACAGAAGACGACTGAGAAATAAATAACTCCAAACCACATGGGCTGCATTATTGTGTCACACATTTGATCACTGAATCATGACCCAGTTTCATTTCCTATTAAATGATCTAAACAGAAATCAAAGTGGCTGCTAATTCTGCATGCTTTAGATACAGACATTTCAGTCATGAAGCGTGAACTAATGATGTTATTGAGAAAGGCATTTGAAAGCAAGGTACTTGGAACATTGTGAGAATAGACTTGAGCTATGAGTTGATCTTTTCATGAAGAAAGAAAATCATTTGCATTGTGCACCTGGGATGTAGTGCCAAGCTATAAAACAAACTGTAGAATTCTGAAAGGAATAAAACAGACAAAAATGTAGATCTAACCAGATGACCTTTCAAACAACTGTCCTATGGAAGAAGTTGGACTTAGAAGGAAACCTTCCTGCCATATTCGACTTTAGCACAGAGGAGGGGAAACTTGTCTATGGAAAACCTATATATTCTTGTTAGCCACCTTACAGGATAGTGGATGTTAAGGTAAGATCATTATTAAGTTTCTCTTAGGTTGAATACTCGGTGAGGCTTCTAAAAAGAACTCCTCCAGACCTAGCTCCAGGGAATGAACCACACTGAAGAGCATTTGGGAGACACAAATTAGATGCAATCGCTGTTAAAGAAATACAGCAGTGACATATGAGTGAAGGTGAGTCAGGGCGTGGGGGGTGTGATCGAACTACATTGTATGGACTTCTCAAAAAATCAATAAAGTCAAAAAAACCCTCCCAATCACAACTCCTGTATGGATGGTGACTGTGTGTGTGTGTGTGTGTGTGTGTGTATGCAGGTGCACATGCACATGTGTGAACACGCATGAAAAACAAGGCTACAACCTCCAACTCAGGTATTGTTTCTAGGTGCTCTCTACCTTCTACCTTCTTGACTTTGACACAGGTCTGACAACGGTGTGTATCTCACTGGAGAGACTAGGTTGGTGGTGGGTGAACCCCAGAGATCCACCTATCTCTGCCTCCCAAACCCTGGGGTTGCAAGCAAACATCACAGTGCCTGTCTTTCTTTACGGAGGTTCTGAGGGTTGAACTCGAGTCCTCATGTGAGCAAAGCCAGCACTTTCCTCACAGAATTCCCTCCTAGCTGTAGCCCCGCCCCCTCCACCCCAAACAACTGTTAAATGTGAGTTTGCTGAAGCATGAAATGTGATTCCTGGGGTTCTTTTTTCTTGTTTCTTTGATTCATTTTTATTTTTCTCACATATTTCTCTTCCCTAACCAGCCTGAAAAGCTGTACATAGCAGACTGAGAATGACGTTCTCACAACAGAGTAATAACCTAATTACCCTCTTCTTACTGAGGGCTCCTTTTGACAGGTGTCAACTAGATTTAAGTGGTTAGCTGCTGGGGTTTTTTTTTTTTTCCTTTTCGTTTTTTTTCTATATTGTCATGTCTTGAAGTAGGGTTAAATGCTGACATTCCTTTGTGCTTACCTAGTGATAAGTATCAAAGAGATGCATAAATTACAGCTCCAATGGCATTAAGTCTAGTGGGATCATCTAACTTTAATGAGATGGTATATACTGGACCTGGACTACCATTTTTCTTAACAGAGCTGTTAGTTTGGTCTATGAATCTCAAGTTCCACGTGACTCCTTTCTGCTTTTTAAGTCACTGCACAAGTGGAATATCCCACCTGCCTATTTTTTTTCTTATTTATTGTATGAATTAATTCCAGAATTCTGCTTATCAAAGAAAATATTCACTCATCAACTAGGGAACATACAATATTTTTTAGATCATAAATCATTCTTAAGAAAATCTTAGGTGAGCCTGGAACCGTCTATTTTGTATGTGTTCGTAAGAAGAAAGAAAGAAAAGCTGTCTTTTTGATGACATTCCTTCTAAAGCTGATAGACAGACTCCCAGACTGTCGTCTTGCATGTCAGTTCTTAACACAAACTCACCTAGACAAGCACACAAGCATGTTGCCACCACATACACTCTTTCTACCTCCTTGACCAACAGCTATGAATGAAAAGAGATGCCCATCTCTCCTCCTGTGGTGTTTTCTTTCTGTTTATTGGCAGAGAATGTAATTTCATGGTAGAATGTTGGAAAATGACCCCTCGTAATGATGGAATTTACATAAATAAATGCTGATGGTACAAAACAGATAATATGCTGTCGGTGTCATCACAGTAAGTTGTCTCTTACTGACACAGACTCAAAGTTGGAAGCACACAATTATGCAAATCAAACTAATGCCAGTTGCTCATTACTGTCATGGTGGTAAAGGCAAAAACATATCCTCCATAGACAGCTCAAAGCTGGGCCACAGGCCAAAATGTTTGGTTTTGCTGACATAGTAACTGAGTCAACAAAAATAGAATATCATTGTAATATATCAGAGGAATCCATATCAGGGCAGACCTGGAGCTTAACAGACTGTGAATTCTGTATCCTACGGTATTGACCCATAGTACGTCGGCTCCCACATTTGCAGACACGAGAGAAGCCGATTACAGAAGCAATTTCTTTTGGACCTGAAATGCCTGCATGGCATTCTATTAGCTTTGCCTGAAACAGATGATATGACATTTACAAACACAAATACTGTTACTCCTCCAGAATACTTTGGAATCCCTGCCACTATTGGATCCAATCTTGTCCTATGTGCCCATCATGATATGGGAGGTGTTTTCCAGCAATGGAATGTTCATTTACTATATAAGTGACTTTTCTCTTTTATAAACTAATAGCACTGCTATTTACAAGAGAATAATTAACCCTTGAGGGAAGCTAATGAATCTGTCTGTTTTCACACTGGCCAACCTAAGAGAAAATGAGACTGCTGTAAAAGAAGTCACTGAAGCAATGCTTGCCAGTCACCAGTTAGGCTACTTGTCTCTCTTTTGTGTGGTGGACCATTACCAACAATAGACTCAGTCTACACACTTCAAGGTACCTAAACTTTACCATGAGCCTGACACCAGGAAGCATGTCCCTTCTCCCTTGATTCTGAGCTTGGTCAGATGATTTGCTTTACTGAGTGGACATAAGCTGTGGTACCTGAAACAGAGGCAAAGCAGAACATTTGCACATTGCCATGTCTGAGTAGGCTACTCCATCACTATTTAGCAAGGACCCGACTGGCTTTACATGTGGATAGGTGGGATGCTGCATTACTGTACCAACAGGACAGTACCTGAACAGTACCTGCCTCTTAGATTTAGTTTTTAAAAGTGGGGTCAAAATTGAAGGGCACTCCTTCCCCAATTTAAACCTTCTGTTTCCTGGAAATGTGCTGGTGGAACTATGTCCCTGAAATGGTGTCATCAAATCAGGCCTCACCCATGATTTTTATTCAAAGTGGTTTTGCCAGCTTCAGTTGAGGAAGTATAAGCTTGGCTCCACCCTTATCTTAACAGACCATCCTGCTTTTCCATCCTCAGTTCTAGACTATCTCATTTACCCAGGGTCAATAGTCCTTCCCAGTCTTCATCTTCTGCAGTAAAGATGGATGTGCCTTTCAGCACTTTGATATGTTAATTCTCGTTATCTTTTTGGGTGGAGTACCAAACTGAAGTTGCCAAGGAAATGCAATCAGGTGCCCAGGTCACAAGCCCAAGAGCACAGGGTCAATGAGTTTGCCAAGGTTAATTAAAACTCATTAGTCCAGATTCCGCCCATTTTATAAAAGTCATCCCTAGGGTTGGAGACATGTGGAAAAGGGTTGAGTGTTGAGTTGCTCTGTTAACTTTAATCAGGAGGTCAGTTAACAACCAGCTACTCTTCAGACAGCTGAGGGGCTCCGATCTGAGTCACATACCTGAGGCCAGCCTAGATCACCCTCCTCAGGTCAGGAGGTACTGAAAGGTTTAAACCCCTGAGTTTTGTATGCTCTACTAAGCAGTTTTATTGTGTGAATGGAGGATTGAAAATTTTTCACAAAGTCTTTACAAGACTGAAAATGCAAAGGAAATATACTCCATGAGGAATGGAAAAGTTTATTCATTTGATCACCTGACAAAGTGAAAACATGCAAGGAAATACAAACTAAACCACAGTAAGATAACCTTCCCACCTTAGGAGGAAGATGGGAATCAAAGACACATGGCAGCCAATGGCAGAAAAAACTAAGGAAACTGAAGGGGTCATGCACCATCCCTAGAGGAATAGACACTGTGGCAGTCCCTCAAAATGTTAAGCACATTTCTCCTAGATAGGTGCTCAAGAGAAATGCAATCCAAAGTCCATGCAAACTTGTGACATAAATGTCTGGAGGACCATTACAGAAATGGCTTATAAAAGAAAACAGCTCAAATATTGATTAACTAATAAATTAATAATTGATATGTGGCATATCCATACATTAAATGTCATTCAAAAGTAGAAAAGAATGGAGAACTGGCAGATGTGACACTATAAAGATCCTGAAAAAAATGTTTTCCTGAATGAAAGAAACTAGTCACTACAGACCACATATGATTCCATTTATTTAAAATGTCTAGAGAAGACAAACCTAAAAAGAAAATAGATTAATAATTGCCTTGAATTGGGGCAAAGGTAGAGGGCATGAGAAGAAGCTGGTGATAAGTGTAAAGAGTTTCTTTTTGGGTAATAAAAACATAAAATTAGATCATGATGATGGCTCGTGACTACATTATAACATTTAATTGTCTTCTTTCAAGGGGTAATTTTTATGATGTATGAATTATATCTCAATAAAGATATTAAGAATATAGAGAGACACTTGAACTGAATCTTCTGACCAGAGTATGACTCTAACTTGGTCTTTGCACTCTCTCTCTCTCTCTCACCCTCCCTCTCTCCCTCCCTCTCTCTTTCTCGCCTTTCTTCAGTCCCCATTCCCCTTAGCTATTCTTTAACTAACTCATGGACATATGATTATTGATTGGAAGATCTTTTTAAGAGACAACAAGCCTTTATAGAATTATTTCTTTGAGACTGCATGTTTATCTACTGTACTTGACACATTAATACAGTGAAATAATGGTGACGATGTGCCATTCGGTCCAAGGTACAGAAGTTTTCACAGTACCAACTCTGTCTTCCCTTATCTTTCTTTCTGCAATACGCACTCGTGCTCCACCTGGGCTTGACAGTGATCTGTGTCAAGGAAAGGACACCACTTGTCGTTTCTTAGGATCCTCAAGTCATGGCCAGCTTCCACATGTAAGCTTCAGCTGTGTCAGGCCCTCTGAGAGATGCTCCTGACTTATCTCCCCAGGCCCTTCTCAAGCAGCAGGTGTGATGATGCACGAGCTTGCCTTGTTATGTGGCATTGAGTCACCATACAACCTGTCGCCTGCCCTGACACTCCTATATTGCTCGATTCCCTCCACTGCACCTTTTCTTGAGGTCTTTATTATTTGCCTACCTTGCCTTTTTTCTTAGACTGGGTCACTTGCTTCTGGTTTTACCTTCCTCCAGTCCACCCTTCTGTCTGCAGAGTCTGGCGTATGAAGTAAATATCCGGACCCTCTCCTACCTGTATACAAAATTCCTGTTGGCTTTCTGCTGTTACATGGAGATCTCTAGTCCTGACTGGGGCAGCAGCATCCTCTCTTGTGCTTCTGAGAAGGAAGGATTAAAATGGGACACAGCAATAGACACACAGCCAATGTTTAGTTTTAGCAAGCAAGAAAGCTAAAGCAATAGTATGTTCTTCAGGATGAGAGCTCATGAAACTAAGTAACAGCTGCCTCCAGAATCTGGACTTAAAAGTCTTGGTCAAACATTTCTCAGGCCCTTATCCACATGGTGGTCCTCTTCTCAGGCCATGTGGAGATTTTCTTGGAAGTTCTTTGGCCTGACAAACCAGTCTGTTATAATTATATGTATGAGATGCAAGAATATGTATCCGGGGTTAAATACCCAGATTGCTGATCTAAGGCAATTTCAAAAGCTGGCTGCACTTGCCTTGTGGACATGAGGCCTTCTGAGAACAGTGGAAACTGATTGATAACAGTGCATTACTTATTCAGAGTTAGCAGGTGGTCAGCCTTGTCAGTTGGCACCCAACCTTGATGATTGGTGGCCGGGTGGAAAATCCTGTTTCTCTTTATTATTATTTCTTTTCCATACCAGTTACTTTATAGACCATATATCTTCAACATATAGCCCACAGACTTCCTCACATAAAATATCTATTCTATAGTGTTCTTTACTAAATATAAATTTTGTTGTGTAAATTTAAGACATAGCACTTGCTGGGATGCAATACTTATATGGAGTAAATGCTTACTATTGTGAAGCAAATGAATGCATCCAACACTGCACATAGTTACTTTTTCTTTGCTTTGATCTGTCTGTGTGTGTGTGTGTGTGTGTGTGTGTGTGTGTGTGTGTGTGTTCTTGATTTGGAATACATCTGTTTTTCTGTTTTCTGTTTTGAGACAGAGTCTTATAATACAGCCATGGTTGGCCTGGAACTCCCTATGTAGACCAGACTGGCTTCGAACTCACATTAATCCACCTGCCTTTGCCTCAGAGTGTTGGTATTAAAGGTGTACACTGCTACACCTACCTAGAATTTGGATAAATCTTTATGAAAGGTCATAGTATGAGGTACATGTATATTTTCCACAAAACTCTCTTGCATCTATAATCCTAAACCCTGCATTTGTAAGTTACTCGAGGGTAGGTGATAGAGTTGAATTTTAAGTGGCCACCAAAACCTCCAGCTTTAAAGACATAGTTTTAGGCTGAATCAGTGTTAGGAACTATGAAAGTGCTCAAGAAGGTGGGGCCTACTGAACAGAAGTTAGTCAGTCAGAATATGTTCTTTCCTCTTCTCTTTCTCTGCTTCCTGGTCTCTGTGAACTGAGAAGCTGTGCTCTGGTCCCTGCTTCCCTCCATGATCCCTAAAGTTCTGCCTAACCAGAAACACAAAGTGATAAGATCAAAGTATCATTGACTGAAGTCTCTTAAACCAGAAGCCTAATAAGTCTTTTCTGTTTATCTCAGATACTTTGTTACAATGCAAGAAAGATGACCAACAACTGTAAATGGGCCTTCTCCTAACCTGAGCACTTTGCACAGTTTCTGATACATAGTAAGAAATCAGTGAATATTTTCTAAACCTATGCTTAAGACAAACTTAAAAGAGGATTAGGTTTTAGAGAATCTCTAATGCCCCTTGGTGAACTCGAGTTTTGCATCTCTCATTGGGAATCTAACTGTGAAAACTCGCAGAAGAGAGATACAGAAATATGAGAGGACATGAATCTTGGTCTCTTTCTCTTCCCATTTCTTCTGTATCCCAGTGTGCCCATCAAGCACTCTCCCAGCTGATGGCAGATATTGTTGAGTGTCTAGTGGATGCTAGCTTAAATGTTTGGCAGTTTTTACCCCTTTTTCAAAATGGTTGATGATTAATAGCTGACGTGATCAACCCCAGAGGGAACCTGAGGTTTTCAACCAACCCAAAGTCAGTTTCCTCATTCCCATTACCCACTAGAGGACTGCAAAGATGTTTCCCTTGACTTTGAACCACCACTTGCTTTTACAGTCCACTTGCCTGTGGTTTTGAAACTAAGCATGTCAGCCTTTTTACTGGCTCACTGTAGCAGCAAATGTGTTTTGTTCTCTCCTTTCAAAAGTGAAGACTGTATTTTAAAAATCTCTCTCTCCCTCTTGGGAACCATTTACTCCTAACTCCCTGACAGGCTATGAGCACCTCAAAATTAAGAAAGATGTCCAGAAACGTGAGTTTGTACAGAAAAGACCAGAAAACTAACCAGACACATAATGACTCAGTTACATGTCTGGCTTCTGTCGGGGAAAATGTGTGTCTGAATTTCCAGTCTCATAATAGACATGTACAGCTAACTGACTTTTATCTTGCCTCTGTCATATTGATCTATCAGTGAATCTATAATAGAAGATAGGGGCTTGGAACAGTAAAAAGTAATAACCATTGAGATGGATAGCCTGAGCAAAAATGTAGTTTCCCGGGGACACTTAGTACAAAGAACTGTAGATTCATGTCAAGGGGGCATAAGTATCCCCTTCAAAGCCAACTGTTAAAAACACCTAGTGCACAGTTGACCTGCCTTCAGAATATGATATGTTTCTGTATTGATTTTTCAGAGTTTCAAAACAACAGGAAATAGCCAAGTGAAAGTTTCTTTGCAGAGCACTAAAAGTAATTTACCTTCTTCCTTTGATTTCAGCCTCAGATTTTGTTTTATGGTTCAAAGTACAAGTGCTTATTTTTAAAAATTCATTTCTGACTTATGGTAGAAAGCAGCACCAAAGACCAAAGAAGTGTGAAGCAAGAAATTAGCCACGAAGGGAAACACAACAAGCCCCCCACTCCCATTGCATTAATGGAGTTAGCGTTCCTCGTTGCAGGATGGTGTTCATCCTTTAAGCACAGACTGATGGGCAGGATGTGCCTCTTACCAGAGCATTGTGAAAAGATTGGAGAACCTATCAAGCACTCCATAGGATCTCTTTGGATTCACCTGTATTTGGCTTATGAAATTCCATCTTTTCTACAACTGCATAAAAAAATATATAGGTCCTATTAAAATCTGACTGCTCAAGACAGAAGCACAAGAGTTTTCTTTCCAGTGCAGATTGATACCATTGGCATGTTATTCTTGAATGAAAAATGTTGAAGATGGCTCAGTCAATCCTCTACAGTTCCTAACTGAGCGCTCTCTCTCTAGAGATCATGTGCTTTATATGTACTCAATTAGACAGTTCATGGAGAGGCAGGAAACAAATCTTAGCTTATTCAGTGTCCAAATCTGATATTTGTTCCCACTGGTCATTTGGGATTCTTTTTCTTTCTTTGATATATTTATTTTTTATTTTATGTTTGTGAGTGTATTGCCTACATGTATGTAAGTACACCCATGTCCCGCAGTGCCTGTGGAGGACAGAAGAGGGTATCACATCTCCTAGAACTGCAGATACAAGGTTATGGATGGTTGTTATCTGCCATGTGGGTGCTGGGATTCAACCCTAGCTTTTCTACAAGAGCTCTTAACTGCTGAGCCATCTCTCTAGCCTCTTCCTTCTCCCCCTCCTCCAGCCTCCTCTGCTCATCATCCTCCTCCCCTCCTTCTCCTCCTCCCTCCTTCATATCTGTGGAGATCACATGTGAGTCAGGGTTGGAGATATGACTAAGGGATTAAGAGAACATACTGCTTCACAAAACACTAGAGTTCAGTTCCCAGCATCCATGTCTGGCAGCCCTCAACAATCTCTAACTCCTGCTCAGAGGATTCAACACCTTCTTTTGGACTCCACTGGCAACTGCACTTATATACACATACCAACACTTGTCAGCACAAAAACACACACACACACACACACACACACACACACACAGAGATAGGAATCAGTTAACCTCTGCCATGGACTTCTCAGTAAATATAACACTGCAGCAAATACAAATACACTGATACCATTCTTAGGAGAAGTCGAAATGAATCATCTCTTCCTCACCTCCTCCATTCCAGCCCCCATTCCTTTTCCTTTTAGTTCAGATTTTGGAAATACAGCTCATAGTTTATAAGAAAAATAAGAGGAAAGTAGGATTTTTCTTTAAAGGCGTTTCATCAAAAACTGCATTTTGAACTAATGCATTGTAGTTGTAAAGAAGAAACATCAGTCTCCTGTTTGCCAGAATGGAATTAAAATGTTTATGAACTCTAGGCTATTTTTTAAAGCCATACCATTATAGAGGGCATTTACTGCAAACATTTAAATCTGTTAAGTATTAGATATGGGCTATATTATTTCTATGTTGTGTTTCTATTTTTTTTAATTCCAAAACTGTTTTCATTGTGGCTTCTGCAATCAACTTGTCTGGGTTGGAAGATGAGACTATCACAGGATCTCACTTAAAATATGCAAATTTATATATTTTCATTAGGAAAGTGATACTTTTGGCTCAAAAATTTACATTCTATTCGGAATCCAGGTCTTATGTTACACATATTGATGATGTCTTAAAGAAAAAGTAACAACTTCCCTACAGAGGGAAACAAACTATCCATTATTCATCTAAATCTAGATCTAAATTTATAATAATTCAAGTGCAAAAAGTAGCCTAGTGACAGAGTACTCACTGTAGATTTCTAGTCATTGGAGAAATATTTATAGCTTTTCAAGTCCATTAGGATGGTTGATTCACATTACAGAAAAGATAATATGCTACCCAAGTTTGCTTCTCTCTCTCCTTCTCTCTTTCTCTTTCTCTTTTGCTCTCTGTATCTATTTTATCTCATCAAAGACAACTTTTAAAGCTTGACTACAAACAGCTTCTAATGGCTTCAATTGTTCTTTCTTTTATTTTGTAAGTATAGATCAGTATAAATATAGCTGAAGATTCTTTCCTTCAGAACACAATTATATTGTTCATCCACTAGTTGATTGTAAAGAAAATGCCCAGCTTTTGACTGCTCTTTGAGAGGACCCAGATTCAATTCTCAGCAACCAAATGATGGCTTGCAACCATCTGTAACTCCAGTTTCAGAGGAATCTGACATTCTTTTCTGACCTCCATGGGCCCTGCACAACATGAGTGCACTTACATATATCCAGACAATACACTCATACACATAAAATAAGGATAATAAGTAAAACATTTTTAAATAATAAATAAAATTTTTAATAAAGAAAATACACATCTTTAGAGGGGTGAGTACATATATACAGGACTTATTGGACATATGGTTAAACACACACAGGCATACGCACATACACACACACACACACACATGTACAAACACTCATATGCACACTCAAACACTGAGCTAGAATAAGACTGTGATGATATAGGGTGAGATTTAGAATCCAGAAATCATTCTTCAAATCTGATTCTAATTATGATCTTAAACCAACCTTTTATCCTATCAACTGCTTGTCTCCCTCCTTCAAGGAATTTGTGTTCCACTCTACAATTTATACATTTGTAATTCGCTGAATTCCCTTTGTGGTCACTGGCCATTACCATTTGTAGCGTGCTCCCCCCTTTGACTTGCTAACTTGTCTTCTTTTGATCTCTGCTCTGTCGTCTCTTTTTCTGGCACCTCCTGCTCATTCCCAAGCCCAGTGCCCAGCTCTACCCTGGAGTTCCCGTCTGTGCTCTGCTACCCGATTGCCTTGTGCGTTTCTGTTCCTTTGCCGCTAGCTCAAAGTTCTTTGCACAGCCAATGGCCCCTCCCTTGTTCATCTTTGTATTTCTAGTATTTTATCGAAAGTGGCACACAGGAGAATTTCAGAATATATTGTGAAGCTTGAGCTCACGCAGTTTAACAGATAAGTTGTAGCCTCACGTAGCTTTTTTATCATTCTGTAATTAAGGAAAAAAAAAAAACACTAAGGGTTTTAGCGACAAGTCCAAACAAACAATGGAAGCAGTGGAGGGAAAATCGAGTCCCAAGCTGTCCACCTGAAGACCTGTGTTCCCCCTCTATCCCATTTCGTCCGTAGCTAGTGCTCCAAGCCCATTTGTCCTAGAAAAACTGCATAGCCCCCACAGTGGACAAAAGGCCCCAGAGAACACATTGGTTAACAAGATAGGACAAAGTCATAGAAAAGTCTAGAGTATTTACTTTCAAGGGCAAAAATATCCATAAATCACAGTAGATAAGTGAATCCCAGGAATCACCCAGGACTCCTCCCCTCCTTCTAAATGGAAGCTTTCGTCAGAACCAGCCAGCTGTATGTAGTCTCCTTAAATTCATCTCCTTTGTACGTAATAAGCACAGTTGTTCCCCGAGAGTTCCCATGTGCTGGCACTGACAAGCAAAGTACAGACTGAGGTGATGGTAAAGAGTGAGACTGAGGGGGAAGGCTGCAAGGCCTGAAGGCCTTCAGCTTACAGTTTAAGGACACAACAAAGCAGAGAGAGTGAAGTTCAATTGCCCTCTCGTTAGCCCTAATTAGCAGAGTGAAAACTCTTTTTCTATAACAAAAGGTACCTTATTGGTTGTTGGTGTATTTCAGCAATTGAGATGAATAGGCAAGCAGTTACCAGAATGGCAAACAATTTGTCCAGAAACAAATGCTTACAGTTTTAGCTCTGTTTTATGGACCAAATAATGAGTTTAGAGAAGTTCCATAAGTTTAATAATAAGAAAGAAAATCTGAACAAATACATAGCATTTAGAAATATCCAAAAGTGATAAAATCTGACACTGCCTACGGGCATTAGCGCAGCTGGTATTTTTGCAATTGTAAGTTAGGAGTCGATTGTATTTTCCAAAGCTCTGTGCTATAAACCTGAAAAGCATTATTTTTCTTTTCTTTATATTTTTTATGTGTATGAATGCTTTGCCCAGATGTATATCAGTGCTCCCTTTTGTGCAGTGCCCACAGAGGCCAGAAGAAGGTGACAGATTCCCTGGAATTGAAGTTATAGACAGTGGTTAGCTACCATGTGGGTGCTGAGATCTGAACCCCCGTCCTCTGGAAGAACAGCAAATACTTTTTATCTCTGAGCTATTTCTCCAGCCCCAACAATTTTTTTAAGTTATGTTTATACATGTGTGACTATAACACATGAGTGCAGATAACCTCAAAGGCCAGAGGGATCAGAGTACCTAGGAGCAGGGGTTGCAGGCGGTTGTGAGCTAAACAACATGGTTGCTGGCACCTGAACCCAGGTCCTCCAGAAGAGAAGCATGTGCTCTTCCCTACTGAACAACCTCTCCAGCTCTTAAAACAATGTTTTTAATTACTTCTTTATTTTTATTTTATGAGGGCTTTGCTTGTGTGTGTGTGTGTGTGTGTAGGTTCACCCATGGCATGCAATGCCCACAGAGGCCAGAAGAGGCCACTGGAGACCCTGGAACTGAAGTTAAGGACAGCTTGGGTGCTGGAAACCAAACCTGGATCCTCTTCAAGAGCTGCCAGGGCTCTTAACTGCTGAACCATCTCTCCAGTCCCTCAAGAATACTATATTGTGGTTTTTGCTTTTGTTTATGTGTGTGTTTGTTGAGAAAGAGTCTCCCCATAGCCCCAACTGGCCTGGAACTATCTGTGTAGACCAGTCTGCCTTGGATCTCACAGAGTTCTGCCTACCTCTGCCTCCTGACTGCACCACGATGACATGCTGAGAAGCATGGTCTCATATCAGCAACGCTATCCCTATCACCTACTCCTGACAGGTTAAGGGTCTAAGAGGGTATTCCACCAGAGCCTGATTGGGAGCCAACAATCACAGCCTTACACCTCTGTTGTCACATGTCAGATGAATCCCACCCCGTCCCAGAGTTGAATTAGTGGTCCTTTCTCCCATTGCCAACCCCTCAGATCAATAACTTAAAGAAATGATTTTATGCACTCTGAGAAAAGGCCTGGTTTGATCCTCAGTGCAGCAATTTCTTTTTTTTTTTAATCAGAAGTTTAAAGTAAAAGCTAGAAGATGACTCAGTGGTTTAGAGCATTTGCTGCTCTTGAAGAAAACAGGGACTCTGTTCTCAATACCTTCATTGGGCTAACTCACAGTTGCCTGTAACTCCTGCTTCAGGGAATCTAATGCCCTCTTCTGGACTCCATGAACACAAAGATGTTGCACATATAGACACACATATACACATAAATAAAAATACATTTTAAAATATGTTTAATTTAAACAAAAAAAAGATGGGAATGGAGTTTTGTGCGTCAGAGTGCTCAGACTGAAGACAGGAGCTTGGTTGGTGTGGGGCCTGTTAAAGAGGGGTGGGGGACCAAGCATAGGGGGAGGAGCAGTGAGCTTGAGTCCTATTTCCATTCTCATTATAAAGCCATCAGTAGCTTTCACCTGATTTTCAGTCATTTTCTATGTCCTCTAACCAAATTCTCAGCCAGCTCAGACGGGTTGGCCTTGAAGATCACTTTCTCCACTGAATTCCTTCTTTCTTAACCGACATTTTGCGGTTGAACAGATGAATCCCAGATGTGAGAAGAATAGTTCACATTCACAGGGAATGAGGTCCTGGCTCATTAAGAGAAAGATACCATTGCTTTCTGGCTCTGAATGCCAAGATTGCATTTCCTAGACTTGAAAGGGAATAGGGAAATTTAACGAAAGCCATACGGAATACTTCCTGGGTCATCAAGAAGGTCATAACGTGAAAATACCATTTGGTCTCCTGCCCAGGGCATTTAGTCTCATGGGCATCCCCCACATCACATCATGTCTTCCAGAACGCTTAGGCCAGTGTTGGCACCAATGGATCTTATCTCACTCTTGTCTAGCGGGGGGAGCAGTAGCAGAATCTATAGTTTAATGAGGATTGAACTAAGGCAAGAAAAATGAAAAGGAAAGAAAAGAGGAGGAGAAGGGTGCATGCCTAATATCCACCCAGGAAGTGAGTATAGTGTTCCAGGGAGAGGGAGAAGCTTGACAGAGGCACCTGAGGAAGAGAAGGCTGTCAACTTTGTGAAGGCAGCGAGAGGTCTTGGCTTGTTCCTCCAATCATAACCAACTCATTGACAGCCTGGTAATTCTCAAGAGCTTGCCAACTTCCCTTAGACCTTGTGCAAGCTGGTCTTGCTGAGAGCCTTGCTTCAAGTGTTAACTTCTTACTTTCTGGTAAATGGAAGATCCTTAATGGAGTTCCCTGGGGAAAATATTTATTTTTTTCTTTGCAATGTGCTTCTTAATAAAATTCAATTATGTAAAATGAGAAGGGAATTGAAGAAAGAAGCCTGATTTTTTTTTAAATCATTGCAAAAGTCATGCTTTGAACTGACTGAAAAAGTTTTCCTTTGAAAGATTCCCCAACTTAAGGGAACTTGGCAAATAATCACATTGACCAATAAGAATCCACCAACCAACCGATCCAACGACACCGCATGTCCAGAGATGAAATGTGCTGGACAAGCAAGCACATCACAAGCCAGACAGAAGCCTCCCTGAATGTGTAATTTCCCAAATCAAAGTCTAAGACCTAAGCATTCTTTTCTCTCTGATTGCAGAAAACACTTTAATATTGATTTGGAGTTGTTATTATATTGCTCTATCTTCTCAATCCCCACCGTCTCATTTATGTTTATTATTTGGGGGAATATTTTATTGGGCAAAGGCAACCAGATAGATCTGAGGTGTAACCAGTAGTCAGAACACCCTCCATCTATTAGATTCTACTGAGATCATGGAGACATGAACATACTTAATTTGGGTGCTGAACTGGGGAAAGAATGCCCAGTAAGAAAGTGCTCCTGTGTGCAAATACAGCAATATATTCTGAATGCTTAACTGAATCTGAGTCTGTGTTGACCAATGAGTTTCTTCGACAGTTCTCTCACCCCTGTAGGACGGGTCAAGGATTCTGTTTCCTGCTTTAGAATCTATTGGATTGCTATGAAATCAAACTCCATTGCTTGGAACAACAGTAAGAGAAACCAGCATCTTATGCTTTGTTCTTTTATGGGCCCCTGCAAACCCCCAGGAACAGGTGTTTTAGATTAGACTGCCCAAGGCCAGCGGGGCCTGGCTTTATTGTACTTTGGTAAATAACAGTCACTGTTGTCATCGGAGTTTTCCACACTTCCAGAAAATGTCACTAGCCACATGTCAGCAGGGTTCTTTGTCTAATTTCTACAGCTAAGGTGGCAAGAAGGTTATTAGAAGTAATAGCAAATTTAAACTTTTATTAGCAGTAAACTGCAAAAGCTAATGGTGATGCCAACACTAGATAAAATCATTGTCACAGTTAATTCTGAACTCCTTATTTCAAGCTTAATAATAGGAAACTCAATGGAAAGGATATTACACGCCCCATATCACTCATGAGTGCCGCAGGCCTGAGTAACTTGTTATTTTGCTCATGAGTGAAATAAAATGCAGATGATACTGCTTGCTATCAGGGGCATTGTTTTAATTGAGGGTGTGCACATGGTGACGAGATGAGTAGCTTCTCATTTTTGTAAATGTTACAGAATGTTGATGGCTGTGACTCTGTGAATCACCTTGGTGGTATGAAATTTTTTGTGTGTGCGAGTTCTTAAAGTTATCTTTGTCCCAGATGCAGAGAAATGAAAGTAAGCTGGGAGAAATGAGGCTAGTTTGGGGTGCTTCTCTCTGGGTCTCTGCAAAAATGCTTCCCCAGCATTCTGGAGCCTTTGTCTCCAGCCCCTCAGTCTACAGAGGCAAACAATGGAGTATTTTTGTTGCGTTGTCTCATTCCAGTCTTCACACACACACACACACACACACACACACACACACACACACACACACACACCGAGTCCTTCCATTAACTCTGACAAACATTCCCAGTCAAGATAAATAATATAAGATGCCCTCCTCCATGATTTCTTTATATTTACTAAGAAAAGAGGTATTTCTAATAATCAAGAACACACGAGATTTTGTGTTCTTTTAGTAAAGTATGTTCCCCTTTCCTTTCAAACAAATTGGAAGTGATTTTTGACCCTCTGCCACAAATCATCCATATGTGCAGTCTTGGGAATCACATGCGAATTCTTGCTTTAATGGAGCTTTCTGTGGGCTTGACAGGGACTGTCTGGGATGACACAGGTCAAACTTCAGCCTGCAGTATGTGTATGCATGGATGCAACCATTTTTTAAGAAAGTCTATTCAATTGAAGTTGAAATCTTGGTGTCATTAGGCAAGATCATTTTACTGTTGTTTCTCTAGGTTTCAGTGCACTCTTTGAAATAGTTGTCTGATAACACACTATGTGGACAGGGGTACCTATAGTTCAAGATCTGAGCAATTAGCTATTTATGGCAATTTGACTACGAATAAAGGTGGAGAACTAAAATCAGCATTGTAGCCAGATTACCTGACAAAGGTGTTTAATAAATTAAGGAAGCACAAAGCAGTATGTAGGAGCAGTCAGACTTCTGCTCTATTTTTCAAGTTTGTAAAACAGACAAAAATTCAAGTCTAAAACCGTCTATTTTATGAACCTAATCCTTCTTAGCACATGAAATTATCTCTCAGACCACAGTGCTGATTGGTTCAGTAATGCTGCACAATTAGTAGTCGGCTAGTTTCATCTTCCATGGTTTCTTCACTGCCGTTTCTCTGCATTACATTCAGCTAGTGGGCTCTGTCCTTTAGATGGCATTTCCTTTTATTCAAAGCTCCAAGCTGTGAATTTATTGAGAAATGTGTACGTTCACAATAAGATCATGCCATTACTAATAATCCCTTTCGTTTTGGGAAAAATGAAACAGTGTATTCCTAAATTATAAACAAACTGTATAAATTCCATGGATGATTATTACCAGAAAGGAGAGGAGCCTTGAGAGTGTAAATGCGTGCAACTTCCCAAGATTGATGTGGACATGGGCGCAGGCCCTGCTCCTCATCACTTTCTCCTATTCATGCGTACCATTCTGATGTTTGAAAACGAATATTGTATTGTGACACTTGAAATCCTTTTTTTATTAAAAAAAGAAAGAAAGAAAAGCTGTCAGTCGGTTAAATGTGGTATTACGATTTCGTCTTTGTTTTGTTTTGTTTCGTTTTGCAGCTCCCAGTTTTAGAAAACCACCCGTCCTTTCCAAAAGACATTTTTAATGAATTGTCATACCTAATTTTCCATGGATGCCGGGATGTCTGGCTGCTCCTATCTGGAGTCCCTTGGGATCTATAGAGATTTTTAATGGTCGTGAGAAATTGCTTTTTACTGTGGATTATGGAACTGTCTTCCATAATGGCTATCCATTTTCTTGATTTTATGAACGTTTTCTGAAATCACTAAAATCTGTTGATAATCATGCTAACCTACGTAACTGACATTTGAAAGTTAAATGATTATAATTTGTGAAATTTTTTCATGAGTATTTAAATATTATATTTTTAAACTCAGTAACATCTTCCTGAAAGCAAGAAACATGGGCTTTCTATCATTTTATGAAGTTTACCACTTATTCAAAAGTACATCCACGGGGAGTCCTGATTATGCGGCAAGCATCACCTAGTTGTTAAATGTGTAATTTGTGTGCTTGTTTGTGTGTATATATTGTCTACAAAATGATAGCTTTGTCATAGAGGCCTAGAAATGAAAAAACAAGCCCAAACCCATCCCATGGAATCTACATTGTAATATAGAGATGTACAAAGATATATTATCGATTGGTTAATGATATATACTATAGAGAAAAGCAAAACAGAAGAGAGAGTGATTAGGGATATCCTCTTTGAAAGGACATTTGGGTAAAAGCCAGGGAAGGAAATAAAAAGCAAACCATGAAGTTTTGGGCTAGAGACAGTCTTGTAAGCAGAGGCCACAACGGGGAATGGTCCCAGACAGGACAATCTCTATGCTGTTTAAAGACCATCAAGGGATGTGCTGGACAGCTTCAACGGTCAACTTGACACACCTGTGAAGATGGACCCTCAATTGGAGAATTACCTCTTCCAGATTGGTCTGTGGGCATGTGTATGAGGCATTTTCTTGACTGTTGAGTGATGTGGGAGGATCCAGCCTAATGTGGGTGGTGCCAACCCCACAGGTGATCCTGGGTTCTATAAGAAAGCAGGTTGAACACAGGCCAAAGGAACAAGGCAGTAAGCAACATTCTTCCGTAGTCTATGCTTCAGTCCCTGCCTCCAATTTCCTGCTCTGAGTTCCTGCCTGACTTCCCTCAATAATGGACTGCCATCTGGGACTTGTAAGGTAAAATAAACCCTTTCCTCCCCAATTTGGTTTTAGTCAGTGTTTTATCACAGTGATAGAAACCAAACTCAGACCAGGGGTGAATGTGACTGATGCCAAACAAGGAATGGAGATTGCTAGATGAGGTCAGGGAGATGCTGGTGAGATGTTTGTGTGTTATGGGAGCTCAGGACCAATGAATGACTTTACCTTGAGTTAGAATGGCAGCCATCAAAACAATCTATGTAAAAGAATGATGTGATCACCCTTATCAATTAGCACCCAAGCTACCTATATTGGACATGAGAATGGAAGCCAAGACACCAGCTAAGAAGGTAGTTAAACGATCTCATAAGAGATGACTGAGACTCAGACCACCAGTTATATTATACATAACCAGTATAACCAGCAGTTGGAGTGAATAGGGTTTATCAACAAATGACAAAGAATATATGACGATTTATTCATTTAAAATCTGAGCAATGGAAGGACAGAGTTGCTATTTACTAATATTTACTAAATAGAGAAAAGATCAGCAAAGGAAGTTAGTGAAGGTAAGCGCCTGGGAGATGAAAAATTAGATATTCAGAATGGGCTAAGTGTGTATATGCATACAGGACTTCCTGTAGGTTGGAGAGATCTCACTAGAGATGCTTTCAGCTTTGGAACTTTTGAGGTCATAAGTGAAAGCAGAAAAGAGAAGTCCAAAGCCTGAGTTCCAAGGCATTCACTACATAGACTTCAGGGAGCTATCATTTAGAAGAAAGGGAAAGCAGGTAATTAACAAGGAAGGAGAACTTGTCACAAAACCCGAGAAGAAAAAGAAGGTTGTGTGAGGAGTTACCATTACTGTGACCAGATGTCTTAAATGACAGAGATAAATTAAGGAGGCAAGATACTTTAGCTCCTGGTTCCAGAGATTTTAACACAGAGTCCCTGAGTTCAACTCTGGACCTGTGGTGAGGTTGAACATTGTGGTGGCACAAGTGTATGGCAGAGGTTACTTACTTCATAGCAGGCAGGAAAGAGTTAAGGAATAACAGAAAGGGGGCAGGACAAGAGATCATCCACAAGGACGCTCCTCTCAGTGACCTACTTCTTTTCAACAGGCCTCATGGTCCACAGTTTACCTTCCAAAAGTCTGCTCGGTTTGTGAATCCATAAGCTCATTAAACTCTTCATTATGTCAGATCCTTCCTGACGGGATAGTCTCTGTAATTCATCATAAGCACACATAGCTGCAGCTAAACAAGTTCCCTCAGTTCACCCAGAGTTGTAGAATGAATTTTTCTATGAATTGTTAGACTGGCTTACAGTCTATGTTCTGGCTACTCCAACAATACCTGTCTCACACTAAAGAAGCCAAGAATTGAGTAGTTAGTTGCTCAGTCTGTGAGGCTGGACATCTCTGCTGTCCTAATCTGGTGAGGGAGCTTCTGATCTTCAGTCTACCTTGGAAGCCCAAAGAAGTTCTAATAACAGAGAAGGAATGCCATTGCAACAGGGTATGTGACCTCGCCAGCACCTTGAGGACAAGTAGACAAAAATCAGTTTCCTTTTCCATGTCCTGTTATCTGGGTTGCCAACAGGAAGTTCCTCCCCACTTTAGAGTGATCCTTTCTGCTTGAAATAATCTGATTAAGAAAGTTTCTCAGGAATGACCAGCAGTTTGAGTTTTAGTCGATTCCATAAATATCACCAAATTAAGGCAATAAAGAAAAATGGCAAACAATTTATAATTTATATTTATTTTTAAACAAAAATCATTTGTTGACCCCAAGACATCATGACATTTAATAAAGCAGGTAATATATTTAAATGTTTCCTAACCAAAAAAAATTATATTTTGGAGTCTAATCTAGCTAAACAGTTGTTAAAATCCAAACATGGGTTCCCTGAAAACTCATGTTGGAGTTTATTTCCTCTGTAAGGTTATTGAGAAAGTAGAACTTAATCTATAGTGTTTAGAACTGGGATCCTTGGGAGGTGATAAGATTATAAAGGTATTTGAGTAGAGCCCCATGACTGATATAGGTGAAGAAGAAAGCAAGAAGAGCCAGGGAAGAGTCAGAAGATAGATTTTTATGTTTCTTGCCTCTTATCCTATCATGTCCCTGCTCCTTTGACTCTACCAGCAAGAAAGCCATAACCAAGTTAGAAATGTGAGCCATAAATATCTTTTCCCTATAACTTACCTAGTAAGTGTTACTGTGTTATAGTAAACAGTACAGAGGCTACAACATTCATGAGAACATTAATTAAAATGTTTGAAATGACAAATTTTTGCATCACTTTATTTTATAGTGCTATGATCATTCACAAGTTTACCTAATTCTGTTGCATTATTGAAATCCTTGTCATCTTATTTTAATCCCTTAATATGCATCTTGATAGATGCAGAAAAAGTCTTTGACAATTTGCAACATATACCCATGGCAAAAATTCTAGAGGGAATTGGACTGGATGGAATATACCTCAACATAATATACAACAAACACAGCCAACATCATTCTAAATGGAGAAAGACTTGAATTCCATTCAAATCAGGAACAAGACAAGGCTGTCCAATATCCCCACTCCTTTTCAATATAGTGATTGAAACCCTGGCTAAAGCAATTAGGGAAGGAAATTAAAACCATACTAATTGGAAAAGAAGATGTCAAATTCTCTTTCTTTGCAAATGATATGATGTTTTACATAAGAGTCCCAAAAATTCTACCAGAAAACTTCTAGGGCTGATCAGTATTTTCAGGAAAGTGGCAAGATACAAATTCAATTTACAAAAATCACTCATCTTTTAACATATCAATAACAAGCATTCAGCCAAGGAGCTCACAGAAATACTCCCATTCACAACAGCCTCAAAAATCATAGAAAGAAACCTAACCACAGACATTAAAGATCTCTATAGTGCAATCTTTAAATCTTTGAAGAAAAAATATCGACGAGCACAATAGAAGATGGAAAACCTCCTGTGTTCATAGATTGGTGCAATTAATATTGAAAAAAAATGATTATCTTAACACAAGCAATTCACAGATTCATCATAGTCTCAATCAAAATTCCCATGACATTCTTCACAGATATAGAAAAAAATCCTAAAATTCATATAGAACCACAGAAGGCTCTAAATAGTCAAATCAATCCTGAACAGAAAGAGCAATGCTGGAGGGATTGTTGTATCTGATTTCAATCTATATTACAGAGCTAGAGTAATCCAAACAGCATGGTACTGACACAGAAACAGACAAGATCAATGGAACAAAACAGAAGACTTGGGCATGAGTACACACAACTGCAAAGGAGACAGAATTTTCAACAAATTGTTCTGGGAAAATTGGATCTCCACGTACTGAAGAATGAGATTAGACCCAGATCTATCAACTTGGACAAAAATCAACCACAAATAGATCAAACTGTGAAACCTGAAATGCTGAAACACTTAGAAGAAAACACAGGCCATACCCTACAAGATACTTTTTCAGGAAAGGCTTTTCTAAGTCAGGCTCTGATGTTTAAAGAATTAAGGTCAACATTTAACAAACAGGACATCATTAAACTAAAACTTCTGTAAAGCAAAGAAACAACCAATGGGTTGAACAGGAAGCCCACAGAGTGGGAAAGGATCACTGCTAGCATCTTAGAGAGAATTAATCTCTGAAATATATAAGGTTCTCAAATAACAAAGAATTAAGAAAACATATGACCCAATTAAAAATCAGATCATGATTTGAACAGAGAGCTCTGAAAAGATGAAATGAAAGTGACCAAAAACACCTGAAAACTGTTCAACATCCTTAGCAGTTTAGAATATGCAAATTAAAACTACTATATCATCTTCCCCAGTCAGAATGGATAAAATCAAGAAAACAAATCAAACCTTATGCTGCAAGGAAACCCTCATTCAGTGCTGGCGGGATTGTAAACTAGTGCACCCCTGTGGACATCAGCATGAAGAAATCTTTAAAAACTAAAACCAGATCTGCCATATGATCCAGCTATACCACTCTTTGGTATATACCACAGGACCCAGTATCCTGTTACAGTAATACCTGCTCAGGCATGTTTGCTGCTGCTCTTTTCAGAATAACTAGGAAATGGAAACAACCTAAAAGTCCTTCAACAGATGAATGCATAATTAAAATGTTGTACATTTAACTCTGGCATTCCACTCAGCTGTATAGGAAAACAAAATTGTGAAATTTGCAGGTAAAGGGAAGGAACTAGAAAGTGTTCTAATAAGTGAAGTAACCCACTGAGTAAAGCCAGTGACACATGTTCTCTCTCATTTGTGAATCCTATCTCCAAATTCTTAGGTGTCAGTGTATATGTCCTGAGATAACACAGGAGTCAGGTAAATGGAAAGAAACCAAGTGGCGAAAGCACAAGAAGGCGCTTGAGAGAGGGGATAAGAAGACGTGTTATTAAAGAGGAAGTGGGGAAAATAAAATACACTTTAACTGGGAAGGGAGAAAGGAAGGCTCTACTGAGGCAAAGAGAGGTCAACAATACTTAAATGGTGTGAAAACAAAAGGGACATACAGTATTCAGCAAGCCTGCTGAAAAACAGTCATATAAATGAGAGCGCACGTGGACAGCAGAAGGCTATATAACAAAAATCACAGTGCCGGGCATGGAAAACCTCTTCTTGAGTTGTTGGTCAGGGTATTCTTAGACTCTTCGAAATAACACAGTCTATTACCATAGCCCTTGATTGCCTCCCAGAACTTGAAGGTAGGACCCCATTTCTAAAGACAGGACACACTTCAGACATAGGACTTTGTGTATTGGAGCTAGAATTGACCTGGAAGCCTCCTCCCTGAAGACTAGCTCTCATGATATCAGAAGATTCTATATGAGCTGTCAAGGGAGAAAATAATGAATGTTTCTACTTAGCTGCAATGCCTACAAACCACAACAAAGGCTGGCTTAGCAAACTACCTCTATTGGTGCAGCACAGCCAAGCATAACTGAGTCAGTGGTCAATGGTCCTAGAGAAATATCTTCTTCTGTCCCTTCCCTAGATCAAGGTAATTTCTCACTGTAAATCTGTGTCCTTATATTTACAAACAAGTATACCTCTCATCACTCATCTGAGTAGCTTCATTTTTCAACACTTGGAGACTATTATAAAGTTCCATAACTGGTCAAACTCAAAGAATATGTGACAGGGAGTTGCCAGCTGTGACACATCTAAAATGCAACCTCAGTACCACAGGATCAGGGAACACTGTGGAAGAGAGGGAAGAAAGACTGTAAGAGCCAGAGGGACAGGACACTTGCTGCTAGTTAATGCATTCCAGACATTATAGAAAGCCGCACCAAGAAAATCTCCAAAATATAGAGATCTGAGTAATACCAAAACCAAGTGGTGTGCCAAGGTGGATGGGGTAAATGTTCCAGGACCTCCCATCAACATGAAGAGCTACAGGCAATCCATGGATGATGAAGGAGAGAAAGTCACTTCTGTTCAGGGATGAGCTCCCTGAGAGAAATATGTGGGGCTGTTTGTATATATATGTATAGGTGTGTTTACATGTATGTATGTATACATATCACAGTAATAAAGAAGAGTACAAGAGATTGAGAGAGAGTGGGGGTCATGAGAGGAGCTGGTGGGCACCAAGTAGGTTGGAAACAATGCAAAAACAATAATCAGGTAGAAAATTCTCAAAAATATAAAATTAAAAATATACTTTAAAAATTGTCTTATACGCCAACAGCCTCTCAAGGCTCTCTCTCTCTAAATAATGTTGATTAGAGAGCCAAGCTTTCAGTGTCTGAGTTTTCATGAAACAGTTCATGTCCAAACCACAACAGAGGCCAACTTCCTTAAGAAGCTAATTAAATTTCATCTAGTTTTTATTTAGTGAGTCTATAGATGGGACTAAGAGAGTGAAGGAAAAGGAAATAATTTGGCAGCTGTCCCATTACTTTGATTCTCGGTGAAACTTAGCTGTGTAATTAGGATCCAGGCTGAGCCATGGGCAGTCCATCTTTAAGGTCTCAAGAGCTTCAGCTTTACAGAAGTCTGCTACAGAACCTCCTCCTCAGTCATGCCTTCTTACAATTTGAGTGTTTGGCTTGCTCAGCTCTTTGACATGTATTTTGAGTAACAATAAGGGGACAGGGAGAAAACACAGATTCACAGAACCAACTAGTCCTCCTGTAATTAGTATCGCAAATCACTTTACTTAGCCTTTCCTGGGATAATATTTTAATAATCACATTTTAATGCTTTAACCCTAGTAGTACTCTACATCTCATGAAATCTCAAGTCTTCTATACTATATTATATGTCCAGAATGTCATACTATAACAGATATACTCAGATACTAGACAAAATAAGAAATGAGTGGCTCACACTCTCTCTTGGTTAAAAAATATGGAAAGTGTGAACAGGTGTGCCAAGGTGTGAAAGTCTTCCCCAAGTCACAACCATAAGAACCTGTGTAACTCTATAAATTAAATATTCCCTACCTCATAAAACAATAAGCAGATTTCAAATATTCTAGAAGCTACAGAATTTCATGATACCAAGTTGAAGTGAACTTATCAGATACAAATGTGTGGCCAAGTTATGCAACAGGAAGTAAAACCAACAGATTATACAGTCAGTAGCTCTGGGAAATGTCAGGTAATTTACATATAGTCAGTTACCTGGGGGAATTTTTGTTGTTGTTGTTATTTGTTTTTTGTTTTAATAATGACTCACATTCCCATTCATAGACAAAATGAAAAAACAACATAAAATAAGAAATAAGAAGCTAGGGTATATCTTGCTATTCGTAACATGGAAGTAAAGTCATGTTCCCCCTAATTTCGCAAACCCCTTTAGAGAGAATGCACATGAAAAATTTCCCCTCTAAACAATCAAGGTCTGTTATCATTGCTGTACATGGACTACAGACAATAGACTGACAGAGCTCTACAGATGGGAGGAGCCCACAAGATAAACAAAGGGAGCAAATGGAAGAATGTGGCTCATGGGTTGGTATAAGGTCAACCTTTGTCGACTTTCAGCTCTCCAGTTCCTTTTTATGCTGTGTTGTCGCTGGTCAGTAGTAAAACCTATGTCAACAAGGCCTGGAGGAGAAGCAAAGGAACAAGAGTAATAAGAAGCCAGATACTAGGTAGAAGTCGGTAGTAGATAATAAGAGATGATGGATAGTTGGATACATAGATGATAGACTGATAAATAAATATGAGAGCTGAAGATCAATAGATAGTGGATGATAGATAGATAGATAGATAGATAAATAGATAGATAGATAGATAGATAGATAGATAGATGATAGATTAGATAGGTATATAGATAGATGATAGATATGTTAGAGATGATTGAATGATTATAGATTTCACAGACATAGGCGTAGATGTAGATATTGATGATAGACACAGGTATCTTAGATATAGATATGAATAGATGGTAGGTTTATTCCTCCTAGACACTACATTCTCTTGGATACATTCCAACACCATGTAAGGTCAGCATCATGAACTTCGTTTAAAAATGAGAGTCTGAAGATGCAAAATATCTGACACAGACACAAGCCTCTATGCCATCTGTCTCAGCCACTCAGTGAACTTGTCTCCTATCACTCTCTTCCTCATGCATTCATCTCCAGTCACAGGGTCACTCTGCTGTCCCTCGGTTATGTCAGGCCAACTTCTACAAGAACTTCATATTTAATTCCATCTGCCTGCAATGCACTTCCATTAAGTAACCCCGTTTCATACTTTTCCCTTAAGTCTTTGCACAAATGTCACCAGTTTCTCCTTTGATGGACCTATACTAGTACACATGTGTGTGCACACGCACACACACACCACACATGCACACACACACACACACACACACACACAGGAGACCCTAAGAAAAGAGATTATATGTAATTTATTTTTGGCAAATGCCAAGGAGCTGATGTGGAGAGGACTGGATGATGGGAAGGGAAAAGCGGTGAAACTAGTGAAGCAGGTTATCAGGTTGGTGAACCCTGTGGGTAATTGGTATTCAGCATGTTCCGGGTTGAGGAGCTTAGTCTGCTTTTCAGGATTTTCTACTGGGGTCCTGGGCTCCATTTCTCATTCACAAACACTGGTCCCAGGCTGTGCTTAGTTCAGGTGAAGAATTGCTAAGGATATCCCAAAACTTCTACACAGTAGCCTTCTGTCAAACTTTGGGTACTTTTGCAAGTTCCCATGAAAATCAGCATGTCAGTAGTTGAGACAGAAAACTGAGCTGAGCAAATGGCAGGTGAGGCACAGGAAGTTTGAATACGGCCGATTCGTGCTATTGCCAAAATCTTAGAACAAGGAAGACCATGACCAGCACCAACTTCACCATGCACTGTGCAGCAGAGTTGGTGGGATGCCGCTGGATAAATTCCTTACCACTGCAGCTGCTCTCCAGGCCAAAACTGGCATTCAACATCTTTTCACCCTCGCTGTCTGTCACCTTCCTTACTCACCCTCGCTGTCCCCTCCGTTATTTACTATATCACTTGGTCTAGATTCACTTGATTGACGAGGTGGCCCAGACCTTTTCAAGGAGTCACGACTTTTAATTACAGTGCCCCAGTCAGACCTCTCGCTGTCTTTTAACGGTCCCCTTTCTGTGTCACGAGCTAAGCGTCACCAGCCTCCGCGTACGATGCTCCATGGCACCACCATGCTGCATTCCTCATGAGGTTCTGCTATTTGGACCAACATGGTGACTTCCTTCCCTGAAAATGACCCAGTTTCATGTTGTGAACGACAAATACCTGTGCCTGGAGAAACCAAAAATCTTAACAGTATAGTCTAACTGGAGACCCACAAAGGGCAAGTCAGGTGTTCTGACACCTTGAATCACAGTACCAAACATCAGCCATCAATGCAGTTCATACACATAACACAGCAAACAGTCCGTAAACTTGGCCTGGTCCGGGCCTTGGGTGCACTCACTTGTCATTCACAGAGCAGCTGTACTGCCAGAGGTACAAACCATAACTTTCCTCCATTGTGTTCCCAGTGCACAGATTATTACCTGGAAAGTATTAGGCATGCCAGGTACATTTACGAGTAAGGAGTGAATGATGGATAGATCAATCAATCAATCAGTCTCTTTGCATTATCCAGAAACAGTCAGTATCCAAAAAGAAAGACAAATTCTTTATAAAGTAGAACCTCACATGATTAAAACTTGAAAGACAGTACCTCCTAAATACAAATTTAATTAGTACGTTTTAGGTAAAAAACATTGAATAACTTACAGTTTTATAGTATATGTAAAATTAATGTACTAGTGTTTAAGCTACATTTACTTTGGCATACCAACATATACTACGTGTGGTGAAATAGAGGCACAAACAACCTTATTTTTCCTTACCTTAAACATTAATAAATTTCGTGTAAGAAAAACCTTGTTAAGAAACACTGTGTTCAATAATAAATTGTTAAACCCCTTCCCTTCCAGATTAAATGTATGATAAAATATTTAAACTGACATTTATTGCATCAATTTTTAAATAAAGCTAAAGAAAGCTGTTAATATAGCTTAATTGTCCAAAGTCTCACTCTTTCTCCTTTTCTAGCATATTTCTCCAATAATATATTTTGCCAACTACTGCTAAACTATCAGAATACAGCATAATGCCTGCAGCAATGAAGTGAATGTGTAATGCTTAATACATACTTCAGCTGAGCACTTGATATATTATGTTGGGTTTCCTGCCAGAGGGATTTCAAGTGCTAGGGAGAATAAAGTTAGTAGAATTTCATTTTTGAGAGGAGTCACTTTATTATTAATTATGGGACAATTGTTGAACTCTGGTGGCTCAAAGTGCAGAACAAAACCAGAGAAAGTTAATTTTTGGGTCCAATTATTAGCTGCATGTTGGTGATTAGGAATAATGTGATCTACATACCTCCTAGCCTAATGTTACTAAGCAAAATACTGAAGTATGTTGATCTGTGCACGTATTTCACCAGTGTACAATTCTATCATGGGTTTGAATTTCTTCTAAATGACAACTTAGATCTGTAGAAGTGTAAGATCTAACAATTTACATACAGTTTTATAAACAAAGTAATCAATATACCTATCAAAAATATGTTTTGAAACTTCTTGCCATGGTTAGTATTGTGTGAGCTTGATACTGCAGAATACTAGGAAGGAAGTCTCAGTGAGGGATTGTTTAGATCGGGTTATCCTGTGAGCATGTTAGTGGGGGATTATCTGGATCAAGCTAAAGGATGTTGAGGGACTCTCCTGCCCACTGTGGGGTGATAGTACTCCTTACATAGAGGATCCTGGACTTTATGGAGTAGAGAAAATAAGCTGAGCACTAGCATGTGTACATCATTCATTGCTCTGTGCTTTTGACTGGATGTCTGGTAACTCATGCCTTGAGTTCTTGTGATCACGACTCCCTCAATGATAGACTGTAACCTGGAATTGTTCATTAAAATTAGTCCATTCTCCTTTAGGTTGCTTTTGTCAAGTTTTTATCACAACAGTAGGAAACAAAACTAAGACACTTGTTTTATTACATATTTTCTATTTTCTCTAATTGCAAAATGCAACATTCTTGGTCAAATGAGCACCACAGATAATCCTATCAGGTCGAATGAAGCCCCATCTCTCTCCTGCCAGCCTTTCATCTCTGAAACTTCAACCAGTGTCTCCTAACAAGTAATGTCATCCACAGGATTTTAAAAAGTGACACCCTTTGATTGTCCATGAGTTCTCTATATCATTGGAAAGGTACTTAGAGCTGGCCATCACAACAATAACAATGATAAATGATTAAGACACTGCCATTCCTCTCAGAAATGAGAAGGCAGGTACTCTACTGGAGAGGTAGAGTGAGGGGGATCAGAAATTTAAGACTATCCTTGGTTAGACAGCAGGTTTGATGCCAGCCTAGGACACATCAGATCCCATCTCAAAGCAACAAATAAATTTTAAGAAATTGAAGGCGCTGTTGTTGACTACGTGTTCATAGGACAGGCTCATTTTAAATTCCATGCCAAAGCAAAGCAAAAAAAAAAAAACAAAAACAGAAAAACAGGAACCTAGAAGAAACAGCGAGTGCTAACGTCTGAAGGATAAACTAAATTCAGTTGTATTTTTCATACGTTTGTAGTAACCTTGTCCAGAAGAGTCCCAGAGTATCCTCCTGGTTCAAATAACCCTGGAATGCTTTTATCACATATACTGTTATACAAGATAATCCATTTCACTATGGCATTTGCACACATACAGGTAATATGTTTTATTTGCTCTCTTCGATTCTCTGTCCACTCCTGCAACGCACTTCCCCTCTCACCCAGCGCCTCTTCTACTTCCCACTCTTTTTTTCTTTCTATTTCTTTCTTTCTTTCAGTAAGAGTGAGTTTCAGTACTTACAGGGTCATGGATGAAGGATAGTTTACAGGAACATGGTTCCTTACCAATGGCTATATCACTGAAGAAACTATTTCTTCCTCCTCTAGTGACCATTAAGAGTCTATAGATATTCAGAGAGAAGTGGGGACCTTCTGAGTCCCTCCCCCAGCTTATATTACCAATTTATAAGTCCTGGTCGGGAGCTCAAGGGTCCTTCTTCCTCAAGACAGAATGTTGACAGGACTAGTTTTGTGCTGGTATTTTCACCTGCTGTGGGATCAAGACCTCAGCAGTGATGTCATGCTCCCACACCAGAGCCCTACATTATTCTGATCCTCCCTCTGGCTCTTATGTTACCTCCATCCGACCTTCTGCAATGTTTTCTGAACCTTGAAGGAGTGATACAGGAGTCCCTTTGATGGCTACGCCTTCAACAGTCTCTTATTCTCAGCACTTTAACCAATCACAAGTCACCACAGTTACCACTACTCACTGTAAAAAGGAGCTTCATCTATGGGTATAACAGAATTACTTAGGTAGTAATTTGATAGGCACACCCCGTCTGTCTAGCAAAGTAATAGCAGTAGTTTCTTCACTAGGACTATGACCTTCAGTCACAGCCTTTTGGCAGGTTTGCAGTAGTAGTGTGTGTATCCCTTCCTGTGGAGCGGACCTCAAATTCTATGAGAGTGGCTGGTTACCCCCTCACCGATTTACCGCTCGTGTACCAGTGCGTACTTCATACTTGGGTAGTGAGTTGTACAGCAAAACATGGTCCACAAGTACCCAAGACTTCTGATGACACTTCTTCCCACCAGACTGCATAACGCCCTCAAGCACTATGTGGAAATTCTAATATTCTCTGGTTTCTGGGAGCATCTTTATCCACGGATGTAGGATACTTCTATTTCAACTCTTAGCCTTATTTATTTTTTGGTTTGCCCATTATCGGGTTTCTTTCTGGCTTTTTTTTGTACATCCTTAATCTTAGGTGATATTCTTTACCCCCCGTCTACAACTCTTACTGGGCCCGCTCCATCTAGCCCTTCATTCACATGTATCCTATTTACCCTGCCTCAATGTAAACCCTCTTTTTTCTCTCCTATCATGAGCCACTCTCTGCTTTCTAGACCTTATACAAACCTACTTGCACATAAACGCACATATATACAACTTAGAGGCCAGGACCCACATAGGAAAGGGAAAGAATATGAGGTTCTTTTTCTTTCCATTCTTGAGAAATTTTTAGGTTACGAGCATTAACCAGCATTTTCTCAGTCTTCCCCGTTACATTTCTGCTAACCGTACATTTCTAACTTGATTTATTTAAAACATGCTTGTGTTTTAGAAAGGAACCACGGTTTCTAAAAACAGTGACTTGAGAAGCACTAAGTTAGTCACTGTGAAGTTAATTCACCTCCCTCATCAGCGGCTTTCAACCTACACAAGTTCTAAAGAATTCTTTTGTTGATACCACAGGGTACTCGATGTAAAATTTGTTAAATCAGCTCCAGCAGAACAAGTTTGACTTCTGGAAGCTCTTGGCTCTCCTTTGTTTCAAACTTTCTGCACTTTGGACTCTTTACATTTTCAAGTGACGAAGGAAAAAAAAAATCATTCTATGGGTTACCAAGCTTTCCTCTCCTTCAGGGCTTCTTGCACAGAATTCACATGATGCAGCAGTTTCACCTCAAATTAGAGATTTAAGTTTTCCTGCCCGGTCAATTAGAAGACCCCTTGGCCTTAAAAGAGAATACAGGCTCTTGATTCTGTGAAGGTCTGCATCAACTGTTGGGCTTTAAAGAAACCTCAGTCTTTTTCTCTCTCTCTCTTTTTTTTTTGTAGCTGTTTTTTTTTTTTTCTTTCTCCCTTGGTGTGTTTCAGGACCACTGCTGGTTTTCATTCATCTCCGTTCTGTGAGTTTCAGGTGACATTTTGGGGCTGGAAACATAATGTGTCAGAAGATAGCTGCTGCTTCCCACTGTGTTAGTTATTGTTTCCTTTGTCAGGAGGTGAGTGAGCACAAACATTTTCCAATTGCTCTGATTTTCAGACAGGTTTAGATCTACTGAGCCATTACTGATGTCCACGCCTCTACCATTTAGAAACACCTGATAGAGATTTCAGAAGCAATATCGGACTCAGTCCTACACAAATGCAGGGAATATCATTTATTCTTTATTTTTCTTTTCATACAGAAAAAGCATAGATTTTCTGTCCTCTCCTTGGTTTACCCCTGCTCAGTATAAAAGAAATAAATGGGGTATCTCTCAAAAATGCTTCTCATTTGGGGTTCAAAAACAGCAGCTTACCTTTTCTGCTACAGGCAAAACATTATCATGATCAACAGAATCCTGTCTCTGGGGATTCAGCTGTGCAATCCTTTCTTGGGTAAAATTCCCATCAGAATCAGAATTAAGTCCTTAGTGAAAATTTAAATTACATTATAATATTCATTATAATATCATAAGTTCCAGCAAGGCTTTGCCGAAGGCGTTGAATGATTCATGATAAACTTGAAAACCTTGGTCCCCTCTTCCCAGGGTGTCTTCAATTATTTCTTTGACGAACTCTGCTCTTGATTCCTTGTTGAACTGAAGTAATAAGGGTTTTAAGGCCTTTATATTCTTCCTCAAACTTTTTTTTCTTTTTAACTTACAATATCTGCAAGTAAAATATCATTGATTGGATCTTTTAAAATGTAGCTCTTATAAAATTATGGTTAAATATTATCTTACTCCTACAGAATTTGTATGACTTATAAATGTAAATTCTCTATAATATCATCTTAGCTATGAAAATCATATCATTAAAAATTGTTCAAACTCATTTTATATCAGCCTGAGCAGTTAGCTCGGTTAGAAAATAAGTCTTGATGAAATTTCATCCTGGTTTCAATTTTATTTCCTGACCACTTAGGACATGAATTCATATCACTAGCAATAATGAGAATTGGGTTCAGATAAATTGCAGAGTCCAAAAGTTTGTTTTTGTCCCTCATTTAAGGAAACTGAGTTCTGGGAACACTGAAGACATACCCAAGGTCTCACGTTTTATTAAGAGCAGTGTTGGACTATTTTCTATTGTGGGCTATGGAGAAAAGCAAGGCTCTAAATACTTGGTATACTTACTGCATAATGAAGGGATCTACTATCCAGTGTTCCAAGGGAGAAAACTCCTCTACTGGAGATGACCAAGAAGATGAAAATGTAGATAAAGATATACAGGAGGACAGACAAATAGATGATAGATAAGTATTGATAGATAGATGATAGATAGGTAGATAGACAGATGGATAAATAAATCAACCATACATAAATAAGTAAATAGAAAAATAGATAGATAGATAGATAGATAGATCAAAGGAAGATGATAGTAGATAGGTGGAGAGATAGATGTTGGATACAGAGATAGATGGATGCTAGCTAGATAGCTTGACAGATGAAAGATAGATGGATAGATAGATACATAGATACATAGATACATAGATAAGCAGATATACATCTAGCTCCCAAAGAAAAAAAAAACAATCAAAAAATCAACAAAAAGCCAGGTATGGTGGCACATGAATTTAATCCCAGCACTCAGGAGGCAGAGGTAGGCGGATCTCTGTAAGAGAAGGGTCAGCCTAGTTACCTGGTGAGTTCCTATCAGCAAGTTATACAGGGAGACCCTGTCTCAAAAAACAACAAAACAAAGATATTAAAAAGCCTTATAGTTGCTATCATTTTATGCAACTATATTAAAATCACCTGTCTGTCTGTCTGTCTGTCTCAGACCGTTCACGGTCTGAATAATTAGAGACTGGAAGTCGATAAAAAATAGTGGTCTCTAATGAGGCTTTTGTGCTACAGTATCTTGTGGAAGAAGATAAGAGGACACAAAAGAGCAAGAGGACAAGGAGAGAGGACTAAACTCATGCTCATATTAAACCAAGTCAACATCTGATACAGAACACAGTAAGGGCACTGATTCCTTTGGGCAGGGGGTACAGTGGTCCAGCTGCCTCTCCTTATTAAACCCCACTTCCTAGCCCGACTCCATTTGTGACCCTTTCTATTGCAGATACATTCAAACAATAGCAAGCCAACTTTCTCTCTGATTTGTCTTCATGCAGCTTACAAAATGTGTTTCCACAGCCTGACTCATAATATAATTCTCTGCATTTTTTTAAGAATAACACATGCCCAGTCAGATGCACTGCCTCATGTAAGTGGTACTGGAATCTTGGAGGCTTAACTAACTAAGCATTTCTTCAAATGACGTTCAAGAGCTTGTCTGGAGGCCCTAGCAGGAGAATGCAGCTACTCAAATATCCTCCTTTGTTGGAAATTTCAATAGCTTCCAAGAAGTGCCCAGCTATATAACAGCATACAGCATGGAGAAAGGACACACTTCCCCCCAGCCATCCAGCCAGTTGAATCATTGCTGGTGACCAGTAGGGTACTAGATGCCACAGCCAGATCACCCTCCTGTCTGATGGATTCTCTTGACCTTAAACAACCTCAACAGCTAAAATGAAGTTAAAATTTCTCTGTACTCTTCCAGAAGATTTATATGCAGTTAAAGGTTAATGGGAAAGAGAAAGACATTTTCTTCAATGGTATAGACACAAAGATAAGGAGTTCATGCTCCTCAAAACAAACTCTCACCCATGTAAGCAATCTCAATGAAACTCATTGGATCACACACACACGCACACACACACACACACACACACACACTATATATATATATATATATATATATATACACACATATATATCTAGAGAAAGAGAGAGAGATGAAAATGTAAATGGGGACAATTGGAAAGAGGAAGGGGATCGATAGGAATGGACCAAAAGAGGGGAATTATGATTAATATACATTATGTACATGTATGGAAAGATAATGAAATTTAATACTATGTATAACTAGTAAATGCCAATAAAACCATTTTAAAACTTAAAAAAATATTTTCTGACCCTGCCTGAGACTGATGCTTCCCTTTTCTAAAGTCATTTCGGTTTCTGCCCTCTCTTTAGGTTACCTGCCTAGTTAACATCTGTCCTTTCCTTAAGCACCCTACCATATTGATCTAGACAAAGAGTCACCTTGGTCCAAAGGCCTTAATCTGCTCTTTCAACCAGATGAAGCACGTCTCGTGAGGTGGGGAAGAAAACAGAGCCAGCATGTTCCATGTGTACGCTCTGTACAGAGTTCTGGGCTGGGCCCCATATGTTCTTTGTACTGTGGTAATTTGTGTTCTCAGTTCACTTAGTCTTCTAGACTGTAGGTCATTAAGGGTAGGGTTATGTCTTCACTTTTAACATAGTTCCTTTATGAACAGAAAGAACTACAGAATATTACCAATTGAATATTGTACAACGTAACAGGCAAAATATCAGAATCAGGAGTTGGAACCTCTGAAGCAACTCACAAAACCATGAATGTTTATTTGGGGGTTAAATAATTTCCACCTTAAATCATCAGATCGGTGCTTTTGTAGCAAAGGGGACTGGAGCACACATCCAGAAGGCATGCCGCAGTCGCTAGGTGATGTCACTCTTCTGCCCTCTTCCGAAGACCTAATCAATTGCCTAAAGACACACTAAAATAAATAAAGGTGATCTCTTAACAAACACTGAAAAATACATAAAAAAGTTGCATCAGTTGGGCATGACGGTACAAGCCTCTAACCCCAACATATTGGAGATGGAAGCGGGAGGGTCAGGAGGTCAAAGTCATTTCCAGATACAGAACACATCCATTGCTAACCTGAGACACAGGAGACCCCAGGAACAACCACAACAACAAGAATCACCACAACAAAAAGATCGCTGTGTATTGGTGTTAAAATATTCAAGAACTAGAAAATGTCCTCTAAATGCATTTATTTGATTGTAGTATATGTAGCTTTCAATATATTTAAGAAAAGGGACATGTGATGAGTTAACAAGTTGAGTTCATGAAATTTAACAATGTATCAACTTTAAGTGTTGTTGTGTTCACAAACTGCCACTCTCGTAAAACACATTCACTTACATGTTACTATTGGTGTCAAATAATTAAGCATAAATGTTAGTACATCAGAAGATATAGCTGAGGAAAAAGCAATCACAAAATATCCCTGATTGAATTTTTGTCACCTATCAAAAGGCTCTTTTATTTAAGATAATGATTTCTTACCATTAATATTTACACCGTCTAAAGCATTATGACCCTCCAATATCATTAAACTTGTGAGACTGTGAACTCCTGGGCAAAAGCATTAACTGTTTTTCTCAGTAGTGTAGACTTATTTTCAAGCTTGATAACTGACAGAAGGAAGACTTCCTTTCCCCAAAGAGATTTAAAATAAATCCAGTTGAGTTTCAATATGAGGACCACCCTCCGTTCAACTTCAGCAACTTTCAATATTGAATGGCATAAATTAAGGAGAAAGATAGGAAGCATTCGCATAGTAATGGCACACGATGGATGCTTTGACAGACACCTAGGTGAAGAAGGAGAGGAACATGCAAAGGGAAGGAAAGGGAAAAAATAAATCAGGAAGGAGATACAAGAGGGACCAGGGTTTGCCCTCTGAGTGCAGACTGAGAGTTGGGACCGAAGCTCATCACTCCACCACGTGAAATCAGCAGCCTTATTTGAAGCCTGCTCCCTACCTGTCATGGATTCCCTCAGTAGAGTGAGTGCTCAGGGCACTTACTCTGGGGAACACTGAGGGTTGCTCCCACCAACAAACCTCTCTCTCTCTCTCTGTCCCTCTCTGTCTCTCTCTGTCTCTCTGTCTCTGTCTCTCTGTCTCTCTCTTTCTGTCTCTCTGTCTCTGTCTCTGTTTCTATCTCTCTCTGCCTCTGTCTCTCTCTCTCTCTCTTCATTTTCCTCCCTCCATGGTAAGAAAAGTAGGCATTACCCGCTTCTGTTCCTTCAGGTTATTTTATGTGTATGAGCGTATTGCCTGCATGTGTGTAAGGACATCTGTGCCCACAGACATCGGAAGAGGGTGTTGGATTCCCCAGCATTGGAGGCACTGGTGGCTATTGCCCACCATGTGGGTGCTGGGAATGGAATCTGGGTCCTCTGCCAGTACTCATAACTGCTGAGCCATCTCTCCAGGCTCTTAATGTTGTTTTGACTCCCGCCCTGCCCCCACAATTCAGCTCCTAAGAGACTTTGGATCAATGTGTTTTATGCCCTGAGATTTGGGGAGCAAAGGAAGCGGTTTTTTAGAAGCCAGTAAAGTCCACATTTCTCATTATCCATCTGTACAAAGAGAAGATCCCCTTTCTGAACCCAGTGGGGCAATCCAATTACAAAGTCATTAGACCCCATTGTAAGGTGATTCAGGGGAATTCCTGTTTTCATAACAAGTCTTTTCTGTGTTCATCCAATATATATATTCTGGCCTCTTGCACTTGGTTTACAAGGTTTCTAATTAAGCTCCAGAGAGAATTATATAGTTCACTGAGCTGAGTCACTATGCTACAAGCAGGGAAGAAGAGGCCTCCTGTTTTATCAGAAAAGTAAACACTCCAGTTTCATTTCTTCTGCCACGCGTGTTTATCTCTGTGTCCTGTCACAACATTTTTTACAGGTTTTATTTCAAAGGATTACCTCAAGATTACTGTCAACACAAGTCAGAGGGGAATCTCCAGGCAGGATACAGTAGGTGATTTTGCCTTTTTAAAAATAAAACTCACTGAAGACAATATAATATCACATAATATTTCTGAAATAATCATCCACAGTAAGAACAAAGAAACACTTCTCCAAGAGCGGTTTAGTTTAAAATTTGAAGAAAAGAAAATATTTATGAACAAGGGAAGCAAAATTTTACCAGCTTGATTTTTCAATCAAAATTTTCACTTTAATTTGCTTCAGAAGTTCCACTACTTTACACTGCACTTCGTACCATCTGCAAACAAAATATAAATACTAGATCACAATTCATAGCTTGGCAAGGAAATGATGCTTAAGAACGTATAGGTCCCTCCCTTTCCTACACAAGGGGGAAACACGTAGTTATTATTCAACTCAAGTAAATGTTCATAACCATGGAATTAAATACTTCTGAAGGGCTCATTCCTCAGCTCTCTGGGATGAATTAGGCTTTTCTCAGAACTTTACTTCATGTCAGCCACATGTCTGAGGAGCTGGTGCCTTCTGCTCCGCCGAGCATTTTTTCCAGACATGCCGGATGTCTATGCAATAAGTGCTCGGAAACTTCAAAGAGCCACAGAGCGTTCTGTGCTTTCTCTTCTCGCCATTCCATGTAAACACCGTTAGTAACCAGACCACTCCTGCGCCGGAGTCCCAATGGCTTGACTTGGATCTGTTAATTGTTCACGCTCATTCTTGACCCTTAAAATGCATCGTGGAACCAGTAACCTCCACATGTGCTTCTCGGAGGTGTACAGGTACTAACTGCACTCTAGAAAACACAGCAACCCATCACTTCCTCCTCAATGCCACATGCTCCCATCTCTGTCCGAGTACAGTAATCCAGTCTTCTATGTACCTGACTTTAGAACAGACATGAATATAGTAGGATGAATAGAAGAAATAAGGGCCAAGTGTATATCCCAGTGATACAGCACACGGCCTTTGCCAGGCATGTACAGGGCCCAGGTTTGATCCTCAGCATATGCCCAACCCGATTCACCTAGGAAGTAGAATTTAGAAAGAAACATTTCCACAGAACTTAAATTATGATGCAGGAACACAGATGCTAAATTCCCAAGTAAATAAATAAATAATGATTTGAGAAAGTAATAGGATATGAAGAAAAGAATTCCCAGGATAATGTGAGAGAACATGGCTCTGGGGTAGGAGATTCCAGATGGACAGCTCATAGGAAATCTTTTTTCAGGTGGAATTTGAACTAAAACCTGAAGGGGTAGAAAAAACAATCTGAACAGTCTAAATACCAGACAAAAAGGCTTTCCGCATAGAGGAACAAAGCTGAAACTCCTGGGGCCAAGAGTCGTTGTGAGAAGCCTCATAGGATGGTGGTGCAAGCATGCATTAACTGATGAAATTTGCCAGGCTCGGGCATTTCGCAGCCTGTGGGTGTTCCTAGGACTCCTTCCATATTGTTTGCAATAAGGCCCCATCAAATGGGACTTCTTCGGTATAAAGCTATTTTTCAAAAATGCTTAAATCCTGCTTAACATCTCCTCTCACATACTCTGGAGAAATAATGCATCTCTTAGGGTATTTTGCTATGCGTGGAAGTTACTCCTCATCGTTTCACTATTTCTACACAGCTGGACAGAAAGTCACCTAGGAGATATACCTGTGGGTGGTTAAAGAGGGCAGTTTAAAAGAGGGCTCACTAGAGGGAAAAGACACACTCTAAACATGGGTGGCACCATCAGACTGGAATGAAAAGTGAAGACATGAAAAAGCCAGCTAGAACCAGCATTCATCTATTTCTGCTTCGGGATTGTGAACACAGTTTAGCCAACCACATCATGATACTGCAGCTGTGCCTGGCTCATCCTGATGGACTGTAACCTCGTGTATCAGTGAAAGCAAACCCTTCTCCTTAAGCAGGCGTCATCAAGTGTTTGGTCACAGCAATGAGAAAATGAAGGTGCCATGGAAGGCACACTCCACGTGTTTCCTCATCAAGGTCCTTTCTCCCTTCCCTTCTCAAAGAACCAGGATTCAGTTTGGGACATCATTGGGTTGTTTTCTTATGGAATTTATTTGAATTTCATAGAATATATTTTGATTGTTATGTAGATCATCTCCCCCACCTGCACCCCTTACTACCTCCACCCAATCTCATGTACTATATTTCACATGAAATATACATATTTGGATATGTGTATGTGTGTGTATAATATTTGTGTCGCTGAATGCCCTTTGGTGTGGGTTCATCCACTGGAATTTGGTCAACCTTCCAAGATTAACAACCTTAAATGAGATGGACTCTCCTTCTCCAACAGCTATCAGTTACCAGTAGGTCCTCAGGTACTTTTGGGCTTTCTTACCCACTTCCCTACGTCTATGTTAGGATTTTGTCTGGCTTGAGCTTATTTGGGACTTGTGCCTGCAGTCACCTTTGCTGTGAATTTAGATGAGTAGCTTTCACCTATCGTCTGGAAAACTCTGTTTCCATGTGGTCATCTACCACCTCTGGCTATTACAGTCTTTCTGAGCCCTCTTCTGCAATGATTCCTAAGCTTTGGGAGGCAGAAGGTTGATGTAGGTGTCCTATTCAGTGATAATCATTCTGTAGCATCTTATTCTCTGCACATTGGCCAGTTCTGAGTCTCTATGCTAGCTAATCACCATCTGCTGCATAAGGAAGCCTCTATGCTGAGAGTTGAGAGATCCATTCATCTACAAATACAACAGTGTGTCATTAGTAGTCCATATAATACTATGTCTATTTAGTGTAATAATAGTATTAGGCTGTCCCATATGGCCTGCGACCTGTCTAGCCACAGGTTCCTAGTCCTGATATCAGTGTCTGATATGGGGTCCATCTTTTGAAGCAGAACTTCAATTCAAGTAGTTGGTTCCTCCCATAATAGTCATGCCATCATTGTACCAGTGGGCATATCTTGCCAGGCCAGTTCTTTTAGTAATGCACAGGGTTCATGGTTAAGGAAGGGTGATGATTCATTTTCTCTTGCAGTAGCATGCATAAAATCTTGCACTATGAAAGTGAGTCAACTTCATATGAAAACACACCAAAAAAACAGGATAACCAAAATAATCCTTTACAATCCCTGATCTCAGGTTATACTGCAGAACTATAGTAAGAAAAACAGCATGGAACTGTCATAAAGATAGATACATTGATCAGTTAAGTAGAAATGAAGCTCCAGATTCAAGTGCATGTATGTAAAGCCCCCTGATTTTTGACAAAGGGGTCAAAAATACCCACCAGAGAAAAGACAGCATGTTCGACAAATGGTACAGGTCAAATTGGATACCTACGTGTAGAAGAATTAAGCCAGATCTCTATCTCTCACCAGGCACAAAGCTCAACTCCAAATGGAACAAGGCCTCGACCTAAGACCTGATACCCTGAATTTGCAAGAGGACGATGTAGGGAATACACTGTAATGTATAAGCACAGGAAAGGATTCTCTGAACCAGTCTCACTGAGGATACATTAAGTCCAACAAATCGTAAATGAGACCTCATGAAGTGAAAGGTTTCTGTACAGCAAAATCACCATCGTTCATGTAAAGAGGCAGCCTACAGAATGGGAGAAGTATTTGTCAGCTCTAACTATGACAGAGGGTTAGTATCCAGAATATACAAAGAACTCAAAAAAGTAAAAATAAAAATAAACAACTCAGAAGGTTAAGGGTTAGTGGTTGGTGAGGAGGGGTTAGGGCCACAGGGTTCTTCGGTTAAGATTAGGGATAAGGACTTGGGTTTAGGTTAGGGTTAGGTTAAATTAAACATGAACTATTTTTTAACTTAAAAAAGTCAAAGAACTCAACTAAAATGGGGCAAGGAGTTGAACAGGGAGTTCTCAAAATATGAAATAAAATTACTGAGAAAACTTTTTAAAAATGTTTAATGTCTTCAGTCAAGGAAATGCAAATTAAAACCCCTTTGAGAATTCGTCTTACCCCTTTCAGAATGGTTAAGATCCAATGTCAATGTGCTCTGACCAATACATAGAGTCATGCACGGGTGCTTTGCTGTATGCTTCCACATGGTTTTTCTTGCAGCTGGCAAGCTCACATTGCTACCATATGGAGCACAGTGTTAGCTGAGATATAAGCAGATTATTAGATCTTTAAAATGTACTTTAAAATATTTCAAGAAGAAAATAATTCTGATATGCAGTGTTCCTCTCTATAATTCCTTCTGTCCTCACTCGGATGGAGAATGTGACACTGGAAGCAATGCATCCATCCTTAATTGCTGCTATGAGAATGAAGCTACCTGCTTTGCATAATTGAGTGTACAGTTTCTAGAAACCTGAAATTTGAGTGCCATCATGGAGACATCAGAGTTGTAGGCTCTCTCCTGACTGGGGTTTGAGGAATTTAAACCCTTAGGAAAGTCTTTGTTAAGATTTTTCTGACATCATATCTACGTGAAGCCAAGTACAGAATTTTACAAAACAGATATGGGACCCCTGTAGTTTAACGTGGTCACCCTATCCACATTACTGACATATTTTAGTAAGCATCAGTTTATTTAAAGAGGAGGAAGGGTAGATGGTGGAAAATAGTGTTAAGATAGGCCAAAAATCAAGCCGTAAGGGAATTTGAAGAGTTATAGAATATGAAAATTTTCATCCTTTGTTGTAGCATATCCAGTAGCCATTTACTTTCATAATTGTTATATGATGTTGTCTTGCAAAATACCTGGAGTCTTAAGGATATATAATTAAACGATTTCCTTGTGTTGACTTGGAGCCTGGCCAGAGAAGGAAAACATGAGGAAGATTCCATGCTTTTCATTTCCACAAATATCAGCGACACCTAGAATTTCTTGTATATTCTGATAAATGAGAAATATCATTATGGTTTTCTACACATTTGGAAATTGTCTTTGGAAAGAGATGTGAGCAATCAGGTTTACTGTGCCTGTACTGATAAGAAAGATGTTTGCAGCCTAAACTTGGAGCAAGGCCAGTATAAAGTATGTGTATTGCTCAAAGGCCCTAAGTGACTGCCCACAGGAAAGTTTTCAAGGAAATCTTTAATACGCAACTAGATAGCATGATTATGACATTATAATAAACATTGTTACTCATCACTGACTGACTGCTTCACCACACTCACAGTATGGAAATAATAACTAGAAGCTCTCCACAAAACATATCTGTGCCTAGCACTACATAATACATTGCATTACATTCTTCATGTGTCTTAATAGAAGAATCAAAAATTATGAAAATATAAAACAAAATGAAATTTTAGCATAGATAGGAGTAATCTGAATGCATTGAAAACCTTTATTGTATTAAACTGGACCATTCTAGAACCAATCTGCTCTCCTCTGCTACTTACTCTGACTTAAATGGGTTTAGATGTTTTGTCACTGGGAATCTCCTTTCTCCAGGCTGCATAGCCATGTCTGTAGTAATTCTGCACACAGCCCTTTCAGGAACTGCCAAGCTTTCTTGGGATAAGATATGTCAGGTGCACGCAATGTGATCAGATACAGTAGGATGAGTCTCATCCAGTATGGTATCTGCTCTTTGTAATCCTTCAGGTTTGTGCCTGCAAATATGAGAATTCTGATAAAGTGAATTTACACAATTCCCATTATAATAAATCTAGTGGGATTATAATTGGATATACTTTAGGTGTATTCTAACTTGAAAGTTCTTCTAGTTTTGACTAAGCAACACAAAACCTTATTTTCACTTCTGCCCCTTAAAATTTTACATGTCTGGTATTTAAGTTTTCCCAAAACTCTCTTAATTTTTTGTTTATAATTCAAAATGTTGGAAAGGATGGAGAAGCAGGGAGAGAAGGAACAGGAGAGGAAGGGAAGAGGAGGGAGAGGGCGGGAAAGGAAGGAAAGAGGGGAAGAGAGGCAACGGAGAGAATGGAGTTGAAGAGGACAGAGGCAGCAGGGACGGAAAAGAAAGGAAAAGAGAACCTTTGCTCTGCCAGTCCTACCTGACAGGAAGTGAAATATGGCAGACAGGAAGTAGAAAGACGGTAGTCTTACACAGCTGTGGTTAAAGTATCTCACAAGCCGTTAGACTTATCCTCAGTCTGGTGGGGAACACATTGCTAAGGCCCATCTAGAGACCCTGGGTATGGCTGGTGGGGCGCAGAGACCGGCTGAGCCCTCTTTACAGTGAGCCTCCTCCAACCCTTAAGAAGACCTCCCTTCTTCACCGGGAAAGGACGTCTGCAGTCTAGGCTCTGTGGTTCACTCTCAAGGCTTACGGAATGGGATACATGTGTAAACCTCTTAATGACGGGGTTTGCAAACTCCAAGAAAGAAGAAAAGAATCTGGAATGTCCCACATAAAAAGACTTGTTGTAATTCCTGAACATATTAGTGGTAGGGGTAAGGAACAGTAATGTGGCAGGGATTTGGGGAACAGAAGAAACATTTATTTACAAGGAACACATGTTGTAGTAACCAATTGCTGTTGACTGAGCATTTCTCCTGACTGTCACTCTCATCTCTCATATTCTGTGAAATAATACTTTGGGATAAATACCTCATTGTGTCCATTTCATGAACTCAAGCTTGTTAGCAGCAGCTTGTTTAGCCTTCATTTCATCCTGAAGTCGGGCAGAGGGAGGGCACTCACTGGGCACCTCTTCACAAGTGCTGGGCTCCCTTGGCTCTTTGCTTTTCTGTATAAAATTTTCTATCACCTTTGTAAGTTCTACTGAGAAGCCTTCTGACATGTTGCTTGTGATTTCATTGCATCTTTAGGTAAATCCAGAAATCAGAACCATATTAAAATAGTCATGAAATTTGCAAGAAAAATCAATGGATCTAGAAAGTATAATATTAAGTAAATTGACACAGACTAATCAGACAAAAGCTGCATGGTCAGCTTCATATGTGAACCCTAACCTGTAGTATATTCATGTAAGCCGGTGTGTGTGTAAAGTCTAACAAGCTAGAAATATCAAGGGAAGGCAATATTAGGTGACAAAGAAGCATAGGATAGGGGTAGGCAGAAGGACACACGGGCATAAAAGAGGAGAAAATTATGAAGAAGTAGGTAATAAAAAGGGAGCAGAAGAGGAACCCCAAAAGCACAGCTATTATTCAGAGCATGGCTCCTTGTAGAGGAAACACGTGGTTTTCCATTCTGTTAACACAGTCTTATGTTTGGTGCGATGTGTTCACATCTTGGAAGTTCAGTGTTTCCAACCTGTCTGTCCACCTTCACAGAAACCTGTCATGTCTGTAGCTGGGTAGAAGGGCTTACGTGGGACAGAATACAGTATTGTCCTGGATTACATCACTTCCAAACTCTTGTTTGCAGTGGCCTTTTCCCCCCTTCTAAGGCCCTTTGTTTTCACTTCTCCTTCAGTTAAAATTTAGCCCCTTCCCTCATGGTCCTACTGGAGAGGTTTGTCCTGACCTTGCAGTGATCCACTTGGTTATTAATCCAGATCTTCAGATGGAAACAGACAAGGTTTGCATCTATTCCTTTCCTTTCCTTCCACCCCACAGGAAAGGCAGGCAAACCTTCTGCCTTCCCCGCCAGAAGCAGGCTATTTTCTATTACCTTCTCTCAAGGGCAGTAGCTCTTGGCACTGGGGTTAAAAGAGCCGAACTACCCTTTCCTGGGAGCTTATGACTTTTGCCTCATGAGAGAAATCAGAAATTACATTATTAAAAGAAGTTTCCTTAGTTATCTTCACCTTCCCCAAGTAGTTCTTCTGAGAATATTTGAGTGTGTGCACATGTGTATGGATGTATCCATGTTCACGTGTGTGTGCTTGAATATGCAGATGCATATGGAAGTCAGGGGTCTTCCTCTAGTCAGTTCCAAGCTATTTTCAGAGACAGGGTCTCTCACCAAAATTGGAGTTCACTATCTCAGCTGGACCCACTGACCAGTCAGCTCCGAGGCTTTGTTTTATCCACCAGCCACCCCCACCCCAGTGTTGAAGATTCAGGCCTGTACGGTGGCCAAGCATTTTGTTTGTGGGGTGGGATAGTGCACTGCCTTTTGCTTTTTGTTGTTGCTGTTATTTTAAGACAGGATCCCCCTGTAGAGCTGGCCTGTGTGAAGACCATACTGGTTTCGATCCCACAGAGATCTTCCTACCTTTGCCTCCCCAGGGCTGGGACTAAAGGCAGCTACCACCACGCCTGTTGCATAATGCCCAGTTTCTTTATGTGGATGCCAGAGACCCAGACTCAGGTGTCTGTGCTGCATGACAAGCACTTTACTCCCTGAGCCATCTCCCCAGCCCAGTGAGCACAGTTTCAGATCAAAGAAGAAAGCAAAACAAACCCCAAGAAAGTATAGATCTTACTCACATCTGAACCCCTGGGGATTCTCCTCTGTTATATTAACTCATACTTGGCCTTTAGAAATGTGTTAAATTTTGTCTACTTTTCCTTACCTACCGTCATTAGCAGTCACCTTGTTCTTCCAGAATCTTCCAGAGGTGAAACAGTGTGTTTGTCTCCTCACTCTTTGGAGGGAGTTTTTCAGTCTTTGAAAGTTAGTTGATGTGATTAGAAGCTTCGTCTCTTGATCTTAAAAGGAGTAGTGATTTCGTAGATTTCTTTCGCTTGCAGTTAGGGTAAAATGACATTCTCTGGCAGTTCTTTACATTCTTAGCAGAAAGGAGAACTAACTGGGACATTTTATGTGAGAAACTGGAGACTCAGCGAGGCCCAGTGCCTTACATGGAATCATAGATCTATTAAATGCCATAGCTGAAACTTAAGCTCACATTTTCTGAAGTAAAAGCCATCTGTCTTAAGCATCACACTATAATGAATCCTTTTTTATCTTTTCACCAAAAGAGTGTATTTGAGGTATTTCATTCTCGGCAGCACAACTGTTTACCTCTTACTCCATTGTGATACTGGAAATCATACTGCAATATTTCAATTAATCAACAAATTTTCTTGTCTCAGAATTTTAAGGATAAAATTGTTCCTTTCTCTTCTTTTGGATGAGTATGCCTAGAAACGCTTTGCCATTCTTAAAGGATGTGAGCCATTTTGGAAATCAAATCTCAGTAATCTTGCCATGATTAGAGAACTGGATAATTTTAACATTTCCAGTATTGATTGCCTTGGAGAAACCCCCAGGAAAGTCCAGTGCAAACATCAAGGCACAGGGACCCTGAAAGGAAAAGCTTCGGTGTGGTAGTACCCTGCATGGGACTGAGGAGGCAGCAGCTGGACTGTGTGGCAGAGCAGAAGTGCCTTAGGAAGAACCCGCCCTGTTATCAGAGAAAGTGCCAAACTCAAAGACAGAAGCAAAGATCGAAACTAGAGCCCATAAAACAAGGCCAGGGAGGACAGAGCTGGGCTTTTGACAGAGATGGAAAGTAACTCGAAGAGAACTGGAAGGTAAAATATATCCTGTTTCACCGGCAGAAGACAGCCTGGTAGTCTAGGAACCTGGGGGATCTACATGCAGCCAGATGACTCTCACAGCTTGGCCAGACATGGATTTGTCTAACATATTTCAGCTCATAAACCACTTACTCATGTTATCTTATTTTAAATTCATGACAATCCTATGTACCAAGAAGGGAAGTTATGGTTCGTGCTGTTTTACAGATTAAAACCCTGGTACAGAGTATTCAGAATGCATCAGGCTCTCCAACCACCACTCTACACACAGATCAGGGGCGCTCATTTTTCATTATTCAGAATACGCAGATATAAGTGTGTGCGTGTGTGTGTGTGTGTGAGTGAGTATGTGTGTGTGCGTGTGTGTATGTGTGTTTACTTCCAAGATGTGCAAAGACTTGCATGTTCTCTCTGAATGTTACGTGCATGTGCATGTGCACACACACATGCAAATATAATTTCACAAGGAAACCACTAATGCATAATCTCATTTCACAAACTGCAATATGATCAAGGTAAAAAACTTTACAGAGGAGGAATCTTCTCCTAAGCTCAAGTAACAAATTTCACGGGATGCGGGAGAAAGCCAAATGCTTCATAGCTCTCGATGACACAAATCAAAATCTTCCCATCATCACTAGCAGCCATTCTGAGATTTTATTAAGGCACAAAATTATGTGCAAAGTCATTACTTAGAAGATTGATCAGGTTAAGGGAAAAGAAAGAGGAAAGGTGTGCATGTGGTAAGTGAGGGCGTCATTGAACATTTGGAACAATATTTTTCCAAGCTCCTTTATAAAGTATTTCCCTGCTTCTCTATTAAAATGTACTCATAGTTTTAGGTCTCTGTCCTCCTGACTAGAGTATGAACTTCCTGAATGTAGGGACTAGGATTTTCATTTTAATTGTATACCCTAAGGTCTCAGCAGCCTACCTAAATACAGTAATCATGCAATAACATGTAGTAAATAAGGAAGGGGCGTTATCACCAAATAAAAAGGACAAGTGCACATATGCCCACACAGTGAGAGCACTTATGCAATTCCAAATGCACGGACCCAGTTTCATATATATTTCATACATATGTAGTCTCAAAATGCTATTATATATTATGTAACAATATCATATATATTCCTTATTTGATACTGAAAACATAACATGAGACATACAAAAATTCAAATGTCTATAAGACATACACAGCATAAACACAGAAGATAAAGCATATGTATTATGTAGGATTGCTGTTATGGATGCACCAAGGCATACTAAATACATTCTTATATACTGTGTTTACATATGTATATAAACACTTTGATGGTTGCTTTTTTCCACATCATATTTCCAACTCTAATAAACTTCAATGAAATCATATTTAAAAAGCAACAAAAATTGATGTTAGTTCTGAACTATAAGAAACACAATGAAAATTGTAAATTTGAGGCTCAGAGGATAACTCAATAGGAATAGTTCTTTTCCCCCAAGCATGTCTGCCTGAGTTTAGATCTCCAGCAATCATGTAAAACTGTTGTGGCATGGACCTGTAACCCCTGTACTAATGATTGAAAAACAGTAGGTTCCAGAGCTTTCTGGCTAGTCACTCTAGTCAAAACAATGAGCTTCTGTAACAAAAAATTAGGTAGAGGGGTTGACAAGATGGCTCAGAGAACAAAGGGGCTTGCCACTATGCCTGATGACTTGAGTCACAGTGGAAGGAAAGAACTGACTCTCACAGGTTGTATTCTGACCTCCACATGCATCAATAGCATGTGCTCACACCTCCAACGCACATGCACAAAATAAATAAATGAATATTCACCCAACACATATACACTAAATAAATAAATAAACAAATGTGAAAAATGATGGGGAGTGATAAGGCTGACTTCTACCCTTCACATGCGCATGAGCAGGTGGGCATACACACACACACATGAACACAGTCCAAATCTGTCGCATATCACATAAAATCCAACAGAAATTCTTTAATGTTCCCTTCTGCTCTGCATTACTAATCATAGCCATGGTAATTAGTTGTGAGATGTTTATACAAGTATGCATTTCTGACACCACAGAACCCTATCCTGGAGGTCTTCCCCAATCACTGTGGACACACTGCACACAGTGCCTGTGGGGCTGTTGGCTTCTTGCTGCCTACACTATTGCACGAGGTACACAGTGACTGAGGTCTTGTTCTGATTCACAGAGGACCATGAACCCAGTCCTTCTGTCGTATGTTGTGGCTACATCAGGATAATTTTGTTCTTATTCACTCGTTTATGTCCTCATCTCCAAACCACTTGTAGCTCTGCCAGTTTGGACACTGGGGACTGGGTGAAGTACATAGTCTCACAGCTGCTATGATTTCCATGGCGACAGTTTCTTAAATCTCTATCTGTGTAAGGCTTTTTCAGGGTGCTGGTAAACGGGTTTCCAAGAGATGTATAATGAATGGAAACTCAAGTGATTACATTTAATTTTGATAATGAAAACTCCAGGTAGAAAAAATATACCAGAATACAAATATGTAATATGAATGAGGGGAAGCTGGTATGCAAACTTTAAAGGGAGTATTTCACTATTTGAAACACACCCCCAGTGGTCTATGTGCAAAACTGATGTGAGCAAGTTTTTACCTTGAAGATACAGACCAGAATCTACTGAGCTCACCTCTGGGCAGAGCAAATTTTAATTCCCTCCTTAAAACTAAGACAGAACCTCCAGGCTGAGACTTGGCATAGGCCCACCATAAATGGAGTGCTAATGGGATGGGAATTCTCCATGTCTGAACCTCATTCTGCACCAATGTAGTCCTGCCTAAAGTACCTAAAAGCTGAGGATCCTTTTGGAATGACTCCAAACTCTAGAGTCTGAAGACAGCTGTTAAGGCAGTCTTGGATGTTATTTTAGCTCTCTCTGGTTTACAGTCCTAGCTGGACCCTATCTGAAGTTCTGAAGATCATAACGAAGAACGAATGGTCGGTATCAGTGAGCCATATCTGGAAGCTTCAGTGCCTGCTTAGCTGAGTGTTTGTCACTTTATTGTATCCTCTTGGGTTTGCTCCTTGTGCAGGAACTGCCATCCTGTTCTAACCCTTTGCCAGTAACAACTCTTCCTTTATCCATTACATACGGAAGCTTCCTTTCCAAAGTATGCGATTGATTGTACTATATTGACATGAAATTATTTGGACATATTTTGTGGCTGAATACTGATAAAAGAATGATATAAACTATATTATCTGTAATCAAAAGTTACTTTTATTTGTAGATTTTAAAGGCAACTAAAATTTTTATTTGACAGGTTGGAATATCTTGAGTTTGGCATACCTGCACATTTTTATTGTATCCTGAGATCAGGACATAAATCAAATGATTTCCCACAGACAAATAAAAGTGGTGAAGTCGTATAGTTCCTGGAATTTAACACTTCGTGGTCAGAAGGTCACATACGCTAAGTTGCTTACTTATGCACCTCTTAAAGTTGAGGTCTGTGGAAAGGAGACACGAAATGACACCACTTACTCTAACAGAAAAAACTGCCCGCTCTTTTCCTTTATGGTCAGAATTAGCAGTGCGAGGAGGAGGGAAAAATGTACACGGGAGACCTCAGGACCTTAGTGTTCACCTTTTCTTTGCAATGTGCGTGTTCATGATTCTCCTTTTAGACAACAATCATGTGTGTTGACCGGTGATATTTAATAAGCACTTTTAAATCCTTTTCTGTTTGTTGCTCTATGCGTGTGGTGCCTATGTGGAATGTGCACCTGAGCATGTGGTATTCTTGTGCATGTGAGGGCTTGTGCAGAAGCCATCACAGGACATGAGGTGTCTGCCTCTACTGCTTTCTACCTTATCACCTTGAGACATGATCTCTCATTGAACCAGAGCTTGCTGTGCTGGCTGGTCACTAAGCTGTCTGGACCCATTTGTCTCTGCTCTTCATTGCTGAGGTTCCAGGCACACATGGCTATTTCTGTGGGTGCTGAGGATTTGAATCTACACCATCATGCTTGCAGAGTATATTCTCTTGCTTGCTGAGTCATCTCCCAAGACCCCTAATAGGCAATTCTTAAAGTGTGGGAGAAACAGCATATGCCTTTCTTCAGCATGTTCATCCAGATCTGCCAGCCTAATTTCGCAGTTAGGCTGGGCCCAGGTAGCCAGAATGGAGGCTGACATGTCATTTCTAGATTGAGGCAGCTAGGATTCCAGCTATCATCTGCTGCACAAAGTAACTACACAGGTCACAAGTTTTAGATGGTGATTGGACATTGTCAACAGCCCTTTGACCCGTACATAACTCTAACATGAAACAGGACTACAGTGAAAACCAGACATCTATAAAAAAAGACCTGTAGGCTAACTACTTCAACTGAGCCATGCCAATGTATTGAACTCATAGCATTACCTGGTATCAAGCAGTTTTTTAGACCTTATATCTCTTTGACATATTAATCTACTTCAAACTGCATTGCATTCTTTAGATCAGTATACTAAGGCTCAGAAAGGGTTTGTCTTGTTCAAGGTCCACAGAAAGAAAGGAAATGGAGATCTGAACCCAGAGTATTATCTCTGCATCTGTTTCTTCTCTGAAGAGCACCTTAGAAGACTGTGCTGATCGTATGCCACTGGACCTCAAGTCAATTTTATCTGAGGGCTCTATTTCTCTTTAGAAATAGCTCTCCGATTAAACAGACCTGAAATTTATAGGTGAAGCACGGCACATTAATCAGGTGCATCATGTTAGTCTCCTAGGAATGGCGACCTCGGTGATGGTAGAAAGAGGCCGGATTGGCACGCTCCCTTTAGCTTTATCCACCCCACTTGTGGTACTTACCACAGCACTCAGAGCCTTGAGCGCCTGTTCCTTTCATGCTGGCCTCACTGGCGTCCTGGGGAAAGAAAAGGATGGAACAGTTCTGAGAAGGGCTTTCTTCCTCTCCTTCTAAGGAGGCTGGATGCATCTCCATGTCTCCCCTGAAGGCAAATGAGGAGAGGAGGCACTTTCTGTTTTCCTGTGCATGGAACATTGCTGAACTTTCTGAGACCTGCCATCAAGCAGTCACAAGTCCTGTTTGTGCTCTAAGGATATTGTCTTTTCATAGTCTTTCAGAATATGTTAAGGAGATTTCACTATATATCACAAATCATGGTTTAAATTTCAAAGCATTAGACAAAAATGACCTTAAACTACATTTGTAGATGTCACTCTCAAGCCATCCCAACACAGTTTCCATGGGAACTAATGTACATCAAAGGATAAAGAGAGAAGGAGAGATACTATGTCAGACCAAATATTCATTTTCAGTCACCTCTTTTGGCAAAACTAAATGAGTCCCATGTTAAATGCTCAAGAAACTCAACACTGAATCTTATTTTTGTTGTGAATACATTTTTCCTAAGAATCAAACTTTTTGAGAATTTAATTTTGTACTATGTATAAGTGAAACATTTCTAAATATCTATCAGCATATACATTGTATTTAGAGCCTCAAAAAGCAATAAATTTATTTAGGGGAGAAGTCAACCTCATCCACCATTATTGCTGTTATGAAGTTCATTTTAGAATAACTTTTACAGTTGTCACTGGATGAGAATCCATTCTCTGCCAAGCACTAGAATATATAATGAATGAATGAAAGCTTGCATCACATAAGAGCACATGCCAAAAATTTTTCATAGCATGTGTATCATAAGAGTATACTGCATACACATGTATGCAGATACATTTTACATATATATAATTTTACACACACACACACACACATATATATATATTTATATATATATTTTATATATATATAAAATACTTTCTGGTTGATGTGAGATAATGTATTCTGGGTGACTACCATGAATTTTCCAGTAAGAAATAACAAATGAATAAGGTGAGTGTGATCATAATAATGTATTGTATACAAGGATGAATTTATCAAAGAATAAGCAATTTTAAAAATCATAGTGACTAAGCCACCTCATTAAAAATTAAAAGTTAGAGCCATGATTCTTAAACCTAATATGCTCCCTTGAATTTTGCCCCCTAAGAGAAATATGAAATAGAAATTAAATAAATCAGTTTCATTTGGGGGTGGTCAGAAGGAGACAATGATATATTCTTATTGATATTGGCACATGATGGTACAGAGCATAACTGTAATCTGTAAAGATTTTACTATAAAAATAGTTAAAGTCAGTCTCCTGGGTTAGTAGAGCTATGAGAATATTTGATCACATGACACAAAATAATATTTATGTTAAATGCTCCAATTATAAATTTTTAAAAATGTTTACTTACACTCATTTATCGTGTGTGTGTGTGATGCACATGGCCCAGAGGTCAAAGGACAGTTTGTGGATGCCAGCTATCTCTCTCCTTCCACTATGTGAATTGCAGAGATCAAACCCATGTCCACAAGTTTAACAGGAGGGACTTTTATCTGCTGAGCCATCTTGCAGGCCTATATTTTTTTTTAGGGTAGATGTTCTTTATGCTATCATAAAGCCAACCAGTAATTATTTTTACTATCAATGTGTCAAGCAATTTTTCAGACACTTGCGCTGCAACAGAGAAGCGCTTGTATGTAACTTACTGGTCACCAATTGGAGAGAACGTCAAGGCACCAGCAGGGGACTGGGAGAAAGAAGAAGACAGTAGGACAGTATTCTTGGGACGATAGTAGCCAACAAACTCAGGGACAGCCAGGGTCTCAAAGGAACCACTGAGACTAGAAACAAAATGATGCATACTTTTCTCTTAAGCAAACGACCCAACTCGAGAATTTTCTGCACAGAAATAGTCCAGTAAGAACTGCCATAGAGGAGAGAAAACAGTGAAGCATGGCGAGACAGGATGTCAGAGGAAGAGTCAGAAGGAAGACCTGACCCTCAGTCTCAGGCCCAGAGATGCCTTCAGTTTTGCTCTGATGAGATGCAAAATAGAAGGATCACTTGATGGACTATCTGTGTTCTGAAACATCTTTGTATGTGTTTCCATGTACCCAAGAAAGGCACTACGAGATGAAGAGATGATCCTCTTTAAGCAAACTGGTCAGTTACTCGTGTGCCCCCAGGAATGTTGACAGCATGCACAGGTCCCATGCCAGTCCAAACCAGACAAAATCCCACGGGTGTATGGGTAAGAAATCCAGCCCAACCTAAGGACATCTGTGCAGCTGATGGCCACTAGGAGGGCCAGAGACAGTCTCTTTCAAGGATGAGTCTCTGGGTAGGTTAATGAGGCTCCAGTGGATGGAGCCACATGGAAGGGCCTCTGAGAACATAAATTAGACTTCATGGACGTTATTCTGTATAACAGAGTACATTAGATGGAGTGGGTACAATAAGGAGAGATGTTCATAGCAGAGGGGACCTAAACTCCATCAAATTATACTTTATGAAAATCACAAAAATTCAATGAAAAATGTTGAAGTTACAAGATTTTTAATTAAAGGAAGTAAAATCCATGCACATATAATTTAGTATTATTATGGTTGTTTGATTTGGGGTATGAAATACTGTAGAGAATATTTTGGCAAAAGGTGTATTTGGGGCCTTTTTCTCTTCAGTTAACTTCTGTGTGATCTTAGATAAATCAGTTCACGTCTCAGGGTACCAGAGTATCCATCCTTAGCATGAGGGCAGTAACTATACACCCGTCGCATATTTGTTTGTGAGATTATAGATATTGGGAAATTAAATGTGATAGACAGGTGATTTATATGTTACAGGGGTTGTTTAGCCTCTCCCCTTTCTTCTTTCTTATGTATAGAAGATTTTTTTTTCTCTCTCTCCCTCCCTCCCTCCCTCCCTCCCTCCCTCTCAGATGGTTGTAGAGGGAACATAAAGACTCAGAAAAATGATATACCTACTACATTGGGGAAGGAATTAGGCATGTGTAGTTCCTTCCTTTGGATCTATGTGTTAGAAGAAACGCACTTTTTCTGACTGGGCTCTTTGTTGGTGCATTGGAAGGGTCTTAAGTGCCAAATTTCTAAGCTACGTTCTCCAAAAATCATGTCCAAAATAAAGCTTAACTTTTATTTTATTTTGTATTTTAACTTCCATTAAATTTTGTGATTATCTTTGGTTCTGATTACTAAGGGGAGAGTCTTTGCTAAATCCCCAAGCAACACATTACATAATTATAATAATATTAGTTCCAAAGACAATAATAGATAAGTAATAACCATTTAGGTTGTATCAGTCAGTTATTTATTTATTTATTTATTTATTTATTATCTACAGACAGTGCTTCATCTAGTCTAGATCGGTTTCAACCTCCGTATATAGTTGAGGATGACCCTAAACTCCTAATCCCCCTAAGTGCCTGGATCACAGTATGTGCCTCCTCACCTGGTCTACTATAATTCTTCTAATTTTATCTTCACAATAACTGCATAGATCAGCAATTCTTATCTTCCTATCTGACATATGAAGAAAACAGAGCAGAGGGAGAGATTAAATAAGGGACTCAAAATCATACAACTTCTACATGAACCTGGTTTGGTTCCAAAACCTTCCTCCTTAGCTATGAGGTTATACATACCTGAGAAATATGCATATTGAAAGATGGCTATCGATTCTCTAGAACTTAGAAATAACTTAAGAATAAAAAGCATTTAAAAGATTTATTACCAAATAGTTTATGCCTCTCTGGAAGGCATAAATATCAAATAATAAGCAATAAGCATTAGGAAATTCAGAATCATTAAGACAAGGCAGAAGAATAATCCCATCAACACACATAAGCAAAATATTATGGAGAAATCTATGCTGAAGTGGATCATTTTTTGCGTGAAGAATCAGGTTAAGTAACAAAATATATATGAAAGACCCTGGATATTCAAATAGAGTGAGCAAGTCATAGTCTTCAGAATCACGAGCAAGAGAATGATAGCACATTCTAGAGAACAACATGGAAAGACCTTAATAAAGAAAAGGCTTGAAACAAAATTCCGAAGACTTTGCCTGGCAGCAATGGAATTGGCAGCTGTTTTAAAAATATTAGTGTGAATACTGTGGTATTTTAGAAAGCCAACCGGGTGCACAAAGAAGACAGCCTAAAGAAAACAAGCAGGAGTGGTTGTCCCATTCCCACATTCCTGTTGGAAATGCCATGTCCCCATAAAGGTTATGTTGGCGCCCTAAGGTTCAGTACCTGTGACTGCCACTCTGTGATTGTATTGGGTCTTTCCGGATGATGCCTAGTCTAGATAAGGGCTAATTTGTTGGACCCGAAATCATATGACTATCATCCTCATAAAAAAGGGAAGACAGAGCCATACCCAGATTATGGCACAATCAAGACAAAGTTTGAAATTATTTATCTACATACCAAGGATGACCAAGGATTTTTGCAAACCCCAGTGCCAAGAGACAGGCATGGAATAAGCCCCTCTGCCCACAAAGCAAGCATGGCCTTGTCAGTACTTTCATGGATGCCCGCTGGCTTCCAAGAGACCATCTGTAAAGAAATGAATTTCTGTGGGGTTTTCTGTTATTTTTATTTTTGAGACAAGGTCTCACAATAGAACCAGGGCTAGCCATAACTTTCTATATAGATCAGGGTACCCTTGAATTCACAGAAATCTCCTTGTTCATGACTCCCTAATACTGGAATTAAAAGAACATACAACCACATCCAACAAGTTCTAATGCTTTAAATGTCTTATGATACATTTAGTGTCAAGCTTGGAACACATATATGAATAAGCATGAAAAACTACTGCCAAGAAGCAGTGAGCACAAGGCTCAAGGTAGAGGCACTGATAATGGAGAAATGTAGGGTAGGTGAAGGCTAGAGCCAATACAATATCAAGTGAGTCAGGAAACACCAAAGGAAAATGGTAGAATCATAAGAAATCCCTGAAATAGTGAGGGGGTGTGTGTTTAACTTTGGTGGACCCCTTACTCCAGCTCTTTGAAACCAATTCCAGATCCCACTAGGACAATTAGGGAGGGGCCTGTAACAAATGAGGTCCTTTTAGGATCCCCAATCCCTTTGCCAGCCAGTGAATAGCTCCAGAGGACAGTCTTTGAGGTGGTTTAGTAGGAAACGGACAAAATCCAGGACTCTGACCACCAACCTGGAGCAGGTGTCCTAAGAAACAGGGGCTGGCATTGGTCTGAGCATTTCTATCTTCTCATACTGCTCTTATATTTCAGGAAATGCACTGAAGAGTTTACTGAGAGAAGAGAACCAGGCAGTAGGCCTACACGATGCCTTGTGGGAGATGAGTGGTGACAGAAAGGAGAGAAATGCTCAAGTTGCTCAAAGCCAGTGAATCAGAGAAGAAGCCAGAGCAGCAGAAGAAAGCTTCAATAAAGAGATACTGTCACCAGGAGTGGTAGCCTTTTGTCCACCATTCTATTACTGGTCAGAGGACAGGAGAAAGCTCAGTCTGAGACAACAGCACTGCTAAGTGCTCCTGAGAGGGTCCACTGGAGTCAGCAACAAAGTTTGGTCACAGAAGAGAAGAAGAAATACAGTGAGGATTGAAGGAAAGATACGAGAAAGATGCAAAACAATGCTTTTAACCCCAAAGGGATCGGTGAACTAAGGAAGGGCTGTAGAGTGGAGCCCAGCACATAGGGAAAGGGGCTGTTCTGCTCTTTAAAGGTCTGGCTGAGTTAGAAGGCCTCGAAGACAGCCACTGTTTTCATGGCCGTGGGGACCCTTTCCTACCTGTTGTTCTCCAGGACATCACTGGCCTCTTCATGATTTCAAAGGGAAGCAGCTTTAGTTCTGAGTGCCGCCCAATGCGACCTCCATACTCAAAGTCATATGGGAAGTTGAGGTGATCTTTGTGGACTTTACCCACAGTGACCTAATACCTCCCATCCTTATCTCCTTCTCCCTCACTGCCTACCACATAAGGAATGGTGTACAGGGACAGCAAGAGTGGAGAAGGTGACTCAGTAAGATGAGGGTAACCCAAGACCACACAGCGAAAGCAGTTCAATACGAGTGATCACAATTCACTGTGCATGCATGAATGAAACTTACTCCGGCCAGATGTGATGTGACATATGTGATCCCTCAGCAATCCTAGGAAGCAATGATGCTAATTATGTTTTATGAGTACAGAGTCAAGCATCAATTGCAGCTCCTCTTAAGCTCCAGAATCCCTGGACATATTATCTACCATACTACGTGATCTGCCCACAGCACTGAGCAGTGTGTCCTCTGACCTCTGGAGAGAAACTTTCCATCTCCAGGTTCTGGAAGGTTGTCTGTTTCTGTCTTGCCTCAGACAACCTCATTCATAGCTTTTCTGTAGGTCCTCTCACTAGCAGTTTAGGAATACAGGGACACAAACTGTGGCTGCCACTGTGGTTGGCCTGCAGAAAAAGGCGCATGAGCACTCAGAAGTCACTTCTGTCTTCACAGCAGATGACGGCTTTGATGCTCTCTGTGCTTAATAACCTCTAGCAGATCCACTGCAGAAATTCAGTGTTCTGTAGACCTTACAATTTCTAATTCCATACCTGTGGTGAAGTGACCTTGTGGAGGATCAAAGAGAACAGTTTGAAAGGCCATGGTGGAAAAGGCATTGGCTCCCAACCTTCTGCGAACTGTTTGCAATGCCTCCTGCAAGCTGTTATGGTGTCTTTATTTAGGCTGTATTTCTTCATTTTGGTGTCTATGTTTAGCAGATATATAAAGGAGCAAAATGGGTTTAATAGCCTAAAGTGGCAAAGCAATGATATGTGAGCCTCTGAGGAGCCACAAAAGATCAAAAGACCATGGGAAAGACTTCCTGCTTCCTGGTGACAAGGAATCAAATTACTTTTATCTGTCTGTGAGTCAAAGGGAAATTCATGGCCACCCATATGCCTTGAGATCTCTCTCTCTGAATGTTGCTTCTTTAGTAAGAATGAAGAATGTGAGAGGGTCTTATCGGGACGGAGAAGGTTTCTTAAAGAGTCTTACAGATATTCTTCTTATGTGCTGCTTTAGTGGATCTCACAGGAGACGGAGCCAGCAAGCATTCCCTTTCTGGAGAACTTTGGGTTTGAATTAACTGCATAAGACACTCACTGGGTCTGGACATTTTTTTAAAAAAAATATTGTATTGTGTATTGATTTTTTGTGCATTTCATACAATAAATACTTCTTAATCATATTTAGACACCCTGCCCTGAGCATACTCCCATAACACCCCCACCAGATTTCATGCATTCTGTCATATATGTTATGACCTACTGAGTCAAGTTTGTGTCCCCAAATGTCCTTTTGTGTTAGTCCATCCACCAAAGCCTAAACAGCCTGTCCAGTGTCATTCCCTTAAAGAAGATCAACTTTCCCTCACCTAATAGTGATCAGTTACCAACAGTTCCTTAGCTAAGGTTGGAGCTTCTTGCCAGTTTCCTCATTTCCATGCTGAGCTTTTGTCTGCTTTTGATTTTCATGGGTTTTTGCATGCTGTCACCACTGCTGTAAGTTCATATGACTAAGTTCCCAGAAGCATGGGAAGCACTTGTTTCTTTGTGGTCCACCACCGTCCATGGCTCTTACTATCTTTCTGACCCCTCTTCCACTATGGGTCCTGAACCATGGGAGGGTGGGGTTTAATATAGATGTTCTATCCAGGGACATACTGTACAGTTTCTTATTCTTTACATTTTTACCAGTTGTGGCCTTCTGTATTAATCAGCCTCTGTTGCATGAGGAAGATTGGCTGGTGGTAATTGAGAGATGCATTCCACTATGTACTGTGAACCTTTGAAGAAATGTATCACTTAGGGCTGGGTATCTCACAGACAGACAATCTCTGTGTTTGACAAGCTGGGGAACTCGGTAATAGTTTCCATCTGTTGCAAAACGCAGTTTCTTTGATGAATGGTGACAGGTATACTTGTCTGTAAATATACTTATCTGTAAATGTAACATTTAGCATACAGTAAGAAATTATGTTTGGCTACAGATATGATATACTAGATGTAGGATTTTCTCTAGAATCTATGACCTCTGCAGCCATATGTATTTGGCTGTGTTTACAGTACCACACATGAGTTCCCTCCCATTGAGCAGGCTTTAAGTCCAGTTAGATAACTGCTCATTACCCCCAAGATAAAAGTGCCACTACTAAACTGTGCTGGTTATTTTTGGGGTTGGACCATTGATTGACTTCCTCCCTTAGCAACTTGCATAGTATCCTTTGAAACTATGAGGGCTAGTCTTCAGGAAGGAGGCTTCTAGGTCAGTTTGGTTCTGGACATTTATATAATCTCACCTTTGTGCTCTTCTCAAGGCATCTACAGTCAGTGTCCCAAGGAGTACCATAGGTACCATGAGGTCTGACTCACTGTCATTTTTCTTGGTCCCTCAGGATTTTCTTTTCCTCACTCCTAATCTCACATTCTGTCAGACCAGGCAGCACAGGCTCTGGTTCTAAGTGTTTTCTCTTCCTTTATTGTGTGACCTCAAGTAAGATATTCAATTTTCCAAATTCTAGGACTTCTAACCATGGAGACAATAATGCCAGCATTGTGGATTTATTATGTTGTTATTGGCGTAACAAGTGCTCATGCTAAGACCCCAATTAATGTGTGCTGCTTCTATGGAATTGTTTCTTTTTACACCACTCAACCCAAAACATCTGCTTTAAGACACTCTGTGCAGATCCTGAAAGCAACTCTTACTTTATACATAGTAAAATCAAAATAATCAGGTCACAGAAAATTATTCATAAGTTTTTAAATCTATGTTTCTACCCTGAAGCAGTATTCACTCGATCCATGTATTTTTGCCATTTATTATATGGGAACAAAATTCAGTGTTTCTCCAAATATATTCTCTAGATGTGGTGTATAGCTAAGTCATTTTTAAATCTGAGTGTTCCCTCCTTCCTTCTCCTTTCATAACAACATGTCTGTGTAAGCATGGATGTTCTTTTCACTGTTGCTTGGAAAGTCTCACTGAAACTCTACTGGTATCTAAGCTATCCTCTAGTCAGGAGACAGAGATGATGCTCCCACAAACTCAAAAGGCTTACTACTAATCTTACTCCCCCCAGAGGATCCCTTTGAGCCTTAGTCATTACATAGGTGCAGGAATTCATGGCCATTTGACCAGGGCTCCACTGCTCAATCAAGAGAGCATGGAGGAAGAGGAATCTGGATCTTTTATATAATTGTAAGATTTTTTTTTGAGTATTTAGTTTCCTATTCATGTTTTTGCCTGTCTTTCTAAGTAAAACCCAGCTCATTAAAGGGAAAGGTTCAGGTCTGCTAGTATATTCATATACATGTCTATAACTCTTTTTTAATATCCAAATAATCCATCAATGGTTGGATTCACAGATGATTTATCATTCAGCTGAGTACCAAAGCTTTGGAAAGTTTTAGCAACACAAAAAGATATTCTTGATCATCACAATACCATAGCATGATGTTATAGAAGTTCTTGGTTATGTGCAAGAGATGTCTTGGGATAGGAGCACTAAGGCACAATGAAAGCTGCTACCTAACTGCAATTGTTCATCTTCTCTTTCTTAAAGAAAATGAGCAAGCCCAAGTAATTCTACCAACATCCTACCTTCAAATTTACATTGGAGTCTTGGCCACTGAGTTCCTAAACACACTAACTGCTTTCTCCTTCAGTATGTCATTTTGTTGCTTTAAAGAACTGCAGTCTCTGAATTATCTCCTTGGAAGAAGATGAAAAGTGAGCACATCCTGATACTGAATCTAGCGTGACTCTACTGCCTTGCACTGCTTCCCTGATAAAAATTTTACAGCATCATCTGGATTAGCAAAATGTTCCAGGTCTTATAACAATATAAAGAGAAGAATATGAATGACGAAAATACACTAAAGGACAAAGTAACCAAAACCCACACAAAGTAAAATCTTGACACTCGTTATAAATGAAAAACATTTTTTAAATATTTTTTTACATTTTTTAAACATATCTGGAGGAGTTTCTTTATGTGCATGTTTGTTGACATATCAAAATAACTTTCCATTCAAAACTTATTTCTTCTCTATAATTTCTCATCTGTATTTTAATTAAAAAGTTCAACTTGAATATTAAACTTTCATGTCCTCCTCATCTGTCTGACCCTCTGGAATACTGCCGAGTAACATGGAATTCACAGAACACCATTGTGTCTACTTTATGTGATTTAAAATGTATTCTGAATAGCCAAAGTGTCCTCCTAACTCTTTGAAATTCAGACATCCTGAGTTTCAGAGGGCCTTTCACTGGGGCTTTCAAACCACTTTACAGACATCTCTTTATTCTCCTTTATTTTATAAATTGGGAGATAGATCAAATAGAAGTTAAGTGGCATATAGAGGTCGATGCAAATTACTGGAAGAACCTGGGAACAGCAATGCCCTGGGCTCACCCACAGATACCACTCAAACCACCTGATGTCTCTGCAGCAGACTGAGGAAGCCTCCAAATGCATGAGACAGATAACAGTCTCTCTCTCTCTCTCTCTCTCTCTCTCTCTCTCTCTCTCTCTCTTTGTCTCTCTTTCTCTCCCTTTCTTCAATTGTTTAATATGTGCATGTGTGTCTGGTGTGCATGCATATAGGAATGTATATTCACATGTTTGTGGTCACCTGTGTGTGTGGAGTGCCCATACAGTATACACAGATTCATGAGTACATGAATAGGGAAACTACAAGTTGATGGAAGACACCTTGCTTGCTTGATAGCTCTCCATCTTATTTATCGCATTAGTTTCTCCCACTTGAACTTGAGGTGGATTCAGGTAATCCAGTCAGCTGGCTTACCCCAGCAATCCCCTTTCTCTGTCTCTAGAGTCTTGGTATTACAGGCAGGCTGCCTTGTCCACTCAGCTTCTATGTGAGTGGTGCAGTTCTGAACTTCAGTCCTCACACTACAGGCCAAGGACTTTACCCACTGGCCAGCTCCCCAACCCCAAACTGTCTTTTTTGAGCTTCTCTCAAGTAGACTCACTCTTGCCTCTCATTTCACCAGTATCTCCTCACTCCTGGTCCCCAATGTTGAAATAAGGCTGTCTGCTCTATTTGGAGTATCTACTATAAACCAATGAAATAAAAAGTATTATGAGATTGAGGTTCATTTTAAATGTTTTATATTGAACAGTTGCTCTGTATAATGACTTTGCAAGGAAGAAAACAATCAAAATATTTTTGCAGTGTTTATGATGAAGAGCTTAACTTTTCAAGTGTGCATCTTCCTACTACTAATTAACAGAACCCTTTCAAAAAGTAACTGTATTTTATTCTTTAAGTCTCTAATGACAATAAAGAAATGTCAGAAATGTCACTTTTGGTCAACAGTGACAATCATTTAGATATTGCAATTTCAGCTTTAAAATTGGTATATTCTAGATCAGGGTTTGGAAATAACCTTTGGTTGTAAATCTATAGATTGTAACCAAATCCAACTGTTGTCTACTGGATTGTTTTTATATAAATCAAGCTTTGTTAGCATATGGTAATGCTAACTCATGTACATATTCTCTAAGCTACTTTTTGACAGTTGAGTAATCAGAACAGAGACTATATGGCCTACAAAGTCTGAAATATTTGCAATTCTATCCAGAAAAATTTGCCAGTGACTCATAGATTAAACAATATATCAACCCTGGTAGACTTGACCAATAAACTAAATTGTCTTATAGCCCTTACAAAGTTCAATTTCCAGAATCCCAAGTAAAATCTCCAAAGCTCTCTTCTTGAAGCCCTACAGTTTGGAATTAGACCCATCAAACTTTGAATTTTCTCTACAGATTTACTTTGCAAATGTCAGATCATTAAAAGCAATGATGACAATTTTGCTGAAGGACCATTTCACTCTGTCAGGTAAGACAAGTTAGTAACAACTATTTGAGGACTTTGATTTTTATTATTTTGCTCTAATTGCCATACTGTAGTCATGCTGCTGTGACTTACAGTCTGCCAAGCCAATATTTCTGAATTTGTTGGCATGATTTGGTGCCATAGTCTTACTCTGAATATGGCTTCTTCTATCTGCCATAAATATATTCCCTTTGTGCTTATTCTTTTTTAGATGTAATACCAAAAAAAGACTCTTCTCTTTCTCTCTCTCCCTCTGATATTCTCTCTCTCTCTCTCTCCATTTTCTTTAGAAGCAGCTGTGAAGTCATAATTATGTTGACTTCCCACTGGCAACTGGCATGTCCTTTATTTTTGTGCATTTGGAACTCAACAGGAATAAATAAAGTCCATTTCCTCCTTGAGGGTTTTTTCTGCCATTCCATCTAGGATTTCGCATTTTGCCAATCCCTAAAGCATCTATTATTATAAATGGTTTTGTACCCTTAAAGGAGAGGGCCATACAAAATAAGGTAAGAAGGAAAAATATTTGAAAAGAATATGAAAAAAAAAACAACATCATCTCTAAGATATAGCAACAAAATTACTAGTTTTAAAAACTTATAATTATCATTGTTGGCTAATTGGTACCATAAATTACCCAGAACTGACATGCAATTTTGTACAACAAAGAGGTTTTTATTGTGTTACATAGAGCTGTGAATTTAGAGACTTTTTAATTTTATTTTTACATGTGTAAGAAGAAAGGGCAAAAGTTTTGAAGCATGCAAGGATTTCCATAATGAGTTGCATCCTAAATTTAGAAAATACGACAACACACCATGATTCATGGCAAGAACTTGTAATCCCAGAAAAGCAGGTTATTGAGACTTTTGTTTATTAATAAGCCAACTTTTCTTGGCTCAAATCTTAATAAGACCAGAAACATTAATGAATATTTCTCCTCTTTATATAGACCTTCAAAAAGGTCAGAATCAGGCTATATTATTTATGCTTTCTGGAAAGAGATATTAAATGTTTGTAGATCCATTTAGATAGTAACATTAATTTTAACAAGCTAATAGATAGATTTATCTTTTAATGCCTGTTATAATAACAATCACCTATGAACCCTTCAACATTTACTTGTTGATTAGACTGTTTTTCTTTCATGGGTATAATTACTTCTTGACTAGGCTAATTTTTAGGAGGAAATAGCCTCTTTTTAGAGGTAGGCATGCATCTGGGAATATAAACAGAGTGCAGATTCAAGGTCCTGCCTTCACACCTACTTCTGGGAAGTGTCTCTGAACTTGGTGTTTAATGGCTTTCTGCATATCTGGCCTCTGAAGAAATGCTTCAGAGGGAAGATGGATGTTCTCTAGGGCACTTCTGTTTTAAAACCTAGGCTTTTTCAAAAATAGCAGGTATGAAGATCAGAAAGTTGGCTAACCTTGATGAAGGTATTAGTACTTTGCAAACATAGACTTCGCATCTCAGTCTAGATGTATTAATAACAATGCTAGGTTCTGAAAAATGTAGGAAAGGAAACTTAGGATCAACCAAAAGACACAGCATCTCAGTACACTGAGAAGAAAATAAAGGAAGGTTTTTCCAGGCTCTTGCATCTCAGATGAGCTCTTCTTCTGGGTTTATTCCTTAAAGGATGACACACACAGAGATGAACTCATGGAATTTTCATTTGATAATGGATAACTTTTGACATTTATTTGAAGTTTCCCTTCTGGGAAAATGCCCCAACCAGTTCTTTGAAATTATTTCCTAATTAAGCAGGTCTTCAGGTTTATTATCTGCAACTGCCATGTCTAAGGTCATTTATTAGATAGCCTCACAAACCTTTTAATCTCAAGTTTGGGGGCAACTTAATAACTCCTTTTGAGAAAGAGACTGTGTCCCTAATGACAGGTCTATTGGCCTGCTAGTAAAGGAACCCAGTCATTAAACCTCAATCAGAGGAATTGAACATGCCATTGTGGACTTCTCCTGAAGTCAACAGATCTAGCTAAGATATAGACAAAGTATGCATGGGTAAAAACAGCATGTATAAGTGAATATTATAAGCAAAATCAATAAATCAAATAACCTGATAAACAAGAAGCATAAGGTCAACAAGATGGCTACCTGAATAAAGGCACTTGCTGCCAACCTGATAGCTGAGGTCCAACCCTGCGACCCACATGGTTGAAATAGATATTTAACTCCTACAAATTATCCTCTGACTTCAACCCATACCTTACACATGATAAGAAAAAAAGAAAGAGTAAATTTTTTAGGAGGATAAAACAAATTGAATGGAAAGAAAGTATCTCTTATATACCTCATGTATTTTTGTGATAATTAAGTGAATAACATACACACTACCCTAGTACATAGTAAAGCTGACAACATATTGTTCTCTTCTTTCATAAACTAGCAATAAAGTAAAAGCACAGAATTTTGAACTAGCATATTAGCAACATTAACTCTTCTTAACCTCTTTGAGTTTCAGTCTTATCATTTGAGAAATATAGATAAAGCCTTTTCCTCACTTAGATGTTATTTTATGGTTTGCAATATAATGATACCTGTAATGACTGAAGCCATAACCAGTAACTAACATTTATGGTTAAGTACATGACCCAGTAATCCACATGATCACCTTGCTTTTCTATCACTGAAATTTACTTGCACACGTTTTCAATCACTGATTGAACTAACTTCCCTGCAAGGTAAACTGTGATTCCAATTTGAGCTCACCCCTAAAGGTTGTAAATCATATATGGTAGAGAACACCTTCAAAGAAGAAATCATTGTAATTGCTTGTATTGTTTAAGAATCATTTCTTCTCTGTTACAAAGGGTAGCTGGGGACTGGAGAGATCATTCAGTGATTAAAAGCACTTGCTTCTTTTGCAGAAGACTTGGGTTTTGTTCCCAGCACCCACATGGTGGGTCATAATGATCTTTAACTCTAGTCTGGGGTGTGCGGTGTTGCTCTCTTATAGCCTCTCCAGGCAACAGACTTGCATGTGGTACACATATTCCTGTAACCAATCTAAGGATATACCACCCTGAATATGCCGGGTTGCATCTTAAAAAGACAATTGTATTTTTCAATCTTCCTGTTTATTTTTAACTTTAATGGACACATTCAGGAATGCTTTCTGAAAAGATAGAACTTATACTTGAGCTAACCTCAGAGGGTTGGGTATATACCTTGATTTTCATTCATTTCCACTGCAAAAATGTTAGGGATCCATAAATCTATGTAAATCTTCAAGTATTCAGACTTGGCAAGCAAATTGGTATCTATTTTGTTCATAATCTTGATCGTGTGCCGAACCCGAATTGTTTTCTCTTCACACTTCACTATTGGTGGGACCCCATCCCACACCACAAAAAAAACAAGCTCACAAAGATTTTAACAAGAAACCCTAACAATCTCACTCAAAGCATGAAGCAGCAAAATCTTCATCTTACCATCCTTTACAAGGATTTAAAGTCGTCGCATTGCATTGTGAATTGCTTGTGGCACTCACTGTTTAATCTGTTACTAAATCAAATTGAATTTTAAGAAGGTTGTAGACTGCAACCTCATGGCTAAAGGGACCATGTTTCAGGATATAAGCAGTCAAATCAAGATGGCATATCCCACCACAGAAATGAAATATTGTAGAAACAATATTTTATCTTTTTCTAATACAAAGATAGTTCATCTATGACTAAACAAAGAATCTTAATAAAAACTAGCAAAGTAATCAAACCTTGCCCTTCAATCTCAGTGCAGAATACAATGTTGCTTTAGATAAAAGGACAAATTCTCCCTGAAATACCTGATTTCAACTTGCACAGAATAGTCATAGAGGTACTTGCTTATCAAGAGAACTAAGAGATAAGATTGACTCATTAACTATTTCTTTAGACAGTGTTTCATCTATCCCAGGCTGGTCATGAGCTTGCTATGTAGCAACATAGTGACCTTGAATTTCTGATTCTCCTATTTCCACTTCCAAAGTGTACTGAGGTTACAGGTATGTCCAGTTTACATAATACTGAGGTTGGAAACCAGGGCTTCATGCTAAGCAAGCAATTTGCCAACTGAGCCACATCTTGAGAAATATGTATATGTGTGTGTGTGTGTATGTGTTATCAGTTATGTGTTAATGTCCTTCAAATTAAGTTCCATGAGCAGATTAGACATGAGAGCAGAAACAGTGCAGAAGGGCAAACATTGCTGCCCATAGTTAACTCTGCCATAACAATACACCAATGATTAGTATGTCTAAAATTTGGCATTATCAACTCTGAGTATGTATTTGAGAATTGAGATCTAGAGACCTGTTACCTCATCCGAAGTCACTCCAAACCTTGTCACTTTATCTCTCTAGTATGCCACCTTGGCTCCTAGAACAGCACTAAAATGATTTTCCCTCTGTTCTGTCCATTAGCAGAGAAGTAAAGTGACTACTTGCGGCCAGATTCCTTTTCTGTTCGTTCCTCTGCCACATTCCCCAGCGTCAGCTGCAGCTCTGAGAAAACAGACGTCCATCAACCCCACATGGTGAAATAAATTCAAATCTGCCCTCCCATTGTTTATTGTGTGTCCATACTGGGGTCTGGGGGACTATTGGCTAGAGAGTCAAAGATGTCAAGCATAGTTCATGTCCCTAAGAAAATCTGAGCACCAAGGCTTGAGAAAGGCAGGATCGAATGAACCCAAATGTGAGAAGCTGTTATAGTCATAACAGATAAAAAGCTCTTAACCCAAAGGAAAAGAAATAAACCCAAGATCTGAGAGGAGAATACAAAGTGAACTTCTTGATGCTTAAAGCATTGAACTGATATGTTTATTAGGAATTTCAATCACTGGGCCTGGAGAGATGGCTCAGTGGTTAAGCATACTTCTTGCAGAAGACCTGGGTTCAAACCCCAGCACCCACAAGGTGGCTAACAACCTCCCGTAACTCTGTTTCCAAGGGATCCAAAGCCTTCTTCTGTCCTCTGCGAGCACTGTGTAACATGGATGCACTTACACACATGCAGACATAACACTCAAGACAAATATAAATAAATAAAATCTTTAAGGAATGTCAATCACTAAAGAAAACAAAGGTAGAGGAAACATCAAGATCTTAAGCCAGAACATTCTGTTAGTATCTTCTCATAAAACATCATTTTAACCAATATAAAAGTGATTGCCAGAGACAACAATGTACACAGTGATCAAGAGAACGGACTCTGGGGAGGACTACTCTGTGTGTCATCACATGGCGTGGTCTGGGTACCTGTTCTGTATTATGATACCCCCATGCAGATGCAGTGATCCTAGTGAACACCATTCTCCCCGTCACAATCACTTCACTGTGGCCAGATTCAATGCTTTATGCATAACGAGCACCCAGTGAATGATTCTGAAATGTTATTTTCTTGTTATTATTAGTTTCCCTCAAATAAATATATAATAGTTATCAGAAATAATTACTTCTCCAGGCTGGAGGGATGGCTTAACGGTTCAGAGCACTGACTGCTCTTGGGGAGGATTCAGGTTCAATTCCCAGCACCCACATGGTAGCTAACAACTGTCTGCAACTCCAGTTCCAGGGGATTTGATGCTCTTTTCTTACTTCTGCAGGCATCGCATGACATGGGTGTACCCACACTCATGCAAGCAATATACTCATACACATAGAATAAAAATAACAAATATTACAAAAATAATAATTACTTCCAGCAACAAAAAGAGAATTTCAACACAAAACGAACATGCATCCTTATACAAGCAACCATAATTAAACCCAGTGGGTCACACACATAAAAATAAGATGTCAAAGTAGGATGGGCTTCTTGTGAAGAAGAGTGTTTATAGGGAAAGGGAATGAAGGCGAATAAGAGGGGAGATGACCAAAATTTAGTGGATACATGTATGACATAGTCTGAGAGTTTAAAAACGTAAGCTAAAGTTGTTTACCTTTGATAACAGGATATTCTGATTCAGCTGACGGAGCAAAGATAAGGAAATATTCCAACAGCTTTCAAGTCACAGAGTGCTATTGGCTCCATAGTCAGAAAGCTGATAACTTTCTTGAGTGGCATCACATTGCCACAGAAGGCACTTCTTACTCCAGGGAACCATGCTAATTCTAGGAGAGTCCATCTACATTGTGTGGTTTAAAAGTTATTCGAGTGACTGTGGTGTGGTTCTTTGAGTTACTAAAATATTGAACGCAACCAACACATCCACCAAAGAAATATTCTCTACCCAGTAAAGAGCTGTTGAATCAAGCTCTACCTGCTATTTCTGTACTTGTTCATTCTTTCCACTGATTTACTAAATAAGAAGAGTGGAATCTCTGGGGTCTTCAAGAAGATCGCCTGTTCTGCAGCTCACAGAATGGGTCTAACCTCAGCTGGAAGAGCTTAGAGAAAGCATGCCACTCTCTTAGTGCCTTGGTGGCCTCTAACTGCTGAACAAGGTTGCTGCAGCATCTAGGGCCGGCTTCCACTACACACTGTCTTTGTTTCCCCTCTGTGATGCTCTCTTCTAAATGTTAGTCAAAGATAATTCAACGATTTCTCATGATGTGAGTATCAGGAACACAGAACACAAACTTTGCAGCCTATCTCTAGAAATTCTGGAAGCTCTGGCTTCTCTGAAGCACTAGTAAATCATTACCTGATCACTAAATCAACTCAAATTTTAGTTTGCACATATATCTAACTGGCATCCAATTATGTTGACTTAACATAATAGAAACACAATCACTGGATCTCCTAACTATATTCAGAAAAATATGCTTCTTATGACATCATTTTAGAGCATTTACTTACAACATCCTAGAAATATATTTGTCTCTAATTTAGCAATTATTTTGTGGGATAAGAAGGCATGAGTTCTGTAAGTTCATTTTGTTATCATGTGTTTGTCACATTTTAAAGTAGGTGTCTGCTCAGAAAGAGAGGAAAAAATAATCTAGCTCAAGACCTAGGTGTTCTTAACTATTCAAAAATTCCTTTAAAAATATAATATCGAAGCTGTGCTCTGCATGCCTAAAAGATTCCACCATTGAGGCTCACAGCCAGAAAAGAAGCTCAAAATAATTAGATTTCAACAAAGTTACTTTATCTGCTTTTCTCTCTAATAAGTAGGTGATGATTATAAGGAAGGACTATGAGTATCCAGATCTTCTGTAAAATTTAAATCAGAAAAAACATTATCTCCATAATCATTTCTTACACCTTAATAATATGTGTCTGCATATGTGTGTATGTGTATCTAGTTTCCTTTATAAGGTCTATATCTGTACACAGGTACAAATACACATATGTACGTGTACATTCACATCTGCGTATTTGCATGTAACGTGGAATATTTGAAGGAATGAGCAGTTCAATAACATTTCCTAAATTATCAGGTTATTCATAAATAATTCACCAGAGCAATAAAAATCAATAGAGAATACCAGCATGCAGATGTATGTTCCTCTGATATTTCAGGGACGATTTGCCTGTTAATTACACATGAAAGAAGCAGTCACTCACAGAGGACAAGCATCTGGTGCTACTAAGAAACATAGGGACACCCCAGAGGCACCTCAGTGAGGTTTCACTGGACCAAGGATAATAAACTCACAGACAAAAACTAGATTTTTGGCAATGAGGAAAAGATGAAATCTTGGAACAGTAGTGGTCATCACCAAGGAAACGGTCATTGAGTCATAGCTTTTAAAGAAGATGCCCGTGCAATGTTCATTGTAACTTTACCCAGAAATGTGCTTTGTATTAAATGGAATTGTCCGAGGTATACGCATATATCCTGTTGTGAGGTCCTACAAGAGATCACCTTCCATCTCCTCCACCCACGCACTAAAGCACTAACTGTGCAATGCAACCTTTTCTCAGAAACGCAGGCTCTGCTGCTAGACATGCCCATCCGAGAACATCTGGGGACCGCGTCCCTCTAGGCCACCTTCCTCACTCACTCAAAGCATGCGGTGGCTCCTCTTCAGCCAAGGGCATCAATCATGACTGTCATTTTAGCTCCAGTCCAATATTCCCCTCACAGCATGCCTTTCCTCTCAATGAAGGCTATTAGACCTGGAAGATGTTCTGATATTTTTCCTCTGCTTTTGGTTACTTGAAACTTTGCTGATGTCACCTCAGGCAAACTCACAGATATAGTGAACCCCTTATTTCTGTTCTTCTCTTTCTGTGCTCTTCCTTAATTACCTAACTAAAATTTTTGTTGCATCTCTCCTGTTTCTTTCTTTTTAAATTTTTTCTTTTCTTTGGGACATCTATGGATCCCAGAAATAGCCCTAATTTGTACAAGAGATATAAGTGTGACGTTAATAAAGATATGTTTCAAATATACTTATCCATGCTTATAAAGTTCATTCACGCTTGAACATTCCTGGAAATATTCTGAATTTCATTTAAAAAGTTCCACAAAGCACCTCAATTCCCTCTCTTCCTTTAAGTAAGCAGGATTCTCAAATCATTCAGCTTCCAAATGAATAAAACACTGCGTGATCCAGTTTTATTAATCACGTTGCCAATCTACTGCTCTCTCAGTCCAATCAAACTGATATAACAAGATGCCACAGTTTTCCTATAAGCAAAAGAAATTTAGTGCTCACTGTTCAGGATGCCTGGGAGTCCCAAGGCCAAGGCACTAACTGTTTGGTGTTTGGCAAGAGCAGACTTTCAGGTCATAGACAGAGCCTTTTCACTTTATGCTCACCACACAGGAGTGAAGGGTCTCTACGTCCATTTGTTAAGATTGTATACTGTTCACGAGAGCTTCCTCTCTTAATAAAATTACTCCCAAAGCCTCTATCAGCCTCATTTCATCACCTTAGAGGCTCAGATTTCAACACATGAGTTAACAGCCAAGGAGGGAAGACTGGGGCAGAAAGTTCAGAACATAGCAATTGCCTTTTTCTCATTACTTATCAACACTTAAATTCTACTGTTAATTAGACTTTGAAAGTTAGCTTAAATATCTAATTACAATGTTCAAACAGCTATTCACTGGAAAACTTGTAAGAAAGAATAGATGTGTAAGTTGTGAATTTGGTAACTGTGCAAAATCAGAAATTTCAAGTCCAGTTTCTAAATGAGACTAGGTAGTCAGTGCTCCCTATTTCTGTGAGATGACCTTCCATGTTAAAGTTATTACTACATCTGAGTAGTCGCATCAGAATGCTGAAACAAAGCTGAATCATCTCTCTGTCCACTGTTTCATCATGTTCCCTGAGCATTGGGTGTAGAGGTTGCATTATAGATCTGTCACATAGAGATGGACACCTCATAAACACTCAGGACAATTTTGGAACTCTGTGATAATCTCCATGTCATGCAAAAAGAATCTTCTTTGATGAGTGGTGGCAGGCACTTGCCTGAAAATACAAAGATACAAATTTAACATTCAGAAAGAAATATTTATCTAAGGATATAACAGATGTAGGTTTTTCTCTAGAATCTATGACCTCTCCAGTCATATGTATTTGACTATGTGTATAGTACCACTTATGAGTTCTCTCAGCTCTCGCCAGGGAAGCTTCCTCATGCAACAGAGGGCAATGCACACAGAAAGTCACAACTGACCAAAATGTAGAAAATAAGAGACTACAGAGTGGGTGTCCCCTAAATAGGACTCCTATATTAAACCTCAGTCACCGAGGGCATTGGGGACCATTACAGAAGAGGAAATGGAAAAACTGTAAGAGTCAGAGGTTGTAGATGATCACAAGGAAACGGAGTTTTCCAGGTGGCTGGTACTTGCTAATATGAACTTACGGCAATGGTGACAGTATGCACAAGACCCACACAAACTCAAACCACACAAAAGAACAGTGTAGGACTGCAAAAATGGGTAAAAAAAAACCCTCCACCCTTTGCTGAGGAACTATTGGCAACTGATCACTGCTAGGTGAGGGGGACTTGGTCTTCTTTAAGGGAATGATGCTCTATAGGCAGGCAAGGCTCCAGTGGATGGACTCATACTGAGAGATATCTGGGGACACAAATTTGACTCCATAGGCCTTAACACATATGATAGACTGCATGTAAGCTGATGAGGACATATGCGGATGGTGAGATAGGGTGTGGGGTCTAAATATGATCAAGATGTGTTGTATGAAATACATAAAAATTCAAGAAACCTTTTAAAAAACTGAATCACCTACATAAGAAAGGGAACAAGAAAAAAATATGTTGGAGAAGCACCATAGAAATTTTAAATACACACAAACACAGCTTCAGGAAATATTGCTTAAGAAACCAAGTTAGTGTTGCAAAAGATGTTAATAATTTGAAAGAACCGTTAATAATATCGATGGAAAATTTTCACTTTATCTCCAGCACCACACCCAGTCAAATAACTTAGGTTGTTTTATTACTTTATTTCTGGCTTAGAGGACAGAAATGAGTAATAGAAGCACATAACCCACTAAAGTCCAAGGGAACGAAGGATCGTTTTAGCATAACTTACAGTTAATATAAATTGAATAATCTCTCTGAGTAGTATAATTCGTCATGGGAAGAAATAGGCCCCAACTAATATTCCATGTCTGTTGCACAAATTAATCACACTTTCAGAACCAGTCCTACTAATGAGACTTTTAGTCCTCAATTCCAGTTATCTATGAAAGGATTGAGCAACAGCTTTCACCTGTAATGCAAAGTTGTATTCCTGGGCATGAGAGTGCCATCTTAAGGTCTCTAAAGTCACCTGAGTGGTGAATGGTAAAGAAGGTCTCTAAAACACTTATCAAACAGCTGATCCAGGGTGCTTCGAGTTAAAATACATAATAACTACTAAATGGTGCACATGTTCTGTGTCCAGCCAGCCGTGGTAGGTAACAGGAGGAATCCTTCTGAAGACGGGGAACAAGAAGCCCTCAGTTGAGTGCTGTTCATTTGCAGTCATTAACTCCGCCAGCTAATAGAGGTACATGAGCATTTCCCTTATGGATTAGTGTTGTTGGTGTCCCTCTGACCACTGTGGAGACATTCCTCTCTCCCCGGGGAAGCTGTTACCACCACTGATGGAGGAAAGTATATTTAATTCTCAGAGTGAAGGTTAAAATAATTTTCCATTGAAACAAAACAATATGTAATAATTATTTATAAATAACTATACACACATACGTGTATACACATATCAGTATTACTAAGAATATATTATTTCCGAATTAGATATGCATATATTTAACTTTAGTAAAAGGCTTAATGATTTCAGGTTTAATATGTAAACTTTAAAGATTTATTTTATCCCTTTTATTGTTTATTCCTACGCATGAATGTGTCTATGTGAGTGTATGAACACATGTTCACACAGAAGCCAGAAGAGGGCATCATATCCCTTAGAGCTGGAGTTATAGGTACTTGCAGGATATACTGCCTGTCATGCGGGTGCTGGGATCCAAGCTCTGGTCCTTGTGATTGCACAGCTAGCACTTTTAATCCCTGAGTCATCTTTTCAGGCTCAATACTTAAGCTCTAGATAAAATTCTCCAATATGAAAATGCAGAATTCTCTATGGGTTTTTATATGTGAAGAGTCCTGGCTCAACCATTTACCAAGCACACTAATATTACAGTTTTTTTTTTCTTTATGTTGGCAAAATATCAAAGGGATTCAGCTTCAGAGAGCTGTACAGGACAAATCTAAGGACGTAGTAAAATATGCACTACTAAGCTTTAACAGACAGGCATCACAGTCAATATGCTGTGTTCTCTTTCTCGCTTCTATTCATTGCTTTCTTGTGCTTTAAATGTGTTTAACATTGCCCAAATATACTCCTCAAGTGCAAGATGCTTAGCTTTCTATTCAGAAGTTTCGACTAAAGCTGTTATGTGTGTAATTTTTCTCCTGAGGACAGGCCCAGGACTGGGAAGAGGTGAATTTACTGAACTTGTAGCCTGGTTAACACTGTCCTGAAGTCATGAGAAATAAAAAAGATCAATAATAAAAACCATCCCAGACTGGATGCTGGAGGTACTAGAGGGATCCTCACAAGGAGTAGTTGAGGCACTACAGGTGAATCCTGCTTAGAGAACTGAATTTGCAATGAAACTGTATTACTTAAGTGTCTTGTCAAAAAGAACAACCCCAGGGCTGGGGTGATGGTTCAGTAGGTAAAGTACCTGCCAAATAAATATGAGGACCAGATATAGGCACATGCACATACTAAACCACTCACAGATACACCAACGAACAAACAAAAGAATTAAACAAAATAAATGGTCCCAAGAGCAAACTGCAACCTCTTATGATTGGATGTTTGTATTCACTGCCCATAATTTCAGTTACTAGGCCATGAGAAAGGAAGAATACTCACAAATACCAGAAGAGGACACCGTTTCTAAGGACACCTCTAGCCAAAGTGAGCTATGTGGATACACGAAGCAAGTGTTACACGTCATAGAGCTATTTTCCGGAGTTCTCATTAGCAGTAGCACAAGGGATGGTTTTGGAATTGACATTTGTAATCATAAAACTAGATAAAAATATAGTTAGACACATATGTAAGCACAGTCATTATCTCACTTGGTGAGCCAATCTGTGGTGAAATGCGCTAAGCCTTAGGAGAGATTTGAAGACTGTGTACTAAGGACAGCTTGGAGCCATGCAGATCCGAGTGTGGATCCAAGCATCAAAAAGGCAAGAAACTTCAGAGGAGTGATTCACAATTTGAATCACAAAATTTGAAATTTTGGTTTTCTGATTTCCGAAATGTGAAAAATCCTGATTGTTTTGGACAGGCAGTTCTGCCGATCGTCTTCTCTGTTTCTTCTTAGTCTGGTCTGTACGGAGATTGTTGCAGCAGCCCAGACAGGAAGTGCTATGTATGATCTGGATTTGGAATTTCAAAAGCATGTTTTGACTTGATTGATGCCTTTTCTATATTTTAGGCATGCAAAATACCTTAGTATTTCTGTTGCCTATTTATTGCTATTTTTATAATTATATCCTAATCAATTTCAACTTTTACACATCAATCTTGGAAAGTGTTTTGTATTTAGGAACTCAAGACAAACTTCAATAGTGAAGTTTTCAGAGTTTGGCAGTTGAAACAGTGCTACAAAAATGTGTTGACTTCTATTCTCTGGAGTGGAGGAATAAGTCGTGAAATTAACTGAATTAATCATTTACCTTGCCATCACATAGACCAGTTAGAGAATTCCTGTAAACGTGTGGCGGCAGACACCAACGGGGTCGGTTTTGCCTGGAGGATGGATTATTCTTTCTCCCACTGGTTTTGTGCTTCCAATATTAATCCATGTTTATTTTGCAAGTGTCACATTAACAATACAGTCGAACGTCTAGATTCTTTTAAGCTTCTTTGAAAAGCATATTCAAAAGTAAAAACAAGGTTTTAGGGATGCAAGGCTGGGAAACAGGCACAGAAGTTCACTACACAAGGGTTAGACACCTCCCACGGAGCCAGGAGGATTAATTGAACAACAGCAGTGTTGGGTAGTGTTGGACCAAAGGATGGAGACAACAGGAAGCACTGTAACCTTGAACAAAGGAGGAAGCCATTCCCAGGTTAGAATCTCAGCAGAGGATGCTTAAGCTGCCACTTAAAGTGCTTTGTTCCTCTTCTATGAAGTGTTACCCGTCCTAGGGTGCTGTTTCTGGGCCTCTTCCTGCAATATGACTGGCATATAGAGATATTGTTACAGGTCTCTGGATACCTGGGTTTTCATTGCCCAAAATATGTTCCCAAAATTAGAAAAGTTTAACTTTTATAATGGCTGAGGAGTTTACAACTTTAGATACAACTACCTAATTCTGAAATAACTTCAAACTACTTTAAAATGTCTTCTTTTCTAGCCTTCATTCTTCTAATGCACTGCATTTTCCCTAAGGGAAAACTTGTGATGTTTCCACAGAGAAAAAACTCTTTAGAGAGAACTGGAAAATTATAACCATACCAATGAGAACTAAAATCAGGCAAAATACACACACAAAAAGAATACTTCTCCTTGAGACTTAGAACTTCACATCTTAAGGCACAGAAGGTCCTCTGCCAGAAGCCTGCCTAACATCCTAACATGACATTGCCCCACGATCATTTTATCTGCTTTGTCTTCTTGGCCTTGTCAGTCTCTGAAACTGAGTTGCTTGTGTTCCTGTGGCTACTCTTTCATAATGCCCGTTTGAATGTAGACACTGTGAAGTCAGAGTCCTTCTCTCCCAAGCTTGAATCCGGAATGCAAAGGTCATTGAAGAACATAAGACAATGAATGAGTGAATGAGACGCTCCATGGAAGCTGGTTGACGCCGAACTACAACAAGAATGCACTTCTGTCAAGTCAGCACACACCCTTATGTTATGAATTCCTTGGATACTTTCTTGGACTTCTGCACCAAGTTTCTGGTGAATGCAAGAAAGAGAATATGGGAAGCAATTTAGAAGCACTTGTGCCCTAGACAAATACACTTTTTTTTCTTTTCTATTTTTATTGTTGCGTATTAAATCCAGAGCTTCTCACATGATAAGCAAATATATCCTCAGTTCCCAAAACAGTTCTTTTAATGAGTACTTTTATTTAACAATAACAATGGTCTATAGATATTGCCTAATTAAAAACTCTGTGTATATGAATAGAGACAAAGTGAAGTGGGTTTTGCTTCTTTGATTCATTGCCAAGGTTACAAGCTCACCTTAATTTGAGCAATGATAAAATACTATGCCTAACTCCCAGTCCAGTATTACTGCACCTAAGTAGCCATCATCATTATTACTGGACAAAGCAGCTAGCAATTTTGGAGTATCTGTTATGCCCAGATATACCTTGTGAGGTATTGGAGACAAATATGAATATGACCCACACAACAACTCACTCTTTCTAACAGAACCCCAAATTTTTAGGAAAGTGGCTCTCACTAGCTGCATAGTAAAATTCAGGACTATTTCACAAAAAGCCACTCCATTTTTAATAGATCCCCAACCACAGTTATTTTTCTAGTGGTGGCCATGTAACATGGTTCACTGGCTTCAACTGAACTGAAAGCCACAGGTGTTCAACTCCTCTTCTGTTGTTATAAGTGAAGAGACCTGTAGCCTCGATGGCTGATATCAGAATCTGCTGGCCAGAAAAGCATCCATGTTTAGGATAAGAGAATTTCTGAGAGTACTGCGGTCATTGTTTATAGTAGGATTTTGAAGTGTGTTCTGCAAAGGGTCAGATAGTGAATACTTTAGCTTTGCCAAGTCTGATTCCCATGGTTCTCATAGCAACCATTCAATTCATCCATTACCATGCAGATGCCACAAGAATGGAAGAATTCAGTAAAAGTTATTTTCAAATATGGACACTGATACATTTGCATCCTTGAGTCATTATGACCTCATGGAGCAAGAAATTACCTCATTCCTGCAGTTTCTCCTGCATAGCAACTCCTAGTTCTTGTAGAAGATAAATTATTTTATTACTTAAGCTAGTTGTATTAGGAGGGTTTAAAGAATGTTGTTATTAAAAATCAAATAATACCAAACTAATTAATTCTGCACTTCATACACCTTATTGCTTGTAAGACTCACAAAGCTCCTCTCAGATGCTATTAGCAGACATACACTTAAGATGAGAAAATAGAAACAAAGTTTCAGTTACAAACTGATACAAAGAATATTTGGCATAAGACCCTCTTCTGTATGGTAATAGAATTCTCAGCATCTATTTCTCAGCACTTCAAAGTGTGAAATATGTGTTTCTTCATTTATCTTCCAAACCCACCAGAAGCACAGGAAACGGAAGGGCATGATTACAAATCTTCAGAAGGGTTGGAAGAATAGGAATGGTGGTCTGCTCTTGAATTTTCAGTCTCAAGGTTACGCCAATCTGCAGAAACCCAAAGGGTGGTCTGCAGCTACCTTTGCCCATTTCTACCACTACGGCCATCATGGCTTCCTCATACAATAGCACTGGTAATTTCCCCCTAAATTCATGTTGAACCACTATGACCCCTCACAGCTACCAACACTTATCTATCAGCCATTTTAGCTGAATGAAAATGTTCTCTGTCGCACTTGTCATTTCTGGATCTTATGCAGGTGCCTCTAAGTGACAGAACCTAGCTGCAAAGGAGTCTTGGAAATACATTTCATTCTCTCTAAATTGAAAGGTCCAATGGAGACTAGAAAGTTTCTCTTCTGAAGACTGGCTGAAGGTTTTCCTCTGGATGGTTTGCATGTACATCTTCAAAATCTTTAGGAAAATGGGGACTCAGAGACAGATAGATTTTTAAAAAAATGTTTTTAAACCTTAAAAGGAACATTTCCTCATGCCCAATCTCCATCAGCTGAGCCAGAATAATGACTTCATAATAATTTTTTACAGTACACTTGAGGGAAAGTGATGTAGTCATTATTGGAATGAAAGTGGTTCATGCATATAAATCTTGCCCTTGGCAAAATAAATGATCAAAGCCCAAGCCAATGGGAAAGATGGCAAAACCATGATACTAACGGTCAAGTTCCAGGCATCACTAGGGAAGGAGTTCTCTTCCTTCCAAAAGAGTTTATGTTTCATGACTCAAAATTGTGAGGAAACCAGTTTTGAAATTGTGGCTACTGTTAATTAATTGGGTAAATGTTTAATTGACATAAAATATATCTTCAGTTATTGAACAGATGTTGCATTAGTACAGGAAAACATTCCAGTGGTGTAAGAGGAAGAACAGAACTGCTGTCCCATACAAATAGCACTCTGGGAATTCATTTCTAAGCACCTTACTTAGCATAGTACATGTTTTAACATAAGTAACTCCACTTCTCTCAATCTCAATTTCCACAGCCCTGAAATTTGGGGATAAGAATAGCCCAGGAAGATTAATGAGAAAATACGTGAGGAATGATTTTCACTTCTCGAAAAGCACCACACTATATATTCAGGAATATTGTTATTTATGATGAGATAGTGTCAGATGCATAAATTTGGGTTCTTTGAATTATTGGCATACAGGAAAACAGCGAATCTAGGTCAACAGAGACCTTTTTCTCAGACTGATTCTATTATGAATAAAACACAAAGGAAACTTTTTCTGACTTTCTTGGGAATAAAAATTGTCAACTTCTATAATTATTTCAATAAATAATCGTCCTCCAGAAGGATACAATTTTAAGCTAGGATACAATTTTGAATGTCCTCTTCAAGACAGGTGTATAGGGCTCACTTTTCTACATTTCCAAGCTAGTCTCTAGCAAGAACAACTGTCTATGTGTATTATTAAACAGGTTCCAGAATGCTGCAGAGTTTATTCCCTTGAATCTTATTTTAATCTGATTTTACCAAATTTCCCATAAAGTATAAAATAAATATCCCTAAATTTCAAGTCCAAGGAGATTGTAACTTTTCTTTAAAATTAGAGAGCTGGACTCAACTATGTTTGAGACCATCCAATAGCAAAACCTGCCTCAGGACATTGATAAGACAGTTGTCTTCTGCAAACCAGTTGATGACTGAAAAAAATAAGTTTATGTAAATTTTTGTAAACATATAGAGGTTAGATTGCAAAGTTCTTACTAGTTTGCTACAAGCAACCTATTAATCTTGTCAACAGATGTAACAAGTCAAAATCAACACCCGCAAAGTGCTATTTCAGTGTCGTTTTTTAAATTTTCATTTTTCAACCAATACAGATCTCCTTAGGTCTTTCAAGATAGAGATCCTATCCTCTTAACTATGCCTAACATTAACTTTGAAATTTTTCCAATTTAAATGTCAGTAGATAGTGAGTTACTAACAAATATGATTTGAAAAACTGTTTAAATTCTGAATCAGTGAATATTTTGTCCCCTGAGAAAGTAGCTTTCAAGTGTCATTCTCCTTTCCAGAATGTATTAAATGGATCAACACATTTGCACCATCCAGAACAAGATCAGAAAGGAGAGATACTGAATTGACTTCTGATACATTTTCTCTTCAGAAATGCACATATCCATAATAAGAAGATAATGGTCACTATGAGCAACCCAGTCACCAACTCTGACATATGTCCACATCACTTTAAAAACCTACTGGAGATTCGGCAAGACAGTTCAGAGGTTAAAAGTACATGTTTTGAAATAATGATGAGCATAGAAACAGAAAATAGAGAAATTTGATTCATTAAAAACAGGAAATAGAGAAATTTGATTCTTAGAAGTTGTCCTCTGTCACACACACACACACACACACACACACACACATACACACACACACAATTAAAGCACATACTATTGAAAAAACATAGTTATGCAATCCTTCTGATCCTTCTAAAAGTATGGTTCTGGTATTAGTAGGAATCTCTCTCTCTCTCTCTCTCTCTCTCTCTCTCTCTCTCACACGCACACACACACACACACACACACACACACACCACAAACACATACATACACAGAGACCACACGAAACTTGAAGGGACATTATGAAACAACCCAAAGAAGACATCCCTGGTAGGTGAAAAAGCAGATAAGTACTAGCAGTAAAAAGAAAACATGGAGTCTACTCCACCCCAAAGAAATCTGGTTTCTGAGCCTGCATGCCAAATCTTAAAAGGAGGCTGATAAGCTACTGAAGGTGACAGCTAGGCAAGAGCAAGGAAAAGATCACACAACCAAGACTAGGAAACAACACAGATGTCATTCTGAGAAGAAAATGCCTGTTTCCCAGAAAATGAGTCAGCACACGGAGATCTCGAGGTTTGCTCCATCTTCAATAATGGCAAGCTTTCACAGAAGTCAATGATCCCCCAGTGTGGGCTCCCTACTTGCAAGCACTGAGTTATATCAATTCCCTGTGGTTTAGAAGAAGGAAGCATGGGAATTGTGCTTACAAAGCATCAGTGGATGAAAGAGACCATCCTGAGCTCAGTGGAATACATGTACCTGAATACAACATTACAAACAGAGAAAAAGAGGCATTAATATTAACCCTGAGAGAGGCGGGGAGGGATGAAGGGAGAGGAGAGAAGAGAACAGGAGGAATGAAGAGAGGAGTGAGCGGAGGGGAAGAGAAGGGACCGGAGGGGAAGAGAGAAAAGGAGAGGGAAGAGGAGGAGACAAGAGGAGAGGATGAGGGGGGGTGTGAGAGAGGGAGAGAGGTGGGAGACAGTCGGGGAGAGGGAGAGGAAGAGGTCAGGGAGAAGGAGAACAAGAGAGTATCATATTATCAACCCATTCAGTGAACTCTCTAATTAATTTGTGTAGGAGCTCCAACTCTGTATTTGAGGAGGTAGAAAGAAAGACTGTAGGGAAAAGAAAGAAAAAGATACAAGGTAACTTGGAGGGAAAGGGAAAAATACCAGTTACTCTTTTCTGGTTTTGTTTCCTTTTTTAAGCCAGTGAATCCTAAACTGAGATAAGAGCTCTGACAAAATCTTCAAGAATTTTTATAATGCTCAGGAGGATGCTTGTATACGATTTGCATATAAAATACTGAATTTGGGAAAAAAATGTTACCTTGAATTCCCAAGTCACTTGTAGAATTCAGTATGGAATATTTCTTAGAGGGGACAGGGACCTATAAAAAACATACAGGGTCTTGACACACACACTCATGGGAGACGAAGAACAAGCTCACAGAACTTCAAAAAAAGAAATGAAAAAAAGTGTATATATATATGTTCCAAGTGTGTTTTCTTTGCAAGGAGAGGATGATAATTAGGTCGACTGACTGTAAGATTTGGGAAACAATGTAAAAGTTTACATCCACATTCCCACCTACATCCCACAAACTGGCTGATCAACAGGCGTGCCGACACCAAAACTGTAATTAAACTGTCATTCCTTTCACTTTACTGTTGTCTTCTCTGACACAGCAAAAACATCCAAAGATTTAACAAATTTACATTATGAGGTATTTATATATTAATGAAAGTGAAATGTTACCAACATAGAGATAAAGTGGGTTGGTAGGTGGAGAATATTCAAGGACTGTCAGAGTTTTTTTTTATTATTATTATTTGTTTTGTTTTGGCTTGGTTTGGTTGGTTTGGTTTTGATATTTTGTTTTTTGGTCAAAGAACTGTCTCCATGTTTAAAGAAGTAAAGAATGGCCTTGCAGAGAAGGAAGGTGACATGGATTGCGAAGTACATTTAGGAGAAGGTAAAGACTGCAGTATACAGTAGTTCTATTTCTAAACTACCAAGAAATCCATATCAATTCTACATAGTCGTAGCTAAAAAGCCCCCTTACTGATCAAAAATGTTTCTGTCTAGCCTCTTATAACATAAATTTACTTATTTCATTTGAAATTATTCTGTTATTTACTTAAATATTAATGATGTATTTAATTACTTCACCACTGGTAAAAAGTTTGTTTTCAATAATTTTCTATAAGCAAAATTTTACATGAAAACACTTGTAATTAAAATCTTGCATTTTAGTGCATTTCTAAAGGGGAAAAAATCCTAGAATGGGAATCATGGAGTTGAAAACCACATGTATAAATCATTTTAACAGAACATGTCCTCTTCCTATCCCTGAGTTATCCTATCAGAACCCCATTTATTGTGTATGTGCATCTGGGTCCCCACATAATGCAATGTGCTACCAAACCTGCTGACCTTTGCCAAGTCAGGAAACAAAAGTGGTATATTCTGGGGTTTTCATAGGACTTTCATCTGAATGACATTTTTACAGGATAAAAAATTTACAAATCATAGCCTCTCTTCTTTAGGGGCTTGGTAATCACTTCAGACAGTTAGCATTTTGTTTCTATAGAACTAACCAACTTGGCTTGAATTTTTTTCCTACTAGAAAGGACTACAACTTTTTGCCTGGCTAAGGAGTATTTCACATCCTATAACTTTAATAGAATAGACCCTTAACGTAAACTTCTCCATCTTCTTTTATTTGGCCACATATTCTTGAATTGTATTCCCAAACCTTACTCGTATCTTTTTCCCAGTAAGATCACATTTTTCTAAATCTTTCATCTATAGTCTTGTATGTTTCCATCATTTTTTTATTTTTAGCAAAGTGATTCAGTCCTATCTTAATTCTACGAACATATTTAGCTACAATTTTAACCATTTTGCAAAAAAAAAAAAAAGTTTTATTTGACAAAAAGTATGTGGTATTTGACCTTTCTTATAGAATGGTATCTTCCTTTTTTTATATTAGACAATCAATACTATAACAGTTGGGTTTAGGGGTTTGTTTTAGAACTCATCTATTTCATCTGACTAAAGATTCTCACCTGACTTTTGTCTGAATGTGTGGAGCGGGGAGAGAATCTAGATGGAACATAGATTCTCTTGTCTCTCGTCTAGCTGAATCAGCTCTGTAGATTTCCTCCCAAGGCCATCTTCTCTCCTCCTCCACTCCACTGATCCACAGCCACCACCCTCCAATGCATCACATCTGCCACACTGACCACAAAGATCTTTCCTGCTTCTCCCCAAAACCAGAGCCATGGATCGTCTCTAAACCCTGTTACTGTAGTTCTAAACAAACTTTAGTAGTACAGGGATTCACGTAGTTGTCTTGTTTCAGCAACAACTTACAGTAAAGACATTTTTTGTTCTATTTTTTGTGGTATCTTTTCTCGATAGCTAGGAAAACAAGTGAAATATCATCATTCTAACGAACCATTTAAAAGTGAATACATTATGATAGTATATTAATGAATATCTTTGACAGTATTTGGCTTCATGCCTTATAACTGGTTTAGTAGGTTGATCTTCTCTTTTTGAGTCATATTTAGCATTTAAATTTTCAAAATGTTCTCCTCAGTATGCATTTCATCTAGATTTTCTGGTTTCAAAGCATATGTTATTTTAGGCTTGCATATGCTATTCTTTTAATAAGGATTTTTTTCTGTATTTGTAACTATATTCCTTTATCATCTTCAACTAGCATGCAAAATAAGCTGGTGTGGATCTTCTCAAATTGCATTTTTCTTTAAATTATTGTGTAGTTCACATTCATTCTTTACAAACATTTCTGTTTTACTTACATATTACTTATTATTTTTCTATATTTTGAATGTCAATTTAATTTAAACTATGTTGCATTCAAATGCTTTAGGCATTGGAAAATTAGCTCAGAATGTTACTTTTATTATAGTCCACAGGAACTGTGGGTAATAGTCTCACTGTTAATTGTGAGAACTTTTAACACAAATTTTAATTTGCTATTTAATGCTATAGTTATTTTTGTATCTTGTGTATTTTAAATCTATATGAATAATTTAGTTGATTATTTCATTTTTCATTTAATCATTAATTGCATTGTAGCTCAAGGATATACTCTTATATCCATTTTCTATTTTGTTAGGTTTTGTTTTGATTTTGTTGAAATGATTAGTGATTACTTCATGGCAAATATTTTCTAAGAATTACAACAATGGTAGCAAACAATGTATATTTTCATTGTGGGCTCCATACCTCTCTGGGTTTAGTGAACCATAGTTGGTCATTGCATTTTGAAATCCTCTGTACTCTTAGTTTCCAAGACAGGGGCAACAAAGAACTATAGAACATTGAAAAGCAATTAAAAGAACAAGGATCTCTGTAGGCACTAAAAGCGGCCCTCTGGAGTAGATGTTAACAGAGGGAGAATGGAGTGTTGGCACTCCTCTTGCAAGTTCCTTCAGACATTCCTCTTTCAGTGGAGCTTGTCTGATGATCCTCCTTAAATCTGCCACTCTCCCTCTCCTCGCTGCATGTCTGAACTTCTTATTCTCTGTATTCTGCTCTACCTTTCATTCGTATTCATCACAATCTCAGTTGAGAAATGATTGAATTATATGTTTTAATTATTACTGACTGTCTACTTTTTCCCACTGCAGTATAAACTCCACAAGCCCAGTGATATCTGCCTGTTTGGATCTTGTGTATTGCTCGGTGGTTATAAATAGAAGTGCCCCATACATGTTGGAAAAGTGAGAAGCTACTTTATCACAATTCATGTGAGAAGAAAACTTGAAAAGAAAACCCAATGAATTCATACAAAAAGATCTGGAGTACACTCATCAAATTCTTGACAGTGATTTTAGAGTGCATTATAAAATCAAGACGGTCTTTTACTTTTAGTAGTTAGCTTTTTCAAACTTTATAATTTTTATATTTTAAAATCTCAGCATCGTGTATGTAATTGAAATGCTAAAAATTACATTTCAAATGACAAAAAGCTCTGAAATTTTTGTAATGTTTTGACAGAGAAGTAAGATGCCATTACAAAATATGAAAGTGCACACTAAGCCATAGATTTAGAATGTTGTGATAAGACAAGAGACATATAAATTAGAGAGGAAGGCAGATGCTTGATGGAGACTGCCTAGCTTATGTAAGAATACCCTCCTGGGGAATGGAGAGAAAGCTCAACAGTTAAGAGCACTGGTTGTTGTTGCAGAAGAGCAGAGTTTGAATCCCAGCATTCACATGGCAGCTAGCAACCATCCATAACTCCAGTGCCAGGGAATCCAATGCCCTCTTCTGTCCACTGTGGGCACTGCACCACACAGGTGCACTTGCATACATGCACATAATACATGCACACACATAAAATTTTTTAAATGTCAAAAAAATACCCTCCTGACAGGGGAGGCATTTCAAACCAGGGAGGAGAAAGTGTTAAAATAGTTACTGGGCAGGAAAAAGTAAAACAATATACATTTTCATCTGTATAGTTTCCTTTACACATAACCATGAAAAAAAAATATCTGAAAGAAACAACCTGTGGGAGGAGGCATCTATTTCAGCCACAAGTTCAGAAGATTTCTGTCCATCATGACCAGGAAGGCATCATATCATGGTGGGGAGCTTGTACTGAGGGATGTTCCATCATGGCTGTCCAGGAAACAGAGGATGCAGGCCAGAACCAGAACCAGGCTAACTTTCAAAGCCCTGTCACTAGTCACCTAATTTTGCCAGCAAGAGTCCACAATCTCAGTGTTCTACAACCTTCCAAAATAGTACCACCACTTGGCAACCAAAGGTTCAAACGCACAAGCCTGTTGAAATTTCACACCCCACCCACAAATATTACAAACCGTCTATAAAAAGAGAAAGCACAAGTAGATTTGTGGATATAGAAATGGTTACCAATCACTACAGGAAAAAACAGAAATAAAATTCTAAGTACAATACTACACTGAGAAAAAAAAAAGTAACTTAAACAAATATTAAACATAGTGGTTTGAGATCCTTATTTCATCAAGCAAAAGGAAAATACTTCAGTCCAGTAAATAGACCAAGCTCTTAAAATTACAGGACTGATTCAACTACACACTACTAGTTCGGATCTCCGACTATATGGTACAAAAAGACAATTACAGATGGCTATTTTGCACTAAGCGATCCCACAAATAAAGTCTGTAGAATTCATGTATCACACACCCAGAACCTTGAAAAGGCATTGAGATCGTGGGAACCCTTGGCCTTTGTATATGTGGAGATTTCCCACATTTATCTTTGCTGTAGCCTAAACACAAATCAAGGGTGCTGCTTCAATCACAGACCTGCACAAAATAAACTGGGACAAGAGGTGACTCAATTGACCAGTACAGGGAGAATCTTTCTATCTTCCCTGTCAATAATAATTAGCCCTTTCTGAAAAATGTGTTGCAGATACACAGTCAAAATGACCCTTTAAAGGAGGATATAATTTGGCTTACAGAAATCCATTACCAACAAATAACTGCTTGTGAAGGGGAAATACAACAAAGCCTCACACACTTGGAAGTGATAACCACAGTGAACCGCATCCTGAACCTGGACTGGGTCTTACAGAAGAAACGACCACATTGCCAATTAAACAGCACTTACTCAGGGAGACGACACATTGAAGGAGCTAAATGCAAAATTAGGAGGAGAAAGGGAGCTGCTTTCAGTCTCTTCCCCAGTCCACTTCCACCTCCACTACATGCCAAGCAAGCTACAGAAGAGAAAACCTAACTGTCCTGTAAGAATGATTTTCCTGGCTCAGTTTCATAAGAGACCTGAAAATAATATAACATCACTTTATAAACCAGACAGGGCTCGGCCTGCTGTGTCAACATAGAAAAATCAATCCATGAGTCCCAACCCCGAGTAGTGGCCTTTAGGGCTACTTCAGAAATCAATCCTGGAGAAGAATAAAAGGGCATTGCCCCAAGGCCTGAGAACATATGACTCAAATCACCAGCTGCAGAGGCTATTTCTCCCAAGGGGCCTCATTGCTTGGGTTCCAACTGGGGACTCACAGGGGAGGAACCAGCCTGCCTAGCACACACTGTCTTAGGGGATGATTGCCATTTTTTCATACTGCCAATGTTGAGAACCTATCTTGGGCTTGTACTGAGCTGAGACTGTACATGCATTATCTTAATTTCCACAAGAGCCTCCAAGGGCATATGTTTCTGTTCTTCCCCTAGACAGAAGGGGATAAAGAGACTTAGGTAAGTGAGTTGGCTGAGATGCTTACCCAGCAAGGGACGTCAGACCTTTTAATTGTGTTGAGAAAAATGAAAGTTTTTTTTTCCTCATATCCTCCTAGGAGTTTGCTGAGACCGCCTCGTTAAGGAAGTAGAGAGTAGCTTAAAGAATAGATATTTAGTTTCTGCAGTTATAAATCTAAATCCTGAAATTTCTTTCTTTGACATATCTTTCTCCTTTATATCTTTATACAGAATTCCCTTTGCAAACACCTGTGTTCTCATCTCTTCATAGGGCCACCAGTTACACTGGATTATGCCTCATTCTAATGGCCTCATTTAACATTACTTAACTTTGTAATGGCCATAAGTCCAAATATAGTCACATTCTGAGCTGATGGGGTCATGACTTGTATGTGATTTAGGAATGAGGGTCACAATATAGCCCTTACCAAACTTTGTAAGTACAGTTTTAAAAATTTTTTTGAAATTTTTTGTGTATTTCACACAGATCATCTCAATAAATCTTAATCATCTTTAGATTCCCTTCCCCACCAGCAGCCCTCTATCCCTCAACTGGAATCCATACATTCTTTCATCTGTGTTAAGGTCTAATGTGTCAAGTTAGTATCAACAAATGTTCCTCAGTGCAAGTTCATCCCCTGAGGTCTAGTCCCTCAGTTTAAGAATATTAGCCCTTTCTCACCCAACAGTAATCAGCTGCCAATATTTCTTCAGCAAAGCTTGGCATCTGCTACCCATTTCCCCAGTGCCATGCTGGGATTTGTCTGCTTGAGTTTGCATGGGTCTTGACCATGTTGCCAGCATTGCTGTAGGTTCATATGAGCATGGTCCCAGGAGCTTATAGGATTCCATTACCATCTGGTCACACACCTCACCTCATCCCTGGCTCTTACAGTCTTCCAGTCCTCTCTTCTGCAATGGTCCCTGAGCCTTGAATGAGTGAAACTTTTATGTTTTATAAATCAGTGAAGGGGCTGTGGAGTTGACTCAGCGCATTAAGTGCTTCTACACGACCATGAAGGCCTGAGTTCAGCTGCTTAGCACCCACATAAAAGCGAGGTATGGTCGTGTATCACATGTACCTATAACCTCAGTCCTGATGGGTAGAGCAAGGCAAACCCCCAGAGTTTCACCGCCAGTCAAAATGCCAAGCTCCAGATTCAGTGAGAGACCTTGGCTTGAAACAATAAGGTAGAGAAGTGCTGGAGGAAAACATTCTGGCCTCCAAAACCACATGCATGGATGAACACAACTATACACATATTCATACACCACTCAGGGAGTCACATAGAGCCACACAGATATAGACAGATACACATACAAACGCACATACACACATATCCCAACATAACTTATAGATCTTATAGACGGTAAATCCTATTGTCTATCTTCCTCATAAAATACATTATACTTAGAGAGAGAGCATTATTAAACTGACTGGTCTCACTTTGCCTGCTCCTGCCACTCTATTTAGTTGAGTCTGTAGATCCCTTGGCTAGCTCATTGCCTCTGACTTCTGTAGAAGAGATCTACTCTTAGCTAATCTCTTTATAGTGGTAGCAAGGTCTGTTGGCTGTCCCAAATCACTTTCCCTTCTATTTTGGAACATACTGCATATAGTGGTTTGAATGAGAATGTCCCTGATAGGCTCCAGGTGTTTGAATGTTTTTATTCTCCACATGGTGGAGCCATTTGGGGAGGTGCTAGGAATCAAACCCAGGTCCTCTGCAAGAGTAGCCAGTGCTCTTAAACATTGAGCCATTTCTCCAGCCCCAGAAATATTTTTAAAGGATATAATAAAATATATAGACTACATATAGGATCCATTCTTTTGCCAGAATACTTAAGTTAATAAAATATTTTATAATTTACCATAATACATACATCTAATCATCTGCTAAATGACAACATCTGGCAACAGACATGATGACAATTACAATATTAAAGTAGTGAGCAGTATGACTAACTTTTCAGGATATCCATAAAAACTTTAATACTATGAGCACATTTTTCTTTTGGAGGGTTTTTCATCGCTTCCACACATACCTCTTCCCCTTCCAATTCCTCCCATTTCTCCCCTTTCACTGCCTTTCCATTCTGTGACCTTTTCTTCTTTAATTATTGCTACAAATATATACATGCACACACATACATATATATGTAACCTGCTGTGCCCATTTAGAGGTGCATGTATGTACATGTGTTTAGGGATGACTACTTGGGATTGGATAACCTAATAGGGAGCTTGTCTTTTGAGAAAACAGATTCTCCCTCTCTCAGCAGCCGTTGACTGCCTGTGTTTCATCATCAAAAGGTAAAGCCATGTGAAATTTCCCTTGTGGACATAATATCAATTTGTGGTGCCATTATGCAGGTCTTGTTTAGAGGCACCCATATTATTGAGATTTCCTGAGTGCAATTTCTCTGTCATGTCCGGGAGATACTTTCTATCAGCAGGCATCCTGATCCTCTGGCTCTTACAATCTTTGTGCATCCTGTTGTACAATGCTCCCTGAACCTTAGATGTACAACTTGCACTGTAGATATATCATTTGGAGCTGGGCAGCCTAGGGTCGCTTATTCTCTGCAGTTTGAACAGTTCCAGCTCTCTGATCGCTGTAATGGTCTCCATCTTTTGTATAAGCTTACATAAAAATACATACATAAAAATATGTGTGTACATGTTTATACTGAAATATATATGTATATAGGTATATTAATGGAGTCATGCCACACAGAATAAATAATGCTCTCTCCAAGAGCCATAGACTAACAAAAACCTCAGTACTAAGCATAGGAAATCTCCTTAGAGTTGTTGGTCAGAGGGGGTCCCAGGAGATTCACAAAACAATACAGGCTATTGTCGTTGCCCTTGGTTGCCTCCCAGAACTTGAAGGTAAGACTCTATTGCTGAAGACTTCACACACTTCAGACATAGGATTTTGAAAAATTGAGCTGGAACTGACCTGGAAGCCTCTTCCCTGAGGACCAGCCCTCCTAGTATCAGAAGGTGCTATGTAGCTTCCAAGGGAGAAAAATAATCGACAGTCGTACTCAGCTGTAAAGCCTATGAACCACAACAATGACCAAGCTAACAAGATATCCCTAAAGATGCGATCGTGACACTTTTATCTTAAGGATAAGAAAAAGCTGTCTAATTGTACTTAACGTCTTTTCAATAGGAGGGAATGCATATCTGGTACAGTAAACCTAACCGACTATCCATGACTGGAGAGGTCATAGGCCCTAGAGAAGAACCGACTACTGCCCACTTATTTGAACAAATAGGATATTCTAACAATATTCTATATACTAACCCTTGTGCCCACACACAAGTGTAGCTCTCACCATTCTTCAAAGAAGCTTTTTTTTTCAATAGATGAATGTATCTCTTATTCCTATTATGAATAACATTCAAAGTACTGCTAGTGGAAGCAAGGTTTGTTGTCTATGTTCATAAATGAGGGATATCCTGAAGTGCAGTTCATGAAAAGTAAAGAAAGAAGAGGTTGTGCTTTTCTACAAAACCTTGGTACAGTACTTTAAAAATAGTCAGAGGGAATACAAATGGAAGCAAGTTCTCTATTTTCACTCTCCTTCAAGAGTTCTACTGAATTGCTGTGGATATGCCAAGGGCAAATGACTCAGAAAAAGCATAACAATCTGAAGGAATTCTGTGCTGATATTGTTGCTGCATGTGTCTAAAAGTCATTATTCCAGTTTAATGAAATCAGCCTGAAAATTACCGAGGAGTTATTGTGGAGATGGATTATATAAAGAAGACACTGTGGAACTCAGAGTAGCTGATGGATTAGATTGAAACACCCAGACTGTATCTCCAGAGGGCAACACCTCCATGTGCATTCATGTTTAAAATAAAATAAAAATTTAAGATATACATTTATCATTTTCTCTCTGTTTTCACCCAGTAGCTTTGTAATTATAATATTTTGCTTTATGCTTAAGTTTAGTTTTTAGTTTTCATGTGTGTGTTTGTATGTGTGTGTCTGTGTAGGGCTATGGCTGTGTCTGCATATACTTGTGTGTGTGTGTGTGTGTATGTTTGTGTATCTGTCTGTATTTGTGTCTGCATGTACTTGTATATGTATGTCTGTCTGTGCGTTTGTGTGTCTGTGCCTGTGTATGTGTGTACTTGTATGTGTGTGTGTGTCTGTCTGTGCATATGTGTGCTTAATTTGCCAACTCATTTCCAATATCAATATATAGGAAAATGTATCTCTTTCTCCTTTTCCAGTTCTGCCAGATGCTTCCCCATCTCAAAGGACACAGACACTGTTGAAATTAAAGTCTTTATTTTAGGGCTGATTAAGAAACTAGAGCCCCAGATCAATGCATCAAATATACCAAAATCCTTGGATACATGCCAAACCCTAAAGTATTTCCCTTTGATCTTGATAAATGAACTGATAAAATTCAGGATTATTATTTTATGAGCAGAAATGCATTACCCAATTCTTCTAACTTGGGGATTATACTACAACCTAACATTCTTTTTTAAAATTTTTATTTATTTCCTTTTTTTATGTGTATGAGTATTTCACCTACATGTATGCAGGGGCAATAACTGCATGTAATACCCATGAAGGCCAGAGTGTGTTGGATCCCCTGGACTCGGGTTGTAGATCATTGTTAACTCCCATTTTGGTGCTGGGAACCAGACAAGGGTCTTCTATAAGAGCAACTGTGTTCTTAACCACTGAGCCATCTCTCCATCCCCAACCTTGTACTCTTACAGCAAGTCTTATACTCAACTCAACAGGTCAAAAAACAAAAACAAAAAAACTCAACTTGCACTTAAGGCAAGTTAATCTTTAATCTTTAATCTCAGCACTCAGAAAGCAACAAGAATGCAGAGGCAAGTGGATCTCTCTGAGACTGAAGCCAGTCTTTGTCTACACAGTGAGCTCCAGGCCCAGAACTACAGGAAGACCCTGTCTAAAAAAGAAAAATGTCCCAAATAAATCAGGACTGTTCAGAGAATCATCATTGTAGAATTCAGCAGACCTACTGAAAGGCAATCACTTTGTACAAATTGCTCCTGTATGAGTCATAAGGGCATTGGGAACATGACTATATTTTCAATCAAGAATCCTGTCAATTCATATCATATAAGAAGTCCATTTTCTCACTTGTAATGTCCCTCAGTCTCCCAGATTGTTCATGATCCTGGTGGTTTACATGAACAAAAAGATTTACAAACTTTCAAAGGTAACTACTTTCACTGTGTTCCCTGTAGCACAATGGGCAACGGAAAGTGACCACCCCACTGTCTCTTGTGATTGACCCAGGGGTGCAGACGCCACTCTGCTACTCTTCAGGAAGTACTGTCATGCAAAGTCACCATGGCTAGGTGTGTTTTAAAGTGATTAGTGCTGAATCTTCTCAGTTTCCTACACCAACTGTGAACTTTCACTGTCCCCAGAGAACCAGAATCAGAACAGGGGCCCAGGTATCTGTCACCTAGTATAGGAATGTCTCATTTCTTCTCTATCTTTTTCCTTTTACCTCAGCACCATCTTTCTAACATTAGATTTCTGGCCCTCTGTTGCATGAGGGGGCATCAGTAATGAGAGCCGAGAGACTCATTAGTATCCCCTTGTTCTATGTTGCCTGCACCTTAGGTGTAGAGTTTGCATTGTAGATGTGCTGCTTAGGTTTGGACAATTCACAGACACTGTGTGACCAGTTGTGGTACCTTTGTATTAGTCTTCATCTGGTGCAAAAGAAACTTTGATGAGTGGCGACTGGGATACTTGACTATAAATATAATGATACATAATTTGCACTTAGTAAGAAATTACATTAGTCTAGGGATGAGACAGAATTGGGGATTTCTCTAAGATCTATGACCTCTTCAGCCATGTGTATTGACTATAATTACAGTACCACACATGAGTTTCCTCCCACTGAGTGGGCTTTATGACCATTTAGGTAGCTGTTGATTGACCCCAAGATAAAAGTGCCACTAATGCACCAATGTCATATGCTGTGCTGGTCATGGATGTGGTTATTTGGTCATGATACTGGTGCTGGGTCATCAACTGATATTCTCCCTGCGCAGCTTGCATAGTGTTCTGCAGAGCAATAAGAGCTACCCTTACAGGGAAGTGGCTTCCAGGTCAGTTCCAGCTCCATTGCTCCAAATCCAGTCTCTGAAGTACGTCCTGTCTTTAGCAATAAGGTCTTACCTTCAAGTTCTGGAAAGCAATCATGGGCTGTGGCAGTAGCCTGTGTAATTTGGGAATCTGTTGGACCACCTTGGCCAACAACTCAAAAGAAGGTTTCTCCTGTCTGGCATTGTTTCTTGTTATATAACCTTCAGTTATGCTCATGGATTCATAGAGATAATTCATATACATGTGGAATTTGTCATTAGATTGTTAGACTAATATGATTTCTTCTGGTGTTCTACACTAGCTAGGCATTATTTATCTCTCCTCTCTTTCTCCCTCCATCCTTTCCCAATGTAAGTATCCCCATTTCCCCATTTCTGCACTGATAATACCAGTCTCCTATGGGCCCACCTCTTTTGAGCTCCTTCTTTCCCTTATCCCCAGAGTTCCTTGTATAGCCCTCCTTCCCCCTCCCATTTAAATACCCAGTTTTCTCTATTTCTCCCTTAATAGCACTGTCTCCTACTAGTTTTCTCTCTCAGGTTCCTTCTTTCCCTTTACCTCCCTGGTTCTTTTCCATTTTCCAGATTCCTCAGTTACATCAGGATGTATTCTCACATAAAAAGGTTTGGTGCTAGGATCCACAATATGGAATACATATGTTGTTTGTTTTTCTCAGTCTGTGATACTTCCCTTAGCATAAAAAAAAGTCTAGTTACATCCATTTACTTGGAAATTTCACAATTTCAGTTTCATCTTTCTTTACAGCTGAGAACTCCATTGTGTAAATGTGCCACATTTTCCTTATCCACTCATCAGTTGAGAGACACTTAGGTTGCTTCCATCTCTTAGCTATTGTGAAAAGATCAGCAACAAACATCGATGTACAAGTATCTCTGCAATGGGATTTGCCCTTTGGGTGTATGCCAAGGAGATAGGTATAACTGGGTCAAATGGTAGGTTCATTTTTAGTTTTTTAACTGTTCTCCATATGGACGTCTATTGCCCAAGGATACTGCCCAATCAGATACTCTCAGGCTTCCTTCTAAGGTCTGGACCCCTACTAGCCAGCAGGCACAGCACAATTTTGGAAGCTTGTTAGGAGGAGACTAAATTCAGGCACTCTTCAGACAGTCTGGAAATGTCTGGACCCTGTGTAAAGGGCTGCAGAGTCTCTGCTGAGGCATTTTTAAAACTTTATTATCAGACATGAACCTTTGCTCTAAAATTCAAGTGAGTCAGAAGTATGTAATCCGTAATGTTACAAAGATCCATTTTTATTCAGATTCATTTTCAGAGGCTTGTTTTAACTCATGAGTTTCTATTTCTTTCTGGATCTTAGCACCCTGGGATTCAGGAATGCAGTTCTCTGATTCCTTACCTTTGTAATAGTCACTTTTCTGTTGCTGCGATAGAAACACTGACCAAGGGAACTTACAAAAGGAAGAGTTTATTTAGCTTATGGTTCTAAAGAGGCAAGAGTCCATCATGGCAGAAAGGCATTGCAGCAGAGAGGTCAGAGAAGATGCAGAAGCTAAGCGTTCACATCTTCAAGCAGGCACAGGAAGCAGAGAGTGACTGGAGATCCAGCAAGGCTTAAGGACTCTCTAAGCCTGTGCCAGTGACGTGCTTCCTCCAGCATGGCTACACCTTCTAAGACCTCCCAAATCAGTGCCAATACAAGGGGACAAAATGTTCAAATACTTAGAGCCTATGGGGGATATTCTCCTTCAAACACCACACCATTTATCCTGTACACACACACAGACACACATACACACACACACTCACACACACACACACACAGACACACACACACACCCGGAGGTATCCTCTGATCTTTATCTGACAGTTGATTCTGGTCTGCTGGTACATGTTCGAGCACACTTCAGACATGAAAAAAGTCTTCTCTGAGCATTACCTCTTCAAATACACCACACAATCATTTTCTCTCGAGGATTTTGCCACCACTCACCCATGGTATTGATGCCTCGAGCCTAAGTTCCTGCCACAGAGCTCATGCAAACTGTCTTACTTCCTCTGTACAGGCTCATCTGTCTTGTCTTCAAGTGCTTCAACCAGCTCTGTCTACTACTCTGGACAAGATCTTCCCTCCTACTGATCCATAGTATTTTGGAAGCATATAAAAAGTCATAAAAACTCCAAAACATTAGAAATCTATTTGTAGTTTCTGCTTTCCCATACTGCTTCCTTGAGCAGAATGGGAGGAAAATAAGCAGATCTAGGGTGAAGAAATATTTTGGATTAATATTATAAATTATTGATCTTAGACAGACCTAGAACACAATGACACGATTTCAGCTCCATTTTCACCTTGGGGTTACCATCTCTGCTCTTCATAAAGCTAATGTCCTCAAGAGTGGTACACAAATATCTCTTATGCCCAATTTTTCCACAGAATGTATCCTCTCACTCTGCTCCTTTCTTCTATGTAAAACAATTCCAAAAGACCCTCAGCAGTGTCCCTCCTTATAAGAGGAAATTATTCTCTATAATTTAAATATGGTTTTCCAGCTACAAATCTAATGGGAAATTTTATATAACATTTAATTGGGAAAAAATGTAAGCTTTCCAATCAATAATACCAGTATATCTATCGCCAAAAGGCATGTCTGAGGGAACAGTGTTGTTAATCAATGAAGAGAAAGCATAACTGCAACTCCAAGAATCCACTGATTATAAAGGATGACGCTCACTCAGAACCTGGTCTTCAGTTTCTCATTGTTTTTCACTCAGCCTTCTGTATTTACAAGTTCCACGTACATAGATTCCATCAACCATGGATTGATTATATTTGCAGAACTACTTCATATATACTGACCATGTGTTTTTTCTTGTCATCCTTCTCTAAACAAACAGTATAATAGTATAATTATAATTACAGTATAACAACTATTGTTGTAGCAGTTACATTGTGGTAGGTATTATGAAGCAATCTAAATAAAAATAAGAGAATGTGTATTAATACCATTATACTATGCCATTTTTGTAAGGGACTTAAGCATGTTCACATATTGTTGTCTTCTAGAAGTCCTGAAACCAATGCTTTGAAGACTGTAATGGGTAATTATATATTATGATATATAAATATTCTTAGATAAAGCATACCTTTATCTTTATCCCAATGGAGAGGTGATGTTTCTATGTCTGTTCCTATATTCTACAAGTATTGTCTTGAAGAGCAAAAGGAAAATGTTGAAAGATAATGTTGCTATTCACGGAAAGAGATCATAGTCATCTTCATTGCGAGATGCTCTAAGATGCTCTTCAGAGGCTGATTGAGAAAAGAAAAAAAAGAAAAATGCAAACTGTTAGATCTCTGTTAAATAACTGTTGTTATTGCAATTTAAGCTAATAGTTATTCATGATTCAGTCAACTATTTGGTACAAACAGATAAATATGCTCCCACTTGTTGGTCCCTGGGGGTTTCCTTAATCCTATCTGAATTTACTTTCTGTGAATTTCTGAGTAATCAGAAGTTATAGGTTGGATACATCTTGCACGAGGGACACCCATGGTGTAACTGCTTCATTTTTTCTTTTCATTTCAAAGGAAATGGTCCATCCAAAGTGGAAATTGTTGTGTTCTATTGGTGGCAGAGTATATTTTCCTCTTTGCTAGTGTGGTAACTGTTGTGGTTGTTTTAATCAGATAGTTATTTCAAACAAAGCAATCAGGTTTCTTTTTTCATTGCTCTCTCCCTCCCCCTGTCCTATTCATTCATGCTGTTAAGAAAATACCCTTGTTAGTAACGTGATTCATCTACTTTTGTGTGTAGCGGAAGCGGCTGGGAAGATCATCATAAAGGAATCTTTTCAGATGGTCTCCACAGAGCTAAAACAACACTAAAGATACAGTCACCTTCCGAGGTCATCAGTATTTGTGAGGCCTAATGTGTCTTTAGGAGATAGAGGGAGGATTTTTGCTCATGAGAACTTTCAATTCTAAGTTCCACAACCTAAGAGCTTCCTATATGTCTCCTTCTCTGAAGTTAAATAGAAAATCTAGCTTCCTTTGTCTACATAGCACATAAAATTCCTACTGGGACAGACATGACTCTGGGTTTTCATGTGGATGTTTAACATGCCCGTGTGCTACCAATCGGTGACAGGCTTTGGCTTATAGACAGCAATCAATCACTCCAGTGAGAATAACCCTCTACAAACATGGAACAGGACAGTAACAGTTTACTACAGGAAGAATAAATGAATCTAAGGAAAATCACACTATCCAAATAAGTCAAATCAGAAAAATGAAGAGAAGACAGAAAATGCACATGAATTAGTTTAAATCTGCACTCAAAATACTTTCTCAAATGCTGTTTAGATCACCTACTTTCTGTATAAAACACAGGTAGATTGTAAATATGGGTTGTTCCTCTTTGTAACAAGCTTGAAATACCACAGCTCAACTGAATATTACAGTTAACTGATGCCAGCCTACTGGTTTTAAAGAAGGAAGAAGCTATACCATGTCTTCTTTAACATAGTCAAAAGAAGACATGGTATAGCTTCTTCCTTCTTTTCATCAAAGTTAATGCAGTTCATGATATGATTCTTTTTCATTTTTAGACATTTCTTTTTTTCTTGCTTTGGTCAAATAGAAAAACATCTCTAGGAAAAAGAAACTACTGTGAAGAGATTATGTCATCTCCCTCAGCACCTATGCTTTACTTAAGAGGAATCAAAGAAAGATGATTTTTGAAAGAGTGTCAAATATTTCATGGGTGGTTTCAACTTGTTAAAAGTTATAATGTAGGCTTTTCTGTTCCAGAATTCTTCCAGCCCACATATTGAGAGCTCATTATGGAGCGAACTAACTGGCCTTGAATTTCTTGTACATACTTATACCTGAGAAATGTATTTTTTCAATTAGAAAGGACTGCCTTGCATAGTTGGGAATATAATCTAAGTATACAGACTCAGTCAAAATGAATTAATTAAGGGGCTAGGCAAATGGCTCATCAGTTAAGAGCATTGGTTCAGTTCCCAGCACCAAAAAGCAGCTAACAACCATCTATAACTCCAGTTCCAGGGGATCAGATGCCCTCTTCTGACCTCAATGAGCACTGCATAACACAGGTGCATTTACATACATACATGCAGGCATTACATAAAATAAAAATAAATATTTTTAAACAAATTAATCAAAAAATCCAAGATCCTTAAAGAAAATGAGAAAGGCACATTAATTTGAACCTTTCATGACAGATGAAATCCTTTGAAAGAAGAACTTGGCCACCAGGCATTTAGCTGGGATAACTGGTGAGCGGTTTGAGAGAAAAAATAGCACAAAGCAGTGTACAGAGAGCAAAATAAGATCAGCTAAAAGATGGATGGAACCCATCCTACATTCATCTGTGTCAACAGGGAAGAAGCATGTGGTACTCCTCCAGGTACAGTAGCATCTGCATGACTATGGTATGTCAGACACTGACTGGTACAGATCATGTCACAAAGCAGACATCTTAGGAACCCTGGTACAATGTCTTACTATGGACTTGCCTTGGGCTTTGTAGCCTAGGGACTGATTCACCTTCTCCTGCCCTTCCAAATAGCTAAACTTCCTGAAAGTTTATTCACTAACCTCACCCCTCACTGTACATTGATTGACTCGCTATTTGCTTCTACTAACTCTTACTCCTTTTGACTAATTCTATCTGCCCAACTACTTCTCATTTCGTTTTCAAAATACCTTCCGAATTGCCAGTGTTTAGGATGTCTCCCCTGATGTCTCCTGCACATGGACCTTTTCCTCTGTAGTCTTGTTCAGCAGACCTGACATGTGACAGTCCTCTACCTGGTAACCACCTCACTCCCTTGCATCAGGAAGTTTCAAGAGCAGAGATTATGATCTCTCTGTTTTAGCATTCCCAGCACAAAGCATAATGCCTGCAACAATGTAGCGCCCACTTTGAGAATAAATCAATGACAGTAAGGGCAGACTAAAACCCAAACAAGAAATTCCACCAACCCTGTCTCATCCTCATTTGCTGTTATTGTGATTCAATCATCTGACAGAAGCAACTGAGGGAATACAGGGTTGTTTTAGCCCAGGATTCCAGGTTACAGTCCTGTAGCACAGAAATCACAGCAGAATGAACTTGATAGAAGTGGCAGTCAGAAGAGGAGGGCAATCGATGCATTCATGCGGATGATCAGTATGCTTTCTTTAGTCTCACACAATTCAGGATCCCAGCTTTGGGAAGAACGCCCCCCACAGTCAGCCAGTTCAAACACAAGCAGGACAGTTACCCAGGGACTTGCCCAGAGGCCACATGATCTAGACAATCCCATTTTCAGACTCTCTTCTTAGGTGACACTAGATTGTGTCGGGTTGACAATTAAAACTAATCATCCTACTCCCTAACTAAAAAAGTAATGTAAGCACAGGAAAGTTCCTTGGATAGATGAGACCCTGCTCAAATCCTTAACAAGCACATGTTAATCTTATGCCACTATAGAACAAGTCTTCTCCATGAAACACAAGAGCCAGTCAGGATTATGAGGCTGGTAGTCCCTGTATCTTTGTTAAAACTTTTCCAGAAAATAAAGCAATTCTGTCTCCTTCATTTAAAAAATGTTTCCCAGGAGCCTTCAGGTTCCCTGGAATTTCTATTAATAATTCCATTTATCCTAGTAATACAATGTGTGTCAAACATCACAGTGTCTATGAGAGATTAATAACCTCAGTTTGTCTTGACATGAGAAAAGAAAAGATTGATGAAAAAAAAAACTTTGGGAAAGAGATTTTGATGCCAAATTAAGATTTCAAGGTGAATTAAAAAGAGCAATTTAAGACCTGGCACATTGCCCTATGCAGTTCTTTTTTTTCAGAGCCACACCTTATTCTCCATGTGTGCATTTACCTTGCATCCTGAGCTCTCAGCACTTAGATTCTATAGGAGTCCCTCACATGGCAAAGGCCTTGCTGTCAACCACAGGCTTTTCATCTTACTCCTCATTCCCATATGTACATAGCCTTCTGCCTCAGGTGTTGAGACATCGTCTCTTAAAGCATAAGAGCATGCCTTCTAATTCTGTTCTAGCTAGTTCAGGTTAGTCTCCTCCCCAGGAATCTCTACCTTGAGGAACTGTTTTTCACTCAGTCAGAACCAAGCAACTTGTGAAATGCAGGATGCAACATCCTACTGTGCAAAGATCTGGTGGCACTTAATATATGACAGAGACTTGAGTCACCTACCTGTTCCTATGTGATGATTGTCACACTGGACGAGGGGCAGTGGGAAACAATGAAGTGAGGTTTTAGTTACAAGGTGAGGAATACTAGCCAAAGGCAGGGATGGAGGACAGGAACAAAGGAAGGAGGCAGTGTGGAGCAAGAAGGTTAAAAGAAAACAACTGTAAAAAAGAAGAAAGTCTTTTTTGAGAACTAATAAATGTCAACACCATTTGTTTGCATAGGCGCCTGCCAAGGCATGTACGTAATTTTACATTATGACTTCTCATTCTATTTCTTAGATGAAGTGTTAGAAATTTTATGTCCTTAAAGCCCCACAAAAATGAGACCTTTCCCTGATAAAAAAAAAAAAACTATAGTCTAGAGTATTTATTCACATTGACACTCAGTGTACTTGAATTGATGTTTAAATCTTGACTGTTGGATACCCAAAGTTCGATGTGAAAGTGTAATCGCCATTTGATTATTAATATTTTATTCATAGCTCAAATTTCCATGTTATTTTCACATGTTCAGAGTGTACACACCTCTTCAGTTGATCCTCATTCTAAGTCTGTGCAGTTGTTTGAATGAGTTAGTGTGGTGGTTTGGCCCTATCATTTCAACACTTGGTCCCCAGTTGGTGGCACTATTGGGGAGGGGACAGAGCCCCAGAGCCCTTAGGAGGCGGGGTGGGCTTGAGGGCTAAGAGCCTCTTCCCCCCTTCCTGTTCTCTCTCTCCTCCCTGTGTGCAGTTGAAATAGAATCAGCCAGCCTCTGTTTCCGCTTCCATGCCTTCTTGCCATCATGGAATCTCCCCTAGAACCACTGGCTAAGATCAACCATTCCTTCCTTAAGTTTGCCTTTAGCAGAGCAACTGAACTGAGAATCTGTCAGTTTCATGTACAGATGAAGAAATTAAGGAACTGAGAGGGAGAGAGAGAGAGAGGGAGAGAGAGACAGAGAGAGGCTTAAAAATCAGTGTAAGGAAAAGAATGAGACAATTCACCCATAACACCAACCCCTAATCCCCGAAACCTGTGGATGTTATCTCATAGAACTATTCTGTAGCCATAACCAAGATCGTGGGTTTTGAGATGAGAAAAATTGACATTTTAGTGGGTCCTTACCTAAGTATGTGAGTATTTAAGATGTGGAATTTGATCCTTGAAAGGCTAGAGTGGTGAAGGGAAGAAATAGAGGATAGATGGCAATGGATAGACCCACAGATACTAACAATACAGATAAGGGATGGAAGGTAAAGGCCAAAGGATGCCAGTCACTTCTAGAAATTCAGAATTGCTTTCATCTAATGACTAGCAAGAGGATGAGATTTCAGTCAATACTGAATCCTCCCAACAACACAAATAAGTGTGGAGATGTCCTCCCATCCCCCACCCCAAAGGGTTCTAAACAAAATGAAATCTTGTAACACCCATGGTTTTCTATCAGAGACACTAGTGTCAGACTTCTAACCTGGAGAAAAGTAAACTGATAAACCTGGCTGCTTAAGGCTGCCAAGCTTGTGGGAACCTTGCTGTAAGAGTATGAAGAATAAACGCAATCATGCCAGTCCCGAAGATGGTACTGAGGGGCAGCAGCAAGAACACACCCCTGAGTCCCTGACAGTAAGTTCATGTCTGATGAAGGGTTGGTTCAGGAAAGAAAAGAAGTTCAAAAGAAATGGTCCATACCAGCAGGTCTGGCAAATCAAATGCGGGACAAGCAAATCAGAAAGAAAGGAAAGGAAAATCCGTAACACGGCAATGAAGAACCAGTAACTGAAGCCAAAGCCGGCCCTCCATCAGTATGCTCTTCCTTCTTTCTCTCCTGCAGCAGAAAGTAAGGAGGGGCTGACACATAGAGTTCAGCCAGCCCTGAATCTCAGAAGCAGTGCACACAGCACACACTGTAACCTCGGAGTTCCTGATAATTACTCCAAGAACCAGAGCAGAAACATTTTAGAAAAGCATTTGTCTCACTGTCTTTACAACATATTTCAAATATGCATTTTCTGGTGGACTAGATATTTACTTTTAATAAAAACTTCTAAGCACTCAAGAAGGAAAAATGACTATGTATCACCATCCTGCCAGGTCTGTCTCATTTTGCTAAAATTCTTTTATTCTGAAGTGCCTGTGTGTGTATCTGTGTGTGTGTAAGTGTAATAATCCTCATAACTTCTCCTGATATACTTCAGTGAGATTGTTTTATAAACAAAGATATTTCATTTACGACCTTAATGTCATCATCACACCTAACTAAATTCATAATCCCACAGTATCATAATAACCAAGTCCTATTCAAATACCCTTAATTGTCTAAAAATGTCATTTTGAAAGTAGTTTAAATTAGGGTCCAAACAATGTCTTCTGGTTGTATTTGCTACATCTTGACTTCTTAAAAATCTCTATCCTGAACTCCTCTTAATTGTCTTCTGCATGTCAATGTTTTTCTTCCTTATAATGGCTTTTTGATTTCTTCCTTTGTTCCTCAGAATCCTGCACAGTTTATGTAAAAAGATGATTAAAATTCATGGTATTGAGGGAAGGTGAGAGGCATAAAAGTTTAGAAGGTTCATATGTCATCATATTCCTTGCATACATTGTAAGAGCATATAATTGTCAAACACAGCTACTGATTTCAACATGCAACACGCAACCATGATTATGGCACAGAATCTTATGACAGTACCCACACGCACACACACACACTCACACATCCATGTGCACACATGTATACACAGAAACAGATGAAGATTTTTTTTTCCTTTACCAAGCTGAAATTCTGAAACCATAAAAGGAACTAGACATAAAAATGAAAACATTAAGACACAGAGTGAAGGAGTTATATTTATCTTTTATATGATTATCTTTTATATGATTATCATATGCATTCAAGGAAGAGGGAAAATGATGATAAAAAGAATAAGCTAATAAAAAGAAACAGTAAATCAAATTAACAAGTACTTCAAATCACGCTGACCTTTATACTTTGAAGACCAGTTAGTCGATCACGGATCTTATGAAAACAAACATGCTCCTTAACCCACTTCAAGAACTTAGTGCAGAAAAAGGAAATTTACAAAGCAAATTAAAGAATTGGGGGTTTTCTGAAAACCCAAAGGCCAGAAAGATAAAATCAAACTGGATAGAAATAATTCAAATGAACAATATTAACAGTAAGATTTATGGTAACATTAGATTATCAGTTTGGATTGTTAAGACAAATCAACCCATAACCTGCAAATAAAAGATATAACTGGCACTTATAGACACAAAAATCAGAGTTTGAAGACAGAAAAACAATATATATATGTATATATATATGTATTTATATGTACATCATATACACACATATATGAGGTATATACTTATCAAATGAAGATTAGGATAGTATAATAATTAAAACAATTAGTGTTTTAAAGACAGAAGAGATGACTGACAAAAGTCTTAATTCATTAAACAAATATAATTTGTACTCATTTGAGAAATTAACTAAATTATATATGTTACATATAATACATATATATATGTATATATATATACATATATATATATATATATATATATATAAAGTGAAAATCAACAGATACACCAGAAGGAATACGCAAATCTGAACCAGTAGTAAAGTTTCAATGACTCTTTCTCCAACACTGGGAGTAACAGTTTAAACAACAATGAGACAGAGAAAGCACAAATGAATAGCATTATGGCTGACATACGGTCTCATAGTATTGGAACATTTGAGCAAGGGAATGCACTGTAGGAAGCTCTGTTAGCTTTCCTCTAAGTCTCCTTCTGGCCATCACTCTGGGCACAATCATAGTGAACTCTGCCTTGTGTGAAGGGTCAGTGCTCTCCAGGTGGGAGTCAAGCACATTTCAGTATGCTGAGTTCTCTATAATAGGCCTGTGGGAAAAAATAAGTAGAAGACTGATACTGAATATTTAGAGGATGAACCTAGAAACTAGGGTGGTAAGAAGCTGGATGTATAGGGCCAACAAACTTTACCCCGAATAACTGTGTAACTCTAGGCTATGGCTGTGTATTACTTAGGCAGAATATTCAGCTTCCTCCAGGGAGCCTGATTTACTGATATCCAGAATCAATAATCACCTCTCAGTCTTCTTCCTTCTCTGCTTGTTTAACACACAAACTCTCATAGTAGCCTGGAGGCTACATTATAACTGCTGATTAGTACCTGATGGCACAATCATGTCCATTAAGGTCCAGTGCTTTGATGCCCACAGGTAAATGCGTTCAGTAAAGGTTTGTGTCATGCTTGAGTTACAACACCAAAGTCAGAGGAGAGAGTGGACAAGTCTCAGTTTCTGCACCAGAAGTCTTAAAGTCATGTCCAAGGAAAGATTTAAGAGGATCAAAAAGGTGAGACCAAGCCCCATGTGGATATGGTGGCACACACCTTTAATCCCAGCACTCAGGAGGCAGAGGAAGTAGATCTCTGTGAGATCAAGACTAGTTTGTTCTCCATAGTGAGTTCCAGGCCAGCTGGGACTACAGAGGGATCCTATCCTTCCCTCCCCTGCCAAAAAAGTGATCCCAAAGTTTTACCAGGACAAGTCTCAACCTAAAGGGTCTCACTCAGACTAAGGACAAAGCCAATAGAAAAGGACAATAAAGCAAAGTTCTGGGAGGGAACATGAAGTCTGTGTCTATCTTCATAGCCAGTTTACGCCAGTTAAAAGTCACTGTGGAGGACAGACATACTTCTGCCCTTCTAGAAAGCTCAGTTCTGTGAGCCCCAGTGGTCAAGAGACTGAGTGATGGGTTTAATCTGAGATTTATTTGCTAGACAATGCCCTTTCACTACCTGGCATACATACTTTGAAATATGTGGATTTTTTTCCTTTACCCTAATGACCCGGGCACAGAGAAGTTTCATGATGAAATAGACCGATGGGTACAATAAATCCTGAACAAGCAAGCAATAGCTTCTCTACCTCCTTCATGCCACCAATATGAGACAGACATTATATATAATTAGGACTTTTCTTTTTGGGATAAGCTCTGCCTTTTACATGATCTGGGAATCCAAATATTTTGAGTTATATCCTCGCATGATTACATAAAAAGTATAATTATAATGTAATTTAATGCTCGTGGACGCAGGACTCATAGCACACGTTTATGTGTCTTTTAAAAAAATAAAGAGTGTTCATAGAAAGTAAAATAAACTAATCCTTCCTCATAGTCCTTAGGCACTTTCCACAGTGAGTAAGATTCAGGGCTCTGACCAGAGACAGTGTCATCTACAGTACTATTTTGATTAGGGCAATGATGACGTCTGGGCAATGATAAGCCTTGTTTATCTATCTATTTAAGATGAATATGAAAGAGGCAATCCAAGTGGGGTTACTGGAATGCCACGAAGCTGAACTTTGCTGGCATATGCAACTATTTTATGAGCCCTTTATCCTGAGATGGCAACTTTGATATCAAGTTAAAGATTCAGTGGCCCTGAGGTCTGTGGAATTTGATTGTGAAAATAATGATTTGAATGGAGAGCCCATCAGGATACTTTTTTTTCTTTTTCCTCCTCTACTCCCACACTTTTAGCCAAAGGTATAGGTTATATTGACATGGTATATATTCAACTTACATGGCTTTCAACATAACAAAGAGCTGGGGCTGGAGAGATGTCTCAGAAGTTAAGAGCATTTGGTGCTCTCGCAGAGGACCCAGGTTGGGTTCCCAGCATATACATGGCAGCTAATAACCATGTGTAACTCCAGTTCCAGGGAATCCAATGCTCTTTTCTGACCTCTGCAGGCATTATATATCACAGGTACACTTACACACGTGCAGGCAACATACTAATGCACATAAAATAAAAATAATCTCTTGTTTTTAGAATGAAGGGCTCTGAGTCCATTTAATGTGAATGCAGATGAGAAACAAGGAATTAAGATGCCTCCTAATGTGGAGTCCACCCTCTTTCTCTTTGGGCAGAGCAATGGGAAAGGGACATCTCACAGGGTAGAAGTCCCCAGCCTCTTCTGGCTCTGATGGATCAGTGCCTCCCCCTGAATTCCAGAAGCAAAGTGTGACTATAACCCAATTACAGCCCAGACAGGGCTGGGCTTAGAGAAGCTGTATTCCAGCAGCTGTGACTCCCTCCTCCATTGCGCCTTGCATTACTATGTGTTTGTACTATGTTATAAAAACAACATGGCAACAGATTCACTATAAATTGAACTGTAAGATGGCACTTGGACACAAGAAGAATAAATGATCTTGGTTTATTTCTTAAAACTATATACAGCCATGTGGAAAATATCTTTCTTTTCACCCAGTAGGCCTTTCCATCTACGGTTCACTTGCTGCACAAGAAAGGCACTTTATACTTCATCCTTTATAAAACTCAGCTGTTTCCCATACATATCACCATTTTGAACATTGTATTTGAAATAGTGAGAGATGATGTTAGCTCCTAACAAGACAACAGTTTTTGACTCTGAACTAGATACATTTTCCCCAGTTTGAACATCTTCTTGTTACAAGTGGCCTCCAACTCAAACATGCTCATTACTTTGAATATATTGTGGCATGTAGTACCTCACAATGCTCAGATTACCTCTCTTTGCTCTTGAAAGAAACATGCCTTCAGAAACCTGGCAGTTTCTGACGAAAACAGCTCAGAAAACACAAAGCAGTCCTGTCCCCCTGCCAAGATAAAAGCCTTGAAAAGTATTTAAGAAGTTTATTCTTCCCAAGACATGAAAACGTAGCTGACCTTAGTGTTAATTTGAGTTGTGTCTGTGCAGGGAAAGGAAGGTAAGCTTCCCTTAATTGAATAAATCTCTTCAAATATGGCCAAAAAACCTACAATGTATAAAACTTGTAAAACATGCATGCATAGCTTCAGGAAGGTACAAGAGTAATTGACTGATGGCCAAGACTCTGGAAATACCAATACAATGTAAAAAATCCATGGTAATGTGTGAAAATGTGGGTGTTGATGTGGAAAACCTGACCTATGTGTTTTATCATGTGCTCAAAGGGTTGTTTATTTGTATTATAATAGCTTTTTCTTGATATGCCCCTTGTGACAAAGCTTTTGCAAAAGGATCACATGATGAGTGCGTTCTACACTAAGTAAAACTTTCTGAAGTTGCCCATAGTAAGTAGATAGACTGAGAGCTATGTCAGATATCTGAAATTATTCTTAGGAAACTCAGCTCATGCTTACAAGAATTCAGCAAGCAAGGGATTTCCATGTTTTATAGTACATATATTTGTCACGCTATAGAAAATGGCTAGAAATGCATCTGCCACTGTAATCTACGTGGGGTGTACATGAGCACATTAAAGTGTTAAGGCATGGAGTTAACCCTTCCCAGGGAAAGAGGTGACACGAACAAGAAACAGACAATAAAGTCTAAATAGCAGTGATTTTGAAACACAGAAGAGAGCTATTCAAATGACGGATTTTCTAAAACAATGGCATTTTACTCTCACAATCTCAAAGACCATTAATCCTACCTATTAGAAAGACACACGAAACATTTACAAAATGCAAAGGAAACACGAGGCTCCCTAATTGTGAAATGTTATAGTAACAGAATGTGAAAATAATAATATAAATTCATTTGCTAAAGTGAGAAATGAGCTGTCAGGGAAATTCCACGTCAAGAAAAAGAAATGATGTGGCCAGAGTCCTAAGAAATTTTAGTGAAGCATCAAACTGGCCTGAGAAAGAGTTCCACAGAGCAGAATGAGGAATAAAGGCCACAGGAAACCCGAGGGACCACAGCCACAGAGGCTGAACTAGAGGATGCTTCAGGAAGGGCAGGCCAAGGATCAAATAGCACTCAGAAGTGAAAGGCTTATGGCCAGGGAAGAGTCCCTGCACTTTCTGATGAGGTTGAAGAAGGGAGACCTAAGATCTAGGAGAGAGTCCTGGAAGCAATGTGGAGGGGGGGACGAAGGGGAACTGAGACGAGAATTTTGGCTCCAAATGGGAATATAGCAACAGAGGACAGCCACAGAGGAGCCTAATTATTTATATGTTCATTTGTTAAGAGTGGAAGGACCACAGAAGGGGTCTTAGTGCTGATGTTTTAAAGTTGCTAGCGATGAGAGAATGTTTGTGTCAGAAAATAACAGAAAAGATAATTAGCAGGGTGTGTTCATGATGATTGGTCTGAGAAACTGAGTCAGTTCCCCTTCACAATTCTTGCTTTCTGTGCGCTGTTCGTGACAAAGCCATTTCTCAGAAGTAGCCCGAGATGCTGAGGTCAGAAATCCCAGCAGCATGGTGGAGTCCTGAACTCTCCATGGAGAACAGGAGAGAGACACCCAGGGGAAGCAGGCTGAATACCCAGTCGCCTTGAAGGAAGGAGACCCTGTTTTCAAGGCTTCACAAGTCTCACTCTTGGCATGAGATGTGTGTCCACAACAGATGAGTTTCTGTTGTCCCTTTTGTCATTTAAAAGTCTTGGACAAAAGCTATTCCACAAAAACATATTGAATTTTCAGACACAGTGGCCCAGGTAACAATTTTTTAAATTCTCTGTTGAATTACTCCCAATGCAAGCCTTAAGGATGCCAGATTGAAGGAGAAAATGATTTGTACAAAATTATTTTAAGAAGATAAATGGGAGAAAAGGTCCCATATATTTACAGAAAACAATCACGATCATTTCCCAGCACTCTTATGGGATGTTAACAAATAGTCTGTTTCCGTTTCAAGCTTTTGTGCCCTCAACAACCCTGTTTCAATTTGTGTGTTCTCAGCCATCTGCCTCATGTCTCTTTCTCATTACCACAGAAAAGGGAGAGAAAAATTTTGTTTTGAGAAAGAAACATTTCTGAGTACCTCATATTTATAAATCAAATTTGTTGCTGCAAACTTAATACTATTTGGTTATCCCTAAAAAACAATAATTCAGTTTGGCAAATGATAGTTTAAGGGCTACTATATTAACTTCCAAGGCCACATCAAAAAAGGCACCCTAAGAGGTCCTCCAGGAGGACAAAGGTCACCTCAGATACATATTGAGTTTAGCATGATATGTTTTCCCATTACCCTAAACCAATTTTTAGTGGACAGCAGGAGTGACGTTCTTCTTGGAACAACTATGAAAAAGAATGAAAAGGAAGAATTAGAAGTAATGAGTATTGACAATCCCTATGAGAATTCTCTACAGAGAAGAGATAGCAATGGGTGTTTTATACTGAAGTGGGGGAGTATTAATTTTCTAGTAGCTGGGATAAGATAACCCAAACAAAGCAACATTTCCGCACGGTTTAAGGGTATAGTCCATGCTTGTAGGACCTGAGGCTGCAGGTCACATTGCATCAGTCAGGAAGCAGAGAACATGAATGCTTGTGATTTACTAGTTTTCTTCTTATTATGAAGTCAAGGACAATGCTCCCCCCTGGCAGGGAGGCTTCCCACTCTGAGTGTGGGTCTTCCCACATCTACCACCCTACACAAAGTAGTCACCCATAGGCATGCCCAGAGCCTACCTAACAAAGAGAACACCTCACCGATGTGCTGGAGGCCAGTCTCTTAAGTGATTTACTAGTTTTCTCCTTATTATGAAGTCAAGGACAACGCTCCCCCCCTGGCAGGGGGGGCTTCCCACTCTGAGTGTGGGTCTTCCCACATCCACCACCCTACACAAAGTAGTCACCCACAGGCATGCCCAGAGCCTACCTAACAAAGAGAACACCTCACCGATGTGCTGGAGGTCAGTCTCTTAAGTGATTCCTGATCCCCTCAGAAAGAAGAGTCTGGAGTCAAGAGAAGACCTTTTAAAGATGGAGATTTTGAAACATTTTATATAATCATAGGAATAAATCTAACAATGAGAAAGCAATCCATTATATGATAAAAGCATAATTATCCATCTTAGAGACACCAGAGGAATTTGGATAGAGAATGCTTAATGGTTGACATGTATCAGTCTTTAAGCCTGCCAGGAACCTCATTTGACAAGCTAGCATTTTGCAATGAAGGTTGGACCTTACCAGTGTGGTTTGATTAATCAACAGTCTCAGGAATGTAAAGGTCATAGGATGTTAGTAAATTAACAGAACGTTGTACTTAATATGATCGATGTGAAAAAACATCAGTGACAAGGCTAGAGGACATACAGTTCCTTTAGTCATAGTAATATACGTAATGGCAACACGTTCAAGGCACTTATTATGTGCCAAGTACTGTTTGATAGCTATATATATATATATTAACAGATTCAATAAACATCTCTGCAAACTCTCTAAAGACAGTTATAGTTGCCACATTTCGTACCCTGGAGACACAGAGGACTAAAGTCACTGACCAGCTGGAATGGCATGTGGGAACTGAGTCCAGTAGTGTAACTGGTAGTCCACTGTGAAGGACACAGGGAATTGCACAAAGCAAGAGTCAAACAGCTAGTGCTCTGCTGCACGTAAGGGCTTCAGAGGTCTGAAGAAGCCTAGAATCCAAATACTACTCTAACAGCTTGGTAATCACAGCCTCCACGTCTAACATCCTGGCAAAGAACATCAATATTTGAGGGCGCACAATAGCTTGAGTGTCAGCATTGGCTTTACCATAAATTTGTGTGAAATGAGTCCTAAAGATGATGAAGCAGTATTTATTAGAGGATGATGTGTTATTCGCCTTCCCAGATTGGACAAGTAAACCCCTTTCAGCAGCACTAAAGAGTTGCTAGCTTATTTGTTTTGCTTTGATTTTTGCTTTTTGCTTTTAACATGATCTTAGGAGCTGAAGTTCCTTCCAGAAAATCCCGTGGAGCCCTTGGTTTGCCTCATTTTGTATGGGAAAGAGGGGAGGGACTTGACAAACTTGCTTTTTATTATGTACTTCGTTGACTCATGCAATTTCCTTTAAAGAACAAGAAAATATGAAAAAGTTGAAAGGAAACAAATCCATGGAGAGAAAAACTGAAAAAAAAAACCAGAGAGTGAGGGAGAGAGAGAGAGAGAGAGAGAGAGAGAGAGAGATGGATAGTACGCCCATCCTGCCTGACTTTGCTAAGCACTGGGATAATAAAATCAGCTTAATTCCATTTCTGCTTTGTTGCTCTTTCCTGGTCTGAACTTGAACAAGTCATGAAGTTAGGTCATTAAGGGGAAAATCTGCCTCTTAAAAATAACTTAGAGATCATTTTACACATGACTGTTTACTGGACTACATCAAGAGATTTGTTGAAATTGCTTTCAAAGTGAAGACAAAATAATCTAGATTTATAAGAGTAAATGGAAGTAAATTTTTAAATGCGAGGAAATGAGGGCAGAGGAATGCCTCGAAGGCCATCTCCCAAGCAGCTAAGCACAGAAAAATCGGGAATTCAGACCTCATGTTTTCAGAAAGTAATGTTTACATAAAGCCACATGAGCATCCTCAAGGCATAAAAAACTTTATCCTTTTTAAAAATTGTGTCCCCTAGAGATGTACATCTTGATTTTGTAATGCAGAAAGAGGAATATGTGTTTTATGCTTCTAAAAGTTTATGAAATCATTTCATGTTCACTTCCACAAACACCTGACATGTTTATTCGCTTGCTCATGTGACAGCCATTCTCCTAGATGGACTGAAAATTCACTTGTGGCTATTGTTTGGGTAACACGTTGAAAAATTCAGCAACACTTCATTCCCCTTGGTGTGTGAAAAATTATTCAAACTAGATGAGATCATCTTTTCACCTATTTGCTACATGTAGTAATCCCTAATGTCCTTTTAGCAAATGTCCTTGCTTGGAATCTGACAATAATAAATTCTTTATCAGATGATGCAACAGGACAGACTTTACAAGCCAGTGTGCGGAATGTGCTCAGAGCCAAGTAGCATGCACAGATCCTGGATCGCAGAATGTTGCATGTTAGAATATTCACATAAGCAGCAATGTGGGCAAGAGCTCTCCCTCAGAGATCACCACATGGGACTTATCCAGGGATGGATTAATAACATTCAACCAACATGGCCTCCATGTTGGGCAACACTTCAGAATGGAGATCTATCAGTAAATGGAATAGTCTCCCAAGGGAACTAATGGGAGTATAATTGCTTTCCTCATTTAAAGCTGAGCCAGACAAAGCTTTTCTGGAAAGAGCCATGATATTATGCCAGGGTGATGGACTGCGTGACTCATGAGATCTCTTCCATCTCTAATTTTATAACATGAAAAATAAAGAAACACATTAAAATTAATGCACTTTAGCGGATATCCATCGATCACCCCCAAAATAATTCACAGCTGAAAGAAAGGGACAAATAACAATTTCCAAAATCTCTTACTAATCACAAGAATGCACTACTCATCAGAAATACTCTTTGAAAAGCCGCCACCACCTGATTCACGGCACCTTTGATTAACATTCAAGGAGCTGCCAGGGAACCGGCCTCACAGCTGGCTCACCCTCCAAGACTCCCTTTAATATCGTAGCTGTTATTCTTTGAAAAGGAAAAAAAAAATATTTTCAGCTTTTCACCAGCTTCTGCCATTCTTGTCGTTGTCCTTACTGTTATCATAGCAATACTTCACACAACAGAGACCGGAGGTGCCACTGGACATAACATATGTTCAATGCTTCTCCTGGTGTGCTCTGGCAGTCCCTGAGATACTCAACCCTCTTCTGGCATCTCCATAAAGCCTAAAATATTTTCTCGAGGGTATGAAAATGTTACTTGCACTTTCCTGTAAGGATGTTCTGTAAGGACAGGGAATATGATATAACTTCAGCTAACAAAGAATCCTATCAAAATTTATACCTATCTGAAGCCTGATCTTTTTATATATAAGTAACCAAAATAACTTTCACAACAGATTGACTACAGAGGCAGATATGAAAATCCACAAGTTTTCTAGGAAGCCAGGTATTCAGGGGAGATAAGGTAAATGTAATACCTTAGGGATCACCATTTTTTTGAAAAAAATTAACTATTTTTCAGTAAAAAATATTTATGTTGACCAATGATTGTCTTAAATAAACTGATATTTTATCAATGTTCTAATGTATAATTAAACATCAAGTGCTATGATCTATATGGACCAAAAACATTCAGTTTTTCAATGTCTCAATCACATTTAAAAGTATATAAAGTAGTTCTAAAAACAAAAAATTTAAGAACCATTGACCTAGAAACCTAATAATCTCTAGATGGATTACATGTCTCCCACTAGCTGATGACTCTGTTATTCATTTCCTTATCACTTTTAAACTAAAACTTCTAGAACTTTATCTATATTTGACCGATATACTTCATTCCTCAGAACTTTGATTTTAAAGTCATTAGAGTGGGAGTCGTGTCTCCCAAATCTACCCAAACTTCTCTTCAGGAACCAGTACTCACTATCTACCTGTGAGAAGGTCCCTTCTGCCTTCAAATCTTAAGCAACCTTCTGCTTAGGAGGTAGTCCTTCCCCTCCCACGTGTGTCTTAACACACTCTGTTGCTTCTACCCCTGAGGCTACTTTACCTTCACAGAAACTCTTATCATGGCTTGGGTTTGGACTGACTCTGACATCTCTCAGTTCTCCATCCCTGGATTATCCAGTAAAACCCATGACATCAACCGCAGCCTGCGTGTGGCAGCTTCATGTGTTTATAAATTCAATTACGATGATTCTCTTGGGCTCAAAACCGCCATTTCTACCTGAACGATCTCACAATTCTGAGTCCTCCTACAGAATTCATAATCCGAACTCCCATCCAGGCTTGTCGCTTTCAGCTCCCACATCCTCAAATGGCACCATGGTTTTCCCAAGCCCTCAAGCCAGAAGCTTAGGAGTTATCTTCCTATCTCTTTATGACACACCCTCCATGCATTCGGTTCATCAACAAGTTCTATGATCCTCATCTTTTATCAATTCTACATCATCACACTGCTCACCTGAGCTTCTCCAGTAGCCTCCTTGCTTTGCCTCTGCTTCCTCCTTTTCAGCTGTCCATCTCAGACCATACCTATAGTTATCTGTTGAAGTGTGAGTCAAAGATAGTCATGAGATACATCTGAACTTTCGGTGATGATGGCATTCACAATGGTGGTACCATCGGACTATAATGGAGCCATTGCCCAGTGATGTGATTTTCATATCCCAATGCACTATTCTCACGTCTGTGGGGATACAGTTATTAACAAGCCCACCCTGATACCAGTTATGCAAAAGTATAGTGCATACAATTATAGACAACACATCATACTTGGTAAGACAATAAATGATTGTTACTGCTTATGTACTTTATGTATTGGCTATACACCACATGATATTAGACTTTAATAGATGTTTTAGAATTATCTCTTTACATGTTGTTATGAAGGTTACTGAGCCCCTGAAAAAGAACATGATGCATTGCAACCACAGCAGACTCCTACATCTTGTGTTTGCTGCATCTCAGTTGCACTGATTGGTCATGTAAAGAGATCGAACTAAACCATATGCTTCTATAAACTGCAATCCAGGATATTCGTCCAGTGATGTTATTGACTCACTCACTCCTCAGAATATATTCTTATTAAGCAATGTACAACTATACAACCATCCCCTCCTCCAAATAAACCCTTCCAATTTTTCCCCGGACAAATGGTCTGGTCACTCTTGAGTCCCTAACCTGACTCATTCCCCGCTCTCTCTGTTCAGACTACATCAGTCTAGTACATCTCTCTGCTAGTGATCCAAGCCCATCTATCTCTGTATCTCCAAAATCATTTGTATTCTAACTCATGAGCCATCTCTTTATAGAGTTTTACTCTGAATACTGTAGCAAAACATACACCTATTATTCTACCTTTTATATTGCTTTATTTTCCTTGTTCTACTTGTCACTATCTGAGTGCATATTTATGCCATTATTTATTGTCATTTTGTGTCATAAAAGAACAGAAACTTCAGCTCCATCTCTTCTTCTGGAACTGGAAACAGAGCCTGAGGTCTAGTGGACATTATAAGAAATAAAGGACAACCGCAACAGCAAAGGTGAGAGCTCGGCCCTCTTCCACTGATCTACGTCCAGCATGGTGACAACTGCGTCTTAATCACCTTCATATGCTGTCTGAAGTGAGCACAATATTTGCAATCTAATACCTATGGGGATAAGTGTTTGATGAATGAAAGGAATAATACAATTAAAGCTTTCTATTTACAAAACTCATTCATGGCACCAAACTGGCTGACAGTCAAAACAAATAACAGTAGATAAAACTGCTTTCCTTTTTTGACTTACAAATCCTTGCCCTTTATCAAATACGCTGTCAGTGTAAGAGATATCATGGAAATTTGCCCTTGCTAACACAATATCCTATACTATTTTCTTAAGAAATAACATAGAAACCGAGAAAATGAGTGCTTTACAAGTTTAAAAAAGTACTGTAACTCAAATATAATGTTCTGGTAATTATCCTATACTCTAGAATGAGGATAATGTTTTGTAACAATTTATCATTTCTCTAGGGTTAGTGAATAGTAACAGAGAGTAGGGACCAAACTGGGAAACCAAAATGTACTATGAACCTTATCAAGTTTATAATCCTAACTTGGAAGGGCTGACTAGTCTAATTGAGAAAATGTGTTCATTTTTTCCTGCGTTAACATGGATTACTTACGATTTAGCTGAGCCATAAGGAGTTTCATAGAATTTGTTTAATTATGTCTGTGCAGGTACAGGTTTTCTTTACATGCACAGTGAGGTAGGGTTGAACTCGAGGAGCAGGATGATGAGCTCCTTACAAAGCTTTGTCCTCATTCCCTTCTCTTAAAGCTTTAACTTCAGACCGCGTAATCTCTGGAGACAGAAGCTTTCTCTCTTGAGATCGAAAAGCACATCCTGTCTACTTTCTCATAATCTGAGCTAGTCTGTGTTCAAGACCTGAACATTCCATCTACATTTTCTTACAAAACAGGTCACTCAGGTGTAGCTTGGGCCACGATGAGTGTCCTCCTCCCTGTGGGTGTGGAGGGCATTTGGTATCTTAGTGGTCACAAGAAGCCGAAAGGAAAGGCATGGCATGTGCATCCTTCACAATGGGATGCCCTGACGACCGTGAACAGGGTAGAGCCAGGGAGACCTTTGCTATGCTCAGTACATTGCTGTGATTCTACATCTCATTTTTTGTGTGTGTTTGTGAATTCCCGTAAACCCAGATTCGGTTCCAATGCACTCACTTTTTGGGAAATGTAAATGAGATGAAATCTCCTGGGCCTGGTTTCATGCAAAGCGGACAGTCTCTGGCCTGTGTTTCCTGCAGCATTTGTCCTTTGAGCTAAGGAACCCTGAAGCATTTGGTGCACTTATAATACATCAACAAGTAAATAATTTGAATTCATTGGTCTGTTGTTCAGCTTCTAAAGTGGGAAGGCTGTGGCTTTTAACGTAAAAGCATTAGTGCTCACATTTATGTCTTTTATGGTGCACAGCTCCGCAACCTCAAAAGTGGGATCTGAGAAGATCATGGAGATTACATACTTTCCTTAATGTCTTATGAGATCCAAGGAAGGCACACAGAAATGGGACGTTCTTCTTCACAGTGTGGGATACATTGCATCTTGATACAATATTTTTATAAAGTTTAATCTAAAAATTACCCACAAACTTCATTTTCAAAAAGGAAAATCTGTAGACAATATTTACAATTAATAAGACTCTACTGCCAAACACCAAGGAGAGTCAAGAAAGTAGGAGGCTTGGGCTACGAAGCTGTCCCCTTCCCTGACTTCATCTCCACCCTACACAATGTCTCACTTCATCTCCACCTTACACAATGTCTCACTTCATCTCCACCTTACACAATGTCTCTTTTTAACCTCTGACATTTTCTGGAGCTTGACTCTAACTGCAAGGCAGGAAATGGACCACCTGCAATATTCAGAGAAGGTTAAAGAAAAATTAGAAAGGAAAAACATGAAAGCTTTTTCTTTTAAAAATCTGATACTGTATGAAATTTTTTGGAAGAAGGGTTGAATTGTGTGTTTGTTTTGTTTTTAAATTGCCTGCCCCCAAATGGATGGCGAGCCTTGAGTTGAGTTGAGGACAAGTTGGCTGTCAGCCGGCAAGCTCTTCCTTGTTACACCCAAAGGGAATTAGAGGAAGGTTTGGAATTCTTCAGATCTTTAGCTTAGAGACCATGGGTAGATCCTAGGCATACACCATTCTACTGATGGGTAATTAAATGCTTGCTCAGTGACTTCAACTGCCCAGACTACATTACAGAGGATGAAACAACACCCCCAAGAGGTTACTAGAAAACACAGAGGAGGGTGTCCAGAAAAGCAGGCTGGAATAACTATAAGCTGCTGGTTTATAGCACATTTCTCTTTAAAGAAAAGGAGGTTGGCCAACCAGGCAATCTGGGTCAGTGAAGGAATCCTTTAATTTTCAGTTCACCAAAAGTAAAGGGCCTCAAGTGAGGGGAAAATACTAGACTTATTCTTCTAAAATTAACAAACCACAGTTAAGTAAATACATTCTAAGTACTGAGTCTTCTGTTTGTTTGTTTTGAGACAGGGTCTCCCTGTAGCCCCAGCTGACCTGGAGTTCAATATGTAGACCAAGTTGGCCTTGAGTTCATAGAGATCCACCTGCCTCTGCCTCCTGAGTACTGGGATTAAAGGTTGTACACCACCACGTCCTGCTACTATTGATTTTTTTTTTTGTAACTAAAGCAGTTAGTTAACAAAAGTTTTCAAAGTGATGGGTTTGATTTCAATATCCTTTAGAATGATGCATGCATAAACATGCCATTTAATTAATATGCAAGGCTATGTATTTGTTGTATATATATGATGTCTTGTAGTATAGTATGCTAATTATATCTAGTTATTTAACAAGTACTTCTACATCATGTCTAATTCTTCTACAGAAGAATTGGCTTGGCTCCCTAAATGACCCAGTTTGGTCCAGTCATTCTTTTTTATTTACATTGTAGTAATTATTGATAGTATCCTTTTTATTTTGAAAGGAGTCAAATTTTGGTTGATAAACTATATGGTCCTTCTTTCTATGACCAACAGCTTACAACACTTCATAACATTTCCAGTAACATAATGTGATAATTAGGGGATTACTGACAATCCCTAGAAAGGCTAATTGTGTCAAAAATTTCTTACAGGAGCAACCAGAGTGAAGACTTCAATGGCACTTCAGCAGTTAGCTATAGTTAAGCCTGAACCCAAAACAAAGGACCTCTGTCATTAGGTGCCAAAATAGCCGGTAAGTTTTCTTAAATTGCATAAATGCAAGTCCAGTATCCAACATTGAGAAAGATATTGTTTTTTTATGTTCTGTTTTCACTCTGCAGCATCAAGAGAAGTATTCCTAAGCATATATTCTGAGAAGTATTAATAAATCATAGCACCTTCAGAGACCAACTGCTAGGATAAAGCCTTTTTAGGAAGTAAGAACACAGTTGGTGTTGCCGAAAGGACCAAAAAAAAGATGCCCAAAAGGGAAAGAAGGCTCTCAAACACTTAATGACATCCAGTGAGGGAAAAAGCTGACTCACTCTGTAGATCTGTATTAAAGTAGCAATGACTTCTGTTTAGTACAAGGAGAATTTTTCTTACAAAATCTTCCAAAACTGGAACAAGTAACCTTGTAGACAACATTGAGAGTAATTGCTCAAGTGAAAGCTAGGTGATATCTGGTTAAGGAAATATGGAAAATTAATGTACCATTAAAAGCTCAGAATGAAAAGCCCCAAAATCCTTATAAAGTCCCTACATTATTATTCTCATGAAATGCTGGGCAAGTAATTGGGGAAAAGTCTCTACCACAGCATTACCATTGCCGTGTCGGTATTTAGAAAGGATTTTTGACTATTCATGCTGTCTTCTTTCTATAGCCAATATTATTATGCATCTATTTTTCACAGTCTATCAGTGATCAGTGTTGCTGCCTAGCTCTTTAGACATATAGATTTCTAAGGGGGAGCTATCCTATGTATATGAAGTCTCCAGGGTAGATGCCTAAGAAACCATAGCAGATATAAAATATGGAATGTTCTAAAAGTATGAATCTATCTTCCCACCAGCATGTCCTACTCCACCTGTGGGACCTTGGAAAGATTTCAAGTCATTTCTGTCTTTAAAAAGTAGAAACAGCCAGGCTTGGTGGCTCATGCCTTTAATTCCAGTACTCGGGAGGCAGAGACAGGTGAATCTCTGGGAGTTCAAGACCAGCCTGGTCTACATAGCGAGTTTCAGCCCAGTTAGGACTACAGGGAGACCTTGTCTCAAAAAAGGATAAAGAAAGGAAGAAAGAAAGAAAAGAAAGGAAAGAAAAGTAGAAACAGCTGGCTGTAATGGTACACACTTTTAATCCCATCACTCAGGAGACAGGATGTTCTCTGTGAATTACATGTCAGCCTGATCTATATAGTGAGTTTTAGGACAGCTGAGGCTACAAGGAGACTCTTCTCAAAAAAAAATGTTTTAACAGAAAAAAAAAAAAAGGCAGAAATAGGTAATTTTGTTCCCTCAGACATTATTAATAACATTCCTTGTTTTGAGTTTAGATGAGATCCTTTAAAGCATATGACAAAATCCTTACTGAAATAGGAAGATTACTGGTTCAAATCAATCGACACTTCATGAGATGGAGCTGCATTCAAGCACACTTCTGGAACTTGCTGTCATTGTGGTCTTGTGTGTTCTTCCTCATTTCCGGTTAGCCGCATGCTGCTTTGCAGTCTCTGTGCTGACTCTATCTATTCACAGCAGCAAGATGGAAGAAACTCAAGTTTTCTGAAAGGCAGTGAAGCCTTTTTTGTCATTGTTTAAACTAAGAGCTCAGCGCAGTGTCAAGAGGAATCATGTTGGACATGACTTGGGTCACATGCTACTCGTTGGGGAGAGAAGACATGGGGTGCCTGATGCATTCTGGGCATACATACTAGAAGAATTATCAAGGAAGAATAACTGGGTCACTACCTTTCAACTCAAAGAGTAAGAAACATGACTAAAGGAAAGATGTAAACACAATACCGATCTCCTCTGTTCTCTAACAGGACAACACTTCATAGCTCCTGGCCCCTGCTCTGGAGCCATGGTGTGTTTTCACAGTCTGTACAAGATATGATTATGAGGCACTAGGAAAATCCATAGCTGCTGAATAAAATCCAGTTGTTTTTTATGGAGTTGTATTGGAAACATGACCCTGTGTTGTATCTGGTTCATCACAAGCTCTTATTACCCATATCGTCATGACTTGGAAAATTCCTGATATAATTGTTTCCTCATCCTGCACTCCTCTGACCTCTCTTTGGAATGGCTCATTAGCATGCTTAAGGTGATAATCTAGATTAAAACATTCCTTCCATAAAAGACAACAATGAAAATCTACATACAGTACAAATACTAAGGTATAAATCACACATAATTGAGGTGAAAAGGACTTTTTCTAACCCCTGGCGTTTGGGATTTAACTCCCTGATCTAAAGCCAACAGGAGCTGAGTACATAACTCTTTATTATAAAATTCTCAAAAACTAAGGTCACATTTAATTCAAATGAAATTATCACTTCTTAGAAGTTCAGTAGATTTTATTTAATTCAGTTTCTTGATTTTCATATAACTGATTAATTCCCTTTTCAGTTGCTTTCTTGGTCCCCCATGCCTGCTTCCTTTTTATAAATTCCTTTGATTGGTTCATTAAGTTAACAGCTAGTTTTTGCCCTGAACATCCAGCTCTTAGGAGTACCCTGGTTAGATTCTCCCTCAACAACTTAATTGGAGACAAGGGAATTCTGAGCTACTCTCATTTCAAGGACCTTTAAAAATCCCAAAGAAAAGAGACTTTAATAGGCTTAACTACCTACTATCAAAGAGAAGTGATACCTCTCTCCTCTATGGAGACTCACTGAATATATATGCTTCAGATGCCATTCACCCACTCTAAAACAGAGTGGTTTGTCAATTACAGACTAGGTCACAAAAAGATCTTTATGTAGTAAAGAAAGAAGTGAAGACAAAAAGAAGGAAGGATGAAACTTTTCAGAGTGAAATAATGAATATTTTCAAGACAAATGTTCAACAAGAACTAGCTGGTAATATGATTATCACCAGCAGAAATAAATGACTGGAAAATATATACTGTCCTATATGCTTTATAATCAGAAAGTCTTCCATTAGATTTTCATGGAATACTTTACCATAACCACGTCAATAGAAAGTAATAATTCATCTCACCATATAACTGAACAAATTCTGTACAACCTTCTGAGATCACCTAATGTATTTGCCATAAAATTACTCTTCCCAGATAATTGGTCTTCTGACAAAGTCTTGGGGCTGCCAGGAGAAACAGTTTCCTCTGGATGTGGAATGTTAATATGAATATCTTTTCCCTGCTGCCACCTGCAGTTCCCAAGAGATCAGGCTTCCAAAGAGAATTCTTTAATGAAGGTGGTGAATTTTTTTCTCTTTAATTTATTTGGAAAGAGTTGAAGTCAAGGAGAGGGACTTTTTTTTTCTTCATCGATCCATTTCCTGTATTTAATTATTTGACACAGTTGACTCATGGCTGTGTAATTATCTCTTGGAGTGTTTAACATTAATGTAAAATGGTACTGTATTTCCAAGCCAAATGGAATTTTTATGAGGCCATACAACCCTTCTTGGCTTTACTTTTTGTTTAATGGTCATGCTGTAGCAAACAGCAATGTGCAATATGAACAGTTAAACTGTTCTCTTAATTATTGCATCTGGTTTACCATATCCTGCCCATCTAGTATGTTTTAATTGAAGGGCAGAAAAGATCTCTGGTTGATCATTGATGGTTTTAAATTGGCACATAATGATAATACTGAGTTCTGGAGGGAGTTCTTCCTAAATCTCAGCATATGTCTTTATGTTAAACAATTAAACCACATCTGGAAAGAGAAAGCAAATCAGCGCATTACTCAGTGGACTCTACGAGAACACTGATTCAGTGGGCTGAATACTTGTTACCAAAATAAGAGAAGGAGGTGGAGGAGGTAGTAGAGGAATTAAAAGGACAGAGAGTGAGAGAATGAAAGAATGAGAGGATTTTTGAACCAGAGAACTTTGTAGACATTTTGTTAAAGAAACAGGTGTTTGAAGGAAAATTCCCACACCGCAATAAATAGTTTTATATCTGCAAGGGCATTTAGGCAATAATGAGGAGATTTCATGCATCTTATGCAAAGGCACCAGCGGGAATTAGTAACAGAAGAATATAAAGACCTTATTTCAAGAAAGTATATTATTATTAGGATTTGCCAAGTCCCTTGTATGAGGTATCCGAACAAGAATCCACTTAGCATTTAAAAGAGACTCACTGGAGATGACGTTTAGAAAGGGTTAATCTGCCCTGCTCTTCCTATAGCCTGAGGCAAATCAAATGAAAAGTTACTCTCCATACTTATTTCCAGGTGAGAGTTACAGGGAACTTTCATCCTTTCATAGATGCGATGTTGGCTCAGACCGTGCTCTCCTTGGTAGACCACTGCCAACACTGTCTCTCACTGCCTTCAGGCTCTCACCTTGAATCTTTCTAGCACACTCTATAGGGATTGCAAAAGAGAAGTTCTCTCAAAACGGACTCTAGCTATATCACTTCCCCACCGAAAAACCCTCAGTGACTTCCTCCCTTTCACCGCTAAAATAAAAATCTAAATTTAACATGCCTGACAGTCAAACTTTTCATAACGTTCTAGTGTGTGTGTGTGTGTGTGTGTGTGTGTGTGTGTGTTTGTTTCTGTTTGATTTGTTTGTCTGTCCATCTGTGTGGTATATACCTGCACTCTGTATACATAAAGATGAACATACCCTTGTATGCACCTGTGGAAGCCAGATATAGATGCTGAGTGTATTTTTCTATTGTTTTGCACCATATTTTTTGAGACAGGGTCTCTTACTGAACCTGGAGGTCAATGATAGGCAGGCTGGCTGGCCAACAAGTGCTGGGATCAGCTCATCTCTGTCACCCAATCCCTAGCACTGAGGTTACAGGAGCCTTCACAACCAGCTTTTACATAAGTGGTAGGAATCAGAATCAGGTATTCGTACTTGCACAGCGAACCCTAGACCCACTGAGTCATTCCTTCGGTCCCACAATGTGCTTTTGTTCCATCTTTCCTCTTTTCCTCCTAGGAGCCCACTAGCCTAGCTGGTTCAGTTTTATGACTCAAACACCTGTACTTGCTTGGTTTAGTAATATTTCCTTAGTCCGAAGTCTTCTCTTCGTGCTTCAAGGAGATCTCTTCTAATTCTGAAACTCTCAGCTCAGTGGCCAAATTGTTTCTAAGCATTTCAATATAAAACGATCGTCCTTACATTCTGAGCAGCCCCAGAACACCCTTGTTTGCATCGATCATTTATCACCCCTTGATGTATTCCTAATTTTGTTAAAGTTGCTTCATGTGCAGATAGCTTATGTGCTCAGACTGACAGTTAAGTTCACACAGTCCATAAATGAATTTTATCTTATATATGGATTTTTTTGGGTTCTACTTCTCCACATTTTCCATATAACATTTATAACTCTGAAAGCATTTGACAATTCCCCCAAACTGTATTTATTCTAGACATTAAAACCCGCTTCTGAGGGAAGCAATAAATTTTCACTGTAGAGTGTATTAGTTTGCTACAGCTGTCATAACAAAACTACAGGCGGAGTGTCTTAAAAAACAGAAAGTTTCTCACTTTTATGGAAGCTAAGAGTTCAAAATGAAGTTATCTGAAGGTTGCCTGGCTTCCGGTTCCCCCTTCTCATAAGGACAACATCCAGAGTGGGTAGAGCCCATTTAATGACCTCATTTTTAACTAAATAAGCCATTTAAAGGCCAGTGTCCAAATATAACCACATTCTAAGGCACTGGGATTAGGGCTTCAACTGGTTAAGAGACAAGGAGTAATTCAAAGCTAAGAAGAGATTCAATAGGGAGAGAGTATGAATTGTGCATTAGCCCTCGTGCTTTGTTCTGTTGTGACTTTTTCTATATTTTCACATGGTTACAATAACTTAACTTATCATTTGAGGGAATGGAGAGATGGCTCTATACTTAGCAGCACTTCCTGCTCGTCCAGTGGACTGGAGTACTGTCCCCAGCACCTTTATCAGGTGACCCATAATCATTTGTAACTCCAACTTCAGGGATCTGACACCCTCTTCTGGTTTCTGCAAGCACCTGCATACATACATACACAGACACAGACACACACAGACAGACACACACACACAAACACATACACACACTAGTTTTTAAAAATCCTTTTTTTAAAAATAAAGGAAATTATAATTAGAGATATGAAATTTTCTTAGCAGAAAATCAAACTTCTTTGACTTTGAAGATACAATCTGAAAACTTAGGATTTCCCTTTGCCCCTCTTCTTTCCATGGGATTCGTTTCCCTGAATGTTTATACCACATCACAGCTCAGCCTTCAGGTCTCTAGTGTGGAATCTCACTTTCAGAAAAAGACACCAGTGAAAATTAGGAAGCAATAATAAATGTGTCGGTAAAGATTACTTTAGTTGCAACCAACAGTAATCCAAACCTAACTTCTTTAAAGTTAAAAGTTAAGTATAAGGACAATTTTAATGTATTAAAATTTGTAAAACTTAGATCTAGAGAGATGGCTTATGGGTTAAGAGCTCAGGCAGAAGCCCAGGTTCAATTCCCAGCACACACACAGCAGCTAACAACTGTCCATAAGTCCAGTTCCAGCAAATCCAATGCCTCTTCTGACCGCCAAGTGCATTTCATAGCATGCGTGCACTTACAGACATGAAGACAGTACACCCATACATGTAAGCTAAAAATTAAAGAAAAAAACAAAATACTAAAAATTTTGTAAAAATTATCAAATAACAAAAAAAAATGTTAGAATTTCGAGTTCAGAATAATCCAGATGTAAACTGCTTCTGGCTTTCTTTCTCGCCATGTGGCTTTATCTTCTGTGGCTGCATCTTTGCCCTCTCTCATTCTGTAAAGAAGGAACTCTGGTGCATGTATCAGAGTTCAATTCTGGTGAAAGAAGACATCAGCATTGCTTCCTGGTAGTAATGCCTTGAATTCTGAGATGTTTTCACATCAGAACAGTTTGGATTTGGAATACATCCTCATTCCTAAATGAAGCCGTATGGTAAAGAAGGTAGGAAGTGTTCAAGTCCTGACCCCTGGTTCTGGTCACAGAGATTTCCATCACATCCCCCCACACATACACAGGAGAGAGAGAGAAAGAGAGACAGAAAGGGATATAGGGAAACAGATAGACAAAAAGAAATGATTCTCCAAAAGAAAACAATTTATTTTTATTAACAAAAGGCGTGGCAGTCACAAAGTTAGTAAAACATTACAGCTACATACAAAGCCAAAACTACAGCCCCTTTGACAATAGAAAACAACTAAGGCTCATCAAACCACTCAGGCACAGAACAAGTTCAATGAAGGCCCTCCTTTGCATCTCTGAACTTTCTCCATAGAACACTATTTGATTGTTCTTGGTTTGCTCCACCAATAAGAATAAGTTTACTCAACTTTCAGATGCCCTAGTTTCCTGAATATCTATCTAAAAGTTGGAGTGAGGATTAGAACTGGAATTCAAGTTATTGAGGATGCCTATTAAAAGGAAAAAAGCAATTTGAAAATGGACAGCCACATTCAAACCCTTATTAATAATTGTGTCTCTGCTGAGCACATGTAGAGACAGATCATTAGATTCTCATAAAGAGTGATCTCTAATTGGATCCAGATGTGAAGGAGTCGACAGGCATTCACTGAAGAGAAACTGTCCCAAATAAAGAAAAACAAATGGAATTGCAAAGCGGAAGTTTATGAAGAATGATAGGCGGAGTGACTAGAAAGCCTTTCAGGCAGCTTTTAGACACACACTTGAAGAAATTTATTGTGGCACTCAGCATTATTACAAAGCAGTGCTGTCAAAAAATAATGGTGGCCCCTGAAGAAAGAATACAGTGTGGGATGAGGCATCCCAGAAAGGACATTTTAAAGATTTTAACTATTCTAGAGATTCCACTCCTTTTATTCATCACGTATGTTTAATATTAATCCTGTGGCCTTAAAACTCGAGCTACGTCATGGCACGTTTTTAATCTCCAGTTCACACTTGTGCTAAGCGGGGAAATTGTGTAAACACTACTAAAAGTCAGCCTTGTCTCCACTTAATGGTGAAGGTCTACATTTTTGTTCAAACAAATTCAAAGGCAAGTCTTCAATACAGGAGTAATCATAACCAGGTTTTGGAAGAAGACATCAGTCACATCAAGACTAGCCCCTATGGAAGCAGAACCAATAAATACAAATAAAGACAGGCTCCTGGCATAATGGTTGCTTGGAGGTGTCAGGAGTAGCTCTCCCCACAAAGCTAGGAAAAGGCAAAGTAAATTCTGCTCAGCTACAGTATATGGAAGAAAATTCTGGGATATAGTATCCATGAAACAGAAAAGCTGTGAAACATGAAGATACAGAATACTCTTAGATCAAAAAGAACTTTGCAACAATCACCTTGTTGCTACAGTTGAAATCGGCCAAATGCCAGAAGAGTCTTTCCACTCTAACTGAAAGGTAAACAGGAGATCCTAGCAACACTCAGTCCAGGCCAGAGCACCAAAAATTTTGATTGCTGGGAAATACTATACCTTAACGGCCCTGAGGCAAACTTGGGAAGCTCCAAGGAGGACAGTTGAGCACTGCTCAGGAGAGGGCCCCAGTCCACACAGTGCCCTTCCTTACCCATCCAAAGCCTATGAGGACGGATGGAGGTTCCGAGTTTCGGTCATTCATGCTGCATCTAGTCCACCCAAGCCCATTGGAACCTCCCCCCTACATGACCTACAGAAAATTGATAGCCATAAGACCTACCCAGATCTGCTGGAAAATCCACCCCAGCAAATATCACAAACACTAACTGGTAGAGACAACTAGTTTGCTACATACTCAAATATGTCTTTGAGCATACAGGAAGCATGAAGAGGCCAAGCAAATAACATCTCTGAAGGAATAAAATAGGTATAGAGCTGTAGACCACAACAGAAAGGAAGGTGATGGACTATATGATGACTTCAAAGCTATTATTCTACAGAAATTCAGTGAGATACAAGAGAATACGGATGAGTAGTGAATTTTGAAAACACTTAATGATTTAAGTAAGAAATTCTGCAAAGATTATTTTTAAAAAGTGTCACACATACACATTGGAGACAGACTAGACGGACTAGATCAAGCAATGAAAGACAGATGAAGGAGAGGAACTTTTGAACATGTAGTAGATCTTTTGAAGTCAGCAAGTCATACAAAAGTAAAAGAAGAATGTAGAATGTAGCCCCTGAGTACTAGTTGCTACTAAACAAACAAATATCACGAAATAGTAGCGGAAACCTTCCTGCATCTGGAAGAAGATGTATAGATTCAGATGTAGCAAGTTCAAAGGACAGTCCAAAATATCCAGATAGAAAAATTCTATTGAAATGATACTATATAGAAACATTCAAAAGTAACAGAAAAATAGTGAATCCTGAAAGGAGCACACAAGAACTGCCATGCACAACCCACATTAGGTTGACCACAGATATTTCAGCTCAGACCTCAAAGGGCCAGGAGAGAATGAGAAACTGCCAACCTGGGAAGTCCCAATCAGCAACGCCAATTCTAGAAATGAGGGGTACAGGAAGCCTTTGAAGAGAAACAAAAACTGGGAGTTGATCTCCATCAGACTAGATAAAAATGCTTAAGTCCTGAAAACACATTGGCACCATTAAATACAACAACAAAAACACCTTTAGTACATAAGAGACAAAACCATGGGGAAAAAAATGGCAAAAGAAAAATAAAAACAAAAGAAAGAATATGAAGATGGAAACATTAAAATAAGAGGAATAAGTCGTTACCTAGTAATAGGAATCTTGAATGTGAGATGGTTAAAGTCTCCCAAAAATACAGACAACGTAAATGTATAAAAACAGGATTCGATAGTGTATTTTCTACTAGAAATTCATATCTTAAATAAAAGTACACATAAACTGAAAGTGGAATGATGGAACAATCTTACAGCACAAGGAGAAACCCAAAATGGCCACAGAGATCAACACTTACATGATGTACAGACTTTAAGCCCGAAATTGTGACAAAGTAAAATGGTGGGGAGCTGGAGAGATGACTCAGCTGGAAGAGCACCCGGTTTAAATCCCAGCAGCCACGTGGCAGCTAGGAACCCTCTATATTCCGGTTCCAGGAGGGAGACCCCCTCTTCTGGCCTCCACGGGCATTGCATGACACATACACTTACATACATGCAGGAAATACACTCATACATATTAAATAAATAAGTAATGAATAAATGAATGAACAAGTGGTCACATATATGACTAGGCAATCAATTCAATAACAGAAAATAATTAAAATTATATATGCACACATACCAAAATATCCAACTATATAAAGTGAGCATTATTACATCTAAAATGAATAAAATAGTATTTCAGGATGTCAATATCTGTCTTGTGTCAGAGCACAGATCATCCAAGCAAATAGTCAACAACAAAACATCTGAATTAAACTGCACAGTAAACCAAATGAATCTAAGAGCATTAATAGAATATTTCATCTAACAGCTATATATTATAGTACACACAACAAGTCTCAGCAAATCCAAAATATCAAAATCATAGCATGTGTCTTCTTGGACCACAAAGAGTAAAACTAGAAATCAGAGGAACTTAGATATGATTCAAGTGCATGGGAATCAAGCAGAAATGTTCTTTAATGAGCAATGAGTGAATGGGATAATCAAGAAGGAAACTGAAAATTTTCTAAAAACAAATGAAAATAGAGATACAGCATATCAAAGTCTATGGAACACAACAAATACAATACAGACAGGGAAATTTACTACAATCAGTGACTGTATGAGTGTGTGTGTGTGTGTGTATGTGTGTGCACTGCAGGGTTGTTGTACATGTAAACCCACAGAGCTACAACAGCATGCACAAGACCTGTTAACTCAAAATAGAGGCCCAACATGATGGTTAGGTGCACAGGAAGCCCAGCCCTAGATGAAGCTCTCTTGGCAACTGATAGATGCTGAGAGGGGGAGTCAGTTTCCCTTATTAGCGTGATGCCTAGTAGGTTGGCCAGACTCCAAGAGGTAGACCCACACTCAAGAGCATTTAGGAAACACAGATTAGATTTTATAGGTCTTTAAAAGAACAGATGATATTAACAGAGCACATAGAGTCAGAGAGGGTTAGTAAGACGGTGGTTGAAGGTACCAAGGAGGTCTGACACTGACCAAGATAGATTCTATGGAATTCTCAAATCTATAACAATATAATAATGGACTAAAGAAGCAAGATCAAACCATTTAAAAGTAGGAGGAAAGAAATAGCAGATATCAGAGCAAAAGAAAAGAGAGACTTTGGGAGAATGAAGATCAACAAAAAAAAGAATGGCTTTTTCAACAAGATAAAGTTAAAACACCTTTAACTACAGAGAAAAAAGAAGAAAAAAGGACAATAGAAAGAGAAAATCAAAATAAAATCAGGGATGAGACAGTAGATATTACAATTGGGCAAGGAGGGAGGGGCAGAGGGTGAAGCAGATCCAAATACCAACAAGCAGTGCTCTATGAAATCACAAAAATTCAGCATAAAAAAGAAATACAGAGCAGACACTGGAGAGGTGGCTCAGCAGTTCAAAGCACTGGCTGCTCTTACAGAGGAGTCAGGTTTGGTTCCCAGCACCCACATGACAGCTAAACCACCTGTAACCACAATTCCAGGGGATCTGACACCTTCTTCTGGCCACTGTGGGCATTGCATATGCATGGTGCACTTACATATATGCTGGCAAAACACTCACACATGAAATAAAATTTTTAAAAGAAAAACAAAGGATTATCATGCACTATTATGAAGAACTAAATTGTAACCAACGGAAAATCTCCAAAACAAGATAAATTTCAGAATCTACCTTCTAGAAGAATTAAACTCTAGAATACAGAAAGTCCAAACAAAAAAATAATGAATAATGGGACTGAAAGAATAATAAAATCTCTCCCAACAAAGAAAATGCAAAGCTGAGAGTTAGATGGTTTGGGTATGAAATGGGACCAAACATTTGCAGAAGAACTAATAGCAATGTTTTTCAAATTTTTCCAAAACAAGTGAAAGGGAAGGATGTCTTCCAAGCTCACTCTATAAAAGCAGCATGAACTTGACAATGAAAGTAGACAACTATACTGCAACAGTGTTTCAGTACCAGAACAGTGTTCATGAGTACAGATGGAAAAATGCTAGCGAATTGAATCCATAAGCCAAATAACTTGAGCTTCTGTAAGTTGCCTTGGTCATAGTGTCTTAACAGAGTAACAGAAAAGTAACTAATACATAAGGTATATGAGAATGTATAACCTAATAAGACTATGTATTACAGACTCGGGGCCAACTTCACACTGATTGAGGGAAAGCTAAAAGTATTTTCTCTCTAATAACTGAAACAAGACAAAGGTATCCATGACCTAGAAGATGACACATAGCAGTGAAATAGATCAGTGCCCAGATGACCCAAAAGCACATTTGGGGAAAAGATAGCCTCCTCCCCAAGGGTGTTAGAAAGACTGTATATTCATATGCACAAGAATGACACTAGACCCTTCTCTATAATATACAAAAATTAAGCTAAAAAGGGATCAAAGACCTAAATGTATTACATCAAACTTTGAAACTACTAGATTCAACCATAGTAGAAACACTTTAAGACATAAATATGGAACATAATTTTTTTATATTTTGTTTATTTCTATTATTTTATGTGTATGAATTTATTCTCTACATACATGTAAATGCACCCATGTCATGTAATGCCTGCAGAGCTCAGAAGAGGGTATCAGATCCCCTGGAACTGGAGTTATTGATGGTTGTTAGTCACCGTGTCGGCACTGGGATTCAAACCTGGGTCCTCTGCAGGAGCAGCCAGTGCTCTTAACTGCTGAACCATCTCAAGATGTCCAACCTCAAGAATATAATTTTTAGTTAAGCCTGAAAAAGCAAAAATTCACAATTGGAACCCTGTCAAACTAAGAACCTTCTGTATAGCAAAGAACAGCCAAGAGTAGTCAGAATACAGAAAAGGAGAACACATTAACAAAGTATCCATTAAATATGGGTCAAAACCCAAAATGAATAACGGAGCTGAGAGAAGTGTTCTCAAAAGGAGTAACAACAAACATCCCTGGTTTGAAAAACGGCAAAATATTTGACTCAGTATACAGTGTGTTGGTCAGGCCTTCCATCAGTGAGTGACAAAAGTCCTAACATACACGATTTAAAAGGGGAGAAAATATTTATTTTGCACTTAGTCCCATGGGTAAGGTCCACAGTCACTTGAGCCTATAGTCTTAGGCAGAACCTCATTGCAATGGGAGCCTGTGGTGGAAGAAGTTCTACCCCTCAATGTAAACGAGAAGCAGAGAAAGAAGGGGCTGAGGATGAGGACAACCTCAAAAGGCATGTCCCTTGTGACCTGCGTCCTCCAATGAAGCCTCGATTCAGAAACTTGCCACCATCTTCCAAATAGCACCACTATCTGAATGCCAAGTGTCTAACATGCTTTGGGAAATACTTTTATTTTCAGACCACAACATTTGCTCCTGGCACCCAAAGTTGCATCACCATCTCACAGTATGTAAAGCATTTAGTCCATTTCCAAGAGTCCCACATTTCTGAAAGTTCCAGTATTGTTAAAAAGTACAAATTCAAAGTCTTTCCTGGGAAACAAGACAAAATATGAACACCTGTAAAATAAAATTTTTTTTAAAAATGACACTAGATGCTTCAGAAAAACAGTGACACAGAGATAACATTGACATTCCAAAACTGGGCAACAAAATAAGAAAGAGTAGGATCAGAGGTAGGCCAGAACCCAGGAGGGCAGACCCTAAAACCTCTAACTCCCGGAATGTCATTGGGTACAAGGTGCATCATGATGCGGTGAGCCTGAGAGGACAGCCACCCCCATAGACTTGCAGTTTTCACACCACATGGTGTTTCTGACTGCCTGGCTCATCTTCCTGACTGCATCATACCTTGGCAGGCATTCTGCATTCCTGGTATCCCCAATATCTAGAAGTCACTGAAGGTTACAAGTCATCTCAGAGCAACCTTACATACTGCTCTCTCAGAAGATGTCAGCTGATTTACTGACTGCTACACATTGCCTGGCCCTCCTTTGAAGTTGAAATGATACCTTGTCACTCTTTCTTTCTGCATGCTTGTAAAATGAACAGCACACAGAAAATGCCAAGCTCTGATGCCAGCCTGAGCAGCAGCCGGGTGGGGTTGATCACTGCTGAGGTGACACTGAGCACCTGGTTATCTGGACATGAAAAAACTCTTCCATGGGTGGCTTGGTGTATGCTGAGCACTCTGAAATTTTCTTCTCAAAGTCTTTCAAACAACTTAAAATATTTCTACCACTGAGTACAAGTTGGGTGGGGTCTAGGCAAGTCCTGAAACACATCACATTTGTGTTGGCTTCTTTTTAACAATCTTGCTATCTTAAGGAATCATGCCTTCCATGAGCCTTTATGACTGAACTACAGATTGTTCAAGTCTCTCACCAGAACGAGATAAAAGTAGACAATAATAATCATGCTGTAGCCTGAGTGCTGCACAGCACCAGAAGTTCTTCTACCAAATTAATTATTTCATCAGTTTTAGACTTGACCTCTATCAAAGTCTCAAAGAAAAGACAAAATATACTCACGTTCATTGTCAGCCTATAACATGAGTGTCCACTAGTCTGTGTCCCAGTGGAATCCTTGTTTCCTTCTAAAACCTCATGAGCTCCTATCAGCATCACATTCTCTTAAGTTTCCACCAGGATCTCCCAATACACTCTTCTTACAGCAGTCTGGACATTTTCCAGCCCATTTCTCTAAACTATTATCAAAAATTCCTCCCACAAACCAGTAAGCACCACAGACTCAGATTTTAGTGGTAGCTGCAAGCTCCATTTCTCTAGACTGTTAGTCAGACTTTACATCACAGGAAGAGCTTCACAATGTCAGGAGTATATAGCAGAGGTGATTATTCATCTTATGGTAAGCTAAAGAAGAGCAAAGAAAAGAGACTGAGTACCAGGTATAACCTTCAAAGTAATGTCTCCAGTGATCTACTTCCTCCTGAAACTTCCTGTCAGAATAGAACCACCCTCTGAGGACATATACAAAACAATAGCCTATAGGGGACATTTAATATTCAAACTATAACAACATCTTTCAAAAGGTGATACATTATGACCAATAAGCATATGAGCAAACAAAAAACTTCAACATCACCAATCATTAGGAAAATGCAAAACAAATCATAATGCACTTAAATACTAGCTCATTCCAGTTAGAATGGCCACTATGAAAATAAAAAATAATGACAAAAAATGTTGGGGAATATGAAGAAATGTGAAATTCCTATGTCTTGCAGGTAGAACTGTGAATTATTCTAGGAAGAAAAGAGTATTAAGATTCCTCCAGCACACCGAAGTAGAAGTGTCAAATGATTTACCTATTGTGCTATTGTGTGGAAATCCATAGAATCTGCTTATAAAAGAGATATAGCTGCACTCCCATATTTATTGTAACACTATGCATAAGAGTCATTACGTGAAATCATCTGACATACTAATAAACAGATCAATAGATTAAAAAGTAATATTTACGCATATTGTGCCACTGGGTCAATAAGTTTAGCACCTATCTTGAGACCTATAGCGTACTAAGCAGTTTATGGGGATTTGGGTCACCCAGAAGAGTCACAAGATATAAGGAAAAGGAACAGATTTTGGTCAAAAACTAAGAACTTAATAAAAAGTATACAGGGATCAGTAGATAGAAGCAATTAGTTGAGAAAAAAGGATGATATAATTGAATGTCATGCAACTTAGTGGAGCAGTGTGTGTGTGTGTGTGTGTGTGTGTGTGTGTGTGTGTGTGTGCGTGTGAGAGAGAGAGAGAGAGAGAGAGAGAGAGAGAAAATAGAGACAGAGAACAAGATGAAAAATCTCACCTCCTGTCCCACACAACACAATAATGTTCCATCCATGGCAGTGCATGCATGAATGATGTTTCTCTTTTCATTGACTACTATATGAATACAGTTAAAGTATTTATCCATTCACCCACAGAGAGGCACTTTTACATTGGGTGATTTTAAATAAAACCACTTTAAGTAAGTTTTCTCACTTGTTTTTCATGTGGATTTAAATTTTTATTTCTCTTGGTTAAATACCTGGTCTTTCTCCTGATATGTGATATACATCAGACATCTGTGTACAAGAATCTGCTGAGCTGCCTTTTAAGGCTGTTATCCTACCCTGCGTTTTCATCAGCAATATACTGGCGCTTCAGTTGTTCTGCAAGCTTAGGTTTGTAGTGGTATGTCATTACATTTTTTTTCTTGGAAATTTCTGTTGTATCTAATACATTTCTAGTATCCTATCATGTACACCTGCTTTGGATTTGAATGTTCCACCTTGACAGGCTGGATTCAAGAACGGCAGAACCATTGTGATAAAGAAGTTAGATAGTCGAATCTTTATTTTTATTCTGTGGATAAACCTTCATCAAGAGGGTGGGGGAGACAATAGGAAACAAAGACCATGTGGAAACTAAACTAGAAGGCTGCCTTGCTTCAAGACACACCCATCTGTGAGAACAGAACCTTGGAAGTGGGATGATACACCAGAATTAATAGCCCAGAGATATAGATCAGCAAGAATATTGAGCCATGCTAATTAACCCCAAAAAAGAGGCATATACAGCTACCAATTGTTCTTTAGTAACTCAAAGACCAATCAGATTCAGAGCTCTCATCCCTTTCTGCTTTCTTCATTTCTTTCTCTTTGTCATGATCAACACAAATATTTATTTAACAATTATTAAGTACCAACATGATCCTATAACTCTTTTGGATAGAGTTATATTATACAGCCTTCAAATTCAAAAAGCAAATACAATTATTATTATTATTATTATTATCATTGTGCAAATAAGTTATTAGGAATTAGGAGTACAGCTTGCAGAGGGCCAAATCCAGCCTTCCCAAATGAGCCCGAAGTCTGATCTACCCAACACCAAAGACTGGGCTGTTCTCCAGTTTAGAGTCATTTGTTCAGTGAGAATTCTTTACTTGTGTCTTGGTGTTCCTTTCATCTACATTCACTTCAAGATGGCCTGAATCCTTGCACACGAACACCCAAGACTAGCCTACTATATATAGACAAAAATTAGATAGTCTGATTATATGATTCTGGGGAAATTAGGAATAGCAAGGTCCCCTAAATTCTCCCTACAGACTGACTAGCACACTTTATTCTTTTAACTTAAGATTTGACTCTGTGGAGCTGAGGAGATGGATCTGTGCTTGTCACACTTCCAGAGAACCTGGTTTCAGTACCCAGCACCCACGTCAGTGACTCTCAGTCAAAGGCTGTGATTCCCTCTTCTGGCCTTTACGGGTATCTACACATATACATACACATACACAAAACAAAAAACGTTTAAATTAAAAATGATTAAGATCTATGTTTACTTGAAAGGTTACCAAATGAGTATAACTCATCATAAAGATGGAAAAATAAAATCCAGGAATAAGTTTCTATTGCAGAAGAGGGAGAAGAAACGCAAGATGTGAGTGCCTAAGAACATACTGCTGTAGGAGAAAAGGCCCAAAGTAGGAAGTCTGCTGTCATCAAAGATACAATATCTGATGTGTATTTAGTGAATAAATGAATAAATAACAGGTAACCTTGAGCTACTTTTCAAATTTGGCCTACTGGGAACTCTGGCTTTTCTTCTGCTCAACATCCTTTCTGGCAGAGTGACAGACAAAGGAGTCTCCCAGCCATCAGTACTTCCCTTCAACTTAATCAATTGGGAAATGCTGATGAATGGTGACTCTCATCCAGGATGAAAGTTAAAGAAGTAATTGTCAGGTAATTCAATCCTTGAATCATCTTTGATTACACTCAGTTGAACACAGTGTTGTTCAAGGAGACCATCAAATGAGCCGAGAATGCTGTGAGAGTCAATGGAGTCCAAAAAATTTCTCTTCCAACATTTTGCTCTTAGGTTTTGTGATCAAATGTACCAAAGTAAACTTGACTCATTGGATTTACTAATACTCAGGTTGAAGATGCAGAGTGGCTGGGAGAGGAAAGTCCTTCTTCTACCTCAGTCACAAGAGCTAAACAGTCAAATCCAAAAGGGACATAAATAAAGCCTCTATCCACATAGAGACTGAGATGTTAGTGAGTCACAGCTATGGGACCTGAAACCAGAGAGATAAGGCTTGGGAATTCACTAGAACAAAACTAGGAACACCCATACCTTCACTCTTCCTCTTTCTACAGTTCAGTTCAAAAGGTGCTTTCATACACCTTTCTGTTGTAGTTTGTTTTCTGTTGCTGTGAGGTAGAAGATGACAGATAGATGAGATAGATAGATGATAGATAGATAGATAGATAGATAGATAGATAGATAGATGATAGATAGATAATCATGACCAAAAGCAACTTAGGAAGAAAGGGCTTATTTGATTCTAGTTCATAATCTCTCATTGAGGGAAATCATGGCAGGAACCTGAAGCAGAAACCACAGATGTTGATTACCAGCTTGTTACCAGGCTCACATTCAGTTACCTTTCTCCCAGAGGCCAGGACCACTTGCCTAGGGATTGTAGACCCTCCTGCATAAATTAGCAATCAAGGAAATGTTCCCACAGACATGTCCATAGGCCAGACTGATGGAGGAAGTTCATCAGCTGAGGTTACTTCTTCCCAGGTATGTCAGGTTACCAACTAAGATTAGATATAAAAACAGGTGTTTATATTCACTTCTACAGTGGGACAAACAGGTCAAGTTGACATCAGCGATGAAACATGCAAAATCTGAATTAGAGGGTGAAACTTGGAGAGAAAGATCAGTTTTGTACGTGTTTAGTATGGTTATCACCTCTTGAACATTTACATAGAGATGTCCAGTGAAGAACTAGTCTGGAGATTTTAAACGCTTGGTCCTCACACATTTGTAACTAAAAGCAGTAGTGTGCAGCTTTTTGTCAGCCTCCTTGAATTCATCAAACCCTGGACCAAATTACACCCAGGACAGGTGTGAATCCTTGACCCATCCAGGGTTCCTGTTCTCCTTTTTTGGTCCTTCACCACCTCATTTGTTCTGAGACTGGGATACATTGTCTTGCTTTTTTCAGTCTCTTCTTAATTTCCTCTAACTAACTCTGTAGGATAGACTGGTCTTTGTGCTGGCCCCTTGTATGTCTGCAATGTAAGCACTGTCTAGCCCTTGATGCCTCAGTGGCCAGTTTTACTGACTGTCTTATCCTTATGCAGGGATGCTGTTGCCTACCTGAACATCATACTAAACTCAGTTTCTAAGACCAATAACCATCTAACCTTCAAATGCCTATTCACCAAACTATCATACAAGTAATGTATTGTTTATTTGACAACTTATTTCATGACTATCCCTCCACTATGACCACCATTGGACAAATTACCATAGCAGCACAGGCTAGCCCCTGTTAGAGGTCATCTAGGTCATGTTTGTTTGTATGTTTCTCTCTATGTTAACATCTACTCAAATTTAATCTTTCTGATTCCTTTTGCTCTAACTTTGTGTCCCACTTTCTCATACATTTAAAACTCTTTCTCTTCCTTGATGCTTATGATAAGCCTACTTAGTTCTTTTGCAGCTGTAGGTTGGGATTCCCACTCATGGCAGGAAGTTTGTCTGGAACACTTGGTGTGATAACACTAGTGGGAATGGGGGAACTAGGACTGGCTGCGCAAAAGTAGAAGCTGAACCGCGACTCACTTACAAGGGAGGTCTACTGAAACTCAGATGCCGGAATGTTGCCTTGAATTTATTGTGGCTATGGGGCGGGGCCTGGGAGAGCCCACAGCCACCCAGCATTGGGCACAGACTGCTTAAAGTAGCAAAAGACACAGGGAGCAAAGCAGCTTTTTGAGATCAATAGCTACTTCAGAGGAGGGAGCACAGCCAAGAATCCCAGGACTGAGGGAATAACTACTCACTGTCGGAGGGGAATCTAAGGGCCCTACAACCTGCCTCAACCCTATCTACCATTTGTATGATGAACCAGCCCATTTCCTGCCTTGTTTGAAACAAGGTCAAGTCAACTTCCTACTGAAAACAAAACTCTTCCCTGACTTTTTCCTCCTAAAATACTACACACTCAAATATTTGTATACATATGTGTAAACATAAATACCTGAATATATGTGCACATACACAGTTGCTGTCATAATCATTGGAAGCAAGAACTAGGCCTGTGATACCAAGTGAATCTCCTGGATTCCGAAATTGATGAGCTATTAAAGTATAATGGCTATTTCACTCCAAGCTATTCTAGTCCACTGGGAAAACTCAGGTGCTCTTAAGACCAGAACTAATACATCAAATCCATTACAAACAATTTTGCTACATAGTTAATATACTTCAATAAAAACTTCATAGATTTCCCCAAAGACTATATATTGAAATTTCCAATGCCTGTGAGTTAAATTTTTTAAATAACTTTTTTCAGTATTAAAAGGTTTTGTTTTCCCTATAAAATATCTACTTTCTAGCTTTCGAATTTAAAAAGTCATTTTCAAATAATCACTGTGTATACCATGAGGAAAAGTACAATTTGTTAGGTAATCTGAATTTGAGACCAAGTTCTTTGTGATCTTCCACAAGTTAAAGACCCATTTGAACCTTTTTTTTCTTATCTGCAAAATGTTAATGACAAATAGTGGAATTTACTTCAAAAATTTAACTAGAACATTAGATGGATTAAGAATAAAAACAAATGTAATTACTGCTCACTAGCTTGTTTGTAACTGTATTACATATTTCTCATTTTGAGCCATATTAGAACTCAAAGAAACCTATACTGTTACTGTCTGTACTTGAAAGAATGAGCAAAGTAAAACATGCAAAGATGAAGTGCAATCCCTGAGGCCACACACGGCTAGTAACCATCGGGTTTCCCAACTCCACAGACCATGATTTAATTCTCTTCTGCATTCCCATAGAAAAATATACTTGAAAGTGTTTTAAAGCTGTAAGTCCCATTTTAAATGTCACTTTGTTTTATCCTTCCTCTTTACTGAACTTCTTTTTTCTTGGGCCTATCTCTGTGTTGAAAGGGGAGTTAGAGTAGGTTGCATCAGGTCAACTAACTTGTTTGAACAATTCTTCCCTGAAGTCTGGTACTAGTTAGAGGCAGTGTGGGGGTAGACACAGAATTTTCTGATGGTGAAAAGGACACACACGTCTAATTCACATTTGTGGCAACTGTTTCATGGTAAAGTCATTTTCAAAGTCTAATGAGTCAGTTCTAGGTAGTTTCACAGTATTTACAGAGGCATATCACATGGTTTAAATGATAGCTATTCCTGATTTATTTGTAGGTTAGTGAACATCCAATGATAAGATCTTAGTCCTTTCTGTAAATTCAGACAGGCTCCACTCTGTAAATATACTTTGTTATTCCAGTGATGTAACTGGGTAAGTGCAGTCTAGTTCCTTTTTTAATTACTCTATTTCACCGTGCCAAAAGAAAAATCTATTTCAAAATACATCAGAACTCAGTCCAGAAAAATAAGCTATTCACCTGTAAAAATAGGGTTGAAGGGATTTTAGAGAAATTCAATTGCATTTTTTTTTAAGACACAAAAAAACTTTAATTGCTCACTTTATTTTTCCAAGGTCTCTGAGAATGCAAAAGAGGAGCTAAACTGATTCTGGACTTTATAAAAGAAATTAACTTCCCAGATTAATATATTGTTTGCCAAGTTTCAGTTTAGAGTGAATTTTTACAACCAGGTTATAAAACTCTTGAAAATACCATAGGGACTTAGGAATGGAAAAGCTCAGAGAACTCCAATATATCTGATGATAACCTTAGAGCCAGAAACACATGGTGAGATAGCTATCCCAAATGGAAAAAGGGGGACAGAGTCAGTTCATATGGTAAAATAAATGATATATTTTATAGCATTCATATATTTTGAAAGGCATGCCATAGGGTATTCTGTAAAACTTTATTTGGATCTGTGGGAGATGGAATGACTCATTGGCTGGTAATGGGATTCAGAGCTCTCTACTCCAAGGCCACCAATACAAATCTTCCTTGGGAAGAGAGTGATATAAAATTGTTACAGCGGATCAACTTTTGTTTAATCCTCTCTCTCCACCTAACCCTGTGGTGCTCTTGCTTCATGTGAACCTCCAAACTTGAAACTAAAAAACCACATTTAAACTTGAAAGTTATATACATTTTTAATCAGGTAAACCATGAATGCTTCTCATTTATTATATTTCAAATCAGTCACTAAATAATTCGTGCAAACTTCAGCAAAGCCATCAAGAATTCAATGTCAAGTATCACAGTTCATTAACAATGTTTAATAGGCCCCCTTGGTACTTAAAAGTCAGCTTAAAATACAAGGACACTGTCCATCTAACAAAAAGTGGTACAAAAAAGTAGGAACTAAATGGAATATTAAAAAGCAGGAGAGGAAGAGGAAAGACATGTATTGGGTACACTGTATGGATTGAGCACCAGCTGAATACCCCCATTTATGAAATTTTGAATGCTCATAACAACCCTATGCATACTTGCTTTGTTTAGAGATTGATGGCTGAGGTTTCTGCTCTCAGCCTTTCAGAGTGTGGCAGACACATAATGGTCATTGTTCTATTTCCCCAGCAAACTAATATTCTTATACTGTTAATGAAGATACCCAAACTAGTTTTCCAGATACAAGTACTGTGTCCTTATAAAGCATCTCCTCCTGCAGTTCAACATCTTTAGCAACCTGAATCTGTATGTTATATGGAGACACACGGTCGTGATTAAAACAAACCTTTAATTTTATTAATAGAAAACTTATTTACACCTTTTCTTTTGTCCTCAAGAAACTGACACCCTCCATCCCCTTATTAAAATTGTTAATTTTACTCCGTTTCAGATATATCCAGGGCGGAGGGAGGAGGGGAAATGGGCTAATTCTATGAAAATAAAAATATACAAAAATTTGCAAAAGGAGAAATAGAAATAGAAGTTGCCTTTTTTATCCAATAAACAGCAGTAAGCAATAACTAATAACCTTCCAAACTGAAAACACTAAGCCCAGATAGAATAATTGGTAAATGCCAACAAAAATTTAAGGAAGAAGTACATCAGTTCTATATAATAGTTCTACACAATCTCTTTCAGAAGGTAAAAACAGAAGTAATGTATCCTACGAGGCTAACGTCGTCCTAATATCAGAAGGAGACAAAGATACTAAATACCTATAACCCAAAGTTTGCATAAACTTTGATGAAAAACATAATGAGTCAACTCCAATAATATATAAAGTAGAATTATATTTCATCACTATACTGGATGGCTTTAGTTATCAACTTGACATACCTGGGTTGAGGGAGCCTTAATTGAACAATTGCCTCCATTGGACTGGCCTGTGGCCATGTCTGTGGGGCATTTTCTTGATAGCTGAGTGATGTCGGGGAGGGGGGTTCCAGCACACTGTGGGTGCTGCCACCCCTGGGCAGGTTCTGTATTGTATAAGCAAGCAGGCTGAGCACAGGCTTGGGGAGCAAGCCAGTAATCAGCATTCCTCCATGGCCTGTACTTCAGCTTCTGCCTCCAGGTTCCTGCCCCGAGTTCCTACCTTGGGCTCCCTCAGTGATGAACTGTGACCCAGGGGATGTGAACCAAACAAATACTTTTATTCTCAAGTTGGTATTGGTCAGATTGTTTTGGCACAGCAATGGAGAAGCTATCTAGAACAATTAACAAGGAGAAGTCATATCAGGTAGATAATCTAACATTTGAAAATCAGTTATCCATCGAGTTAACAAGCTAGAGAGGAAATATCACTGTGGTGGTTTGAATGAGGTGTTCCCCACAAGTCCAAGTATCTGAACAGTTAGTTGGTAGTGCTGTTTGTGGAGGTGCAGGCTCCTGAAGGAAGTATGTCACAGGGGGCAGGCTCTGAGAGTTCATAGCCACATCCCATCTCCAGTGTCTGGCTTTCTGCTTCCTGTGCCTGCTTGATGCAAGAGCTTGTCTTTCTGCTCCCACTGCCTCCTGTCATGCCACACCAACATGGTGGACCCTTATCCCTCTGGAACTGTTAGTCCCATAAGCACCTACTTCCGTAAGTTCTTTGGTCGCAGTGACAGAAAAGTGATGAATACAATCACGTGGCCCATTTCAATTGATGTAGAGTGAACATCTGACAAAATCTAACATTCATTTGTGATATCAATAAACTAGTGTGTTAAGAGAATTTCCTTAATTTGGTAAAAAATATATACTACACCTCAATTTACATCATATTTAAAGATGAGAAATTTGAAACTCACATACTAAAGGAATAAAGCTAAGGTTGCTAGCTTTACCTTTGCCTTTCTATATGATACTGGCAGCCTTAGTTAATGCAATAAGATAAGAAAAGGAATAAAATTTATATAGACTGAAAAGGAAGAAATAGACAAAAATGTCTTTTGTTTTCACAAAGGACATAGTCATTTCTGTAGAAGTTTAAAAAATATTATTTTGAAAATCTGAGACTAATAAGTAATTGTAACAAAGCTGTGGGATGCAAAGTGAAGTCACAAATACACAAAAGTTAGTGCTTTCCTGCATCTGAGCAACGGAAACTGAAATTTGAAATTTTGAGAAGCTTTCCTAATATAAAATACTTCAGTATATAAAATAGCCAGGTATATAAAATACTCAGGTGTATAAAATATTTATGTGTGTCTTCAGCAAAAAGCACATTTTACATATATATGCATAAACAGAATCACAAAACTTCTAAGAAAAATAGGGCTATTCTGTAACAATGGAGAGCATTAAAAACCAGATTTTGGTTCTTCTCACATTTAACAGATCTTATTCCGTGTTGTTAATTAAATGGTACAGCTAACACCCAAAGCTTCATGACCCCTCGGGGGTCCAGGTGTTCCCCAATACAGGCAGCCTCTCTCTCTTGGCTAGGTTTTTTATCTTCCCATCATTGAACTTCCTCCTTTATTGGCTCCATTTTGATCCAACCTGCTAACACTTCCATCTTTTCATGAATTCTAAACATTAGCTTGTTCCAGGATGTAGTCTTCTGTTCTCATTTCTTTTCTCTATACACTTACATCTTAGGTAATCTTATCACATTATACAACTTTTAGTAACACCTAGCAGTAGCTATATTTAGAAGTTTATCCCAAATGCTTCTTGAGCATTCAACTTACAAATTTACATCTGTGGGATATTGTGACATCTTCACTTGAATATCAAGTTGCTATCTCAAACAAAACCTGATTCTCATACACAAAATATATACAAGGAGTATACAGATGTATAATATGCACACATATGTACACATAGAGGCACACTTCTCCAACAGATTTCTTCATCTCAGTAACCGAAAAATTTAAATAAGGTTCAAAAGCAAACCAGACAAAGAACAAATTGAAGAAAGTTCCAGAAAAATAAAAGGGTAGATAGACATAAACTGGGCATAGTCTGGCCACTTTGAGGACATGCAAGGACACTGTGGAGCCAAAGTGAGCCACTAAGTATTCAATGATTTTCATAGACTCATATCTAAACCATCAACAAAGTTATTGCACGGAAATGTATCTCAAGTTCAACCTGAACCAACCCAATACAAGCCATCTTGTCTCCTCATCTAGTCCACTAAGCTAACATTCTACTTGGTCCTGACTCCGAACATATGGAGTCCTTTCTCTGCGAAGAATCATGTTAAAAAATAAGTACCAAAGCATCTTACCTGTCTGCTCAGTATTTCCCGTGGCCTTCAGAATAAAAAGTGAATCTGACATTCTTATCATGTAGTGGAAAGATCATAAAACTTACCTCTGATTACCTTTTGAACATCATCTGCTTCTCATATCCCTCACTCCCTCCACCACAACTCTATAGCATCCTTGCCCTTCCTCAGTAGACCAAGATCATATCCGCTTTAGGATCTTTCCTAGCTCACCTACATGGACCTTCCATTCTTCCTGAAACACTCATTTACATGCCTGCATCTGAACCTCATTTAAGTGTCTTCTCAGATGTGACTTCACTTCACCATTCAGACTTTATTAAGCATGGACCTTGTAATTGCTCCTCTGGTACTCTACTCATCCTCATCCAGATCTTACTTTCCATGGGGGCGTTCATCATCAATTGCCATTTTAATGTATAACATCCAATACTATGATAGTCCTAACAAGGTAGTCATTTGAATATAGAATTTCCCTCTGGAGAATGCAGTCAGTTGCCTTTACCTAATTATCTATGAGCATATAAGACAGACTTTAAGGGACCAGCAGCTTGCATCAAACCAAAATGTGAAATTGTTAAGAACACAGGGGTATAGATTTCATTTTCCATGCTAAAGAAGGCTGTGCTGTCGTAGTAATGGAGCTTGTAAACAGACAACACTGGGGGAGCCAGAAGAGCGTCCAGGCATCCCAGAAGTGCCTGAACACAAGTTGTTATGCATCTCCAGTGATGCATAACAGTCACTAGGATGCCATTTGAACTCTCTCAATGGTGTGAGGTTTACCCACGTGTCATCTGTTTCATTTCCTATTTTCAACTCCGGATTTTTGGTTAGGACTTCATATTTCTCTTTGAATTTTGCTCCCCTGAAGCCAGAAAGGACCTAAGTTAATGCATAAAACTTGTGTAAACCAGTAAGTGAAACCAAATTTTATGGATGTCCTGGTAAATTTATTATCAGCTTGACACATTCTAAAGTCACTCTTGGAAGAGGGAACCTCAGTTGAAGCAATGGTCAGGTCAAATTGGCCTGTGGGTGTCTCTGTGGAAGATTCTCTTGATTGATAATTGATAGCTTGATGTAGGAGGGCTCAGCCTACTGTGGGCAGCAACATCCTTAGGCAGGCGGCCCTGAGCTGCCTAGGAAAGCTTGTTGTGCATAAACCTGGGAGTGGGCCAGCAAGCAGCATTTCTCCATGGTTTGTGCTTTGATTCCTGTTTCAGTTCCTGCTGCGTTCCTACCCAGACTTCCCTCAGGCTGTAACCTAGAAGTGTGAGCCTTCTCTTCCCCTGTGAAATAAACCCTCTCCTCCTCTTAGTTGCTTTTGGTCATGATGTTTATTACAACAGAAAGCAAACTAGAACAGTGGAATATGAGTTGCTCCATTATCTACATAACATCTTTCTATCAAGTAAGCATGACCTTAAAAACACCCTTGATTTCTAATTTCTTCAGTTGTTTTATAGTCAGGTATTACTGTTATGAATTATTAGTAATGTTTCCATCTGCTCAACATTCAAATCTGCTAAAGTCTATCACTGCTGTGGGCTTGTTCATTTTATGTTTATCATTAGCATCATTATTGAGTAATCTTCCAAATACCCAGTGAATCATCCCCAGTCTTTAGATTATCCAGGCAGGCTCTTAGAAGACAAATATCTACATGTGAATAATGCTAAGAATTTTGCCAATTAATGTCTGCAGCCAATCTTTCACTGTATTATTTTCACAGACAGAATTCAACATACTGAAAATTGAAGATGGAGGATTAGAAAATCAAACAAGCAAACAATAATACCACGGTTTCATACAGGGAAGAACTCCCACAAAAAAACCATCACTCTCAAGGATAAGAAGACAAGAAGTTAGAAGGTTAGAACCGAAGCACACAGAGCTGGGCCTCAGTTCCCTGAGGAGTGTCAGTATGAGGTAGGAGGAGGCTCGCCCTCCATATTGGAAAATCTGCAGCTGACTGTTGGAATGATCAGTTCCCAAAGATTCTGAATTCATGCTGAAAAGAACGGGAACCAACATGAAGGAGCAAAGCTCTTCTGCTCCAGGAGTCCACTCTCCATCCAGGAACTGTTACAGCTATATTGGCATTTATCTAGTGTTTGTCTTCATAATAAGCCTTTGCATTCCATTACTGTTTGTTTCTCTAACATTAAGTGTCTAAAGTCTGCCACACAGTAAGGATAAACTCACAAATAAATGGATAAAATATCTCCATTCCACTAACCTACCTAGAAATTGTAGAATTTGTTGGAAGATAAGAAAATATTCTACTATGGAGTGGCAAATGTTATGCAATAAGAAAGCTTCTCAGCTGGTCCTTTGGCATTAACAACTATACGCCATTTAATTTGATGGGGGGTGGTATGTTTATAGACTTATTTTTAAATTACAACCATTTTATTTCCATTTTTATAATTTTGTTTAAATCCTCCAGAAGCAGAAAATTGAATGCTTTAAGAAATAAAATGTCTTGGGCTTCAGAATATATTGTTGTGTGCACAAAATACTTTGCCTAGTTTCTTGCTCAGACTTATAATTCCAAAAATGAGTTTTTTTAGAGCAGTCATTTTCCATGGTAGTTGACCTAATGGATACAGTTAGGTCTCTTGGCTTGTTTCTGACATCAACATCCTAAAATTTCATCAGGGTCTTTTAACTGCCTCTACTTACCTGACACTTTACTTTTGTATCTTAAGAATTACACTAAAGCAAATGGGAGACAAGGAACAGAATATTTTTCCTTTTTAATTCACAGGACATTGTTGCATAAAGAAGAAAATGTTGGGTAACAGCAAGATGGCTCAGTGGGCAAAAGCCTGAGAGATCCCCAAAATAACACAGTGAAAGGGAAGATTTCCATATGTGTACCCTGGCAAGTACACACCCACCTACCTGTACAGGTGCATGGACATGCACACACACACACACACACACACACACACACACACACACACACCAATAATAAATAAATAATGAAATAAGAAGAAAATGTTAGCATGTATGCAAATAAAGAACCAAGGAGAAATGGCTCAGTGGTTAAGAGGACTGCTCTTGAAGAGGACCTGGGTTCAGTTCCCAACACCCACATGGTGGCTAACAACCATTCAAAATTCCAGTTCCAGGCAATCTGACACCCACTTCTGACCTCAATGGGCACTGTACAACATGGGTGCACTCATATACATGCAGGCAAAACACTCATACATATAAAATAAAATAAAACCAATAAACAAAATATTTTTTTAAAAATAACCAAGGGTATAATTGCAACAAGCTAGTAAGTGGATCATTTTGACAGGAAGAAGTAGTTGGACATACTTACACAATATGTCTTATTAAACATTACCTTCCCCTATTAAAACTAATTACACAAAATGAAATGCTTGAGCGCAGTTAACACAATGTAATTGTTAAACGCTGTCTTATCCAGAGCTCTCCCAATGTATGACACAGGCAGCGTCTACTAACATTCAAAATAATGCAAAGGACAGTCCAGGTAAGAGGGAATGACACAAGCTTCTCCTGCACCTGTGGTCAGACTTCCAAATGGCCCACTTTCCTCTAGTTTAGCCAAATGCTAGTTGCCTTGTATAAATCAATTCCATGTGATAAACTTTAATAAAAAAGACCTGTGACATGTACAAAAGCATTAACGCAATTTGAAATTTAAATTGTGTTCCAAAGATATTGTAATGCACTAGATTGCATTCAGCATTCAGTGCAGTTTTGCTGTCTATTTACATATGGCAATAAAAGACAGTTAAGCCATTAAATTACATGACTTTCCCAGAATTGCTCTTCAATTATGATAAAATTAAGCTTTTGTGTCCTATTTATAAGCAGGGATAAGTAGCCAGTATATTGTAGATACCATTATGTGATAGCCAAGTTGAATTTTCAGTAGTTTCTTCTGGGCTTTGGCCATTTGTTAGCATGGGCTGATAAGTTTGTTTGTGTCTGTGTATGTGTGTCTATAAGCTATATAAAATTATCACTGAGGAAGAAGGAAACTATATAATTCTTAGCAGAATACCAAGTACAGCATAGGATTTAACTGTATTAAAGACATTGTCTTTTTAAGAGAATGAAAATTTGAGATTACCAACAAGGCAAATGTAAAGAATGGGAATTCTTAAGAAATAATGCTGAATTTATATAGCTTAACTGTAGATCTGATTTATACAGAGAGTCATGCAAATAGATAAAGAAATACAACATTAAGCTATTTTAAAACTATATTTATGAATTCTTTGAGATTTTCATATAATCTATTTTGATCCTATTCCCAACCTCCCAGATTCATTTCTACCTTCCTGCTCACCCAACTTCCTGTTCTTTTTTGTTGTTCCCAGGAGTCCAATTTGTACCACCCAAATACTCTTGGGTATGGAACAAGCCCTGGAGCATGCTTGACCTACCAGAGGTCACAACCACAAAGGAGTCTAATTGACTCTTCTCTTGCAGAAGCAATCAAACACTAACAACTCCTGAGCTAGGGGTAGGGTTCCCAGGTAAAAAGTCAGAGTCCTTGTTCTCAGTTAATGTGTGATGAAAAGAAAGCTTTACCCTTAAAGGAGACTGACCATGCCCCTCCCAGTAATCAATAGTTGCCAATACCCTTCTATGCTGAGATTGTCTGGTTTGAGGTGACACAGGACTTGTGTATTCTGTTTTGTCGCCATTGCTGGACTATAGGCATATATATATATATATATATATATGCTTTATATAAGAAAGCAGTTTTATCCCCTTGATGACTTCTTAGCTAGCATTTCTTGCTACTATACAAATCCACTATACAAACATTAAGGTCTCCACTCACCTTTCAACTAATTCCAAAATCCTTTCTTTAACACATTTGAAACTTATGAAATAAATATGATTAAAAAAAATAAAGTCAAATTATAGTCTGTGATATTTATCACGATGAGTAAATCCAAGAGACAAATTTATAATGCAGATGATATAACTTTGTGAAACTGCCTCTTTCTACCTATTTTACTAAGATATCTACACAGCACACTTTAGAGTATTGGCCACATTCTGGTAATACTACAGAGTACATGGCCACTTAGCAGAGTTGCAGCCAGGGAGACTGCCTTGTGTTTGCTCAGGAGCTGGAGCTAGGACCATCACCACCTACACAACAGAGCACTTTCATTTTGATCTCATCTCTGTGGCTATTTCTGTCAACACCAGGATTTGCACCAGGAACTCTGGCCCGTGTGGAATGATACATGTGCTGTACTCCACTGGGCCACTTTATGACTCACTTGACAGAGGGAAGAGGAGGCTCTCCAGCTAAGTTCCACACACCATAGTCCACACCAGTTTCCACTACCACCTGCTGCACTGATTTCTGTTTTCAAAGCTAATTCCCAAAGTTAAAAAAGTTCTACAAGAGAGAAAGAAACAGACAAAGCCTGCACTGCCAGAGGCAGAGCTGGGTAATACACCCCGGATAAATGCCATCTAAAAGAACAGTCTTCCGCAGTATAGCAGCCAGAGACTGCAGCCAAAATTCTAACAGTGCTCCAACATACAGTCTGTTCCATAACCAGAAGTGGGGACAGAGTGTCCCCATGCTAATGAGATTGGTGACCCTGGAGTCAGTGCGGCGCAAGGAAGGCGAGCAATGACAAAATAGAGGAAGCACGGCGGCTCTCAGACACAGTGCCAATCTTGCCAGGGGAGCTGCTTCCTTTCAGCTCAGGCAAGGGCCATAGAAAGGCACACAGACTTTTAACAAAGCAGTGACACAATGTCCAGACAGACAGTTTGATCACAGATCTCATCTGGCAGTTCGCCCTTCTCAGCTGGCTTTAGACATCAGATAAAGATCTTTGCTTCTGCCTGTTCCTTGTCTGGTTTTAGGAAAGGTCTTCCCACTGCTGGCTCTCCATTATTTTGACTGACAGTTCAAATTGTGTGAACATCACAATCAATTCTACTGTAGTTTTTCAGATTAACTAACAACTGCCCTTTTAACCAACCAATGACAGTTGCTGTACTAACTACAATGAAACCACCCATTTAGAACCAAGGTTAATCTGTATTATTCAGAGTTATAATTTATTCTATTAGATTGGATAAAAAACTAAATTCGTTTGCAGTCTGAGGGGCAGTTCACCAAATTTGGCAGTTGCCAAACTCTCCTGTACATTGGAGTTCAAACTGAAATATTCTGATTGAACTGTTATGAAGTAAATATTGGACACTGAGATTTGTAAAACCTCCCCACAAGTGATTTTAATGTATAACCAAATTTGAGAACCACTGATAGCAACTAAGCAAATGAGTCCTACATCCAGCTTCCCAAATTCAAAACTCAGCACTTATAGTTTGGTAGCTGTTGATTACCCCCAGATAAAAGTGCCATTATTGTACCAATTTGTAAACTGTGTTGGTAATTGATGGGGTTTTTAGGCCTTAAAGCTGGGGCTGGACCACTGAGTGATGTTCTCCCTTAGCAGTTTGCTTAATGTCCTCCAAAACTATGAGAACTAGTCTTCAAGGAGGAAGTGTCCAGGTCAGCTCCAGCTCCATTGCTTCAAGTCCTATGTCTGCAGTATGTCCTGTGTTCAGCAATAGCATCTTACCTTCAAGTTTTGGGAGGTAATCAAGGGCTGTGGAAATAGCCTATGTAATTTTGGGAGTCTCTTAGACTACACTGACCAACAATCTGAAGGAAGGTTTCTCCTGCCTGGTACTCTTTCTTGTTATATAGCCTTAAGTTATAGTCATGAACAGATATTTTTGTGTAATTTTTCAGTAGGCTTTTGAACTAATACATTACCCTTTGGTTTTTCACACCAGCTAAGCATCCTTTACCTCTCTCTCTCTCTCTCTCACTCTCTCTCTCTCTCTTTCTCTCTCACCGTTTCTCCGCCCTCCCCAGTAAAAGCCTCAAAGCACACTCAATGGGAGAAAACTCATGTGTGTCAGCACTGTAAACATAGCCAAGTGAACAAGACTGGAGAAGTCACTGATCGTAGAGAAAGCCCTAATGGTGTCACATCCTAAACAAAGGTAATTCCTTACTATATGCTATACATGGATTCTTATATTTAAATATAAATGTGCCAGTCACCACTCATCAAAGAAGTTTCTTTTACAATAGATGGTTTCTATTACAGAGTTCCACAACTTGTCACACACAAAGAATAATGTCTGTGAGATGCTCAACCCTAAGTGATACATCTACAATGGAACCACTACACCTAAAGCTCACAGAACATAGTGGAACAAGGGTAGAGAGAATACTAATGCATCTCTCAACTCTCATCAATAAAACTCTCTAATGCAACAGAGAGCCATGAACACAAAGGGCCACAAATGGCTAAAGTATAGAGAATAAGAGCTCCCTGGACAGAATTCTTATATTAAACTTTACCTACCATTGAGGAAGAGGAGGCAGAAAGATTGTAAGAGCCAGGAGAGGAGGTGAGTGACCATGTGGAGACAGAGTCTTACATGCTCCCGGAGCTTTGCTTATATAAACCTATGGCAATGGTGTCAGCACGCCCAAGACCCATGGAAATGGAATCAGACAGAACTGAGGAAATGGGCAGCAGGCTCCAATCTTAGCCTAAGAAGTACTGCATGACATGGGTGCACTTACATAAATATACAGGCAATACACCCATACTCAAAATATAAAAATAAGAATCACTGTAGCTTTGTATCACATTCTTTCTAAATATCCACTTGAATAAATAAAAGTTCTACTTCTTAAAACCTAACACAAGCTCTTTTTTTTCCCCAAATAAACCGAATACTTTAGACATTATTATCAATTTTGTGCCAATAATGGCTTCTCACACCATTTAGTAATTGAAAATGCATTTAGGAGCTAACCAATTCATACTGAGGGAGAGGTAAAACACCTATTATTTTATCTTCCTCCATGTTCCTCAGAACTTTATCAAGGCTTTTAAACTTAGAAAATTCTCTTTGTCCTGTAATAGCACTTTATCTCTACAGCTCCTTAATACCAGCCCTTACCTTCATGAAAAAGCCACTTGAACCACTTGAATGAGCCAAGTAATGATATCCCACCCAGGTTGATCTGTTTCCTGACACTATTCACACCCCTCTGGATAATCCATCTTTCTCTGTGGCACCAATTGACCCTAAAATATTTGGGCAAGTTCCCAGAAACCCGTGGGCCAGGCCACACAGCGTGTACGGCGAAATGGGTATTAACACCTGGAAAGATTTTCCTGAACAAATATCCACCTTCCAACCAATGCTTCACCTTCACATCTTTTTCTGGGCATTAACACCTACCAGTGATGCTAAGAAAGACCAGCTTGACCACACCACGATTGGCAGGTTAGCCAAACCCACATACCCAGCCCTCCTTTGTCTAATGCACTTGTGGCTTCTCAGACTGGCCCACTTCTCCGTTGCTTCTAACTGAGAAGCAACTCGTAACAGGCCCTCTTCACTGGTGTAATGGTAGAGCTGAGTTGGGTCCCACGTAGTCTTTCAGTGGTGAATGAAAATGGACAATAAGGCTGGACAGGGACAGCAGAGCCAGATGACTGAAGGCTCTGGATGCTCAGCTGAAAAGTGTGGTGTGATTCATTAAATGATAGGAGCCCTCATGGGCTGCTCGGTAGGGAGGTTTCATGAAGATAGATGTACCTTTGAAAGAGTGATCTGATGATGCCAAGTGTGATGACTTAGAAGCAAAACCAGAAACCAGGAGACTATGATGACAAGAACCAAGTCTTGGTGGATAAGAATCTGCAAGAGTGTGACAATGTGCACAAAGCAGACTCAAGAATAAAACCAAGCCTGTTCAGGAGGAGAATCTTTTGGCTTTAGTGACTCATTTTATATGAGTGATAAATTCAAGTGAGACTTCAAAGATGACTCTAGATTGGAAAGCAATGGCAGTACGGTGATAGTGGCACCTCTGTCACATACCAGGGGACACAGAAGGCTGTTTAATTTAAACTTGGGGCTGGCTAACACTAATGAGCACTACTTACCTTGTTCCCTGATTAAAATCCATCATAGGTTCTCACTGCAGTTTACAGAAGTTCCAAATGCTAACCATTGCCATAGGATTCTGCTTTAAATATCTGTGACATCACTCCAACCTTACAATTCCTCTGATGGTAAATATCTTTAAGTGCATTGCATGGTCTGAATATTCTTTGCCTATACATTTGAACCTATGTCTTGCCCAACAAAGAACTGCATACTGTGTTTATTGTAAGGAATATGGAATGATTTGTAAATCCTATCTAAAAGAATGACAGGAGGAGCCTCTGTGCTTTCCTCTATAAGCATGCTGTAGCTTCTGATTCTAGTCATCAACTTAACACTCAAATGGAGAGTATGTGAAAACCAGAGGATGAAATGAAACTGACCGGATAGAGCTGTGATAAATCTCGGGATCCAGCCACGCCTGTTCCCACCTCTCACACTTCCCGATTATAAGGAGCAAAAGCGTGCCTGTTCTAACTGAAGCACAGGTTTCTGATGCCCTCAGCCCAGAGTCCTCACTGCTTCATTACCTTCTGGCTGCTCCCCTTCATAGAACGGCCTCTCTGCCTGACGACCTCCCACCTGTTTACAGGTTCAGGTTCAGGTTCAATGGCACTTTCTCAGGGAAACAGATCCTTAGGACGCAGTCCAGATTAGGCCCTCTTTGCTCTTCTATCAATTACCTTATTTCCTTTATAACGCTTCCTAGAATTTGTAAGATCTGGTTATATGTCTTCATTTATTTAAGCTCTGTGTCACTTGGTGTTTCCCATACATAAACCACTGTGCCTCCTGAATTCCCTCTAGAATGAAAGTCATGGGAGATTTTTTTGTTCTAGTCCATTTTTTTGAAAGGATTACACTTTGTAATCCTGCTTGGCCTGGAACTTACTCTGAAGATCTGTCTGGCCTTGAACTCACAGAGATATACCTGCCTCGACCCTGAGTGTTGGGATTAAAGGTGTATGTCATCGTGTCTGTCAGTAATGGGTGGTTATTAAGTTTATAAATTTAAAAAAGTGCAAGAAATCATTGACAGGTAGACCTTGCAAGTTCAGAAAAAAATGAATCCTGAAAGGATAGAAACTGTCTAATCTACATCTCAAAAGACAAGAATTCTTGGCAACATATTCTGGAAAGATAAAGTCAAGCCCATGTCTTTGAGGAAAAACATTTATAAAAACAAATCTTCCTTCCTCCCCACTGAGTAGCCATTCCTACTTCATTCAGTAGAAAATGAGGTACGTGTTGGGGGTGGGGTGCTTCTTCTCTGATAGGGAGAAAAGAAAATTCTCTTGGGTAGACATTACTTGGCACAGTTGGGGAACGACTACAGTACAAAGGCCAGGTGGCTCTATGCACATATATAAGCAAATAGTATCTGCTTCCTCCTTCTACAAAGAATGATTGTGCCTCAGGTAATAATAATAACTTTTTCTAGGGACCATGGTTAACCCAGGCTCAAGAAATACTTTCCTTAGGAGTTTTCCAACTTAGTGGGTCCACTTGAAGTACACATTAGGAAAGGTCACAGTCAGATCTGGCTGGGCCTCAGTGTCTTTTGGTTAATTAAAGTCATCATCTAAGACTCATCCAGTCTTTTAGGAAAGTCTCCAGAACAGAAAGCAGATATCAAACCAAAATGGAAGCTACAAAATCCAGAGGGGGCAGTGCAGTGATCTGAAAAGTTCTTCTTAGATGACCAATTTAACAATCCTCCAAAAAGTCAAAGAGGCATCATACAATAAAGTAAAAACAAGACACATTAATGGGGGAAGCTCCCAGGCCCTTTATAAATCTAAACATGCAGTTAAGGTGAAAACCTCAGAATTTGCACTGGTCACTTAAAAGAATTAGGCAAGAAGACAAGAAGATGTGGGGTAGAGAACTTACTAGACCATCTAATGCGAACACTGGGAATGTCAGTTAAAAAATATGAGAGGAAATGGAGAAGACGTCATCAGGATATACTTCAAGGGAATTTCTCATACTGAAGGTCCACGTGCCTATCATGATGGATGACACAGATCGATAACAAAGTACATCATGGTGAATTTTCTGGAACCCTGGGAGTACTGCTAAAATACTGAAAGTTTCAGAGAAAGAGTCAGATACATAGAGACCATTAACATCACAATGGATTTGAACTTTTCAACAGCAACATAGAAGACAGTCAAGTAAGGATTTCAAAATCCTAAGAGAATATGGTGCCAACCTAAAATTAACCATCACCAAGTATGACAACAGAAAAGAGAGCGTCAGAAACGAAGAGGAAAATTCAATTCCTCCTTTATAAGAAAATACATTCTGTGAAAAGGGGAGATGACTGAAGAAAGACAGAAAGTGGGAGATGTTGCAATGGGATTTAACACAACAGAGACTTTAAAAGACTCGGCAGGAGCAAGCATGACACAACTCTTCAGCATCCTGAAGACCGCCCCAAGCAACAGGGGCAAAGGCAAAAATTCTAGGACAGAGTTCATGAACATGACATGGACATGAACATGACAGCCTTTGAATGTGATTGAGAAGGGAGTAACTGGTGAGACATTAATAGATAAATTAGCAATAAGGAATATTGTATAAATAAAATACAAATTATTATTATTATATCTATTGTTATTAATCCACAAAAATATAAAATCTTTCCAAAGAAAAAATACCAAGAGCAAAAATTCCTAATATTTAGGGCTTAAATAGATGGTCAATACTATTTTAACTCATTAAATTTTTAATCTTATTAAATGCTAATCATAATATGTAATAGGTCAATGTTGTAAGTACTGTAATTATTTGTGCTACAGTTGAATACATTGAAATATCAGACGATAAAAGAGTTCCCTGGAGCCACTGGATTTGAACTTAGGTATTGGGCTCTAGAAACAATATTCTGTGTTCTTAGTTCCAAAGTAACTATAGTACCTTATTTCTACTCTACTTGAACTAGAACTTTCATGGTTGAATATAAATACTGATTTTCATTCCACCCAGTTTATACAATGAAAACTTTGGAGAATAGGAAGCAGAGTTGTGCCCATAGATATGATGTGATACACATGAAAGTAAGCTAAGTTTTCAGCATCTATGCTGGGAATCTATAGCTGCGATAGTTGACCCTAATTGTCAATTCGACTAGATTTATAATTACCTAGTAAACACTGCTCTGTATGGGTTGATGTGGGCATTTCCAGACAGGAAAAGCTGGAGTCAGGATTAGCATGCAATGTGTGTTGTACTTTCGGAGAGGCAGCTCAATATAAAAACTCTAAGGAAGAAGCAGTGTGTGTGTCTGTGTGTGCACATGCATGTGCACAAGTGTGCATGTGTGTGCATGTGTGTGTGCACATGTGTGTGTGTGCGTACACCTTCACCTTTTTCTCAGCAAGTGCATCTGTTGCTGCAGCTGGTATTACTGCATACTTCATTGACATTGGACTCCACCTCATCCTTCTTTCATGGCAGATCCAAACAAACAACTGTACAGAGAACTATGTTTCAGTGACAGATTGGGGCTGTTGAGGCATCCAACTTGAACAGAGCAGCAACTGAATTCTTTGTCTGTCTAGAATGGAGATAGCTACTGATGGACTACTCAGCCACTATCATGTAAGTCAATCTAATACTTCTCTTTTTATAAAGTATACACAAATGTTTGGATACATACATATACACATATATTACATGTATACTGTAAAAGGGAAATATGTATATTCTATTGATTCTGTTACTCTAGAATGTCCTGTCAGTACAGACTTGGGTAGCAGAAGGAGTCATTGCTTTGCTGTGAAAAATTTTGCCATGTGTTTTGTAGGCATTCTGAACTGGTCTGTGGAAGGACTGTGAAAGGGCTTGGACTAGAGAAGCTCTAGAATGCTATAATCAGTGCTTATGGGCATTTTGGTAGACGTGAGGAAGACCAAAATGTTCATAAAATGTTGACAGCAAAGGTCTTGCTCCCGAGATTTCAGAGAATAAGGGTTCTATCAGGAACTGGACTAGAGAACACTTGTCTTACATTTCTATAAAGCATTCAGTTATGTTCTGACTGTACCTAAAAATATAAATCTATAAACATTAAAACTCAGTGGATTAAGCTTGTTGACACAGGAAGTTTTGAAACATCCATAGTGTGTGGAATGGTTGCTGTCCACTGTTAGCTTGATTCACAGTGAGCAAGGAGGAAGTTAAACAGAGAGGTGTAGAAAATGCACAGCTTGGCAAGAGAAAGAGCCTGGGCCACTTTGAAGATGTAAGAAAACTTGGTCAGTTCTTAAAGAGATCAGCACAATTAAAGAGAAAGCTTACACTGCAGGTTGCAGGAAAGGTGCCTTGAGAACAAGATACCACTACATCAAGGACTCCAGGAAGTAAAAACGGAAAGTCATTTGGCAGGAAAGCCTCTGAGCTGCATTATAGGGGTTCCCTACTTAAAAACAGCACAGCCTCCTAGTGAAACATTTTCCCTTGTAGACACTGAGAGCCCACAGCAGTTATGGTAAATTTCAAGATCCAGAACTTGGTGACAGTATCTGCATGGTTTTGGATTTACAGATGCATAAAATGTAAGTTCCTTGACTAAGAGAGGTGTGATGGCTTGAATGAGTGTCCCCCATAGTGTCCAAGTATTTGGACACTTGGTTTCCCATTTGGTAAAGCTGTTTGGGGACAGTCATGAAACCTTTAGGAAGTGTGGCCAGGCTAGAGGAAACATGTCACTGGGGGAAGGCTTTGAGATTATACAGCCATGCCCACTTGCAGTCTGGCTCTCTCTGCTTCCTGTGCTTTCTTGAAGATGTAAGCTCTCAGCTTTCTGCTCTGGCCACCTCTGCTATCATGTCTCCCTGCCACAATGATGACGCCTATCCCTCTGGAAGCGTAAGCCAAATAAACCCTTCCAAGTTGCCTTGGTCATGGTGTTTTATCACAGCAACAGGAAAGTAAGTAATACAATGAGAAAAGGAGAAATCTGATAAGAAGAGATATTTATCCCCCCTTCTTCCTGACTGAGGGTGCAGTGTGACCCAAAGCCTGGTGTTCCCGAAGCACTGCCATGCCTTCTCAGTATAACGGACTGTACTCCCCCAAATCATGAGCCCAAATCAACCTCAGGTATTTGAAAAAAGTAAACAGTGCAGTAGGGAAGGCCTCAAACAGTGGAAAGACACAGCAACATGGATAGAGCTTTTAGACTTGTAGGTAAATTCAACTAAAATTAATTAATGTATAAAAATGTCAGGATAAGGGGATTTGCTTCAAGATAATAGTTCATCAAATGTTGTCCTAGCTTTACTTCTGTTGCTATGATACTATCCTGACAAAGAAACAATTTAGGGGGGAAAAGGGTCATTGTAGCTCAGTTTCACATTACAGTCCATTATTATGGGGCATAAAGGCAGGGTCTTGAAGCAACTACTTACGTGTAGTCAAAAGCAGAGAGCACATGAATGCATGCATGGTAACTCCGCCACTCATATTTGTGCTCTTACGCAATACAGGACCCAGTCCCAGGGAATGGAGGCACCCCAAGTGAGCTGAGTATTCCCATACCAACAAACACAATCAAGACAAACCCCTACAGACATGTCCGCAGACCCACCTGATTGTGACAACCCCTTATTGAGACTCCCTTCCCAGGTGAGCCTAGATTGTGTTAGGTTGATGATTAAAACTAACAATTATAATTATAAAGTTATTTTCCTCTGTCAACTATGGGCTTGTATAATTTTAATTTGTTTAAGCCACTGCAGAAACTCTCAGATGGTATCACTAAGTCTGTGGTGATACCTGTGGATATAGGTTAATTCTCAGGAGTAGAGAGGAATGGACTCAAGGAACAAAGGTGTTCAAGGTCATTGAGAGGAACCTAAAGGAACAAGAGAACACAAAAGGTAAACAGGAAAAAAACATCTAAAAAGAAAATCAAGACCCAGGGAGAGCAGAGTGCAAGGGCACTGAGAAAGTGGGAAATGAACGATAATTTAAAGAAGGGAAAAGCAGAATCTCTGTAGGTTATAAAAAGAAGGCTAGAGCATCTCAGGAGTAACTTTCTGACTAAGGTCATCTTATGGGAGATTATGACAGGAGCTTTGGGAGTGGTACCAGATGGAGTGAGGACCATAGGTGTTAGTGGAATAATGAATCCTAAGGAGTTCTGCATAGGTACCCAGATGATGAAATTTTTCTTCACTGCATTGCCAAAGAAACAGCTTCTCCTTCTGAAACAGAGAAGGAATTACAGGAAATCATTATTGGCAAGAAGCTTGTTGACATGAAGAAAATGACATGGTTCGTTTCTGGTGGTGGCCTGGTGCCATTTTCAGCAGTGCCAAAGCAAAGAAATCATAATATGTAGAAAATAGTATTTCCATGCCCACCGTATAAATTCTGGCCAGATGTTGCCCCGAGGAAAGTGAGTTTCTTAGGCTTTGATGATAAATACAGAGGAGCAAAGGGCTCCTTCCCACTATTGATGAGCCCTGGTTGTCAGTGACATGAATCAAGAGACAGGCTTTGGGACAGGATCACAGCCAGCACAGTATTAGACCTGAAGATAAGTGAAAGGTCACAGTTTCATTTGAAGAGGAGCACCATGTACATACTGAGGAAGACAGAAGCCACCCGCAGCATTAAAGTGACACCTTTGGGACGTGACTCTGTTCTGGGGCAGGCAAGTGAGGACATGATCAATGTGCCAGGAAAGTGGGTGTGGAGTGGGTGAGATGAGCATCCCCACAGGTTTCTTGTCCTTTTCGTTTTCCAATCAGGTAACCTGTGGGCAGATGGTGCCATTCAAATGTTGGAGTGCCATTTTCTTAAAGTGGACGAAGGGGGAGAGTGGAGATTGGCCTCCAGTTGTGTCAGGATATAGATTTTCCAAGTATTCACTGGTGTTGCAGTTTTATTTTTATTGTGGTACAGCTTGAGGGAATGATGGTTCTTTAAATATATAAACTCTATAAGTAGAGAAGAGATTATCGAGGCTCACAACAAATTAGTTTGAGAACTACACATCAAGAGAAAGAATTTTGGAATGGATCTTTTTTCTTTTCTTCTTGTATTTTCACAGCTCTCAGAGATAAAATGAGCATGCACACACATCCACACAGTGCTTATGTGAGACTAGCACTAGGATTAGATCCGTATAGCAGCTGGGTCCTTTCCATCTGCCTTCTCTCTGCCTCAAGAGAGACAAGAGATAAGGGGAAGGAAGAGCAGATTGTAGGCCTAAGGCCTAAGGCTGTATGCCTAGGGATAGCCTATTGGAAAGATCAAGGCACACTTAGTTTTCCCCCAACTTTGTCCTCCTCCCACACTGCAGCAGGAGCAAAGACAGGAGAAGGAGCATGTCTCTCTGTTGGCCCATGCTCCGAGATTACAGTGTCAGCAGAGCACAGCAGCACAAGTGGAAATGCCAGGTTGGGGAGTCAACCACTTACGACTTCTGACAACCAGTGGCTTTCCATTAGCACTCTGACAAATCAGTCGATGCTGACAGACAAGACGACATCGGTCCTTTAGCAAATGGTGTCTGAACAAAGCCAACTCTGGGCTTAGCTCACTCTGGATGAGGCAGCAGAACCTCTGCGCTACCCAAATGAGAAAGGCCCAGCATGGGAGTAAAGAGCAGAGGCAGCCACCCAGCTGCTTAGATTATATTCCAAGTGTGCACTTAACTGTGTGATCATAAACGTGCTACTGAACCTGTCTGTCTTTGCTTACCAAGCTCTAGAATGGAATAAGCATTTTATTTCAAATGGTGAATTTGTCAAAATTAAGTGAACTAATTTCTTATTAGTTATTTTTGTTGCTGTGACAAAGTACCATGACCAAAATCAATTTAAGGAATAAAGAGCTTATTTGGCTTAAAGTTCCATAGGGCAAGTCCATAATGGTAGGGAAGGAAAACAGGGTCCCAGGAGCAGAAAGCTGAGAGGTCGCATTTAGTCACACAGGAAACAGCAAACAAGAAGTGTGGCAAGGCTATGGATTCCCAGAGCCTGCCGTCCATGACATACTTTCTCCAACACGGCTATAGCTCTAAAAGGCTGCAAAGCCTCCCAAAACAGCACCACTGACTGGGGACCAAGTGTTTAAATAATGAATCTATAGGGAACATTTCTCATTCAAACCACCACATCCCACTCCCTGGCTCTCATAGATTCATGGCCATATCATAGCACAAGGTGCACTTAGTCCAACTTTAAAAGCCCTTATAGTCTTTAAATGTTTCAGTACTGTTAAAAAGTCTCTTTTGAGACTCAAGGTAATATCTTAACTGACACCTCCCCTTAATATAAAAATGCAAATTACATAATTCCAATGTAACAAGGTATAGAAATATGCATTCCCATTTCGAAAGGGAGAAACAGAGGCATAGTGAGGAAATACTGAACCAAAACAAGGCAGAAAGTCAGGAGGGCAAATCACAAATCCTGCAGTTCTGTGTCTGATACTTTAGTGTCAATGAGCTTAGATGACTCCTCCCCTTCATCATCTGTGTCTTGGGATGGTTTACTCCATGTATGTGTGTACACAGCTCTCCTTGGGAGATGTCTTTCATTCCTGGCATCCCCAACATCTTGGGGTCTTGACCCACACACAGGTTTCATTTTCCCAGCTTTATGCACTGCACTGGCCTCTCAGGGCCTCCTGGCAAGGACTCCACGGTCACATGCTGTATGGCCCTGGCAGCCTTCTGAAACAGCATGAAAGAGTTCACGCTTCCTCCCTCTTGCACCTGTTATGCCTCCAAAGTCAAAACCATGAAGTCGACACTTATGGTTCTATCGCCAGCTTTGGATAGGCCGCTGTCCCACTGGATAACATTAGCAGCAGGTTTTGTTTTGTTCTTGTTTGTTTGTTTGTTTGTTTGCAGTTGCTTTCTAGGAACAAGTAACCCCTAGGTTTTCGCCTTTCACAAGTTGGAAGCTTAGCTGGGTGGGGTCTTCCCCTGAGAGCACAACTTTCCGTGTTCTAGTGTAGAACAGGAAGCCTCTCCTTACTGGTGGCTATCTCTTTAATAATCAAAGCCTCTGTTTTATATAGCACATGCCTTGACTGTAACATTAAGCCTCCTAGTACTCTTTTTCTTTCTTTCCAAGCTTTACATTTTGCATTTTTTCTACCCCACTTGTTCTTTTTCCTTGTATATCTGCATAAGAACCATCAATAATAGCCATGCCACAGACTTAATATTGTGCCATCTTGAAATTTAATCCAACAAAGAAATCAGTTCTTTTGAATTCAGCCTCAGGAAAGTTCTTAGTACAGGGACAGAAGGCAGTCGAATTCTTTGCCAAAATAGTGCAGGAGCAGCCTCTAGCCCAGTTGTTAATAGAGATCTTGTTCATCTTCAAAAGCTCCTGAGCCAGACTCCGCTCTCAGCATTACCCTCAGCACCACTGTCTTCCGGGCTTCTCATAGAATGGCCCATTGGTCTCTGCTAAGAGTATTCAACTGTTTATTTTGTTCAAAGTTCCAAACTTTCTACATTCCTTTAAGAAACATGGTCAGGTTCCTCACAGCAACAACCCCCATCCTGATCAACTTTGCAGTTTTAGTAACTGTTCCATTTCTGGGATGAAATGCTTTGACCAAAAAATAATTTAAGAGTTTATAACTTTCATCTTAGCGCTCCAGAGGGAGAATCCAGAATGGTGTGGGAGGCATGACATAAAAGCAGAAGCTGAGAGATCACATTTCATCACACAGAAACAGCAAACTACAAGTCAGGCAGGACCCTAAACTCCCATATTCAGCCCCCAGTGGCATGCTTCCTCCATGAAAGCACCACATCCTAAAGGTTCCAGAACTTCCCCCAAAACAGTCCCAATAATTGGGAGCCAAGTGCTCAAATACCCAGGACTATGGTGGACATTTCTCTTTCAAACCATGACAAATTTCTTGAACACAAGCTCAATAAATGGTAAATATTATTATTTTTTTGCCTTCAGGAAGCCTTCAGTTACATAGGAGAGACACAGGAAGCAAAATACAGCTACACATAAGAGTCAAACCTGTACAAAGGAGTATAAAGCATCCTGAGACACACAGGGACTCTCATCAGCAATGAACTGAGAGCTGAGCATTGAGTGTCCAGGCCAAGGTGAGGTTCCCTACAGAAGGCTGTCAGGGCAATGGCTGGAGGCACCATAAAGACTCTGCTGCTCTGATCATCATCTGAAGACCACCAATGCCAAGTCCATGTGTATATTCTTTTGATCAGAAACCTCACTCCCAAATCATTGAACAACATTTTCTGTTTTTAAAACTTGGCAAAGTGGTGCCTGTCAGTATGTTTCTGCAATCTCAGCATTCAGGAGGCTAAGGCAAAATAACTGTGAATCGGAGGCCAGCCTCCACTACTCAGTGAATCTTAGGCCAGTCTGTACTACAGAGCCTATAGTGCAAAATCCTGTCTAAAAACCTAGACTGTGGATTCAGGACCATGGTAAAGTGTTTGTACAGCATTTGCAAGGCCCTGGGTATGAGAAAAATAAGCGGCCAAAAGCTTCAGAGAGGGAGTTAGAAAGCAGTGGGTTTGGAAGGGTGTATTCTCCTTGGATTTTAAACACTCTTAAAATATACCAGAATCCTAAGCAATCATTAAAGTAATATCAGGGTATATTTTATAGGGTACTATGCAAGAAAAATACTCATTTAGATTACAAAACTAATATTTTCACATGTGTGTATATATATAATTTAATTTTAACCTTATTTTGTAAGAAAAGATGGTGTGTGTGTGTGTGTACGCATGTGCAGAGAAATTTTTCTTGAAGAATAATCCTCAAAATATTAGCAACGGTTATTGTTATTGCAGTAGACATTTTGTAACTTTGAGGTGATGGGGGCTTTTCTGATTTTCCTAATATGTAGTATTTTGTGTGTAATTCTGTTTTGGGTAATTTTTATTTTTTATATAAAAGTGCATTGCCTACATGTACGTAAGTGCATCCATGTCATGCAATGCCCACAGAAGTTCAAAGAAGGGGTTGGATCCCCTGAAACTGGAGTTATGTCTAGTTGTTAGCCATCATGTGTGTGATGGGAACTAAACTTGCAAGAGCAGCCAGGGTTCTTAACTGCTGAGCCGGTTCTCAAGCCCCAAATGTGTAACTCTTTAAAAGCAAGACAACTTCCTTTTCTTTATGGGAAATGGCCAAAACCAACCTGGAATTCTAATCCAGTCACCTGAAACTCTGAGAACAGCAGGACTTCACCTCAAGATAGGAGGTGATGACACAGCCCAGAGCTGTTTGCAAGGTGACAGACCTTGGTGTGGGCAAACATCTCAACAGCAAGGGAACCAGCAGAGAGGAGGAACGGGGGCTGAGGCCTCCCTGACCCTGGCAGCACTAGGTTAGGACATCAGAGACTCAGCTGTGGAAAGACTAAGACCCAGAGGACAGGAACTAAAGCCAAGGCAGACAATCTTCACAAAAGATCTGGGGTAGGTCAAACCCAGAACCTGTTCTGTAACCTTATGAGTCCTTTCCAGAGGCAGATCTCCTCTCTCAGGGCTGGAAGGGTCTAAGAAGCACAAGTTCCATGAGGTCTCTTCATGATCTAAGTGATAACTCAGGGGCCAAACAAGTTCCTAGCATATGTATTAACTACTCTGAAGGAATCCCGAATCAGTTTCCAAAATAGGATCCTTCAATTTTTTATACTGTATTTGTAAAATAATGGCATGCTGTCTTGCAACTGAGAGATTACATTTTTTTTCTTTTCTGCTTCTAAAGTTAATATAATTGAAGGACTTGTCTCCAACGCAGTGTTTGGAATGTGTGTGGCCTATTCTACACCCCAGACAGCACTATCACCCTGTGCCATGTTGTTGTTTGGTAAATATCATTATGAATAAATAATGATATACGGGATGCTACTCTTTTACGTAAAATTATATGCGTAATGCAGCTGATCCTGGGGATGGAAAAACTTTTCACTGGTCCTATATCATAGTCTGTAAACCATGAACATTGAATTAACCCAATAAAAGTGACAATTTTGACCCTGGGCTATACCCATTACTCTAAGGTTACAGCTTGCAAGCCAGCTCAATTTGTTCTCCATGTGGCGCTTTTCTGAAATACTTATCATCTGGGAACCGTATGTAGTGCATATTCTTAATAAATAATAACACATTTTATTTTGGTTTACTGAAAATTAACAGCGCATTTGGGAAATTGCTGTTATTGTGGGAGCCTGTTTCTCATTTGCTTTGGAAGCACAATAGCTATCTGGAAGTGGAAGCAGGAGAGCCAATCGCTGTGGAGGATGGATTTTTATCCTCCTGCTGTTGGTATTCAGACAAAGCCATGCAGCTGGTAACATTAATGACATCCCATCGACTCCAAAGAGATGAAAAGAAGTAAAACAAAGTTCTAATGGGCTTAACCACACAAAATTGTCATTCTGAGTTGATTCGTTTTACATTCAAACAAAGTAAATCCATAACTTCCCAACTATATTCCAATCTGTAGTCCAAATGGCCTGCAAAGCTTCAAGATGTTTTAATGGTTGTTTAAGCCAGCTTTATAAGCAGGTTGATTTCAGAGGGTTTTTGGAAGGGGAACTACTCCTACAAGAACAGCCAGTCTTTTCAATTCTACTGCAGACTGTTCTCTCATAGTCCTGGTTCTGTGCCATTAGGCGGAAGTTCCTCCTGTCCTCAAGTGCAACAGCTCTAGGATCAGCCTCAGGGGACTAATTTTAATTGATGAAAAATACACTGGTGTAGTGGATACAGAAGGCTAGTGATGGGATCCAGGGCTGAGGGAAGGGAAAGTCTAAAAATAGAAACAGAAGCAGATCCCATCGTCTTCCTCTGAGTGGTTCTGTCCCGAGGTATTAACAGAGAGCTGGTGAGAGCCCCGTTTCAAAACGCAATGACTTCGCAGCCTGGAGGGCCACAGCACCTTGGAGGACCCTCTCATTCCTCTGTACCAAGCTTGCCAGCCTCGCTCGTCCTCTCTTTCTACTCTGCTGTTACACATGACTTCATTTTCATCCTAAGAGGAATGCATTTCCAAACAAGGTTCCCTGTGTTCCTGTTGAACTTTGTTTTCTATTTGAGATGTTAAGTACGCATTCCCAATCCATCATTCATTCCTACCAATTCTGCGGGTGTTTGGGGGCTCAGACTGAGAAGCCATATAATTATTCTTATCTAATGATGCGTTTTATATTTCCTGGATTTAGGAGAACTTGCTTTTTTCTGATTTAATCCTCCCCTTTCCGCATGACTGATTCTTGATCATTAATGGTTCTACCATGTACATGAACACCCAAGTTGAAACCTGAAGTGAATTTTTCCTTCTTTGTCTCCCTTCCCTTCCTCCGCCATCTCACCAGCATGCCTCCAAACCCACCTTCAAATGTGTCACCCACCATATTGGTCCAAATTTTCCTCCTGAGTTCTTATTCTTTTCTAACTCATCTGTCATCTCTGTGTCTTTCTTTCTCTCCAATGCGTACAACCATGTCACTGAGCAATTTTTGCGAACATCTATAGATGCAGGCTTTCCTAAAGTCAGTGAAGAGATTTCTCTTTTCTGCAGGATTAGAGTCAGATTTACAAAGTAAAACAACAAGTTAGTTGAAGCGAGGGCTCCAGAACCAAACTGATCCAGCTAATTCTCAGCTGTGCCAATTATCAGCAGTGTATCATGGTGCCGCACCTTAGGTTTTTTCGTTGCTGTCGTTTTGGTTTTTTTAGAGAGGGTCCTGCATAGCTTCAGCTGCCCAGAACGCACTACAGAGACCAGGCTGGCCTCAGTCTCACAGAGATCTGCCTGCCTCTGCCTCCCAAGTGCTGGGATTAAAGGCATGTGCCACCCCACTGGATTTAATTTCTTTATAAAATGAGGTACCTATGTAACAAGGTTATGTAAGAATAAGTGAGAAAACACTAGCAAACTAGACAGAGCAGTGCTTGCACACAGTGCACACAGCAAAGTGTGCCTTTTCCTTTACACAAATCACCCCGTGTGCGGCACTGAACCTGTGCCATTGCTCTGACTCTGTCTCCCTCACGTCTGGCCACGCTTCACATCAGTCCCCTTGACACGTATTTTTGTACACCTGTTCCTTTCACTCCAAATTCCTTCTCATTCCTATCCTCTGCATCATGTCTCCATCTAGGACAATCTACCCATCTACTTGTTCAGCATACATCTTTAGTGTGTATCCTGTGGTTATAGAATTTATCACCCCCACCAAGTTTAAGAGCTCTGACAAACAGAGGACTTCTTTGTGATCATGTGTGCTAACTGCCCCTCAAGAACAATATGTAGGCATTCATTCAATGTTCAAGTTATGATTAGCTTTGGAAAGGAAAAAGGAGGGGCAGAGAGAGAGAAAAGTAGATCCAGTGTCTCTGGATCAGGCAGAGTACTAACTAGTCTATATGGATGAATTCAGTTCTTATGACCACCCTGTGAGGTACAGGTTGTGATCATCCCCATTTTATAGATAGGAGCACAGAGCTAAGATGACTCTTCTAACAGGAAACTGAAGTTGGAGACTATGCATGGAGCCCTCTCCAGAGCTTGTCTCCCACAGTTGCCAAACATGCCTTTCATCTCTCTCCCCCAACATCAGCCAGGGTAGACTCACAGAAAATTCCCTTACGGACTCACAGAAAGATCTTCCACACTCATGGATATCTCGGAGGAAGAGCAGGAAGCCCATAGGCTGCCATGAATAGAATTGAATGCAACTCTAAGCCTCACTAACAGACTTTCCTGAGTCGGTCTCTTATCAACACTGAAAGCATTTCCTTGCCTCTAAAAAGGGCCAAGTGATGGCCATCCCCCAAATTCTAAAATCATGAAGACAAAGGAAGGAAAGTATTTAAAGCTGTGGTGACTGTGCTTTGCGTACCATCTGACCTCAATAGGAAGCAGTTATGAGTTAGTCTACCCAGTGTTCCAAGCTTCTTGGCTTGAGAACAAAATTTAATTAATTATACTATCCATTCTTGGTGGTTTTAAAGCACAGCCTTAACACTATTTTGTAACACACCCGTTTGGTTTGGCTAAGTAAGAGACCTGCTTCAAAGAAAATGTTTTATGCATGTTTGAAACAAAGGCATTAAGGAATGTTGGGGAGAGAAAGGAATCTTTTGAAAACATAAGGAGCAAAGAAAATATAACCTACCATGAATAAAAGAGCCACATGCTTCCATTTGTATTGTACAAATCAAACAAAACCTTTTCCAAAATCAAAGCACCAATGAGTGAGTGACCTGGTGTTCCCGAGTTTAAGCTCAGCTTTGGAGAAGGGCAGTTTGAATTATCTCAACAATTCTTTTCCATGTGTAGGGGTAGAAAAGCAAAAGGAAATCTGGAAACCCAGAGGAAGGGTTGGAAAAGTTTCATGTTAATCGTAATTTAATTTTAAATACCTAATCACATTTGTAACTGGAGAAGCCACGACATAAGAAAAGCGAAATTTCCTAAAACCGAACCTTTGTTTGACATGCTTTAACCTTATTTTTCTTTCAGTTTTCTGACATTTTGGGGAGTACATGATCAAATAGCAGCCTGAGCCTTTTACCTAGAAAATTTAGAAACAGCTACAAGAAGCTCCGTAATTTATGGCTGTAAAGACCAAGAACATTTTTCACATGATATGATTAAAACTAGGTCAGCAAGAGAAAAGTGTGAAAGACAGAGGTTGTCTAAATATCTTGCTGATAAATGACTAATCCAGCTTGAAACAGTTTTCTTATTTCTCTCTTTATTTAGCAATGTCCTCCATCTTGATGTTTAAGGAAAATTTAGTTTCTAAGATACAGTGTTTCCCAGCTATCTTCTATGTGAATACGCATGTGTTATAGATGGAGTTAATGTGATCTGTGATAATTTGTCATTCTCTGCAATCAGAGGGTGAACATGCCTCCAGACCTCCCTGAGACCCCTGGGGCAGGTCCTACACTTATTTCTCCCTGCAGTTACCAATAATGACGAGGTGGAACCCACCAGTAGGAAGCGTGTACAGAAAACTCTAGGCAGAAGATCAAAGAATAAAGTTCAATCCAGGCCCTGCTGGGCATTCCAGATGGAGAAAACAAAATAAGCAAGAGATATCAACAGCTAGGAATTTGCTAGGACTGGGCAAGTTCTGGGGTTTCACGCCTTAAAAGGGGTTGGTTGTATCTGCATCTGATGTACTGTGTGGTGGATGAAACACAGCCAAGTAGCAACTAAGGGAATAGAGTCCACACAAAAAGAAAACCTGAAGGAAATCATAGAAATGTCTGATTCAGTTCCAGAAAGTCACTCTTGTGAAACTCATGGGGCCTTGAGAATGGGTTGTATGCTCAGCTTGGGTTGGCTTGGCTACATGGGGCAAGTAAGGAACTAATTGCGTAAACTCTACCAAGTGTCTGGCAGCCTACATGACTTTCCCTTTGGCTTTCCCACACCCACCCCTTCCCACAGCCACAGTTTCAAACCTCAGCGTCCTCTGATCTCCCCATAGCTCTTCTCTGGAGCAGAGAACCACAGCCATGCTTGAGTGTGTGACTTCTTGCCAGCAACTCCCAGTCTTCACCACGATTGATCATCTTCCTGTCAACACCTTCCGTCTTTGGCAAAGCATGCCCGAGGTGTGGCTCTGTACTCTGTCAGAAGAATGTAATTGCTAACACCTACTGGATGGACGTACCCTCAGCAAGCCAAATTCTCTAGCAGGCCATTTATCAGTTGCAAGGATTTCTATAACCGACAAGTACAGAAAGGTTTCTAAGTGAGTGGTTCAGTTATGCATGTCTTTCAACACGTTTTGTTTGGAGTTCTCTGTTTGGGTAGTGTGGATCGGACATTTGACAACTTTCTAACCATGAACACCTAACAATTTAGTCACTTTCTTCCTAGCAGGCTGCAGAATTTGCAATTACAAGCATTCCTAAGGGACAGATCTTCCTAAGCTTGTAAAAATAACCATGTCTTCATGAAATCCTGTTTCTTCACATACTTCACCCAGCCCAGGGAGAAAACAGTAAGGAGTGTCATGAACAGAAGGGCCTGAAGGGCCTCCCTTCTTCCACCTGTGGAGATTCTGCAGCCAAAGCACTCCCCGTCTAACATCCCAGTTAATTCCTTACCTGTGATTAGAGTCTTCTTCAACCTTAAAGTTAAGCACACACTCTGGGCGTGAAATGGCCTGTGTCTCTCCTCATGGCCAGTCAAGCACAGGCTCACCAGACTCATTCTGAGATCTCAAGTCAGTCCTGGTATCTTCAACTATCAGGCCTCTACAGGCTGAGCAGACCCACCCTCACATCAACTGTTCTTATTTTTTAATTTACCTTGGAAGCCTACTTCCAGGATAAGCCACAGTCTGTCCTGAATGATCTACAGATTGCATTTGCCACACTTTACCTTCCCTGACTACAAGAAGTCTCTGAAGGATGGGGACTGTGTCTGTAGCATCGTGGCATCGAATACCAGATATTTTCACTTAGCACAGTACATGGCGTGAAATAAGCCAAGTGCCAGTTTTCTGGGATATCATAAAAAGATCACAAGAGGAATATTTTCAACAAAAGAAATTTACTTTCTCACAATTCTAAGGACCAGAAGCCCAAGATCAAGGAGACATAGAGTTGGTTTCTGATCTGGCCTCTCTCTGTGGTTTGTCCTTGTGATGTCCTCATGTGTCATGTGTTCATACTTCAGTATGAACATGGGAGAGATGCAGGAGGGAGAGACCTCTCTGGTGTCTCTTTGTGTAAGGTCACTGATTCACAACAGGCCCTCACTGCCTATCTATGGACTGAATGTTTGTAGGGCATAATGTAAGGTGGGCCTTTGCCAAGTCACCTGCTATGAGGACTAAGGGAGTGGCTCCTATGGGCGTGTGCTCTGCTCCAGCCAGGGGTGACACCAGCTTCTACCCTGCATCTGGAGAGAACCTACACCAAGATGATCCATCCAGAGACAGAATACTATTGGCTGCAGTTGGGAACCACCACACAGGGGGTTGGCTAACCAAACTCCTAAAACCCCTGCACTTCCTTGAATTAGCGACCTTTGCTGTGCTTCGCCCTCTGCATGCTTCTCACCCAGCTCCCAGGGTCTCTGTGTTGACTCCACACCTCTCACCCCCTCGGCAGAGACCCTGCGTCCCATCAGGAAGGCACAAAGTGGAGAGACCCCAACAAATGTTAAATGAACAAATGCTTTATTTTTCCTGGTTTTTTTTTTCCTTAATGAAAACATTGTTAGCTCATGAAGGCATGAACCCTATCACCAGATCTGATAAACAGTCTGTATTCAACACATACTTGATGGGTTAAGTTTAAGTTTAACCTCAAGGCAGAAGTGGTCTGTGAGAACAGAGGTATGTCTAATCATATGTTTGTATATGTGAGCATATGTGCATGTGTGTATATTATGCATGTCAGTATATGTGTTTATGTGTGACAGTGTATGTGCTTCTATGTGAGTATGTGGGTGGTGTGTGTGAATATGTGTTTCTGTATGTATTTGTGTATGTGCCTGTGTGTAGGTTTCCATTGCAAATAAAAAGTAGCTTACTGACCACCTTCCCGTCATACTAGCAGCCAGTTCTGACTTGCAGGCAGATACCTAGCAAGCAGGCTCCAGCTAAAAAATCAATTAAAGAAGAGAAGCAAATGAGTTACTTACAAATTCTGTGTTGCTTAATACCTTTCCTCTTCATAATGACAGTGCTTTGTGAAGTAATTTTCTTTTGATAAAAGAAGACCAAGTTCCCTGACCCCAGAAAGAAAAGAATTAGTGATTTCTCTGCCTGAGAGTTGACAAACAGCCCTTCTATTCTGCTCCCTGATCTCCAGCAGCGAAACAAATAGAGTCTGAAAATAATCTTTTTTTTTTCTTTGTTAAGAGTTTGAGGGACCACAGAATTTCTGTAGAGTCAGGCTTCTGGATAATTCCTCATTTTGCTTTTCTTCATGAGAACATCAGGTCCCTGTTGGCCATCTATACCTCCTACTGACAACACCAGTCAGCAAAGCCGGAGTCGGCAGTTCAGCAAGTGCCAGTTTCCAGCGCAGGATAAATTCTAGCACCTAAGTGGGCAACAGCCGATGTGTGGTTGGCCACGTAGCCAGAGGCTCGGGCAAGAACAAGTCAGAGACTCTTGTAGACAGTGCTAAGAAGTTCACCCTTTCTTGTGAAGGGACTTGGTAAAGTGTTGAAAATTGTAAGTAGGAGCATGTTCTAATCAGATTTCTGGTTCATAGCTCAGAGATTAAGATCATGTACCTCTCTTCTAGAGGGCCTGGTTCCGTTCCAAACACCCACATCAGGAGGCTTATGATACCTGCTATTCTACCTCAAGAAGGATCCTGTGCCTCTGGATTCTGTGGGTATCTGAGCTCCTATGTACATATCCCCACAGAGATACACACATGCATAATTAAGATTTTTAATTTTTTTATTTAAAAAGTCAAATTTCTAGTTATGTCTGGGAAGGAGTGAAATATAGCATAATAGATTTTTAAAAAGCCAAATTACATCTAAACATTGGGCAGTTGAGTTCCTTATACCACTGCTGTTCCCACAGCAGTGTATTAAGTCTAAAGAAATCTGATGGATGGGCTTTTTTCACTCCAACGTCATTATCAAATAATGGAATGAAGGTCTTGAGATGCATGCGCATTTCCTATTGGTGTTGAACCTGCTTGAACATAGTGACATAAAGTCACACAACATTACTATTATCATACAGTTTGGGAAGGCAGAAGTCTGAAGTGGATTTTACCTTCAGGAAGTGTCACAGGAACATCTGCTCCTCTTTTCCAACTTCTCTAGGCAGCTTTCATTCAGTTGCCGGCTCCCTTCCCATCCCTGAGTCAGCTCTATCTTTAAACATTTCTCCAACTCCAACACCTGCTGCTTATCCCCGATCCTCACTGATAAGGACCCTGTGGCTAGACTGGGCTCTGTAAATAACCTAGAATAATCACTCCATCTCAAGATCCTTGACTTAATCACATATACAGGATCATTTTTACTATATAAGATGAAGATACGTAGAGGCTCAGGAACTAGAATATAGCTATTTTGGAGAAGAGCATCCTTCTTCCTCTTAGGGTATCTGAATGACAGACACATATTTTGGTGTATTCATTCAAATATCCCTGATTACCTGATTTTCCATTGGCCAATGCCACCCAAGCAGGTCCCATTGTACTTAAGAGGTCTAAAGAGAGAAGTGATGATGCCACACTCAGTTCAAGGGGAGCTTGCAAGGGCAGAGGCAGGCTGAGATAGAGGATGATGAAGATATACTAAATCCATTGCTATTAAAGCCTTTTTCTATAATATATTTAGATAATGTATTAGACATCATAAGACACCCATTTTGAAGATGGAAAACTTAATGCGGAAGCAATTTAAAGAACTCCCCTGAGGCTACAAAGCATGACTAGACTGGTCCACCCCATCAGGGAGTAACCCCATTTATGCTATCTCCAAAGCATCCTCACCCCCAGTAGGTTTTAGTTCTAAAGTATTTAAATTTAGCCAGATCCTGCAATGATATATTCAGATTACAGACTCATATCCCCAAAACATACAATTTTCACTTTACTTAAAATGAGCTTATAGTAAATACTATAATTTAATGCCTGGTCTTTAGGAGTCCTTTAATACAAAACTTCCTAGATTCTGAATAGTCTTGCACCTTGCTCCAGGGCCCATTCCTCCTAATCATCATCTCATGGCTGGTAAAGATCTTAGATCATTACAGTCGAAATATCCGGAGGCTTAAAACAAACTTTTGCATACCTGCATTATTGTCAGAATATATACAAAATGTATCTGCTTTCTGAGACATGGATAGAAACAGTTCGTTTGTTCCCTTTTCTATCCCCTAGACTTTTATTTACTCCCTCAGCTCTCATGACCAGCACAGAGCATGAAGTTCTCCCTACAATAAGCTAAGGAAGCTACTGAATCTGTATTCCCTTGTTACAGTGTACAAATCCTTTTTAATCAACCTGACAAACCCCTGAACCAGAGGCCACTTCTTTGATATCTAAGTGGAAGTTTTTTTGTGTGTGGAGTGAGGCATCTCAGTGTGAATGGCCCCCGAATGGGAGCCAGTATTCAGGAGAGTGACGGGGCCAAGGAAAGGCTGCTCTGTACACTTTGAAAAGAATCACACCAATGCTACATCAATTAGTCATTTGTTTTTTATCACACAGAGGATCAAGAGCCTGAGTAGAGCAGCCTGCTTCCCAAAGTCTGTTACTCTTCTGAGAAGGCTATTCAAAGTTTTCCTCTTTGCTTTTCAGTTTGGTTTAATGTTTGTCCAACTGGAAGGTGAGCCATAAGAACTCAGCTGAGTTGAAACAAATAAAATGTGCTTTGTGGCCCTCCCCTGGTTCTCTGTGGGGAGCTGGGACCATAAGCAGGTAATCAAATACACCAGGTGCCAGAGAAAGGACATGCTTAAGACTGAAAGGATTCTGTTGACAAAAGAGGGAAAACACATCAACCATTGATGTCCTTCTCACATAGAAATAGGACAAAACTGTCATACTGAGAGCGAAAAAATAAAAACGACTTCTTGGGTTAGTCAGAGGCCAAGGTCTGAACACGGTTCCTGAACCTTGGAAACTGATTAGTAAATGTTAGTTTAATGGGGTTGAACTGAATTGTAATGAATTATAAAGGTTAGAACTTGAGGCACTTCTAGCTGGCAACAGCATTATTGAGATGTGAGTCATTTGATGAGAGGCTTATTTGTCTGGTCTGTAGAGAATTCAAACATTCAGTGTCATCAAGGTTGAGCTTAAGACATCAAGGATCCGGAGAACTACAAACCCCAGAGCAACTGGAAGCAACCATGAGAACTGATGACTCAAGACCCTGCAACCACTGTCATGTGCCTGGTACCTCTCCTGACTACACTATGATACCTAATATCTCTTTCGAGTACTTTCAATCAGGTAGAAGCCCTTTTAATTCTTCAAGTCCATAAGAAACATTGGAGAGATAGAAAGCAGTGTCTCTCTCTCTCTCTCTCTCTCTCTCACACACACACACACATGCACACACACACTCATGCACATCCCCCACCACAGTATAATTGCTACCACCCCCACGCACAGGTAGACAAGTCAAAATCACATTTTGTGTTTCTTCTGTGATACAAGTTTTATGATGTTCTACTTTGATTGCATGAATTTTCTCAGGCACAATTCTTCCCTGAGCCAAATGTTCTGAGCTAATAAAATTGGATAAATCAATCACTTTTGATGGCCCCTGTCTCTTATTCAGAACATTGGGCAGTAGCAAAGCCATCAGGAAGATGATCTAAGTGTACCAAACACTTCCTGTGTAAATGTTCTATTCTCTGAACTTTGAAAAGATATAAAAGCAGAAAGAATTTCTTAGAGTAGTACAGGGAGGTGAGCACTGGAATGGGAGTCAGGACACCTGGGTTGCCTCGCTGCGTATTTTATTCATTCTACTCTGCAAAAAAATAAATCCCATTTAAAATTTGTTCAAAAGTACATCAAAGTGCACAATAAATAAGATTTAGAAGTGAATCAGAAATTGTAAAATAAATATTAATAACAGTTCTCAATGATTTCAAAATCCAAGTAGGAAGATAAGCACACTGCACACATCTGAAGAACTTAGATTGCATTATTCTCCAAGATGGGTCTTCCAGTGTGTGACTGAGTTCCTTCCATGTAGAAGACACATAAATTAGGTTTAAGAGAGAATGAGTCAGTTTAATGAATGGGTGACGTGAGGACAGTCACACGCTAATGCGTTTCTTGAGGAAGCTTTGAAGGCAAGTCTTCATCTAGTTTGTTTCTCTGTTGCTGTAATAAAAAAGTGACCAAAACAGACTCAGAGAAGAAAGGGTTATTTGACTTCCACTTCCACATCACAGTCCATCTTTGATGGAAGCCAGGGCAGGAATGTGGAAACAGCAACTGAAGCACAAACCATGGAGAAACGTTGATTACTAGCTTGGTCCTCTGGCCTGTACTCAGTCTGTTTTCTTACACAACACAGGACCACCTTCCAGGGGTACCACGTGCAAGACACTGGGCATTCCCACATCACTCAACAACCACCACGAAAGCACCTCACAGACATGGCCACAGGCCATTCCCATAGAGGAATTCCCCATCTGAAGTCCCACTTCAGTGTCAAGTTGACAACTGAAGCCAATCAAGGCAGGTCTCCAGACCCCAGACTGTCTGGAATTTGCTGTGTAGCCATGACTAGCTTTGAACATTTCCTCTGCTACCTCAGCATCCTGTGTGTTGGGACTGGAGGTGAGTGCGGCCACACATGACTTCTCTGCTCCCATTCTTGACCTGCTGCCACTTGGACCCATCCCTGTCTGGCCCTGGCTCTTGCCTCCTGTTCTGTTTCTTCACTGTAGAGATCACACATAGAGACCTCAGATCTCAACCTTTGGCTTCTGATCCTGGATCCTCACCTTCTCATTTCTGCTTCTGACTGTTCTGAGTAGTTATCTACTCCCCCATCATAAACCAAGCATGATGCATATCTGAGACCTGATTTCCCAGCCACTTAATTCTAGAGGGAGAGACGGCAATTCAGCTACTACCTAGCACAGCACCAGCATGTAGAGCTGATTCTTAATAAATATTTTAAATAATTTTACAAATTAATTTTTAAAATGTTCACTGTTTCTCTTTAGGCAGCTATAGAAGTTTCTATAAAATACACATCTATAAGCATGAGTGGGCAAAGACAACAAACCCTGTTAGTGAGACCTGTGCTCCAAATTCAAAGAACAACTCCCTTGACCTCTACAGAGGCAGATTTCTTTGAGGGGCCCGTGTTCCAAGGGCAGAACCACAGGCACGTGCAGTGCATCGCAAGCACAGCACAGGGTGAGAACGCTGTGTAAGTTCCCTGTAAGTTAGACAAGCACTTATAATGAAAGGTTTGTGAGTTCAGAAAGCCCGGGGGTATTCGAAAAGACAGTTCAGCTTCCTGTCTGGGAAGAAATGACAGCTCTCCTCGCTGGAATTAAGCTTCAGATATTCAGGAGGGGAAAGGAGAAAGCTTGGTGAGTAACGGTTGCTCTGGACCCACTGCAGGAAATCTGATGTCATGTTTGCCTGAACTCTGTGGAATTACATGCCTAACATATTGACAGCGTGCAGAGGTGCTGGGCACCACTTTGGCAAGGATGATGTCTCTCTCCCTTCAAGTGCCATTACTGAAGGCTGTATCTACACCCACTCATGATGAATAACAGCACAACCAATCCACTCACCTTCCACAACATTTCCCTACACAGTCTTTGACCTGACCTACTTCTTTGACTCTGCCTCATCCAAATCTCAGTCATCCTCATACTTCCTCTGGGCAGCAGCCCACTTTATCCGGGTTTCCTCAGGCCGGAACTCACTACCCGGGTGTGTATTCCCCACGTCCTAGAATTCGATTTGAATCTCAGAGTCACACCCTCACCCACTCGAAGTCTCCAGAGGTTCCCTGTTGTGTTTAAAATAAAACCCATGCTGCCTCCCATAGCACAGAAAGCTTTATATGCTGCCACCCAGCCCGCCCACCCCCAAAAGCCCCTTCTCTCTGCCTGCCATTACCCCACTGTCTACCATTTCCATTTCACTGTAGCAATATCAAATTATGTTTACTCATACTTAATATTTGTACTTAAAACTTATGCTCGGTACCACCAAACATGTGCTCATACCATTCCCTCTGCTGGCAACACTTCTTCATTCTTTCCCTTGAGTAATTCCATTTTCTCCTCCGTAATTTAGCTCAAGTATCGGATTCTCTAATAAAAGCACACCAGCCTTTGGCAGGCTTGAGCAGACACCCATCTCTTTGCCTCACTACTATTCTATACTCTCTACTGCATGAGGAGATTCCTATAAGGCAGACTAGTCTTCACCAGTTCCAAGTGGTATCCATGTTCATTGTGTTCAAAATTCACAGTCCACAGCAGAACACTGAAAGCTGGGCAGAGCTTCATGAGTGTACGCAACTTCAAAGAAGACCCTTCAAAACTCACATTGATTCCAGAGTATGCTGCGTGGCAGTGGTCCCTCAATAACCACGCATTAAATAAATCATTGTGCACACATTTTCCAAGCATTTGTAGGCAGTGAATGCAAAGACACAAAAGATGAGGGCTGGGTACGGCAGAGTTCGTGGGCAATTCAAAGTGTAAGTAAATAGAGCTAGAACTCCAAAACACAGAGGACCAAGAACAGAACTGGAGCAACGTTTGAAAGGGAGGACTTGATGTTTACTAAGATAAAGAGTAAAGTTCTTAGAAAAATAGCATACTCTAGATTTCTGAAAGATAGTTTCAGCATCTTCTATAAACCTCTGGAAAATGGTTTATTGTATCATTGACCAAGAAAGAGAAGACTGACCCTGGGGAATGATTTAGTCTCTGAGGAATCACAAACAAGTCACTTGTCTGTGCAAATGGAAGTTTGAAATAGAAAAAAAAAAAGTTGTATGTATAAATTATGCAGCATTTTGGCACTTTTGATATCATGTCTCACAAAAGGCTAAAATAAAATAAGAGAATAGATATGCTTTTTTATTAAATTGAAGGTAGATTAATATTTAAGGGACATTGTGTTTATGAGAGTGGACATCTAAAAGGAAAAGAGATATTTAGAAGAATAATTTAAGATACATCCTTGGTATTGACTTAGTTCTATGAGATAACAGACACACAATAGGGCTGAAGAGATGGTGCAGTCAGTAAAGTGCTTGACATACAAATGCGAGAGCCAGGGTTAAAACCCCAGAACTCCCAAAGAAGCAAGACAATGTGGCACACACTTGGAATCCCAGAACTGGGGAGGTAGAGGCAGGTGGATCACTGGCCAGCCAGCCTAGACAACCCAGTGAGCTCAAGGTAAAAGTGAGAAACCGTGTCTCAAAAACCAAAGTAGACAGTACCTAAGGAAATCACCTGAGGTTGACCTCTGACTGGCCTCCACATACATGCAGATGCGCGCGCGCACGCGCACACACACACACACACACACACACACACACACACACACGAAAATCATAAGACACACGAGACTGGTCTCTCCACAGCCATACTCAAGCCACTCCTGAGTGGAAATGGTCACTTCTGAGCTCCGCATTAGTTATTCCTATACACGCGATGTCTTAATCTCTTGCTATAATATACAAGAATATGTGTTATTTGTCTTGTTGCTATGCTAAAATACCCAGTCCAAAGCAACTTAAGGGAGAAGGCTTATTTGAGCTCACAGCTCCAGACTATAGTCCATTGTGCTAGGGAAGTCCAGCATGGAATCATCTGGTCACACGGTGTGAACATGAGTCACCTGGTCACACTGCATGCACAGTGGAGGGGAAGAGAGATGAATGCTGCTACTCTGCTCCCTTTCTCCTTTTTAATCCAGTCCAGGACCCAGGTCTAAAGAATGGTGCCACCTACAGTTAAGGAGGCTCTTTCCAACACAATTAGCCTAATGTAAATAATCCCTCACAGGTGAGTCCAGATGCTGTATCTTCCGTGATTCTAGATCCTGTCAAATAGACAGTCAACATTAACCATCACAATGGATGACTTAGAAAAAGCCAGAAATTTATTCCATACAGTCTGGAAGCTGAAAGTCCAAGAGCAAGGTGCACAAAGGCTCAGCATCTGGCATGGGCACAATCTCACTTGAAAGATTATTAAGATCTTTTCTTGTTGCTACACCCTCAGACAAGAGTCACTATATCCTTAGAGGTAGCAGAGCCAGAGAAGACAAGGGCAAGCTCCTCTGCCTAGCCCTTTTACTAGGGAACCTAAGTCCCGGTCCCCCAGGAAGGGCAGAGCTCTTATCACCCAACTCAGCTTTTCATCACCAAAATCAGTGTTCCTCCCCAAACTGACACCACAGCACACAGAGGAAGCCCCAAGAAAATAAAAGTGAACTGATTCAAACGCCCTTTATATTTGCAGATAAAACAGAAGGCGCACACCACTAGTGTGGAATGCAAGCAGTAAACAAAATTTGAGTGACATCATGTGTCAATTTCACCTTACTGGATTCTACTAGTTCTCTCATTGTTCACCTTTTAGTCATTTGAAAATTAAGACCAGAAGTCTCAAATGCAGACAAACAAGCAACCTTAAATAATTAAACACAGGGTTGGAGAGAGGGCTCAGCCACTAAAGTACCTGCCATTTAGGTGTTCAGATCCCCAACAGTCACATAAAGCCAGGCATAGCCGCACACATTCATATCCCCGAGTCCTAGAGGGGCAGAGACAGGACGATCCCTGGACCTCAGGGGCCAGTCTAGCTGAATGAGTGAGTACCCTGTTCCATGAGAAATCCTGTGTCAAATATGAAGGTGGAGAACAATCAAGAAAGACACCTAATAGTGGCCTCTGGTCTCCATGCATACACACACATATGCATGTATACCCACATGCACACATGCAGACACACATAGAGAAGATAAAATAAACCATACGTACAGGTAATATAAGACAGGGGAGCTGGAAAGCAAATGATTTATTTAGTATTTTAAGTAAAAAACTATTATTTCTGTCAAATCAAATACAACTGGAACCATGGTCAGCTTACAGAAACTATGTGCAGACCCAGCAGATTAAAAAACAGAAGCTGGCCTGGTCCTTTCCCAAGGTATATCTATCTCATCAGAAGATTTACACTAGTATCCCATCAATCATGTAAAATACTTCAAGGATCTGGGATACAGAATGACTCCAGATACCATTTAGATCTTGAACAGGCCCACCATCACAGGACAAAAAAGAGCAGTGGCATTTAGTGTTTAACAACAACAAAAAGAGTGAGACAAATTCAACAATAAAAGAATGTCAATGTCTAAATTTGAAAACAGTAGCAGTGTTTTATATTTCTTAGGATGATACTTGGATTGGTTCCTCAAGAAAAAGGCTTTGGGTATACAAAAAAGTCCTCATGCTTCATTGAGGACTGTTCTAGTTTTCTTTCTGTTGCTATGATAAACACATGACCAAAAGCAATGTGAAGAGGTTTTCTTGGCTTATATGTTACAGTCTATCATCAAGTGAAGCCAAGGCAGGAAGATGGAGGCAGGAACTGAAGCAGAGTCCATGAAGGAAGCTTTCTGCCTCACTCCTTAAGGCTTATTCCAGTCCACCTGCTGGGAAGATACTGCCCAGAGCGGGTTGGGCCCTCCTATATTAATAAGCAATCAAGAAAATGCCCTATAGATAGACCCACAGATCAACTAGATGAAGGAAATTCTTCAACTGAGATTCTCTCTCCCAGGGGCGTCTGTGTTTGTGTCAAGTTGACAAAAGCTGACCAGCATGGAACTGTTGGAAAACAAAGTGGTTCCAGAGGTTGGGCAGCCCATTAGAAGCAAAGTATGCAGCAAACCCCAAATCACAGTAATGTAAGTGAAGTTGTAAACCCATACCTTCACTTCATAAATGTCTATCCATCACCTATTGGGTATCATATAAAATGTTCTGAGATCATAGGAAAAGAGTGAAGAATGATTTGTGAGGCACCTCGGGTCAGAAAAACGACACAGCAGAAATGATCTTCCAAATAAACCTTGAAGAATGAGCGCTGCATAGGCAGACAAGTACAACAAAATACCCAAGGTCGAGAGAACAGCTCCGTACAGATGCAAAGAAAGAAAGGGGAGGAAACGCAAGGTGTGCTTAGGAAGCTCAGTGAGATATGGCAGACAGAAACTACACTGTAACATGGTGTGTTCTAAAATTTACCTCAGCATTCTGACGGAAAAAAACAAACAAACAAACCAAAAAAAAAAAAACACTTTTCAAGACAAATGAGAGCATTTTTGTCTTGATGAGGTACTGTGAAGATTTAAACTAACAAGAGCATGAAAAGCAAAGAGAAGGTTGTAGGATGTTTGTTGCCATTGCACACAATGGCTGTTGACATGAACGTGCAAAGCCCTCGCCATTTTGGCCAGCTGGAGCAACTGCACAGCCGCTATAAATCCAGAGCTCTGCCCGGGATGGGCTGAGGCTGCCAAGGGAGCATGGCTGAGGCAGAAGCAAGGTATGCAGTCCTTGATGTCCTCCGGACATCACCACCACTCAATCCTGATGTCCTCACTCCTCTACTAGTCCCAATAAACCCAGTTTCTATTAATTTCCATTCCATTCTGTTTCCAAGGAACCCATTCCAAACAGTCACTTGCTGTTAATCTGCCACACCACAAAAAACCTCTGTAGTTTATACTGTGAGATGGGTTCATTCATAATATCACTTTAAAACTTAATACTAGAGTCTAAGGCCTTGCTCTGGAATGAAATCCAACCTAGAATGGAGTTTTCAGAGGCCTCAATGTACTCAGTAGTATTTGCACTAAGGAGCTGACACAGAGGGCATAGGCTCCAAGCCTTAGAGTTTGGAACAAGAAACAACATTTGACCAGGCTATGCCTTCTGAATCTATTAGATGCTACCAAAGAAAGAGAAGAAAACAGATTTCATAACACGGAGAACTGTGCATTTGCTACACTTTCAACATTCATAAGGAAAGGTATCTTGTCTTGAATCTTTCCCCGTTAGCATAAATGCACAACCCAAAATAGCTTAACACAGCAGTAAATCTCAAAGACAGCACCAATGTCAATTACCTGGAAATATCCTCTCACGGGAATTGGAAGGGCACATTCAGAACACAAAGTCCTCTCCACAAAAATGGACAAGGGACAAGAAGTCAAAACACCGTGAGCAGTGTTAGTTCTCTCCCAGGTGAGAGGTAAGAGAAAAGTCCTGAGGAAGACAGATTCAGTGAAGCAGGCTGGCCTCTCCAGAGCACAGGGCTTGGACCCGCTAGGCTCCTTCTGATGGAAAGGACTGACTGCATGTCGGTGGGCAGCTTCCCCTTTCTCTGTCATACTTGCAAGGCCAAGATAAAAAAAAAAAAAAAAGGTTGCTTTGGACTCACACTCCCTAGACGGATTGGTATTGACAAGGTAGCCAAAGCTGCACTTGGCAATATTTCTTCATTCTGCAAAGAAAGAGGCAAATTTACAGGGGTGAGAATGACTTTCTCACGTACTTTACCTTACTTCACACTTTGTTGAGAAGTCAGCAGAGAACTTCACACTTCATTGAAAAGCCATTAAAACAATTACTAGGTCATTAGCACGGTCTCTTAAGCACTGGCTCCTCAACTCCTTCGCTAAAGGAAGAAGCTCTTTGGTATATGCCCAGCATCCTCCACAAGTCAGTCCAATGCAGTTTTAGTAAATAGCCCAGATACATTAACATTGTTCTCACTGGGAAATAAATGGTCTTATAGCGGAAGAGAATAGCGATCATTGGAAATCAATACAGGGCTTGGTGGTGCATGCTTTTAATTTCAGCACTCAAGAGGCAGAGGCAGGCAGATCTCTGTGAGATTGAGGACAGCCTGGTCTACATAACGGATTCCAGGACAGCTAGGATTACAGGGAGACCCTATCTATAAGAAAAAAAATCAAAACAAAGGAAAAATGGAAAAGCAGAGATTAGGATTGGAGGGGCCTGAGTCACTCTGGCTCAGCAGGTAAGAGCACTTGCTACTGCAAGTGCTTCAGTGACCTCTAACTCCAGTTCCAGAAACAGGGTGCCCTCTTCTGGCTTCCCTGGGAACCTTCACCACATGGTGATTATGCGGACAAGTAGGCACACAGATGCAGATCATAAAAATAAAATTATCATCAGAATTTAGTCATGGTTTATCTTAAAATAGAAATTAGGAAGGTTAGGGGAGGAGTGATGGGGAGGTTAAACAAGGGACCTGGTGAGATAACTCAGCAGGTAAGGGCACTTTCTGTCAAGCCTGAATTTGATACCCAGAACCCACATGGCGAAGTAGTGAACTAACTCTCACAATTTATCCTCTGACTTCTAAATGCATATCATGGCATGCAAGGATTCATATACATACATACCCAAACACACACTAAATAAATAGATAGATAAGTAAATACATGTAAGTAATAAAAAGAGAAGGAAAGCATCTGTATCATTGAATTATGTCGTGGTGTATGGTGCACAACAGTGCCATATGCATCACTTTGTCCCTAACTGTATCAGCTCTGGAAATGTACAGTAGATAGAGAAAACTGGCTGATTCAGGAGTGTGCTTCCCAAGGCAACTAAACATCCATTGAGTCCCTCCAAAGACATTCAGTACTACCATTTGCCAGACACCCCTAATCATCTCCACTCCAGATCTATTTCCTGAACTCCAGAAATTGATTTTCAACTGTTCACTAGGTCCTTCACTTAAGGGTCCACCAAATCTCTCAAATAAAATAAGTCCAAAACTGAACTCTTAAGCTTCCCTTAAACTCCTTCTCCTCAATTAATGGTAAATCCATTCTTCTAATATCCTAAACCTAAGTTATGTTTTCCCACTTTTCCTTAGTGATATATGAGACATGATAAACTGCATGAATGAAAAGTGTATATTTGACAATTTCTGAGATGCGTGCAATATGAAACCATTGTCAACAACAAGGCAGTTTGCACACAGAGAATTCACCAGCAGTTCTGGAAGTCGTAGGTTGTGCCGTTTTCACATTCTCACCAAGAATGCACAAATGTCCCAGTTTCTCTGTTTTTCAATAGTGTGTGAGGTGATCAGATGTTTGGTTCATGTTTCCCGACCATTCTAATAAGTGAGTGTGCTATTTTCTCATTTGGGATCTGGAGTTGGTTAATGAACAGTAATACTAAGCATTTTTATATGTTTCCATGTCAGTTGATTTTCTCTTTTTGGTAGAATATTTGTTCAAATTTTTGTCACTTTTTAAAACTCTGGAAGTTCGATTTTTTAACATTGAATTTTGAAATTTCTTCATCTACTTTAGGTACGCCTCCCCTGAATAAATGACTTGCAAACATTTTCTTCCTGCATGTGTGTCTTGCTGTCCCACTTTTTTATTTCTGTTTGATCAGCTGTTTTTTCATGTTAATGAAGTTCAATAGGCTAATTTTTCCTTTATGAATGATGAATTTGATGCCACATCTGAGAACTTTGCCTAATGGTAGGTTATAGAGATTTCATAAAGTTTCTTCCACATTTTAAGCTTCACATTTAAGCCCTTGATACATTTTGAGTTAATATTTGTATATGGTGCAAAAAGACAAGATGTGAATCAGAGTTGGCTTCTGTGTGTGGTGTGTGGGTATGTGTGTGTATGTATGTGTGTGCTTGTGTGTGTGTGCATGTGTGCTTAGAGGCAGTGGTGTATGTCTAGGCAGCTGACTCCACACATCATTTGCTAAAGGCACTTCTTCACTGAATTGTTTCTGTACCCTTCTCAAAGTAAATGTCAGCAAGTCTTGCTTAGATTCTTCCCTGTGTCCCTGTGTTTTAGAAACAAGATGCTTCTTCTAAGAATAAAGAGACCACCCCCAAATGAGACTTATATCTTATTTTAGAGCAGAGGGTAGGAAAAGGCCATGGAGTTAGGTCTGCTATTTTCTGAAATGTCAGTATGTCATATTTGGGGCTAATATGTTCAAGATCCAAGCAGTAGTTTTCTGGGTAAAGGCACTGTACATTTTGTTCTATCAGATATATCCCTAAGGGTTTCATATTTTCTATCCTATTATAAATGGGAACTTCAAAATTTTAATTTATGACTGTTCATTGGAACTTCATAGAAGCAAAATTAATTTTACATATTGTTCTTCTACCTCACAGTTGCTAAGATTGGCTGTTAGTCCTACCATTAGCTTTACTTGGTTCCTTTCATCTCAGAGAGCATTATGTTGTGAACTCTACATCTTCTCTTTCAATAGTGTTGCTTTGGGGGGCCTGTTTCTTATCCTGAATCACTACCTAGACCTCAAACACAATTCTGAGGAACTAGAGATCAAACACCAATCTAAAACATTACTTGATGCTCAGCAAAGAACCTCCTTCCAAAAGAGTTAGAGGTTAGAGAATTCAGTCCTCACAAAATATTAAAATTAGCCAGACTAGCTAATCCAAGAGGTATGGGGTAGAGACCTCAGAAAAGACCAGCCAAATAATCATTTCTCAAACAAATACCACTGTGATCTTCCCTAATGAATCTGAGAGGATCTGAAACAATTAAACTAGGTCAAGTAGGAAGTACCTGTTAATATGTTAGATTTGTGAGGACTCCAGCTAGACATAAATGTGGCAACAGGTAGTAAAAAGTTTATAAATGAGAGAAAACATCACACAGGTTGAGTATTTCAGACAATATACAGTCCTACAATCACAGCATCTATGATGGATGACAAGCAGGCCAGAGTGGCTGGATAGGAATGGTCAGGAAATTTAATAGGAGGACAAGAAAGGAGAAGGACAAGATCATGGAGGGGCCTGGGAGGCTTTGAATGACATCAGAAACCCTCCAAGGCTTTGAACAGAAACCTCATCTGCCTTGAAGGAACGGCTTGGTGTGAGAACTGCGTGAGAGCTCAAGTCAGAAAGATCAGCCAGTAAGTGCTTGTGAGAGTTGATCGCAGCCGTAGGGCCATTAGAAGCAGTCTAATTCTGGATTTATTCACAGAGTTGAGCTAGCAGTGTTTGCTGATGGATTCGATGTTCTGTGTAGAGTTCACCTTGAGAGATGTCAAATCCATTCTTAATATGAACTGCATGGCCATGCTTAAGATGAAGAGCTACGAGCAGCTTCTAAGTTCAGCTGCACCACTTTCCAGAAAAATGAAAAGTTTAAGCCACCATTTTAAAGAGCTGGTCAATAGTCTTTTCTAATAGCTAAAGACATAAAGAGTCTGAAGTTTAGCAATATCAATAGCAATCCTTACAGACTTCATTTAAAAGGACTAAATTTTAACCTCAATGATTAGCTATTACTTTGCTTAAAGTTTAATAAAGTCATTGGAATGCGAAATATATATTTATTAAATATAATTTATTATATATATATTAGTTTGACAATGGGGGTGATTAAGAAAAAAAAAGAACCGAAGGTTTGGATTATACACCACTTAGTCCTTCATTCTCTTCAACACACCATCCCAAATCTTTGGTTCTAAGGACCTTAGTTCCTCGTAAGGTAGATAGATATACCTCCTGGCTTCTCATACTGGTACTAACACAGAATCAGGTCCCTGTGTGGGAGGCTGGCATCCAAGCAGCTGCCTTCCAGCAGCACTTTCTGGAAGATACACCTTGCTTTAAATTCCTTCCATCTTCTCAATTTGAAGACACGTTGGGAGCCACATATGCCTCCACTAGACGTGGAGAGTTAAGATTAGTGCATTTTTCTTTCCCAAACATGTACCTTATCTTTGTCTCAGTTTTTAGAAAATCAAATATCATTAGTTTTCCCAAAATATTTCTCTTGGAGCTTGAGGAGAATTCCTAGTTGATGAGGAAGTGTTGTTTTAGAGAAGGCGGGGAATAAATCTCACTACAGAGCAGACATTACAACCAGTTGCATAAGCTCAGTTACCAAAGGTGGACCTCCACTTTCTGGGGCCGTACATTTAACTGAAAGCCTTTGGGAGAATATCTTGCTTGGGAGAAATCCAAAAGGAAGCCAGCAAGAGTCCTGGGAGAGCTGCATTGGCCCATTTTCAATTACCAATCAAGCCAACACTCAGTCACTATGCCAAAAGAGGCAGAAAAGCGGTGAACTGCTGTTTATTCCCATGAAATGTATAAATATGTCCTCGCTCTTGAAGGAACATTTGAAACCTGGTGATCAATAAATAATTGTGACAGCCCCAAATGGCAACCCCCAATTTTAGTTTAACTACTCTTCTCCTATCCTGCACTTGGTGGCCACCCAAAGAACAGAACGTTACCAAGCAGCTGAAAAATGCCTAAACACAGCTCTCCAATTGTTAGGCTGATATCAAGTGAGATTTTTCAGATCTACAAATGTGTGCTGAGATGTTTTTTTTCTACCTTGTTCTTTTTCATCTATTCATATCACGGTGTGCTCGGTTTGCTGTTATCAGAAATTTAATGGCCTTCCTCCAAATATGGATTTTAGAAGCTAAATCCACGGACCATATATAATGCCAACTCTAGCTGCTACAACCTGAACCTTAACAATATGAATTGTTAAGTATTGGAGCTCCCAGTGTTTAGTTATGGTTAATTTATAACTAAACACACTAGTATTTAGTGGAACAAAAAGGTCATTAGTGTCTTACTAGGAAGCAATTAAATTAACAGCTCAAAGCCATTCATCAAATCACAAAGCAGATGCTGAACTTTTCTGTAGGAAATCAGATTCGATAATGTAGGAAAAGAGCTAAATTCAAAACACTGCAAAACACTCCCACCTCGCTTCAGCCTCTGTCAAAACAAAACTCCACTTCTTTCATCCATAGCCAGAGTCCCAGAGCGCTGTGCCTTTCAGAGAAGCCCAGAAAGGAAGAGAGCACTAAAGAAATCAACCAAAACAGGTCCCCAGCGTTAGTCATGAGTCACCCTTCCTTCACGTTACCACCCACTGATGGGGTTTCACTCATTCACTGTGTGTAGTGTTTTGGCAGCCAACTCATGAGAAATAAGATTCTTACCATATAATAAAACAATACTTCAAATTTTGTGATATGAAGTACTATAATAAGTAGTGCTTATGCTTTCTAAAAGTAAAAGTAACCTTCAGATACTATTGTATTTGGTAGGAAGTTCTTTTAAACTGCTCTCTCATGTGTACCTTACTTAGCATTTGATGAGGTTATTTACTCAGAACAATCATCATTGGCCCTGCCTTTGAGAAGCATGTCCTAAGGAATGTGAGGGAGTAACACAAACGGGGTTTGTTCAACTGGCTATGGACTTTGGAGCCAGAAAAAAAATGGGATCCTGGTCTTGACATTGTCATTTATTAAGCAATTGACTTTGGGAAATGAGTTTAATTTGCCTAAGCCTCAGCAGCGTCATATGTTAAATGGAAATGATATTTAACTCACACAGTTGTTTCAAAGATTGAATGAGGAAATGATATATCAGGAATTAGAGGTCACATTCAAATTAGAATAATTTGAGATGAATTAAATAAAAGGACTCTAAAAATGGGAGATAACCCAAGACAGTACAGTACCCCAAAGTTAGTATTAGTGGCCTGCCCATGAATGGAGGCCAGAGGGGGAGAAGGCAGTTGTCAAACCCAAAGCGATCAGTGGGAAAGGGCATCTTGACTGAAGCTAGGATGCCAGGTAGCTTAATGTAACATTGCCCACTGAGATAGCACATAGGGCTTATTATCTAACACATAGACTAAGTTGGGAGAGTGCTAAAACCATGATCCAAAAAGTTGATTGGATTTGAGACCTACTTCACAAGATGGAGCCCACACATAGCACTGAAATCAGGCCAGGTAACCTGTGGCTAGACAGGCCACAGGCCTTAGGGGAGAACCTACTACTATTATTTTGCTAAATGAACATAGCATTAAACTGACTCCTGATGACTTATTGCTATACTCACAGATCAGTGCATTTCTCAGCTCTTCTCACCAGCAAAGCTTCTTCTTGGAGCAGATGGTGATTAACACAGAGAGGCACAACTAGTCAGTGTGCAGAGACTAAGAGACAGTGGAATACTTAGCCATGAATGGGACTCTTATACCACAATTTTCCCTCCCAAGGCACAGGGATCATTACAGAAGAAGGAACGGAAAGACTGTAAGAGCCAACGGTGGTGATAACTCCACAGAAATAGTGTTTTCCAAATAGTAGGACAGTTACTCATATGAACTAACAATAGTTGTAATGGCATGCCTAAGATCTACACAAGCTCCAGCCAGACAAAATCCCAGAATGGAAGAGCGGTGGTGGATAAGACTCAAATGCTAACTGAGGAACTATTGCTAACTGATAACTGTTGGGAACAAAGGAGTCTGTTTTCTTCAAGTGTTTGGTACTGGGTAGGGTGACCAGGTTCCAGATATGGACCCACACCAAAAGGCATTTGAGGACACAAATTAGACTTGATAGGCCTTTAAGAAAAATAGCAGCTATGAATTTCGGTGGATGGTAACATGAGGGTATAGAGATAGGGGAACGGGAACCGGTCTGAATAAGATCCAAATGCTTTGTTTGAAATTGTCAAAGTATCAATAAAACATGTTAAAGATTCCCTATGGAATCTGATCTGTACTCCTAACCTAACATGAATACTGGGTTTCCTTGTAATAATATCCAAGTTATCATTCTCAGAACAGAGGCGCATTCTCCTGGATAAGTACTTACAGAGGCAATTAAGCCTAACCACTCACACGGCGAACAGCTTTTAAAATGTGATATGCATGATGAGGTTGCAGACTACTATAACATCAGTGCTGTCACCTTCCCCACCCAGTTGTTAACTCAGCATGACTGTGGACAAGCTACCTAGCTCGTTTCCTCCCTAATACATTGGCCAAGCTGGGGAAGGAAGACAAATTGGGTAAGACAATCTTTAACTCCCCATTCCAAGAGTCTGTATTTATCCAGTTTTACAATGTATGATGTAATTACACTGTATCTTCACTCACTCAGAGATTTCTCATAATGAGCTTCCTCTGTCAATGTGCCAAGAATCAAGCTAGACATTGATTAGATTATGGCTAATTTTTTTCCTCGTGCAGTCCTTTCAGAAAGATATGCCTATCCCAATATCCATAACACACATAGAAACTAGGTAAAAGTCCCATATGAAATTCAAAGAGGAGAAAGGAATTATGGAATGTAAATGAAAAGTGGACTTTTACTGAGATTCAATAAGTACCAGATAATGCGGGAAATATTGCAAAGATTTAATTAGGTGAAGATTTAGGCAAGCTATACCAGTATTTTGCTAACTAGCCAATGTCAGGAATCAGTTCTACATAGCTTTCTAATATTCTGTCATGCTTTGCTGGACAGCAGTAGGATTGTTTTTATCCTCCTTACAAGTGTGTTGTATAACACTGGATGATGGACACAATGGATTTTCTAGAGCAGAGGTTAGATTGGTTTACTGGTGTTTCTAACGGGTTCTGATTCTTTGGACCAGAGCTCCTCAGCTATAACACGAGCCTCTCTGTGTCATCCACATGGGCAGGTTTCATACTCTTCCCATCTGAATGGTAGATCGTGGGAGGAAATGAAGGAACTAAGACCAATATAATGCTCAGACTGTTCGCCAAGTTTCTGGCCCAGGAATCTCATGATGGATGATACAGTCAAGAAGTTAGAACTTAAAAATCAGGTAAGAGATCAAACATTACCTCTTTAAGCTTCATTTTTCATTAACTATAAATAGGGCATCCAGAACTTTGTTTTTCTGATTCTTAGGTTTTGAAAACAATTCAAATGACATTCTTAACGTTTCTGTGCACAGCACTTAATTAAAAAAGTAAAACTAGTATATATTTGTACTTGAAATATGAGACTGGGATTCAAAAAGAAAACAAATATACATTGACCACTCAGGCTGCACCAGGCTCTCCTCTATGGGTGGAGGAAAACAACAAAGTAAACTGCAAACATAGTACATGATGAAAAATGAGATAGTGATAAACGTCCAGGAAAATGAGCAGAGACAGAGATGCAGTGGTAAGTGTGGCTAAAATAGCATGTTTCACCAGCTTGGTCTTGTTAAAGATCTAGAGTTCATCAGAGATCTGAAGGAAGAACACAACCCCATGACTAGGGAACAATCCAGACTACAGAAGGTAAAGAGCTCTAAAGTCCTAAGATGGAAGAAATCAAACTATGAATCATCCTGACATTCAGGTAATAATCACTGGCAGACTAGCCAACATTCTTGAAACTCTGAAGCATTACCACACACACACACACACACACACACACAGAGAGAGAGAGAGAGAGAGAGAGACAGAGAGACAGAGACAGAGAGAGACTCAGAGAGAGACTCAAAGACACTAAGAGAGAGCACTTCTAAACCTCATATTCTACTCTTGACTTTTTTTCCTGTATACCCAAAAGAGATAGATATAAACATCCTAATATTCTTTAATTCAACCATTATGCTTTAATTTTTGGAAATTTCTTCCTTGGCAGAAATGTAATGAAAAGCCCTAACATTCCTTCCTACTTTTCTTCAGGATTCATCCAAATGAGAAGTTCTTTACTAACCAATAGAACAAGAACAAATGAAGAATAGATCTTGCTCTGAATTTGCTGTTCATACCTTGGAAATTTATTTTTGACCTGACTTCTAGCAGCCCAAATGAGAATGTGTTTTTCACTGTTCAGATAGTCTGGCAAATTTAAAGATGAAATTTTGATAAGTAGAAATCTATTTAAAACTCATAAATCTAAATGTACTTAAATTTGGGGGAAAAATAATAGTTGTTTTGAATATGTATAGAAAATCATCAGTACATCTCAAAAGCCAACAGTGCAGTTTGGAAATAGGATATATCATATGTGTGTGTGTTTATATTTTCCATTGATATGAGAAAAATGACTGAAATATATGCCCATTAACATCCATCAAGTAACAAGGGCTAAGGAGAGAAGGGAGGAAAATTCTGGTAAAGCACATAAAAATGTTTAGAAAATTCTCTGGAGACACTTGGCTCTCAGCAGATGTGGTGAGATTCCTCCTTCCACATGAGATGCTAGAGTTTTTAGTAATATAAGAAATTAGATTTTGTCAGTATTTAAGCCAAAATAGCAAACATGCTCCATGCAGCTAAAAATCCCCTTTTTGGAGAGCCAATCAGAAACTAAGCTAGAAAGCTTAGCGTTGAAGTCATGAAAATGTCTCTGTGTTTAAAGAAACACATCAGTCTGGTAAATGACTGGCTCAAAATAACCTGACCAGCATCCTCACTGCAATCTGTTTCCTGTTAGATGGTGAATATTAAGGCTTTTTGGCACAGACTTCTGCAGGAAGCAAACACACAAGCTCCATCAAGCACAAATCATAACATTTTAGTCATTTTGAAGAGAAGAAAACTTTGCACAACAGAAGTGATCTACAGGGAGATGCTCTGTTAAGAGCTTGGCCACTGGATTGTCACACAGGAATGCAGTCACTGATCTCCTTCCAACAGTTCTGAAACAACTGATATCAGCATCTGAGATTGTCTTTTTAGGCCACTCCTTGAAATTCTCAGAAGTTTAGTCCATCGTTTCCAATAGAAGAAGCCAATTTGCTTAATAACATTAAAATCCCAACATTAAAAGCCCCAGTGCGGGAGACTTGTTTCTATCTATGGGTCTGTAGATTTACAAGCAAAGCTGAGAAACACTAGAATATGGTAATTAAGGGTGAGGCTGTGGTCAGACACAGGGCTTCAATCAGGCTCTGCTGTTTAGACAAGTTGTTTCCTTTGTTCTGATTTTCTCATTAAAAAATCAAGGCTGATAACTTAAACAAGAACTGCTTTAAGAATTCAATGTAGTAAAGGTTTAGGTTGGTATCTTAGTAAAGGTGAATGACGTCACTTGCCTCTACTTGATGGAAGGCTGAAGAGTTTGAAGTGAAAAGCTTGGATGATCCAAGGGGAACCTTACTACAATCAAATGTGTTCTTGTAGAGAGGATTCTATTGACAGCAAAGACGACACCACAGAAGGTAAAAAAAGCAACGTGACCATGGAGGCAGAGGTCAGAGCGACGGGACTACAGCTCAAGGAATGCCAGCAACCACCAGAGGAATGAATTGCCCTCTGGAGCCTACAAAGGGTGCATGACTCTGTAGCATCTTATTTTCAGTAGACTAATGCTGCTAACACCATCTGAGTTCCAGAACACAAGAGAATATAGTTCTGTTTTTTTGGGACACCAAGGTTGTAGTTATTTGTCAAAAAAGACACATTATCATAGAAATAAGAGATTGAAGTAATTACCCAGCTCTCCCCTTCTTCCTGTAGCCATGACTTTTCCCTGTAACTTTGCAATCTTTTCCTCTGGAGGCAAGAGTCCACATGCCCACCCCACTGAGGGAACGTTTCATGCTAATCAAATGTAGGTAGAGATCACATGTCAGCTCCAAGATTCATTCTTAAGAAGACCTCCTATTTCCACTCTTCTCCATTTAACGCGTTGTAATTACATATTTATTTTTAGGTGTATGTTTGTACGTGTTCATGTGTGTATATACATGTGTATAGGTGCAAGTGTTCATAGCTTGTGAAAGCCAAAACATAAAGCCTTGGGTTTTGATACTCAGGCACTGTCCACGTTGTTTAGACAAGGTCTCATCCTAGCCTAGAACTCACACAGGAGGTTAAGCTGGCTGGACAGTAAGTTCCAGGACTCCAGGTCTCCATCTCCCCAGAGTTGGGATTGCGTGTGTGCCTTAACATGGCTGGTTGTTTCTATGTAAGTTGTGTGGCTCAGACTCAGGTTTCCAGCTTGCTCAGTTTGCTTGATCTTGGCCTATAGCTATAAGAGCAGATCTCAGATAATCCACTGTGCAGGAACACAGAAAAGGAACATGAAGTGAACTGAGAACCAAGCGTGGACAAGATACACATGAGCAAATACAAGTGCTTCCTAAGTCATTCCTCATGCAATAGCTGGCTGGGCAATTATTAGTTTAATATGGGTGTGATACATTAAAGAAAAAAATATGTTTCTGGTAATACCTACAATCTTTCTAAATAATCCAGCAGGCTAAAGTATGGCTATGTTGCTCACCTAAAAACTGTGAGGGATAATCTAAGCCAGTCATCTCATGCAGAGTATGATACACAGGAGCAATCCATCCACAGCTCTACTTAGAATGTAGTGGAAGTGTAGAGAGATGGCTGTGGTTAAAAGGACTGCTACTCTTACAGAGGACCTGGGTTCAGTCCCAGCACCAACTTGATGACTCACAACCATCTATAATTCCAGTTCCATGGGATCTTATGCCCTTTGCACACCACGTACACATGTGGTACATATAACACTCCTATAGGTAAGCACTCATGCACATAAAATGAAAATAAATAGATCCAAATTAATTTTTAAAGAAAGTGGCTTAAATGAGTTAGCAGTTGCCAACTCCTTTAGAGAAGTCAACCTTGGCAAAGGTGTGGGAAATGCTTTAGATACTGCTTTGAGATTTGTGTTGGTTTGACTGAGAAATGTCCCCCTTACACTCATGTGTTTGAACACTTGGTCTCCAGTTTGTGGCACTATTTGCAGAGGTTTGGAAGTGTGGCCTTGCTAGAGGAAATAGTCACTGGGGGTGGACTTTGTGAATTAGTAGCCTTTGTGAATTAATCCCTCTTCCAGTTTTCCCTCTCTGCTTTGTGTTTGCCCCTGAAGATGTGAGCTCTGGGTTTTTGGCTCCAGGAGCCAAGCCGGCCTTCTTCCATGTCTCCCCACCATGATAGGCTCATCCTTCTGAAACCTTAAGCCAAAATAAACTCTTCTATTAATTGCCTTGGTCATAGTGTTTTATCATAGCATCAGAAAAGTAACTAATACAGTATTAATTTGCCTTCATTACCTCTCCCCACACACCAATTAAATACTGATTTTCCTTGAGATCCTCTCTAAGGTAAATCACGACAAAATGTTAAAAGAAAGAAGATATGTTAAATTCAGGTTTTCTGGATGTGATGGTTTGAATGAGAATGTCCCCACAGGCTCCAGGTATTTGAAGAGTTGGTCCACATCTGGTTAGACGATAGCTGCTGCCTCACCTGAGATACTAGGAGTGTTAAGCATGTGTGTTTTCATCCAGGGCTCAGTACTATTATGGGCACTATTTATCTGTAACATACCTGCTCCCAAAAATCTGATGAATGTAAGTAGTAAGACAGTCTCTCCACGATCTCAACACATTAGGCATGAGGAGAAAAGTCTCACCCATATCGATTAGAACACTTCCTTCTGTGATACCTATGTTGTATATTAACAGAAAATTCTATTTTCTAGGCCTCAAAACCAGTGCAAAGACTCTCAGAGAGAGGGTGGATTTAAGGTCCTTCCGCCCTCCTTCTGTCTTGCTTGTGGCTGTCTTCTATAGAGTCTTCAGGTCATGTTTGTCCGATTTCTCTTGTATGACCCAAATGGCAGGACCTACCCTTTCAACATAAGCCATCTGCTTCCAGGCCAATTGCAATTTCAGTCACAAGATTCCTAAATTTCTCTCTCTTTTCTAAGTCCCAAATTCTTTTTTAAAAAAAATATGTTATTTATTTGTATTTTATGTATATGATTGTATTGCCTGCATGTATGTCAGTATGCCAGTGCCTTGCAATACCTGAGGATTAATGCCTTAAGGCATTGGATTCCCCTGGAACTGGAATTATGGATGGTGGTTAGCCACCACATGGCTGCTGAGAATCGAACCCAGGTCCTCTGCAGGAGCAGTTAGTGAGTGCTCTTAACCTCTGAGCTGTTTCTCCAGCCCCCAATCTGCTTTCCAAGTTCTAACCAGATCTGACATGCTTAGCTTCATAGATTAGATGAGATCAAGCAATGTTGGGGAAGGTATGACTGCAGACTCTGACTCTCTTCTGTTCCCACCATCTGGCATTCAATAGAGGAAATGGAATAATTCAACATGACCATAATTACGCTATTTATGAAGCCTACACCTCCTGTCTCTCCACTCTGTGTTTCTTTCTGCAAGTTTGGGGTCTCCAATTTATTTAACTTATTTTCTCTTTATTTCATACATATCCTTTCCTATTAACAAAATACTTTTGCCCAGAAAAACAGTTCATGTTTCATACTTACATTTGCTTCATAACAAATGTCTAATTTGGATAAGAAAATAAACTACTCTTTACCTTCTAACTGTAAAATATATTAAAACAAGAAGAAGTTCTCCCTCAAGGGGGAGACAGAGCTAGCGGTAAGATCAAGGAACAAGTTGGGGCAAGTAAGAGCTTAGTGTCAGTTTATAAGGAATGTAACTTTGGGGTGTGTCTCATTCTGTGCATACAAGTCATAAACCAGGATATCAGGCTGTTTGACCATAGGTAGGAAGAACAATCCTAAAACTGCATTTCCTAGTCAGATGAATCCAACTCTAGTTACATGAGACTGAAAAGTTACTCTCTTCTTAGGTCCATTTCTGCCCTGACTTTAGAAACATCTCTAAGCCTAAGAATAAGATGAGGGCTTTCCCTCCTGCCTCTAGTCTTTTACCATGGTGAACTGAAGCACTCTCACAGTTACTGAGTATATGAAGCTTTTCCGTTCCACAGTATGAAAGAATCCCCCAGTCTCTAAAATGTGCTATTCTATTTCATTGCTGACAGATTTTCCCAGAATGTAAAAGCAAATTTCTATTAAAAGAACCTGGAGATATGCATGGCAGTGAGTGTATTCCTGCTATGGATTACCTTTGTAAATTAAATATTTCCAATGTCATAAACATTAGTATCTAAGGAAGATTCCTTTGAGTGTAGCCTATCTAATACAGATTCTCAATCCACCCCAAATCTTTTGGAATCATCTTTTACTTTTTATTTTTATTTAGTGTGTGCATATGTATATTACGTGTGCATATCTATGCATGCGCAGGTATGTATATGTGTGTGTGGTGTATATATAAGCAGTGTGCATGCTTTATATGAATACTAGAGGAGAGCATCAGGTGTTCTCCTCTGTCACTCTATACCTCATTCTTTTGAGGCAGGGTCTCTCACTGAAACTGAACTCATGTTTTCCCACTAGGCTGACAGCAAGCCAGCTGCAGAAAGCCTCCTGTCTCTGACCCTCTTAGCAACAGAGGTCAGAGGATGAACAGGAAGACATCTGACTTGCTATGTTATAAGGGTACTGGGATCTGAACTCTGCTCTTCTGATCTTCACATTTGCACATCAGGCACTATTAACTACTGAGCTATCCCTGCAGCTCCTGGACTAATCTTTTATACAAGGAAGGAATGAGAGGACTGTTAGATAAACTCTAATATTTCTCTGTAATGAAATTATGAACCTATTAAATATGATACATGTGGTCAGGTATGTTGATGCACACCTTTAATTCTAGCACATGGGAGGCAAAGGCAACCAGATCTCTGTAAGACTGGGATTAGCTTATCTACATAGTGAGTTCCAGGTCAGCTGGGATTACACAGAGATCCTGTTGTAAAAGAAAACAATCATAGATGTAGACTACGGTTCAAACATATAATTCATATATAATTTTATTTAAAATATCTAAAATGCTTTTTAAAGAAGGTCTCAAACCCAAAATAATTTTAGAACTTAATAATAACTCCACTGTCAGTATCTAGAATAACTTTTAATAGTTGTGAAGAAGTTATATAGAACTTGGTTTATCTGATTATGGGCTCACTTTTGTTTCAAGGTTCATGAGCAGGCCTACCTCATAGTAAACAGACCCTTTCCTTTCGATAGTGCTTTTGAGTGAACAAGCAGATGAATGAAGAAAATCCCCTCGGAGTGATGGCCCAATATTCAGAGTGATGGCCAATACTGAGAGCCTTCCAATGATAAGATGAAGACTCAATTTTTCAACATATGAAAGATAAATGCAATAAAGGAGAAAGATAGGTTTGCCCTGGGAAGAACAGGAAGAGATTCCAGGGCAGAAGCACAAAGCAGGGGAAGGAGAGATGGAATCAGAAAAGCAACCTGCTAAAAGCCATAGGTGGATTGTTTAGAAGAGAAAAGGATCACATTCTCAGAGAGAGCACGCCCTGGGGACATAAAGAAGCTTTTGAGTTTATTAAAAGGAAGAAGGACATTTTTGGCATTGAACAGTCATCTCCAGTGGGCTTGTGGAGACTGGGACTATATTAACATACTTGAAGAAGCGCTGGAGAGATGGCTCAGTAGTTAAGAGCACTGACTACTCTTATATACATATAGGAACATGTTTACACACACATACCTCACATACACAAAGAAAAGAAGAAGGAAAGGAAGGAAATGAAGAAAAGGAGGGAGGAGAGAAAATCTAGGTGATGTAGCCCTGTAATCTCAGCTGCCTAAGAGGCCAGGCATGAGGATGACAAGGCCAAGGCTTGCCTGGTCTGTGGAGTGAATTCAAGGCCAACATGGGCTACCTAGTGAGACTTTATTAAGTGATTCTGAAAACAGTTCATAATTCCTTAAAAAGGTTTTGTTCAATTCGTGTACAACTTCCCTTCCTCTAATCAATCCATTAACAAATATTTATTGAGCAGTTTCATTGCGCAAAACACATGTTAGACACTGTGGGAATATATCTGATATAGGATGAGGCAAAATTCATTAAATAGTTGAAAACCAGCCTAGCAGGGTGTTCAGTTCATATCTCCAGTTTAAAGAATGCCTTGTTCAATTATTTATAAGTCCATTAAATTTGAATTAATAAAAGTGTTGGGTGATCACCACATGCTGGGACTCTCAAGGCTGAGCGCCCCTCAGCACCCTTTGTTTGTAGAAGTCCCAGAATTTTGCAGAATAGAACTCAATTGTCACTTCTAGACTCTCTCCTGACCCCCAGGCTGTGATATCTCCCTCCACTATACTCACAAAGCCTCAGAGTGCTTTGTACATTTCTTAAAACACTATGCTCACACTAGACATTTCTACCACAAAAGAAAAACAATATTTTTCACGGGGTCATCAGTGCCTATCATGTTGCCTAACGCATGCTTAATAAGTGTATTCATTAGCTAATTCACTGGATGAACACAGTCCAGACTTACCTGGCTAGAACATGCTCTTTTACAAAGATGGTGTGTGTGTGGGGGGGTGTGTATTTATTTAGGGGCACCGTGAGCTTTTCTTTCCTCAAAAGCATATCTGATTTCTTTTCACTAGAGGATTCTGGCATTTTCCCTTTGTCAGATCTCCTGAATTATTTTGTTGTCTTCATGGGAGCTCAGCCCTTTTGCTTATTGACTGCCATCTTGTATTTCTGGCCCAAGATTGACAGAGAAACTGGAATCTATGAGCAGAAATCAATACTGTTCGGCCTTCAGATGGTCCACAAACGCTCTTGAAGAAACTCCCTTCCTGGTCTCAATGGCAGCCACTGATCAGAAAATGTAAAGCTAGCGAGGCCTGGATAGAAGCCATGCGAAGTGGGTTTCGCTGTTTCTTTGCATGAGAGGGTTTTTATATTGGTTTCCTCTGTTCAAATTCTGTGATGTTTCTCAGACCCTGAAGGGGGACAAAAACAGCTTGGATGGGAGAGAAAGGGAGAGGGAAGGAGGGAAGGGAGCCAGCCGGCTGGCTGAGAATCATGAAGTGCTCATTTCTATCCATTTGTTGTCCCTTTGTCGCACTAACCTTCACCGGTCCTTAAGCTTTAGGGATCCTAAATGTAAATTTGTACTTTAACATAACATTTTCCTTGTTGAGTGTAAGTGACACTCCAGTAGACATGAAAGATTCGAGACTTATTACTTGCAAGTTAGCATTTTACCGCTAATGTAGTCTGCCACCCTTCACCTCCCAGCTTTATGGTTGTTTAATTATAGCCTGCAGGCCATGGTGGTCCTCTGCTACACAACTAGAATCTCACTTCCAGGGAAGGCTCCCCATTAGGACCTCCCGCCGAGTTATTGATTATTAAGGTAATGCACTTTTAGGGTTGTATCCTTAACATGGAAATGTAAAAATGAATGGCTTGCAATTGTAGAATTTAAGAAAAAAGAAAAATGTCTTCCTTAACTGCAGTTATCTTCTTGCTACTTAAATAACTGTCAATTGAAACCACTGTAACAGAAAATACAGTGTACCTGTCAAAACAACGCTATGAATGACATTTATTGTTTGCTTTTTATTCTCTAAATAAATAGAATTTTTTTTCTTAGGGAAAAAAATGGCATTTTCCATCTGAAAATGGAAGGAAGAAAGAACTAAGGGAAAAATAAGGAAGGAGGGATGGAGGGCAGAATAGAGAGAGAGGGAGGGAGGGAAGACAGGATAGAGAGAGGGAGGGAGGGAGGGAGGAAGCCTCACTTGTCTAATTTACTGACTATTTTTCAAGTACTAGAGGTACAAAGAAGAGATCCTTTCTAAGCCAAAAACAGGTAACAGTCTTTCTATTAATAAAACATTTTGATTATGGACGTGTTATTCACCAGGGAACAGAGGAGAGAGAGAGAGAGTTGAGGCCTCTTCATTATTTAGATAGAAAAATATGACTCTGGGTTCTAACAGGACAATCCTTTATGACAATCCTCCCTGTGAGCCCACACACAAGATAAATACTGGCAAACGGCATTGCAGGAAATGGAGTCTGTTAGACAAATTGTGGGCAGATGAGGTTTGGTGATAGAGCTGCCTCTACTCTCTGCACACGCGGAAGACACTTTCATTTGTAGAGCTGTCATTCAGTGCTGATGCCCACCATTAAAGCTGCAAGCACAGCCTTGGTGAGAGAGGACTGAGAGGAAAGTAATAAGGCGCAGAGGATGAATTGTGCAGGTAGCCGACTCAGCTTCAGTGCCCAGAACAGGTGCCTTGTTTTAGGTAAGTGCAAGAATCAGAGGTTGATAAATTCACTTGACTCTCAGAGAGGAAACAGAATCATCGATCACTTTTTTAACCACAAAATCTATGGAAAATAGATCCTACAGTCAGTCTCCTGGGTGCTTATGATGAGTTTTTGAGGATGCAGGAATCCTACTGTCTTTGCACGCTTGAGAAAGATAAAATGCTGTTTTCTTGGGAGTTATATAATGCATTCTCAGACAGCATACTGAAAAATACAAAAATGCTATCCAAAAGTTAGGGAGATCTGTTTCCCGATGAAAGCAGCACCAACTTGTGAATGTGAAAACAAAAGCTAGAGCTGGTGGAGGCCGGCTGCCATTCAGATAATGATTTGGGTGGAGGCATTTCAATCCTAAATGGTCCAAAGAGGGCCAATTACCATTTGATGAGTGTGTGATCATTACAGTTATTCATTAACCAGGTTCATCTGTAGATCTTAACAATCCTTGCCAAATAAGTGGCATTAACCAGGCCCTGTGGATGGGATCTCCAGAGGAAACCTCAAGGTGTAGGGAGGTCCCATGCACAATAAACTTGGGGTCAGAGATGTGCTTCAGAGAAAGCCAGGGGCCAAAAAAATTCAAGATGCTGCATCAAGTGAGAAGCCCAATACCCAAGAAACCCTGGAAAGCAAATAAGGTGCTAACAACCATTAATTAACATAAGGGGTGGGTCCTCCTGTGGGAAGGTGCTGACTTCTTTATTAGCAGAAGAACTATTTTTAATTGGATTTGATAATAACACCCTCTGAGCCATATAAACACCAGAGCAGTTCTGAGACCATAAATTTAAAATTCCTAACCTGCATTTTCAAGGAGAAAGGAAAATAACATTATTCTCTTCTCTGAGAAAAAACTAGACTAAAATGAAAGAGTGTCTGGGAGACACTTGAAAGAGGTTGTTCCTGGAGACTTAGACAAAATCATCCTCCCCTCACACACTAGGTCAGACGTACACTTCTACTGCATTGTGAATGTCTCACAAGCATATTCTCTCTTTGTCTCTGTCTCTGTCTCTCTCTCTCTCTCTCTCTTCTCCCTGTTTGACTGGAAAAGTTTCTGATTTCATAAAAAGATCTCCTCCAAATTTTTTAGTTCTCTTTTAAGCAAACTGCTGTCTGTGTGCTGTAATTAAGTTCATTTTTTTGCATTGAGTCTGCCGGATGGAGGGTACCATAAATCATGTGAACAAATGTTCAAGCTAAAATCCTCTGTGTGAGCACCATAATTTACGTGAATTCATTCTCGGTTCATCTCTTAGAGACATGATCTCATAGCATCTGCTCTGGACAAAGAGAGCCGTCCTTATCACCTGAAAGAACAGTTTATCCCAGATTACTTTGGATGGGCCCTTTTCTTTTTAAATCACTTGATGTCAGATTTACTGTTTTCATATTATGCAAAAGCATGTATATGCACACAAAGATTCACGCTTGTGTACCTATACACATGCACACACATCACAAAGGAAATCTTTAAAAAGTCATAATAGCTTTGTTTTCTGAAAAACCACCCCATTCATGTGCTGGACACTTACCTAGCTACAGTGAGTAAGCAAATGTCTCTGCAGTTTCTCAGAGCTGCACTCAACTCCCAGCATGGCCAAGAGGAGTTCTGGCTGCTTCCTCTTGGAAAATTCATTCTGGGATCTTTGGCTGTTGCTAGGCAGAATTTTAAGTCAACAATAGATGTGTGGTGAGATTGCTCTTGAGGAAAATCATTTGATAGCTTTATTGTGCCCTATTTTGATTATTTTTTAACTTTTAGTGTGTGTGTGTGTGTGTGTGTGTGTACATGTGTGCCATAGTATGCATGTCAAGATCAGAGGTCAACTTGCAGGAGACAGCCCTCTTCTTCCACCATGTGGGTTCTGGGGATCAAACGGGTTGTCAGGCTTGGTGGTGAGTGCCTTTACACACTGAGCATTCCCTATGGCCCTGACTGGCTGATCCTTGCAGCTTTACTTAAAGGTGAAAAATAGCCTGCACATGGTTGCAGCTTGAGATGACAAAAGCAACAGGGTCTATTTAGTGTCTGACAGCTTGAACATACTTTAACGCCCCCCATCATATGACACTGCCTTAGCCACCCGGCTGCTTCTACCCAGACCCCAAGGTCGCTCTGTGCTGTTTGGTAAGAATGTTGTGGTTGCCATTAAGTTTTATAACTAAGGTGCTTGGACACGATCATTCTCCACAGACCCTGTTGTTCCCTATTCTCCTACCTTTCTACCTTCGTAGCCTGACATAGCAGCTCCTCTTTGATTAGAATGTAGTGCCATCATAAGAATGTTTTACCAAGAGCAAGAACACTCGTCATTTTTACCTAAGAGGACTGGTTATTTTGAAACACTGATTCTGGATCATTCAGAGATGCTGGAATGCTAGACTGATTGGAAAAGTGGATTTCAACCAGGATAAGTGTAAGTTTCTCACTTATGGTCCACAGACCAGCTGCATGAATGTAGATGAAGGAGGGGTGGTTTAAGCACAAACATGTAGGCTGGGAGTACAGCAGTCTGACAGCATGTGCTTAGCATGTGTGAGGCCCAGGGTGTGATCATGATCACATAGATTCAGTCCCCAACACCACACACAAAAAGAAGTATGCATACATTTAAAAGGCTTTGTAGATTATAAAGAGCTCCACTGGAGTAAATGATATAAGATGTGGCTCAAAATGTGTGGATTTTTTTTTTTTAACAATCTGAGGTGACAACTTTAGAAATGTGGTCTACAGATGAAGAGACTGTTGTGTCTACTTGCTGTAAGAGAAACCTTGACAAACTGCATCCCACCTGAGAAGTGACCAAAACATAAAGAATTTTAAGCCATTTCCTAGAAGATGTAGTTTCAGAAATGTGAACTATTATGCCAATGTGGAGGGGACTTGAGCTCTGTTTACCTTTCTCAAGTATTTCTGAGGTTACTTTTTGGAAGATGAGCCATGTTGTTTGCTGTGGATCTGGAAGGAGAAGCCATGCTCAGTCTAAAGGACCCCTGAAGGATTTCATGGTTGGTTGGTTGGTTGGTTGGTTTTCTCTGTTGGTGATTATTTAACTCACAAGTCCATGGGGGGAAATCCAAGACACTTTCTCATTTAAAGATGATCTCTTCATTGCTGAAGTTGTGAAATACTGTATCTGCCTTGGCCTCTTTCTGCTAGCACCACTCAGCCTTTAGGAAAAGTGTTTATGGGTAAACAGTTTTTATCAAGGGAGTTATAGTTCATCTAAGGGCTAGGACATTGCCAGAGAAAGCTGGGAAGGCAGAAGACAAGAAGGCGGAGCTCCTGAATGGCAATCTCTGAGACTGAATCAGAAAGCAAAAACAACTAAGGATAACCAGGAGGAGTATTCCAATAGTCTGAAGCAGGAAGCACTCTCTTAGGCAATAAGAATAGGGAGGATCACTTTCAGTCAAAAGACTGAGGTATTTTCATAGACTCAACCAAGAGTACAGCCTAGGAATGTCTGTGGCAAGCAGGCTCCTGATGGACATGTGGGTAGGACCTGAAGTAGAGTTGATAGGACAACTAGTTCTTCTGAGTTCTCAAGTCTGTTTAGTGTGGATTTCTCGAACCAAGGTTAAGATATGTGTTTTCACTATTTATTTGAGCATAATAGAGTGAGTCCCCAAGCATAAGACCAGCTGTCTCTAAACCTCTGACCCTACCTTGACCTTTGTCATACATGTAAACATACCTTGCTGGGCACATTTTCTCATTCTACTAAGGCAAGAACAATTCACACATCTATCATTAGCTTCTCAGCAGAAGTATGTGCTTTCCAAAACTGATAACAAGGAAGGTCTTCTCGCCTACCTGTCTTGGCTTCTTTTTTCTGTGGCTGTAATAAAATACTCTGACAAAAGCAACCTAAGGAAGAAAGGATGTATCTCAGTCTGCAGTTGAGTCAGGGGAGTCAGCGAAACAGGAGCTTGAAGCAGCTGGTCACATCAAGTCCTCAGAAAACAGTTGATACATCCTGATGTCAGGCCCCTTTGTACATGTATAGAGCCCAGGATCCCAGCCAGGTTGTGGTAATCCATCCACCTTGGCAGGTCTTCCCACCTCAATGAACCTAATCAAAATAACCCCTTGCAATCCAGAGGCCCATCTTCCAGGGGAATCTCGATTCTGTCCAGTTGAACACAGTAACCATCCATGCTTTTGTATAGGAGGTTGGGCATCCTGGGTTGTATTTTACACTCAAGCTTCTCTGGGCCATGGTGGTGGTGGTGGTGAAAATTCAAAACATTTATAGTATATGCTTACATGACAGAGGTTATTATAACTACAATCGCTTGGATTTTTATGATTCCTGATCCTGTAGTAATCCAGGGGATACTTAATAACTCCCTTGGTGAAAACTGTTTACCCGTAAACACTTTCCTGAAGGCTGAGTGGCAATTAAGGTAATGGCTCTGGTGTAGGTAAAGGTAAATGACCTCGTTAAGGCCTTGGCCTAAATGGTACCCTGGTGGTCTGAGAATGTTAGTAAGCAGTTCATGCCCACTGGGCATTTCATTCACCATATCTCAAACCCTGCATCATCCTTCATAATGTGGCCATGGGAATGCTGGGTTCAGGTTAGGAAAGCGGGAGCTTGTGTGCCTACCCAGGGAATTTGAACTGCTGGCTAGAAGCCCGCACATCTTGAACTGAAAGTTCAGGTACTTGGTTGACAGTCATCTCCTTTATTCTCAGGAATTAGTAGCATTAATCTTGGCTTAACCACACTCAGATCCTATAATCACTCATCCACTGATTTGTTTCAGCCAGTGTCATAAATCCATCTAAATCCTTCACCTATGGAGAGAAAGAGAGAGAGAGCACCAACCCTAAAAAGAATTATTCACTTGGCTAGCCTGCTGGTGCTGTCATAAAACACTGCTTAATTATTACTAACACTGTAACATTTAGTGGATCTCCATTATGGAGCTTCTAATCCCTTACTCTGTGTGTGTGTGGCAAGCTCTTTGAAGAGAACATGGTACCCCTAAGATGCTCAGGGTTATTATCATTCAGGATCAGCAAAGCCAGCACTACCACACAGGGCCCAGGCTACAGAACCTTTGCTTCAGGTTGCCCACAATGACCACAGCCAAACCTGAACCAGTGTTTACTCAGCGGAGGGTACCATCAATCTTGATGCTTCAGACAGTAGAACTGGCCATTCCCATATCACCACACCAATCCAGAGAAAAGGAGAATGAAAAGAGTAAAGAACCAACACGATTTCCACATACAGATTCCTAAAAAGTCCAAGGGCCCAGGGTGTTGGCTGAGTCCCATACACCTGACCCTTCCTTCCTATTTTGTGATATCTGTAGAGTATCACCTTGTGATTTTGTTTTATTTGAGTTAATTTCCTCATTCTTGGATGAAAGGAAAAACAAGGTTGTTTTCTCTCTGTTGAACTGGAATCTTGAACAAGATAACATGGGCCTACTAAAAAATAAGAACTGAATAAATCCCAGCATACAATAAGCATACCACCCATTGAATGTGAAACACAGTAAGTTTCTGATGGAACCTCTGCCACTGAGGCCTTGTGTGAGTTATAGTTCTTACCACTCCCCATAAGATAGAGCTTAGCCTGGAGAGACGCGTGAGTGGGAATGAGGTCTGGGTTAACCTCATTTGGTCAGAGCAAGGACAGTAGTTCTGTCCACAGCTTCCAGAGGAAGATCAACAGTGACATAGATCACTATGTGTGCTTGTGTGTGAGGGGGTCTGTGTCTGTGTATTAGCACACATGGGCATACAGACAAGTGCATTTCACCAACTTGCATGAAGCAAAGATCAGTGGTTTGCATCTATTGAGGAGTTGATGGGGTTCAGTCATGGTTCTTTTTTTAAAGATAATTATGAACTTAATACATAGAACATAAATATGCAAATCATTTACCAATGTAACATTTTCATTGATCCACAACCCAGGACCATTATGAGTTCCACAACCCAGGACCATTATGAGTTTTTAGTTTAAATTGCTAAATTACAAAATAGAGACAATTTTGCATTTATAGTTATAAATTTTTTTAATGTTTAATTTATTATGTTTTATTTTATGTATATAAATATATTGTCTACATATATTTAAGTATACTCATGTCATGCCCATGCAGGTCAGAAGAGGGCATCAGATCCCCTGAAACTGGAGTTACAGATGTTTGTTAACTGCCATTTGGGTGCTGGGATTTGAACCTGGGTGTTCTGCAAGAACAGCCAGTGTTCTTAACTGCTGAGTCATCTCTCCAGCCCCCAATAGTTATAGAATTCTTATATAATTATTTTATGATTTGGAAGATCCTTGGAGTTAATTTGGTTTACCAACTGCTTTATAATTTCAGAGAAATCAATTTAATGCCAAATTCTACCCTTTTGACAAAGGTAAAGTAAGAAAAAGAAGAACTATTGGTAGATTGTAATTAGTTAAATTCTGAAAAGCTTTGAATTCCAGTCGTGGCTCTTTGTATGTGTGTGTGTGTGTGTGTGTGTGTGTGTGTGTGTGTGTGTGTATGTATGTGTGTATGGTATATATGAGAGAGAGAGAGCGAGAGACCAGAGAGAGAGAGAGAGAGAGAAAGTACAGGTACATGCATGCCATGTTACATGTGTAGAGGTCAGATGACAAATTCAAGTGTCAGTCATGACCTTCCACCTTATTTTACATTCTGTCTCAAATACACTAGCCCAAGAACTTCTGGGGATTCTCCTCATTCCACTTCCTATCCTGTCTTAGGTTTGGATTACACAAGTGCTACCATGTCCAGGTTTATATAAGTTCTGGGAATTTGAACTCAGGTCTTCATGCTTACAAGGTGCGGCAGTGAATGAGAACTGTCATGCTCAAGTGTTTGGTATACGGGCCCAGTTGGTGGCGCTGTTTGGGGAGGTCATGGAATCTCCAGGGTTTACAGCCTTGTAGGAGGAAGCATGCCGCTGGGGGAGGGCTTCGGGAGTTCACAGCCACGCCCCAATTCCAGTGTGCCAGCTCTGCACTGTGTTCGTCACTGAAGATGTAAGCCCTCAGCTTCCGGCTCCCGCTGCCCTGCCGGCTGCTTGCTGCCCTGCCTCCCTGCCATGGTGGATTCATCATTCTGGAACAGTAAGACCAAATACTCTTTTCCTTCTATAAGCTGCCTTGATTATGGTATTTTATTATAGTAACAGGAAAGTAACTAATACATATGGCCAGTGCTTTACCCACCAGGCTTCATTTCCAACCCAAAGTGATATTCTTTTCAGGGTTATTCAGACAGTTAAGTGCTAGAACTCAAGTGTATGAGCAGTCCTTGAGTTCCCTCATTCACTTAAACATCTATAGCTGTTAATATTCAAAGATACATTTGCTCTGAAGTCCCATTCCACTACTATAATGGATTATTTCATCTTCTCTTATGTCCCAGGACTTAAAGTCATCAACTACTTTTGGGAACAATCTGGTGACCAAAGAGAATTTCCTGAGAGACTCGATCCACAAGTCTTTGCAATTCCGTAACTCTTCAAGGCTGCCAACAAATCGAAATGGGAAAAGCATACGTTGCCAATTAAGATTCAGATTTTGTTTAAGTCACTATTCAAGCATCAAAGTTGGAATCGCTGACCAAACCCATTTCACTATCATAAGAAGGACGAAGGAAGCAGCCGAGATTCCAGAAGCTGCTGTGTCAGCTCCAGATGGCTTACATTGAATCTAAAACCTCATTAACAGGCCTGCAGGGCTGGGGTGTACGTGCAGGTGTGTGCATCGCACACATCCATGTGTGTTTGTGTATGTGTGTGTATGTGTGTTCTGTTTTCATATTTAATACTCCACACAGGTGCTATGATTTAGCTATTCATAAGGGATTACAACCAATGAGTCAAGGAAAGAATTAGCCTTCAGTGAAACTCCTGTCCCATCCGCCTTGAAGCTTCCAGAACTGCAAAGGAGTAGGTCACAGTAGGTCACCTGTTGAGAGAAACTTGAGATTCCTCCAGGTCTGTTTGAAGTGGAGTTCATACTGCTTCCTGTAGCCTTGCCTGCATACAGAGACTGGCAAAGCAGAGGAAGTCTGCTCCTCTTTCCTGTTTTCTATGACCATGTTGTTTGCTTAATCCTCCCATTGAATTACCTAACCCACACTTAACCACAAGTTAATGACATTGCTGCCCATGAGAAAACAAAGGAAACCAAGGCACAGAGCACCTGACAGCTTAAGAGCGCTAGTGACAATTGAAGGTAAATAGGGCCACATTATAGGAACACCCACACACAGACACACCCATGCCCCATTGATCCATGCCATGGGTGTTTGAAGTTTATTCAACTTGTAAAGTTATATATACTGTATATATATTTTTGAAAATGGATTTAGGAAGCTGGAAGACTTTTTTCTTTTCCTTTTTTTTTTTCTCTCTTCTTTCTCACTTTGGAGTTAAGAAGTAAAAGCTGCTCTGCCTTGCAGCCTGACCAGTATGAACTGTACTACTGAGGAAAACAGAGAGCGTTGGAAGAGGTGTTTCCTGAACGGCTCACTGCACAAGATCCAGCAGGCTCAGGTAACAGCTGATGTCTCTGCACCCAGCACTGCAGCCGGAGCATGGCAGAAAGCAGATGGTGTCATATTTCCTGGGCCTCACTGTCCAGTTAAGCTGAACACCTGCCAAGTACAAACTGAACCGGCTCTCCTTTCACAGGGCACCAAACACAAGGCAAGCTGGGGTGGCAATCGTGGCAGCGAAAGCAGGTTCTGGAGAAGGAGGCACAAGTGTGTTCCATGGAAGAGAGGAGGGCACAGGGTGGAACTGGCGGCAGGGGGTCGCTCTCACTGTGCACAACAGACAAAGCAGAGTGGTTTGCAAGTCAGATGCTGAGAGGGGCAGTAGAAATTCAGGCACAGCATAAACAGGTCTACAGCCGGGCAAACTCTGGGGTAGCCAGATGGACAGTGGACGGTTGGGTCACAGGTCATCGAATCAGTCATACAGTGCCACATAAAGCAGCAGGCTGGCACTAACAGGGAAGACCCACCTGGCAGAGCAGCAGACAGGAGTGCAGAAAACAGCATAGCTACCCACAAAGGGGCTGAGGTGGGGAGAATGGGAAACAGACGCCACTAGTCTGGTCAAGTTCTCAGTATCAGCATCACTCATATATGTTAAGCAAATGTCTGTAAAGAAAATGTGCAACTCCCAGAGTTACAGCTTCAGCATCTACTACACATTCACTCCCTAAATGTAGACACTGCACCTCAGCTCACTAACATGCTACACACAGAGAATTAGCTAGCCAGCCCCAGACCGTGAGCAAGATCCTGGGACCTGTCTGGACCCCAGATGTGCTGGAGGGTGTAGAGAAAAGGACAGGAGCAAAGCTTGAACAACTGCAGGCAAGAAAGAGAAAATAAAAACTAGGGGTATGTAGATAATGAAAGGATTCCCAAATGGGGGTGTCAGGGAAAACTTCTAGATAAACATCATCACACAGGAGCAACAGGGTAGAGAAGAAAACACCTGAATTTCAGAACTGAGGCAAATAAAGTTTTCAGTTTTAGCTGAATGAATCTCTGGGTGAGAGACTATAGGCTTTTGTATCTCAGTGTTTCCCCTTGTAAAGGGAGAAGAAGGATCTTTACCTTAAGAGACTGTGAGTGTGGTATGTTCTCAAGCATTAAAGATACTCAGAGAATCACAGCAATTACTTCTTGACATTTAGCCTGTAGGAAGCTTTAAACACAGTCAGAACCTCCTTATTCAGGACATTTTCTGTTGTTAATGCTGGAAAGTCATTTAAATAGCATAGGGAATGTAGTGGTCATTCCTGAGAAAGTCAGGCAATAGTTGAGTTCACTTCTTGGCTCTGTTCCTCCTTAAGTGTCAGTATCTCCTTAATCCAAAACTTTTGGCTTCATCTGACCAAAGAGGGTAAAGACAAGAAGCCACCACTTGAACTGTCCCTACAGCTTCTGGCATAGACCCCTTCTGCCTGTGTCTCCCCTCGATCCCCCTTGCCATTATAGGTTCTACAAGTATAGCTCAGGCTTTGTCATCTTTCCCCTTAGGCATGTTAACTGAGGGCAGGGAGCTGCTGATTCTACAGTCTTGCCCCAAATCTATGTCACCTCATGTCAATCCCATCTAGGCACCATGCTCCAGAGGGCCATCCTCTTGTTCCCTGGAACCCCAAGATGTGGTACACAGCTGTAACTCTCTTATCTTGGGCCATGGATCTCAGCCCGTCACCTTCTTCCCTTGCTCATTCCTTTTCTTGCCTATAACTGTTCATTTTCTCTGCCAACTTGATCGGGTTTTAAGTCACCTAGGAGACACACATTTGGGCTTGACTGTAAGGGCATATCCAGAGAGATCTAACTGGGGAAGGAGTACCCATCCTGAATAAATCAGGTCCCATTCACTGCGCTGAATTCTCAGGCTGAATGAAAAGTGAACGAGGAATGTCAGCATGCCCCACTCTCTGCCTCCTATATAGTCTGAATGCCACGGCTGACAGCTGCTTCCACTCTCATGACGCCTTCCAATGATGAGCCACAAAAACCCCTCCCTCAAGTGCACAGCAGCAAGTAACTTATACACTGTCCCCAAAGACCCCATATCCCCAGTCCCCGGGAATCTAGAATGTGCATTCTTGCTCTCTTTCTCCACCCAGACTTGCTCTGCCAAAGCCACACTCTCTTCCTGCGCTCTCCCACAGCATGTCATCACATCTGTAGGCATTCACAATCTCACATGTCAAATGCCTATTTCCTTAAAGCTTCAGCATCCAAGGCATCCAGGGCTCATACTTCCTAGTAGGAGTATGCTGCAGCCATGTAATATGTGTGCCCAAGGTCAAGTGAACATAACATCAAAAAAGAACTAGGGAAAACTTTGGCTGTACTTTTCCAAGCTCTCCTCCTCCACAAGCCCCAGAGTAATGAGAGATGGCAAAACTGTATTTAGGACCAGATTTTGAAAACGCGGAACTGTTAACCCAGACTGGGCGCCTTCCTCAAAGTCTAATTTGTTATCTCCCCTCCCCTCGTTCTTATGCTAGACAGAGAAAGGCATAGATTAATTCATGCTTAACAAGGGAATGACTAATTGTCCACTAATGAGCCCCCCTTAGGCTCTTCTGAAGTGGGTTTCAGTGTTTTGTGGAGGCTTAAAGGTTTCTAATGGCGCTTTATAAATATGCTTTTAGAAATGAAAAGATAAAGGAGCACAAACTCTGTTTGGCTTCTTGGGGACTCTAGTTGCTAAGTCCCAAAGGCTTCAAGGGTCTTCCTTAACCAGGACTAAAGTTTGAAGACTATACACACAGTCTCTACTCTGTTTCAACAGGAAATCCTCACACTTTGAGACACAGGTAAAGGCAGAACTCACAAGCTTGAATAGAAAGAACCCTGGATTGTGAAAGCGAACATATGAGACCTCATTTAAGTCCTTCCACCAAAGGTTCAAGAGACTTAGGCAAATCACACACCTCTGACAAAGCACCAATTTCTTATGTACCATTGGGACATGGGGGAGTACCATTACCTCACTGGTTTAATTTTAGATATAAATATATGGGTAATTATACTAGCATTAGAGTAGAGGCTTAGACAGGATAGTACATCAACCTAGAATTCAGTCAATAATGAGAACTCCTAGATGCTGGAACAATGAATCATGCCTTCTTTATGTCTAGTCCTAACCAAACTCATAGCACGCACTTATAAATATGAATTGGATGGATATATTCATGGGTAAATGTGTTAAGAGATACACAGAGGCATGCATGGGTAGATGTGTAGATACAAGGACAGAAAAGCTGAGAGATGGCTGAGGGGTAAGTGGATGTGGCTTGACAGGTGAATGGATCCGAATAAGCGAGAAACAATATACAGGTTATTGGGAACAGTTAAACAATATGCTGACCAAAGAGAAGGTGAAAGTAAGATATTCTTTGTTTCAGGAACTGTGTGTGTCCCACAGGAGGTATTTCTGGAGTTCCTGCTGCTGCCAATGTGCTTGAATTGTGTGCATAAATAGCAAACTTTTGTCATGGGAAATCGACTATATGACCAACCTTATAGTGAAAGGATCCGTACAAGATCTCTGTTTATTAAGTTTAGGGACAGGTTCATATCTCTTCTTGTATCTTACAGCCATAGTTCTCTCTAAACCTTCTGACAACACGAGATGGGTATTTTCAAGGTCATCTAGTCAAATTGAATGTGGCTTTGAGTAAGTCTACTTAAACCACCGCTCTTCAAGTGGTTCATTTTAAACAAATGCCAGTCCATGGGGTGGAATGAGATGATACTGGACTTGGATACAAAGTACCTAATTTCATTCATCTAGTCGCCATTTGCCAATTTTTTCAGAAGATGAGAAGGGAGCCTTTGTTGTGTGCCAGAGCCCGTGTGTGCAGGAAAAGATGCATTGGTGGAAAAGACATGGCAGTGCTGTCTGTCTTTCCTATCCCACCTTTGCCCAGAGAGATGGAAGGCCAAGAGAAGTGTGGTCATCACCTCAGTTCTGTTTCCTTACTTCTGAGATACATTTCTTTCTCTTGTGCTTTTTGAAAGCACTAATGTATATACACACACAGCTAATTTTTTTCCAAGATCTGTGCAAGTCCACATTGTTTCCCTAAGCCAGGAAAGTCCATGTTAATCCCCTTCCATCCCTGCTACACACACCCACACACACATACAGCTCATATCCATGCTGAGCTAGTACCAGGCACTCCACCCTCTCACTCCTTTCTTAACGACTTTTTCCAGGTGAACTGAACACATAAATTCTTAATATAGTTTCCCAGAAATCACACGCACATGCAAGTCTTCATTCTGTTATATTGTAGGCAAGGTAGTAACTCCCTCAAAACGCAAGTGTTACGGATCCAAAGTCTAATGGTGAACCAGGCTATCCAATCCTTTGGAATTTGGTCGAGATTAAACTGTAAGAAAAATGGAGCAAATGCTAAGAATATCTTAATATCCAAACGCTCTGAGGATTTCTTCTAAAGCCATGCTGTTTACCTACTTAATACCATTGGTGATTCAAAAATCAATGTAATACAAGCACTCACCAGAAACATACCAAATGCCCAAAAGGATATGTTGGGTCAGTGGCACCTTCACTAATAAGGAATGACAATGAAGAAGCAATAAAACAGGCTTCGGGATTTCCAGACACTGTCACCTGACACATGTGGCCTTTCCTCCTTAGAGATGGTGCAGCTTTATCAGCAGAAGGGAATCAAAGGACAATAAGGATCACTCCAAGGCGTTCTTCCAGATGAGTAACCTACAATAGCACTGCTCAGTTGAGAACTGACACAGAGAGTTGGCAGGTCTTCCAGGGATGCTTGGCCCACAGCTGTATTCACTGATAACTGCCGGCAAGATTAGCCTCAGGAAGATGCGGCCATCCTCTGTGTGAGATCCAAACTGGCTATTCATTTGCTTGTTACCCTCTCTGACCTTCTCCCTCACTTTGAATTAGCAAGAACAAACACTGAAAATCAAACACCAGAGGATTCTGGGGCCTTTGCACTGACCATTTCATCAGCCTGAAATGCTCTTCCTCTAGATTCCCATGAATCTCTTCAAAATTGCATCCTCACTGGAATGTTCCCTGAAGCCCTCTGTAAAATTAAAATAAAAATAAATTAATCTGTAAAAATAATTTTTTAGAGACATGTTTGCAAATCATGTATGAAGGAGTCAGTTTAGGGTTGGAGAGATGGCTCAGTGGTAAAGAGCACTTCCTTCTCTCCTAGAGGATCCATGTTCAATTCTCAGCATCCACTGCCCGGAACTCCAGTGTCGGGGGAGTTCAGTACTCTCATCTGGCCTCCACAGGCACCTCATCTGTGCGCATATCCCTAACACACACATACACACACACACACACACACATACACACACACACACAACTTCAAGATAAAATAAATCTTTATAAAAACAGAAAGAGCACTGGAAAACGGCTTTGTCTTTTGAAACTCTGGAAGTGCTTTTTCTGTCCCTGTGTTCACAATACCTGGCAGAAACACTTTAATGGAAGGAGGAGTTCCTTTAGTGCTTGGTTTCAGAGGACGTCAGTTCCTCAATGCAGAGAAGTCTCAGCAGAGCAGCTCAGATCATGTCACACCAGACCAGAACTCAGAGAGCTGTGGGAACCAGTGACCTAGATCTTCCATCTGGACCCAATCACCTAAAGGTTCTACAGCTTTCTAAACTAGCACCTCCCACTGGAGAGACAGCATTTAAAACAGGAATCTGTGGGAAACAGTTCCGATTCAAACAACAGGTGTAAGAACTCAGTATCTTAATTTAATTTTCTAAGGCATCTTTTTGGAAGTCTGTGATACTAGTTCAATGGAGTCAGCTGTGTCCACCATTCCAGTATGGAATTGGCTTCTCTTGATCAGCTTTTTGTGGTTGCACTGACAAAAGTTCTGTTTCTCTACATAATGATTTTCTGCAGATTAATTCAGGGAGCTCCAAATTATCTGCTTGTTTTGCGTGAAGTCTTCTCTGACTTTTTTTATTATCCATCATTTGTTCTGACTTAAAATCTCTGATCTCATTCTCCACTGGCCGGAAGTTTTGCCTCACAGGATGTCTTCGTGAAATGTAATTAACTCTGTCAGGCAAAGCTCTGCAGAGTTTTTTCCTCCTTCCTCTTTCATGGGGCCTTCTTTCTATGCTGTTTGAGGGCAGAGACTGTAAAAGGTTTTCTGGGCCCATATATACTTTACGTTATACAGTTTATACTTCTTCAGAGAAAGAAAGTACTCATTTTTATATCCATACTGAGAACATCTCTTTCTCTTTCTCTCATTTTCTTTCTCTCTCTTATTGTATTTCTCATTTAGACACCAGAAACCGAGGCTCAAAGTTGCTAAATGACATTCCTGAGGGCACACAGCTGGAAAATAGTGGTACACCCCAGTCTTAGCCCTTGTCTTTTCATTTCTGTAAATACCACCCTCATAGACCAATTCGATACCCCAGAGGAGCCCAGTGCCTCCTCAATTGGTGCCTCTCTCTCCATGCATATTTCTCTAACAAAGGCTGATAGTGGATATTTTTTAAACATTCTCTGTTAAGCCTCAATACAAATGAGCAATGATATAGAAAGTGAAAATCAATGCCAACTGATTAAGAAACTGTCCTCTAATTTACTACTTGACACTCAGCTTTAAAAGATCCATGAGGGGAAAATGTGTATCTGACTTGATTGCTTATGGAGAAAATCCTTTTATGGGAACATTCTTTGATGCTGAGAATATAACAATAATGCTGGTGTTTATGACAGTTTCATTGTGCTTACTATGGAAACTCTCTCTTACAATTTTTAATTGGCACATCATATTTGTAATACTTATGTGAAACAATATAATGTTTGATTCATGTGCAAATTCTCTAAACCCTCACGATAACTCAAAAGAGGCAGGTGCAATTCTTGTATCCGTTTTACAAACAAAGAAATGAAGCATGGAGAGCTTAATAACTTACCCTAAGCCATACTGGCTATCAATAACATAGGTAGAGATTCAGAGCTAATCAGGTTCTGCTTGCTTCCATCTGCTTTCCAAAGGTACCTTATAACCAACAGTTATCAAATCTCTCTACCTTCCTAGTAAAAAGAAAAAAAAATCTATCCATTTTAAAGGTGAAATGTATATTTAACAGATTTTATAAATTTGAAAACAGGTGGAAGTCACACCTATATTGAGTCAGGAAGAACTTCCCATTGATGCTGCAAGATCTACATTGAAATAAACTGACAATGGAGATTAACCAGGAAAAAAGGCTTATAAATTTATAATTTATGCAGAAGCATCCTAGAAATCAAATATAAACACCTCATAACCCAATAGGATTTAGAAAATCCTCACTGGAAATTTAAAAAAAAGAGGAGGATGCTGGCAATTTAGATGGAGACTGAATTATTTTAGGGAAGAGAAATGCTCTGAAGAACACACTGGTTAAATTCAGCTGATTTGCATACACTTCACTCTTCTTCCTATAAAAACAGTGTCCACTAGATCCACCTTTATAAGCTGAGCAACTTCAGTGACCATTTGTGCTTCGTGGGAGACAGGGTGACAAGGTCTCAGAGACCTTGGCTCTGAGGTTGCTTGCTTAGTTCGGTGTATTCAACAAGTCAATGTGCAGTGCTTTGGGGTATCAGTTTATGATTCCTAACAGTGGACTATGGGGCTGATATTGGGCTGCTTCTAATCTTAGTCCAACGTTGGGGGATACCCCACTGTTGCATGGAAGGTCACTAACCTGTGGCCAGCAATCTCCCTCTATTGCATCGGTCTATCCTTGGCAATCTCTTCCCTGCAACTCTCAGCTTTGTGAAGGAAAGAGCACGCCTTTTCATATTTTAGCCCAGTATTTCTTAGTGTGTTTTTATATAGGTATGTAAAAATAAATTCCAAATCAAAACATGGGCACAGAACCAAGATAAGAAGGACTAAGTTGGAGATGTTCAAAACAGTTCTGCAATCAAATTCCCATGACAAGACAAACTGAAGTTGTAAAAGTACTGGGCTGGAGAACTTTGTAATTAATCAGGGACAACCAAGTGACAAACAGAAACAAAGGCTCATTTGACTACTAACTTCAACTTGGGGTAATTACCTGGAGATGAAACAAAGAAAAGGATGGGCACTTGAATATTCTAAGCACTTCCTTCAAGGTTGATTCTGGTTTAGTTCTCTGTCCCTTTTTATGCTTTCAAAAGAAAGCTGAAAGTCTGGGTGTATATAAAAGTTTCAATTATTTTTAAATTTAAGAACCAACATATATTGGTTTCCCTTTCATTGTGGAGTTCATATATCTGACTTGATGGATGCAGGATCTATCTGTCTCACAGGTCAAGGGTATAGTCTATCATAGAAAAGCGAGTATGGGGCAGCTTGTCAGGTCGCATCTACAGCCAGGAAGCAGTGAGAGGCAAACACAAATGTCCCCCTTGTTTTCTCTTTATTATGAAATCCAGGATCCCGTCTATGAATGGTGCTGTCCACAGTGAGGGTGCGTCTTCCTATGTCAGCTAAGCTAACTGATAACTTCCCTGATGGATGTGCTTGGAGACTTGATTTCTAGGTGATTCTAATTCCTATCAAGTGGATGATATTAATTGATAAATAGAAAAATTCTTTTGTAGTCAATAGACCAAATAACATATATAAAAATAGAAAGAAAGAGATAAATCTAGCAAAGACATAAAAGCAGAATTTAATTGGAGCTAGAAAATAGAGAGGGGGGCACACATGTTTCATCCCAGCACTTGAGAGGCAGAGGTAGGCGGATATCTGTGAGTTCAAGCCCAGCCTGATCTACATGGTGATTCCCTGGCCAATGGTCATCCAGGGCTACATAGTGAGACCCTGTCTGTAAAAAGAAAAATAGAGTTATCCTCTTGCAGCCTGAAAAGCTCCACTCTCTCCCTCACACTCAGTCTCCCTTCCAGCCTTGGGCCCGGGCCCTCTCCTGACATTTCCTCCCCCAGGTCTCTGGACTACCCTCTGAACCAGACCCACACACTGAGTCCTGATCCCCTGCACTCCGACCAGCTCAAGTCTCCAAGTTGGTTTGTTAGACTCTTCGTAGGCGGTCACCATCCTCACCTTGCCCCTGGCTTCCAGATCTGACTTCCACAGACCTGCCTATTATCCTGACAACTAAAATGTACACCACTCATCAAAGAAACTTCTTTGCAACAGATGGAAGCTATTACAGAGTTCTATAACTAGTCACACACAGAGACTATATGTCTGAGAGATGCTCAGTCCTAAGTGACACATGTACAGTGGAACCTCTACACCTAAGGCCCATTGAACACAGTGGAACAGGGGCAGAGAGAACACTAATACATCCCTCAGCTCTCACCAATGAAGCTTCCTTAAACAACAAAGTATGATACACACAGAAGGCCACAACTGGTCAAGTTTTAGAGAAAAGAGACTGTAGAGTGTGTGTCCCTGGATAGGACTCCTATATTAAACCTCACCCACCCATGACTCAGAGATCATTTTGGAAGAGGAGGTAGAAAGATTATAAGAGTCAGTGTTGGTGCATGAACATAAAACAGAATTTTAGGGCTTGGGAACTTGCTCATATGAACTTGCAACCATGGTGACATCATGCACAGACCCATCAGACTTAATCAGACAAAAACTCAGTATAGAACTGGGGAAATGGACAGCAGGCTCCAACCCTAGCCAAGGAACTACTGGCAACTGATTATTGCTGGGTGAGGAAGAGTAGATCTTCTTTAAGGAAATTACTCTAGATAAGCTGACTAGATTCCAATGGAGGACATCTGGATGCAATTGCTTGATCAGATAGGACTTAACATATATAGCAGAAAGCATAAAACTCAGTGGGGGCACAGAAGGGTGAGGACATCTAAATTTGATTAAGATCTATTACATGAAACACAAAAAAACTCAATAAAAAATTTTAAAGGGGAAAATAGGAAAAAAAAAAAAAAACAGTACCAGGAAATTACTGAGAAAGCACCACCAGAGTTAAGGGAATAAACAGAACAAGAGAAAGGTCTTAATTTCTCAAGACTTTCAACTCCTACCAACCCCTTTGCTAGAATTCTAAGCTCACAGCCATATAAAGTTTCTTCTGTGGTCTAACTTGATTGATGAGCACGTCCAGTCTCATCATATAAGAATAGATTCTCTTCCTCATTTTCTGGGGTTTTCAGACGCCGTCTCAATGAGCTCACCTGGAAATCACTTGTATGGTTCTCCCTCTGCTCCTTCTCATCTTTTCCTCTTCCTACTTATTATTGTCTTAAAACAAGGACCTGAGTTCTACTGGGGGAACTTTTCTTGAAGATACCTGCATAACTCATTTTTTCTTTTAAAAGACAAAATGTGGCCTTGGGTTTTAGAAAACTTTGTGAGCTACAGATAAAACTTAATCAAATTTAGCTGGACTCTAGGAACGATGCTTTGCTCCTGAAGAGACAAGAAGGCTTTGTGAGTTGAATTAGAGAGTCAAGACCTTCTTCTATATAATTTACTATGAAAATACAGGTCCTTCTTCAGACAGCAGTAAATATTGCAGGTTGGCGATGGCAGGGCATCAAGCCAAGCAGGGAACCCTTTTAGAAGCTGATCTTAGAGGGCTTTATCTGCTGGGGCAGGGGTAACAACAGAGAATGCAGAATAGAAGGTAGAGCCCGGTGATGACTGGCTGTCTCTGGGCACAGACAAATCACCTATTGTTGGTGGTGACAGAGAAGCAGTGCTATAAGAACTAGAAAAGAGCACATGAGGATGATGAAGAAAAGACAGAGAAGATGAAAGATGTAGCTTCACAATGCCAGGCAATGTTCAGTCAAGAGCCCTTCTGATTTATTAGCTTCATTGTCTTTTAATCTAAAATGGCAACTAATACCACTGAGCATCAAGAGTATCACCAGTACTAGAGGATATGCTATGTGCATGATAGTATGGGAAAGCCTTAGAGGGGCTGGAGAGACGGCACAGTGGTTAAGAGCACTGGCTGCTCTTGCAGAGGACCTGAGTTCGGTTCCTAGCACTTACATAGCACTCAACAGCCATCCAAGACTCCAGTTCCAGGGAATCTGATGCCCTCTTCTGACCACTGTAGGCACTGCAGAACATTGGTGCATTTACATACAAGCAGGCAAAACACTCATATACATAAAATAAAGATAACAAAATATTTTTAAAAGAAAAGGCCTTAGAGAGACAAAAGCAGAATAACATACCATGGGGATTTCTTTGACTTTCAACTAAGCATAATTGCCTTCCAGTCTAGACTATTAGTTAATTAGAAGAAGGAAATTTATGTTGCCTGTCTGTTCTACCTCAGATGGCCCTTGTGAGGATTACTAGAAAGAAGACAAACACTAGACTGAGATAAATGACCTCTGCTATAAGAAGAGGTATTTGTTCAACAGAGAAAGTCCTAGAGCCTGAAGACTGCACAGCCAACTCCAGAATGTAGTACCTATGATCTTGGTACAGATCTGATCCATCTGAATCTCAGTATCCTTTCCTGTAAAGTACAAACAACACTCTCCTACTTCATTTACAGTGGGATACTGTTCATAGAGACACTATGAATCTATCAAGGTTTAAACAGAATGCAATATTATTAAAAAAGTTTGGCACACTCAAGGTTGATTCAGAGGCTAAGAAAAGATAACTTGTATTGCAAGTTTATGACAGGGGAGATCTAAGCTCATGGTTATAGAAGTAAATCACATTGAAATAAAGCATTCCTTAACTGTTGTTTGTTTGTTTTTTGACCTCGTGTTTGGTCACTGACATTCTATCAGCAGTAGTATATAAAAAAGAGAAACTAAAGTACAGCTAACCAGAATTTTCCCCCTCCGTCACCTTGTACAGACTCTTCAGCAATATTTTTTCTCCTCCCTGTGAAATACATTGGACCATAATTCCCAGAGAGGTTCTGATACAGAATATTTACCCTCAAGGGAATCTTAATGCTGCCTTACCTCCCTCACCCTCTTTCCCATCACACAGGCCTCTTCCTTACCTCCCTCATTAGCCCTCCCCCACACACCCACCTTCCTTTCATTAACAGGGAGCAGCTACAATATAGATTGAGAATCAAATGGACCACTGTGTAAGTGGCTGGAAGTTTAATGGGAAAGATGAAAAAGCTGGAAATCAATACAAGTGTTACAATAAGACATGCATGAAACAGCCTCCCCCCGCAAAAAAAACCTCACTAAAGAGAGGATGAAATTATCTTCTTTTCTGTCTTTAGCTAAGAAAGACCAAACCACCCAATTGACAGGAAGAAACTAGACCACACTTTGGTGATAAAATCTTTGTTATAAGTCTACAGTCTTCAATTCTTTTTCCAAAGTAGCATCTAAATATTTTTATTTAAGGACCCAGTTGAATGTTGATTTAGACCCTGCCATGATCTTCTAGAAAAATTAGACTAGCAGTCTCCTGACAAGCTTCTGGCTGTAAGAAAAGATGGTATCACTTTAAGCATGAATTCTAGGCCTTTTGAGTCACAGAATAACAGCACTTACAGTACCTGTGCCAGAAGCCTTGGGTTCCCAAACCAGGCATACCACAGGGACAACGGAGTTGAAATTTCATAGTCACTCAAGAAGTAACCCAGAAATTTTTCTAATAATGGACAAAATCTGCCATTCTATAGCTTTGTTGAAAATGCACAGTTATATTTGCAACTCCACTATCAGTGAGAATGTGGACTCCACAGCAATCCAGTGGTTGATCCCCTAAGCCTTCTGCAGTCCCTTGCAAAGGCTGCCATCCAGACATAGCTAGCTCCTGCCCTATCGGTTAGAGATGCTTGGAGTGTCACGTTGGCTCTTGGATCTCATGTTTTGGAGTTGCGGAAATTCAGATATGTTCTCCACTGGAGATCAAGACGGCAGTAGAAAGGGGAAAGGCTTGGCAGAATGGAACAGGGAAACCATATCAAATGAGGAACAAATGAAAGAGCTGGGAATGATTAAGTTGACTAAAAGAAGGCAACGGAAAGGCACGCTTACTCTCCTCAGATATGTGAAAATCTGTCAAGTGGAAAGAGTAGCTAGATTTGTTCTGCAGAAGCCCAGAGGGCAAATTAAGGTCAATGATTTAAAAGCAGAATGAGGTAGATTAAGTTCTCAAAAAGAAAGAACCTTCTGAAATTCCCAGAATCTATCCTGTGTGCTGGGAGAAAAGGGAACCCTTTGTGTTTGACCAAACAAGGTGGTCTCAGCTCCTAAGATTCCTTCCAAATGAAGGCTTTCTGGTTCTCTGAATAGTCATTGCAAATACCTCCTGGACCATGGACATGGCTCACACCAGGAACTAAGTGACTATCAGCTTCTTCCTAGGCATGGCTTTAATAGGTGGGAGAGCTGGGGGACAGCATGGAGATCCTGTAGTTGGAGAAGGAGTAAAAGAGGAACAGAGTGGACAGTTTCCAAAAGGCAAGAGAAGGAAAAAGTTGAGAAGATGATGAGCAATTCTTATGATACAGTTGTGACTACTGCCTGTGCCTGTGCAGCTAACTGAACACGGACGGTAATTTAATCCAAATAATAATCATCAACATTATTTGTAATTCTTGGGAAAAGGCAGATTCTTTTTGAAAGTTGATAGTTCAAAGAGCTGCAATCACACATCTGTTTTCTTGTTTGCTTTACAATTGAGGACATGGAAAGAGAGGATTCCGTGAAATTGAATGACACTTCACATTGATAAGCATTTCTGAAACAATATGGCAGCAATTTAAGGAACACATTATGCTCTCGAGCTGTGTGAAGAATGAGCAAAGAATACTCCCTTTAATGCTTAATTTTTATAATAATCTTACTTGTTACAAATACAGCATTTCACAATGAAAGCCTGACTGTGTTGCAGTTCAGTAATATGATAAGACACAGCTTGTAAAAATGAGAATTGAGTTTAACTATATTCTTGTGTTTTATTTTCCATTTATCATGTGAATTGCTTCTAAATAAGATTGTGTTACTTTATTAATTTGCATAATTGCTGAAATATAGCATGTGATTCCAAATAACAAGCTCCTGATGATATCATTCAAATCCTTACGACATTTTCTTGGAACTGCCAAAAAAAAAAAAAATACACAATTAAGTTAAAAATACATATTTTGTTGGTTTCCAATTTTTTAAGTATAAGGAGGTTATGTGGGTCAAACAATGAATTTTTCTCCTCAAAGGCTGAACAGCTTGAACGCTAAGGAATAATCAGTACATACTGTGATATTTTAGAGCAACAGTAAGTCTGTTTTTGACAAACTAGGAGCCAGGTGAAATTTTCGGCTTTTGTTTTTGTTTTTGTTTTAATTGAATCAAGAGTCTTAAAGAAAGATGAAAGATGTCTCCAAAGAAGATCTAAAAATACTTGCTCACATATATTTCCATTTTTCAAATAACACCCTATCAAATTAACTTGACAGTCTCTGGTCTCAATCAGAAAATCCTGACACCCTGTTTGAGTTCAGATCGTCAGCAAGTACAAACATTTCACTCAGCTCAATCTTCTAAAATGTGGGTGAGGTAGAAAATGTGGAACTGGAGAAAAGCTGCAAGCCACCAGCCAGCTACCATACACTGGACCAAGAAGTAAACCCTGCTCTGGGACAGAGACTGGGGAAATACAGGGCTCACTGGCAGAAAAAAATCCCATTGTCTCGGGTAAGTTGGCAAACAAAGGAATCAACTAATGTTCTTTTCTTTTTCTTTGGCAGATATGTTCCTCTGTGTGTGTGTGCACATGTGAGTACACATATGCATGTATTTATGTCCCCTCCCCGGCACCACACCTAGCTTTTGTTCTGCATGTTCTTGGGATAACACAGATCCTTGCAGTAGCACAAGCACTTTACCAACTTAGCTGTCTCCCTAGTCCCAAATCATCTTTCCCAACTTTACATAAGCAACAGAACAATTAGCAGAGACAGAAACAACGCTTCTCTCTCCTTCATCCTCGAATTCATCATTTGAAACTGAAAGCTTGGTAACGGCAACACAGCCTTTTGGGAAAATGTCTTTTCCCAAAGTGACATTCTGAAAATTGGAAAGTAGTGCTTTACAACCAACCCTGCCTCTCCTTCCTAGTCATCATCTGAGTAAATCTGCGGTTTCCACCACAAAGGTCCATCGTGGCTGAAGAAGACCACATCAGATAAAAATGTTTGTATCTTGTAAAGAATCTTGGTAGAATCCTTCTTTTTTCCAGTCATTACGTGGTCTTGATTTTGTAAAAACAGAAATCTCTGTATTGTTGTACTCACCCTGGGCCCCAGGCGCCAACCAGATGAAGAATCCTATTTGTCTGTTATTGGGTCAGAAGATGCTCCCTACAGCTGTTGGGAATCCTATTGCCTGGGTAAAATAACAGGGCATATTTCACGGGAGCTATTAATATAGGCTGCAAACTTGTTCTATGGCAGAAGGCCAACAGCTGAATGGAAATGGCAGGTTCTGGGCCAGCTGAAACTCAGTGCTTTTAAGTTTTGCCTGTTCTACACACACATATAAACACACCCACAACCAGCTTGGGAATGTTAAACAGCTCCAGATTTATTTTTTAATATAAATGAAAATGCTTAGTGTGGCCTACAGATTTGGCAAAATCAGGCCAGCACATTCATTCCCACCACAGATTGGAAGATTTGGCCCAGGCCTAGAGGCCTTGGCACTCCTGGAGGCAGAAGAGAAGGGTATGCCTTGCTCCTCAGCGGGATGGCACCGGAAGAGAGAGAAAACACAGAGCAACTTAGGCCATCACTGCACCTGAAGGATTAGCTAGTTAAACTCTTTGCCTTGAAAGAAAAGGAAGCTAAAGCCCCAAACACACAGAGCCAAAGGCAGGACCTGGGCCAGAACCTGTGCACTCAGTTAGGGCCAGAGTCAGGCCACCAGAGATTCTAGCAAAGGATTGTCATTCCAGGGAAAAACTATGAATAAAATGTAACAGTGTACTGCAACCAACATCCTGATTTTTCCCAAGAGATTTCATTCAGAACGTGCTTTTAAGAGCATCCTATATTAAAAGTTCTCAGAAGCATTTTCTGTTGCTCTCATTATCTTGAGAGTGCTCTGAGCCTAAAGGCATCATGACTACTGAGGATACAGCATTGCTCTGGGCTCCAGGGCCGAGAGCTTCCCATACTACCATAAGCTTCCTCTGCCTGCTAGAATGTCCTGGACCATTTGGGCTGGCAGATTCTGTCCTCTAGGCTGAGTCAATGGTAGGGCAACCCTGTGCTCCTGGGGAGAGAAGGTCTTCTCCATGTCAGCCCTGCTGAAAGCTTCTTAACAGCAACCTAGAGTTGTTTCCATTTCTGGGCAACTGTTTGATTATGAGAGTTCTTTCCTGGTTTATTGTGAATCTGCCTTGCAGCTTCCACCTTGAGGTACTGTGATGTGGGGTCCTTAGAACTTCAAACCACAAAGAAATGTGGAGCCGTTGCTTATCATCTTTATGTCCCCTGAACTTTAATTCAACCACCAACGCAGTAACTATCTGTCCATTGTTATGATATAGATCACAGAAGAAATACAGATAAAATAACTATACATCCCCAGGCAAACACTTCTCTATTAGACAGTAGACTAGAGTAAAACCTTCTGTAAGTCATAAGCTCATCCAGTCCAGTTACTTGTTCAGAGGCTGTTACAGAATGGGAACGCTAGACCTGAAAGCACCTCAGGACAAAGACCAACAGCCTTTTCAAGATTAGTGTCTAGTTCAGTGTTTGGCCTATCCAGCCAGTTCCAGACATGGTTATGATTCAACAGATACTTTCTTGGCATACTATGCTGGTAGTGGTCAGAACTTCTCTATCTACTAGGGTCATACAATCTAATACCTTAACAATTTATCCCACTCCCTTTAACCTCATTTGTCTCTAGTTTGGGACAACACATCATATTCATTTTTCTTAAACTACAATTACATTTGCCTTCATTTGCTTGTTCTTATTTTTTATAGAATGTTAGCATTTAGCAACAGTCGTTCACCTATTTGATATATAAAGTTTTTGTCAAGAGCTGAAGAGGTAATTTATTAAGTCAAGGGGATGGATATAAACTCATTTTGGATTCTCAGTTCTGCTTACTTAGCAAACATTTCCAAAGACATTTGTGTGTTAGTCTATGGGATTCTGGACATTGGAAAAAAATGTGACATGGTCTCTGACTCTAAGTGGCTTGTAGTACAAGGAGGAAAAATTTAAGTTAGAAATATGTATAAGGGATGCATGTCAATGACACTTGGATAGACAGAGGATACTGGAGACACATGGAGAAAATAATGAGGATTCAGGGGAGGAGAAATTAGACCAGGCCAGGGTCCAGCTACATACTAAGAGAAGATAAGACATAGACATAGACTCGGATAGACAGACATGATGCCAAAGGGAAGAGAAAAGCAATTTGGAGAGAAAAACAGAATAATGAAATCAGACAGATGTGGATTTTCCTGAAGCATAGAGGTTTGGATGTTCTAGAATGAAACTCAGTTTGAAGCACTGAGCTGTAAATGAGTCTGGAGAATCAGGGTCTGGGCCACCGGAGGCCCTACTTGCCGTGGGAAAGAAGGTAGAATTTTCAAAAACCAGAGGGAAGATGTTGGAAGCAGAACCATTTGGAGAGAGGGATTTACAACAAGCCCTAAAGCGAGCACAATTGTAGGAGTTTCAGGGGACGTGAGCATGCAGGAGAAAGCTGGGGATCAGGAAGGAGGCACTCTTAAGTATAGTCAGACTCAGAACAGGATTTTGAGGAGGAGAGATAGGCTAAGGGTTCTCTAAGAAAGCTGGGCCTCTGTGAGTCGCCACTGGATTGTGGCTGAGCCTGGGGCTGAGGAGAGTCAAGGAGTCCATAGCTGGTGGAAAGACACAAAGGTGGAAGGTGGTGCGTACAGACAGCCTGGAACCCGTCAGCACCTTTAATTATGTCTGTCAGTGCACCCAATCACAGACTCTGAGAAGAGGTGCTGCTTCTTGTCTGTCTTCCAAGCCCATGTGAGCCTGTACAAATTCTTCTCTTACTAAGTCTTATTTGTCAGATACAGAGAAAGAGATTCTAAAATCTATAAATGAATTTAACAATATAAACTTCCATGACCAGGATAAAGGAAACACGGAGTGGGGAGATAGCCCAGTTGTTAACGTCCTTGCTGTGAAATCATGATGACCTGAGTTTAGATTCCTAGCACCCATGTAAAAGCTCCAGATGCAATGTTGTGACCCTGTAAACCTAACACTGATAAAGTGGAATCAGGGAGTTTGATGGTTAGCTGTATTGGTGAGTTCCAGGTTCAGGGAGAAACTCCATCTCAAAAAATAGGGTGGAAAATGATTGAGAAAAACATCAACCAACAACCTATGGCTTCTACATGTTTGTGCTTATACACTGTACACACACATGTGTACACATATGAATAAAAACACATGCATACAGTATACATGTATATGGGGAGAAAGAGAGAGAGAGAGGAGAGAGAGAGAAGGAAAGGGAAGACAAGACAAGGAGGAGGAAGAGGAGAAGGAGGAAGAGGAGGGAGAGGAGAAGGAAGAGGAGGAGGAGGAAGATCCAAAACATATCTAAGCACTTTCCATAAAGAGCCCTGGTAGCAAAAAGCTTCTTGCACAGAACTGCTCTCCTAATGCGACACTTGTGGCCCTGCAACGGGATTCTTGATTGCAAAGAAAAGTTCTTTGAGTTTACATTTCCAAAACACACAGTACTGCTAAGAAATGAACTATCAAAGTCATATGAGGTGTGGGGAGAGAGGTTAACACTGGATGTAGACAGATGAGAGCCTGCTGGGCGTAATGGTTGGTCTTCACTGTCAATTGGACTGGACTTAGAATCACCATGGAAACCATCTCTGGGCATATCTCTGAAGCTGCTTGCCAAAAGGTTTAAATGAGGAAGGAAGCTCTGCCCTGTATGTGGGGAGCAGTACCCCATAGCCTGGATTCCCCGACTGAATAGAAGAGAGAAAGGGCAGCACCAGCTTTCATCGCCCCCTGCTTCCTGACTGCAGACACGACGAGACCAGCCTCCTCTGGTTCCTGCCACCACACCTGCCCAGCCATAACAGACGGGACGCATGAACTGTGAATCAAACTCAGTCTTCCTTCCTTCAGTTGCTTTGGTGTGGTAACTTTCCCAACAATGAAGAAAGTAATACCGCTTTCTTGAATTTTTCATTTTCATTTATTTAGAAAGATACTTGAATTTTAAAAGTAGTTTCTTACTATCTATTTCTTAGGAACTACATGGCATTACTCTGGTAATGTTTCCAAAGCCAGAAATTACCCCTATTTAAAAGTTTTTGCGTGCATAGCCATATTAAAGTCTTTATATGTCTTCTTGTTCCATTGTACTGGCTCATTTTCAGTCAGCCTTGCATCTCATCAGTGTCTTGATTGTGTACCCTGTGTCTGGGAGTCTGATGCACACTGCACATAAAGCATCCTTCAGAAGTTTGCCTAGTGCCTTGAACAGAAACAGAAAGGGCCAAGTGACACCTTGATCAAATAAGCGTCTAAATTGTCACGTTAAATCTCAGTTCTTACCTGACTTCTCTGATAATGACTCTCTAGACATAATTTCGAAATTTAAGAAAAATATCTGACTCCTGAGTCAAGGACCCAAGAAAAGGAGGCCAAAGAGAAAGTTTAAAGAAAGGTCTACAGTGTGTACATGGATGAGGACAGCTCCAGACATTATGAGTTTTCTTTCAAAAGAATTAGTCTCCACCTCCTCAAAGTTTTGATATTCAAACTATTTACTATTCAAACTATATATATATATACATGTATATGTATATATATATATATATGTATGTATATATATATGTGTGTATATATATATATATATATATATATAGAGAGAGAGAGAGAGAGAGAGAGAGAGAAACTCTGTGTTCTGCCCAAGGATACAGAGCTCAATTTAATGAAACTTGTGGATTAAAAGTTGATTCAAAGCTGCTTAAATGAGGGTGGGATTTTCTAAGCTAGAGATGCAAACTTCAGGATTTATTCTTAACAGTGATTATTTGTGAAATGAAAATACCATACCAGTTGTAGCTTTCCCTGCAGCCTTCATAGTGGGGGGTAGCCAGGGAGGGCGAGAGGAAGTGGGAAGGGTATGTTGTCAGGGAAAATGAGGAGAATAATGTGCAGGTGACCCTGTCAACACTTTCCCTGCCTCAGGTCAATTTTTTCTTCACTTTCCTCAGGCCCCAATCAGCCCTAAAATGAGCCATTGCGAACACCACACCTGGAGCTAATAGTCTCCTCATGAAAACATTTCAAATAAACCTAAATGTTCCTGTGGATATAACACAGCTATCTGTTTGCTAACTGAAACTCTAGGTTTGAAATAAGAAGAAATATGTTTTTATCCTTCTGGATTTTGCTATTATTTTGGTTTTCTCCATGAGGATTTTCTGGCCTCACAGACAATATTTAGAGAGCAACAAGTTCTTAAAATAACCTCTTTCTAAACCCATCTCATAGGTAAAAACTAACCAATAACAAACCAAGAGGAAAAAATGACTTTTGGGAACAGCACACAGGAAAGTCTGACTGGCTTGAATTCAGAATAGAAACATCATTCTGTCAATGGCAGAAGTGTCCAGTAAAAGATGAACCGTGGGTACATAGAGTCAAGATGACCAAGAACCATGCCTTACATCAATTAGGTACAAAGCACTTCACACATATTCTCTCTTGCTTCCCCCAAAAGGTAGTTTATACTCTCACTTTATAGATAGAAATGTCTCAGACAAGTGAATTCAGTCCTTTGCATCAGAATCTGTTTTCATTTATTTAAGTAATAACAAGTATTAACTGAGCATATGTTTGAGTGACTAGAATGGCTTCCGCTATGCAATAGTGAGCAAACGATGACAAAACCCATTACTTCATTGAATTCTGGACAGACAGAAACTAAATAAACACACATTGTCCTTAGGTTTAGAAAACACTCAACAGAAAGTGAAAAACAAGGAAGAAGGACGGGAAGTTTTTATTTTATGTATGTAAGTGTATTGCACACGTGCATGCAAGTACATCCATGTTGTGCAATGCTCACAGAGGTCAGAAGAGAGCATTGGATTCCCCTGGAACTGGAGATACAGATGGTTGTTAGCCTTCATGTGGGTGCTGGGAACCAAACCCAGGTTCTCAGCAAGAGCAGCCAGTGCTCTTAACTACTGAACCATCTCTCCAGCCCCCTTTCTGTCTTTTTTAAAAATAAAAAAAATTATTGAATGGTTGTGTATTTCATAAAGAACATCTTGATGAATCTTAATTACTTTATACCCCCTCCCACAGGCACCACCCAAAGCTGCCCAACTGGAATCCAACAGTACCTTTCTGTCTTTTAAAAAAGTAGTGAAAAAAAAGAAAGCAGAAATGGTTGGGCGGTGGAATGACAACCTAAAAGTCATGAGTCCTGGTGACAAAGTGAACAAAAGCCTTGTAGAACAAGGGGTGCCCAACTCTGCTTCTTAAACTCAGAAGTGTGGTGAGACTCAGGGAATCCACTTCATAGTGGCACCATGGAGATCAATGGAGCCACAAAAAGGGAATTGGCAAGACTGGTCCCCATGGGGCATTAGGGATAAAAGCCTGATGGGAAAAGGTTCAAGACAAATGAGGCATGAAAAGCTAAATCCAGATAACCATAGAACAAAGCAAAGAAGTGGGGATCAGACCAGCAAGCAGCTATGTAGTAAGGGCAAGCCCAGCCTGGGCTTTTGACAGGACCCATGCTCACCAAAACAACAAATCTAAAACACAGAACTGGGAAGTTGATAAAGTCAAGGGGCAGTTGATTGACTTCAGACTATGCAAATGGAAGATTATATAATGGGATGTGGTGTTGGTTATAAATTGAAGCGTTTTAATCTCACGCCTGCCTTTCTCTGTTACTTTCGATTTGGGGTTTGCTGCTCTGTGCACTCTACTTCTCCATTTCTGGCTGGTTACTATCCCCTGTTAGAGGACCCTAGGATGCTCACAGGTGATGGAGGAGGGGAAATACAGTTCTCATCAGCACCTTTCCAGGGCTGTTTCTTCACCTTTGGGGGATGTTTCTACCAGCAGAAATTTCTTTCAATTACTTTCCCATCCCTTCTTTTTTTTTACATTTTACATTTATGTATTTTGTGTGGGGGTGTGTATATATGTGCCTGGTTGCATGGGTGCCATGGTGTGTGATTAGACCAGAGGACAACTTGCTGGAATCAGTTCTCTCCTACCTGTGGATTCCAGCTATAGAACTGGGGTCCTTAGTCTTAATGGCATTTACCTGCTGAGAATCTCTCTACCACACCTAAAGCCAGCAGCATTACATTTTCTTACTAGCATCAGATCCCCTCAGGTGGTACTCTCTCTTCTGCAGCCTGAGTCCTAGCCTGGAGTCTTTGGGGCACTAGGCCTTCCTAAAAAGTCTCTTTGAAGACCCTCCTTCAAAAAGCCTAGGGTGGCCTTGTCCTTATTACATACCTGCTTCCTTGTCTGATTTTCAGGCTCTTTGCTTGGTTCCTGGAGTCCTAGTGCTTCTTAACACTTTGTGCTTCTTCGTTTTTCCTTCCTTCCTTCTTTCCTTCCTTTTCTTCCTTTCTTCCTGTCAATAATTATTCAACAGCTTTCTTGAAGTGAATTCTTTCTGTCAAAATAATTTGCTGCCAGGCTTGGTGGCACAGGTCTGCAATTCTAGCTACCCAGGAGACTGGAGCAGGAAGCATGTTTAAAGTCTGCTTGGGCTACTCAACGAGACCTGGTCTCAAAATAAAAAGAGAGGGCTGAGACATAGCTCGAGGATGGAGCATGGGCATAGTGAGCTCGAAGCAGCAGGTTCCATCCATAGTACTGCAAAACCTAAATGCTAACTACCTGACAAAAGCCACTTAAGGTGGGAAGCGTTTATGTGGGCTCACAGCTCAGGGTAAGTGCGTCACCAGCAGTAGAGCCATGGTGCAGTAGCGGCTGGTTGGTCACACTGCAAAGGCGGGAATCAGAGGAGAGAGGGGGATGCTTGGACTCTGCCAGAGCTCTCTTTCGTACTCAGTCCAGGACACTCCCCACATTTAGAGTAAATCTTCCTACCTCAATTAACCTCAATCAAGAAAATCCCTTACAGACATGCCCAGAGGTTTGTTTCCATGGTGATTGTAAGTCCCATCATGTTGATAATCAACATGAACTATTACAAATCTTACTCTCATAAAATGAGCTTTTCTGGAAGAAGATTGACAATATTTTGGTCTTTTTTTTTTTTATCTTGCTCCTGTGTTTCTTCACCTCCTCCTTAATACCACCAAAACGTTCTCAATCTCCAGTCTCCCATAATTTCATATTCTCCTAATATTTGATGTGCCAGTTTACACTTCTCTTTATTTCCCATGATCCTTTGAATCTGGCCCTGATTCTGGCCAGATTTTCCATGATTTACCCATGAGTAGACACAGATGGAGCTCTACCTAGTCGGAACTCCACGGCTGACCTGCAGTCTTATTCTAAGTGAGGAGTTGAACTAGGTAGTAGAAATTCAGCCTCTGAGCCCCTCTTTGCAGTGACTCAGTCAGACTGTTGTCACAATATCATTCTCCTCGCTTCATTTTCCCCAGTGAAGTATGGCTGTCATAGAAGTTGTTTCTGAGACTCACCTAGTACTCATACATTCCTGAATGCATGAGACTCCAAGGATCTGTCCTGTATTTTAGCTCTATTCGTCACCCTGGGCTTTGCATCTAACAGGCTGTTACTAGATTTCCTAAAATAATATAAAATGCAAACAAATTGGTAACAGTCCTTTGATTTACTGAAAATGTTTTGCAAGTCCTTAGGAACCTCAGAACCTAATGTCTTCTACTCCCACCTCAGCTTTCTCCTGAAAAAAAAAACCAGTAATTCTATCTCGAGCTCACTGAACTCTAATTACTTTTCTCCTTTTCTTCATCATCACTTAACTTTCATCCTTGGCTGTTCTTTGAAACTCATCCCATACCCTTCTTAAAGGACCATATTTTTTAGTTTCTTGATTTCATATTCACGACCACATAAGTGAGAGAAGCCCTCTCCACGTCCTAGAGAATACAGTGCTTAATCCTGTGGTGCTACTGGACCTGAATTTCGAAACAGGAAGCCGAACAAAGGCATCTGCAGATTCAAGGAGGCAGCTGCAGAGGGTCCAGCCCGAGCCAGAGGAGTGGACTCAAACTCCCAGCTCATCTACTTGGCACATGGCTTCAAGGCCTTGGAAGACAACTTTCCTTTCTTTTCCTAAAGTCTTATATAGATGAAATGATATCATCTGAGTCATTTATTCAGTCAGCATTTGTGAAGTGATCTTATACAAAGGAGTATTTATAGGCCCTCAGTGATGCATTTAAATTTTTCTTTCTCTCCCTAAGCTTGTGCATGTCGTGCAGGCTCTGACCTCTGTTTCTTGACACATTTCCCTTCTATCCCACCATGATTTGTGTCTTCTCTATTCTCTCTCTCTTCCTTTTTCTGAGATCTTCCCCCTTCAATGCTTTTCCAATTCTACACTGTGAATCAGTTTAACCATCTCTGCAAATATATTCCCTTTGACTTTCTTCCACACAGGGGAGTCCAGTGCTTGCCAAGCCATTAAGGATGTTAACCCTCTGTGTGTGACGCTCTTCACACCAATGCACTGGGACTCTGCTCATTTGCTTATGCACACACATTGTTCCTCCTTGTGTCCTCAACAGTCCTGCAAAGCACATACCTAATACACCATCTTTAAATGCTTAGTGAAGAAAATTATAGGTTTGGCCTCAGTGTTTCCTTTCCTTCCTTAAGTATCCTTTCTAGCATAGAGAACCCTATAGGGTCTTTATAGGTTAAAAACAAAAGTATATTATTGAACTACAGAAATGGGACAATAGGATTCTTTTCTTCACTTGTCATCAGCAACGCAGCTGTCATTTCTATAACAAAATACAAATTGGCAAGAGAAAATGCAATAAATTCATTTAATCAAAATGAATGTCCATTTTATACGGCAGAAGAGACTTCAGATTGAAGATCTAAAACCCCAGATGTCTATTCCTATGCTTTGGTTTGCTAAAGAAGGGACCATGAAGAAATGTGATTGGAAAAATAATGTGTGATTTAATGGTAATTAACTGAAGGGAAAATTCCAGAAAGGCCAGTCTGTTTCAGTTGTCTTGGCCACTCTGTGGAGTTTTCTTTCCTTACAGATATGGGCAGGTCTCCTCTGGAACAACAATCCTTAAGGGAGAAGAAAGAGAGTGATAAAACTTTTTACCACCCACTTTGGAGAAGAGCAATTCTAGTTTCTATGACTTGCCTTGGGGAAGAAGAATTCTGATTTCTACAACTTGCTTTGGAATGAAAAAGAGAGGTAGAGTAGGAGGCTGGAGCCAGTCAGAGCAGTCAGAGAGGTCCCTTTAGTTGGCAATACACATGCCAAGTGACCACCTTTAGGGTATTGTTTTCTGAACCCAATCCCACGCAGAAGAGAAACATTTGGGAAGAATGGGCCATTGCATCTCAGGAGAAAATTCCCTCCAAGGAATGTAGGATAGGAAAGCAAAGAAGGGACCCTCACAAAGCCGTATCATTAGTGTTATCGTAATTAATAGATAGGAATTTGGTAGTCATCCAATTGTAAGAGACAAGAAAACATTAGATGATGTAACAGTGCATCATTCACTCCATTTCCATAATATTGTTCTGTCAGTCTGTGAAACTACATCAAACACAATCACCATAGAGATAGGGCATCCAACCAGAGTCAATGAATTCTGGAGCAAAACCTAGAAGCTGAAAAGTGGGTTAATCTAGAAATCCAGAGGAAAAGAAATCCCTTTTTCCTGTTCTCTTTTCACTGTAAGACAAAACATCTCCAATTCTGAGTTTTTCATTACTCCCCATTTGTGCTTTGGAAACAGTGACTACATTCAAAAGGAATTTTCAACCATGTGCTTACGTAGATGTACCAGACACTGTCAGCAGCCCGGAGTAGCTAGAGGGCCCCACGCTGGGTGGGTTCTATGGCTGTGCTGCAGAAACAGAAACAAGATCAGGGACAAGAAGCAGGGCAGATTCACGCATGTCACAGAGCTATTTCACACGGTCTGCAGACCTGTCAGCTGCCTTAAGAAGTTCAAAAGCATGTGAAAACCATCCCATGTCCCAGGGGCAAGATACCCAGTAACACTAGGTTGCACAAAACAGATGTGACGAAAGGGGAAATGGCATTAAAATGTACTTATGGGTATAGAATGAAATGCTTGCATCTCAACCAATCAGAAGTTGTTGGATTAGGGGGGAAGTTTCACTTTGGCTCTCTGTCACACCAGAATCCAGACGCCACTCTCTCCACCCCTCTTCCCTAAATGAGTTTGGCCACCCCAGATCCTCTTTTCTTTGCTTAATTTCTCTTCACCCACTTTTTCCTTCCAGCTCAAATATCTGTCTCTGCTGACTCACCAAGCTCCTAGAATTCCCAGCACAATCAGTGTTTACCATGTTTATTGAAATTGCATCCTTTAGGCATGAAGATCTTAATTCAGTGGCCATGCTGTCCCATTTCCATAGCTTGGCCTTTGGCACCATATCTGAAACATGGTTGGCTCTCATTAAATGAGTGCTCAATAAATGAATTAAATGAATTCATTTAATTATGCTACTGTCTCAAATGAAGACTGTGAAGTTGACACCATTTGTCTCCAAGGTTTCTTCCAGTTCTGATATGTTAGGAGTCTACAGAGCTCTTTCAAAAGGATCTTAATATTTAATGGTGAGAAAAAGACACAGACATTATTGAGCACAGCAGTCTACAGATAAAACTGAATCACATTCTACTTCCATTCCACCAATACTTCTCCCATAGCAGAATGTTCTCTGGGAGCTCCTGACTGTACTAAGGAACACATCTTTCTCAATTGATGTCCCCAAGAAATGACTCTGGATAAATGCTCTTGCCACGAAGTCTGAAGACGCTGATCTCCAGGGCCCGCACAGTGAAAGGAGAGAATAGACTCCTCCTCCAAGTTATCCTCTGATTTCCACATGCAATTCCTGGCATACATGTGTGCATATATGCTCTACGTATAATCAAACAATAATTTTTAAATAAAAACTTCATGGAGATTAGGAATCTGCACAGTGTGGGTCCCTACACAGGACTCATATTAAGTCTCACTCACCCTCTTGCAAAAGAGGACATGGAAAGATGGTAAGAGCCAGTGAGTAGGAACGTGACCATATGGGAACAGAATCCTACAAGCTCCTGGGACCCTGCTCATATGTACCTGTACCGATGATCTTGACATGCTCAAGAACCATGAAAACTCAAAAAGACAAAAACCCAGAATGGAACTGGAGAAATTGGCAGCAGATCCCAATCTTTGCTGAAGAAAAATCGGCAACTGATTACTGTTGGGTGAGGATGGATGAGGTGGTCTTCCTAAAGCAAGGGACTCTGGGTAGGCTGACTGTATGTCAGTGGATGAACTTGCACTGAGGTCACTTTGGGACACTAACTTGACACAATAGACCTTAACACAGATGAAAGAATGTATGTATTCCAGTGGGGGATTTATGGGAGGGTGCTGGTGGGGACAGAGCTGTAAACATGATTAAGATTGATTGAGATGTTCTGTGTGAAATACACAATTCAATTAAAAACTATATTAAAAAGGACTAACTTATATATGGCATGCCCTCAGAAACCAGTTCTGATGCTTAATATTGACTGTGAACTTGACAGGATATAAAAACCCCATGGGAGACAAACCTCGGGGAAAGTCTGTGAGCAAGTTTCTAGACTGGGTTAACCAGGGTAAGTTAACCCCTAAATGTGGGTGGCACCTTTTCATAGCCTGGGCTTCTGTACTGAATAAAAATGAGAAGCAAGGTGAGCACCAACTTTCATCACTCTTTCTGCTTCCCGACTGTTGACACATGACCAGCTGCTTCGAAATCCTGCCACCATCCTCCCTTGAACTGTAAGCCGATCAACTTCCTCCCTTAAGTTGCCTTTGTCGGGTATTTTTTCAGAGCAGCAAGAAAAGTAACTAGTACACCAGTATGAACAAAGGTCAGGTCATGTGGAATTCATCCTCAAATACTGTATATAGTTCTGCAACCCAGGTCCCTAACCCACGCCAACACTAGTGTATCTTGGTGCTAAAGATGGACACATTGGGAAGAACCAAGAGACAGATAATCAGACAACTGAATCAAATAGATCTAGATCATGTCTGGGTCTGTCACTGTCTTACAATGTGATCTTGATCTGGCCTTGGCTGGATCTCAGTAAAATGGAAACAATAGCTATGAGGAATACTGAGGAGTAAAGGAAACTGTAAGTCAACTTCTTGCTGTACCATAGATGTCCTTAGTACCTGTGGGGAGGCAATAAATGACATTTCTATTCTAGCCTGTTATCTTCTGGCCTACTCTCTTGTCTTAAATATGAATCATCTGAGTAACAGAAAGTCATGGATATTGTCCCAAGTTCACACTGCTCATTACTAGTAAGACTGGATACAGAGCCATATGCCAGGCTTTTTCTTGGCCCTAAAGGCGCCAGGAAAGCCCTACTCAGCCTAAGACTTCCATCCCAGGTCACCTTCAAGAGTCAGACTCTGTACTGAGTTTCTGAAGAATGATGTCCAGGAAGGCAAGAAGGTCCTCCAGGTCCACTGAGAGAAACAGGGCAATGGAAGGGGAATTGCACAGTGTTTCTCATCCCTTGTCAGCCTCTCAGTTCTGGTTCTTAACAGTCACCGAAACACAGCTTTTCCAACAGGAAGATCGCGATTCTTGCTTGCTGTCACCACAGTGAAAGTTTTTCTGACTACTGTAGTGAGCTGATAATGACGACAGGTATCAGGTGTCGATTGCTGCAGTCTGCACACGTTATTTTGTGTTTATGGATTCTCTGTGTGGGACCTTACGTTAGTTACTTTTACTGATGCTGTGGCAAAATATCCCATGAAAGCAACTTGGGGAAGGAAGGTTTTATTTTGGCTCACAGTCCAAAGGTGCAGAGTGTCATGGTGGGGAGGTCAAGGCAGCAGAAGCCTGACATGTCTAGGCACTTTGCCCACAGTCAGGAAGCTGAGAGAAATGGATGCTACTCTTCAGCTTGCTTTGTTGTTTACACACAGTCTGGAGTGCCAGTCCATGGGAGGATGCTGCCCACATTCAAGATAAGTACTGATCCGTGTTACCTGAAAACCATGAATGAGCCTCAAACACACTGTACTAAGTGAAAGAAGCCAGTCAGAGACATATTGTACAAGCCAGTTAGGGTCAGGGAGATGGCTCAGCAGGTAAGAGCGCTTAAAGCACAAGCAGAAGGCCTGAGCTCAAATCTTCAATACCCACATATAATGGCCACTCACACATAAAGGCTGGACATGACCACACACACCTGTACTCCCAGCACTGCAGAGAACAAACACAGGATCATGAGGCTCATTGGCAGCCTGCCCAACTCCAGGTGCAGTGAGAAACTCTCTCAAGAGAATAAAGTAGAGAGTGACAGAGCAGAATACAAGATGACCTCCTCTGGCCTCTGCAAGCATGAACACGTGTGTATACAGAACACTACACACACACACACACAAATTCCAGAGTAGAGAGATCTACAGGTATAGAGCATCAGCAGTTGCTGAGGGCTGAGCATATGGGATTTCTTTTAGAAATGATGAAACCTGCTGTAAGTGGTGCCTTCTCTGGGCTGTATAAAGATGTACTGGAGCAAGCCAGAGGAAGCAAGTAGCAGTGGCAATTCCTCCATGGCTTCTGCTCCAGCTCCAGGAGCTTCTGAACCTGCCTCCAGGTTCCTGCAGGGAGATCTTCCCCCAAAGATATGTAAGGGCCTAAATTCCTAGCAAGCAAACAGAGTCACTGAGAAGTGATCAAGATAGAGCACTTCCTATTTCTTCTTGATCTGCAGGAAGGCCTTATTTTTTCAATTCCTACAGGGACCCTTCAGGTCTCCTTAGAGAAACCTAGTCCTGGATAGCTCAGCTTGGGGATGTGACCTATCAACCTTCTGTTTGTTTAAGTTAACCAGTCCAAAATTAGGGGGGGGGACACTAAAACCCAGGCCTTTGGGAGGACGTTGGCATTTTGGGTCCCCTATCCACTTGAGCAGACCTGTGTCTCCCTGTGCTGTGTAAGGATGTGTCTGTGTAATTCTTTCTTTCTTTTTTCTTTTATGGTCTTTTTGAGACAGGGTCTCCCTGTAGCCACAGCTAGCCTGGCACTCACCATGTGACTCTCTATGTCCGAGAGATCTACCTGCCTCTGCTTCCCAAGGACTGGGACTAAAGGAGTGGACATGATTTTTTGTCTTTCAATAAGGTTGTGTTTTCCCATTTCTCTCTGCTGGTCTGAGATCCTTTCTGCCTTTTAATTCTGTAATTGGCTTAGAAAACAAACCCACCAATACCCCTAGATTGATAACATGCCAACTGCAGCAGAGAGACTGAGCCTTGGAAGTGTAAGATGAAATAGACCCGTTCCTCCCCAGGTTGACTTTAGTTTCCATATTTTATCACAGGAACAATGTCCTCCCACAGGCCACCCTTTCAAGATTCACCCAAACAGCATCTCTACAGGAACTGAGCATTTACCTCATGCATCTTGGGGGAGACAGTTGAGCCATGTGCAGACTCTCCTCTGCCCATTGTTTCCCATGGACATTGTACTTGGCTCGTTGGAAACCACTCTCATTTCAAACTCAACAAGCCCAGAAAGAAACTTAGAGCCAAGTCAGAAGCCAGGCATCATCATCTCAGACTCTGGTCCTCCATCCCCTGCCCTGAAGGCAAACAATCACTGTGTCCTGTCGACCACCTGTCAGGCATGTAAATTTCTGTCCATGCGCTCTTTACCATGATACACTGCAAGCGAGACCAGGAGTTGTAGCCCATCCAGATTGTTTTTAAAGCTTTCTCTCCACACACTGCCCATCCCAGCAGTCAGATGCCCCTTCTGGAAATATTAAGGGGATCATCACACATTCTCTCTTCCATTCATGTGATTATAGTTTGCAAGACTCTTCCTAATTTTACTAGGCTCAATTCTTCATGGATTGTTCTAGAAACAAGCAGCCTCTTATGGTCCATATTGTCCTCACTCCCACCTTTGTAGCTGTCCTGGGAACACTGTTGTCCTCTGGGATTCTCCTGCCTCTGGAAGACTCCCCTTTGATGCATACGGGGCTCCTCCTCTCCTATTCACCCCAACCCTCACTCTAGTCTAGCTCCAATTCTGTCCTTCTCTCAGTTTAATGTCCCTTTACCTTACTAGTTCTCTAAGTGTTCCCTGTCACTCCCACCCCAGATTAATTATATGGCTTTGTCATAAGCACCTAAAATCATGAAAATACTTAATACACAGTGCTATAATTGATTGTTCATATTTCTGTGTTTTCTTGTAACATGTAACCCAAGGCAAAGAAGTCATTTGTCTTATTCTTGATTGTCCCAAGTCTAACAAGACTAGCATATGGTAGCTATTCAGTAAGCACATGGTGATATCAAGTCTTGATTGAGGTAGGCTAGTACCTGACTCTAAAATGCTATGAAATGGGGGCTGGAGAGATGACTCAGCAGTTAAGAGCACCGGTTGCTCTTGCAGAGGACCCAAGTTCAATTCCCAGCACCCACATGGCAGATAACAATCATCCTTAACTCCAGTTCCAGGGGATCTGATATTCTCTTCTGATCGCCATGGGTATTGTACAACATGCAAGATAAACATCCATGCCCATAAACTAAAAATAATAAAATAGTTTTTAAAAAACGAAAGATAAACCATTAAAAAAATCTATGAAACAAAAATAATGTGGAACGCCTACTCTCATTAAATGTGGTCATATATTCCATTAATATGGTAGCTTGATACTAGAGACAAAGGAATTCATAAAGAGAATCAGTCCATTTAAATTTATTCTATGTGCATAATTGTAGGCCTCAAACAAAAATGTGTATCCTAAGAGTGCTCAGTTTAATTTCAATTTCACAACAAAACATACAGTGTTGCTAAATAATAGCATAGCCTTTCTGCCTTGATAATATCTCTGAGTCTGTATAGCAAATTTCAAGGAAGAAAAATCTTCGTATTGATTTCTTTCATGTGCATATTTTAAGAGGCAGGAGTTACTGACACCAAGGAGTAGTACATTAACATTTGGGGCGGGGGGACAATAAGAGATATTTCATGGACAGAGTACTGAGTTACTTATTACGGTATTGAATTTCTAAGCACACTGCTCCTTGGTGACTTCTGGCTTTTAATATATTGACTTTCTGCTTCGGGCAGAGCTGGAAGAATTCCACTTCACCTAGCACCGTACCAGGTTACCCCTGTTTTATACAATTCTATATTCTGCAAAACTTCCAAAGAGAGGACTAAAAGGGCAGAGTGCATCTGCTTGCTGGATACAGCAACTAGATGACAGAGTCTTCCACAGAAAAAAAGCATATGGTACCACTCAGCTATTACAAACCGTAGTTTGTTGAGGGTGACAGGGCACATTTTCTGAAAGCTGAGCTAATTTGCTTTCCAGCAAGACTAACAAGTGGGCTATCTAGTGGTTGAGCGGCAGCTTTGTGAAGTGGATGGATGTGCCAGTTAAAATTCTGGATCTCATCTTGTTGCTGCTTGAATTTACACAGGTTAACACACTGAGCCTCAGTTTCCTTGACTCCAAAGTCATAGTAATGGTAGTTACCAAATACAGTTATGTGGTTATTTTAAAATTTAGCCCATGTGAAAGATTTATCAAGATTTGGACTCTAGAGCATTTGCTAAAAATTATCCATATGTATCTTCTAAACACACAGATGTGAGACAAGTAAATATATTAAAATGTGTATGCAACAGGCATGGCATTTCAGAGGAACCGAGTAGCTGTTTTGCGTTGTACTTTCTCTATCCGTCTCTCAACTTATGCAGTATTACAGCGAACAAGCCAAGTTCTCTAACACCACAGATGCAGACTCCAGCACCCCACATGTTAGGCAGCAACATAAAGTGCTTCCCCGTGTCTGATAAATTGCAAGTGGGAAGAGGCACTTCAGAAAGGCTTTAACTCTCTTTTAGCAAAAGTTTCCAAAGACAGACTTTGTAAACAGCTGCTATATTCGAAGGAACATTTAACAAGATCAGGAAAATGAACCTTGGGAAATCAATCTTGAGTCTGAAACACAATGATCAAAGTCATTCAGAAAAGTGATTTCCATGTGAACCATATGTGTATCATACATTGTGCCTCTTAAATGTATGCATTTAGCCTTCAATTTTTAAAATAAAAAGTAAAATATGACTGTTTTGAAGTTAACAGATATGAAAATAATATTTTCTTTAAGGGAATGATGCTAGATAGGTTGACCAGGCTCCAGTAGATGGATTCAAACCAAAGGATATTGGAGCCATAAACTTGACTTGATAGGCCTCAACTTAAATGACAGAATATATGAAATCTGGTGAAGGGGCTCTGGAGGAGGCAACTGGGGAGGGGCTCTAAATATGATTAAGACACATTGTCTGAAATGCAGAAAAATTCAATAATTTCTTTAAATGATGAGTCAAAAGAAAAAAAATCAGAAGTCAAAAGAAAAAAAATCAGAAGTCAAAAGTAAGGTAGATTCATATTCACCGTCCTATAATGGTTTCACAGCCTGAAATTGGCCATGAGAGGCCATTTTGAGTTGTCATCACCATCATTTAATCTAGTGACTTTCTTTCTTAGCATCTTGTCTTGCTACCGCTAGTTAGATTTAGCGTGTTTCAGGGACACCTTCTTCCTCATGTCTGTCCTTATGTTTAATTTTAGATTGGGAAATCCATCTGCAGACATTCTTTTTTCCAAGTCCTAGAGAGTCAAACCATTGCTTTAAGAAACACTGATTGCAGTTGAGTTCCACTTTTAATGTAACAGTGCTGAATACGTTTCATGTTTTGCAGACACTTAATCCTGTATTTTTATGTTAAAATGTTTGATCATGTCAAACATAGGAATCAATCAGAGTCTCCCACTAACCAAATAAAGAATAATGGATGTATAACATCACAACAACAGCTCTCTGTAATGGTCGATGCTTGTTAAATGGAGAATTTATAAAGGTAGACAGGTCTGACAATACCTAAACCCACAGATCAGCCTTAATTCCACCTAAAAAGGGACAGAGACACGGTAGGCACCTGCTGACATGAGAGGAAAGAAAACGTGATACCTGGAAATCTAACCTGGAGCTAATAGTGTCTCTGGAGCTCCTGTTTCCAAGAAACACAAGTTGGTGCTGGGGCAGGGTTGTATAGGAGAGAAGGCAAAGAAAGGTATCATGTGACATTTTAGGGTTTATTCAGCAGTCACAAAGGGGAATAACTCTTCAAGACAAATGATTCACACTGTGGTTTGAAAGGTCTCACCAAAACCTTTTGTTCAAATGTAATCCCCAGTTTTTGAACTACTAAGAGGTTAGTCTCAGTGAGCTCTCTGAGAGATAGTTAGGGTTAGATAAATTCATGAGTACTGGGGGCCTTGGGATTGCATTCATGACTTCCTGCAAAGAGGAAGAAAAACCTAAGCCAGCAACTTTCTGTCTCCATATGTGAAGTCTTAGGACTCTGCAGTCCCACTAACAAGGATAACTTCAACCTAGCCCTCTGGCTTTGAACTCCCAGCCCAATGAACCATGAGCCAAATAAACTTTTATCCTATATAAACTATTCAGTCTTATTATTCAGCTACAGCAACAGAAAATGAAGTCAGCATAGTCCCTTCAACTTCGAAGTTAATAAAGGAGGGGCTGTAGATTTAAAGATTCTTAAATTTTTTCAGGTGCCAGTCAGATGGTTAGGTGGGCAAGGATGCCTGCTATCAGGCCTGACAACTTGAGTGTGAGCCCTAGCCCTAGGATGCACATGGTGGAAGGAGAGAACATAGACTGACCTTATTTTGGATTCTGATTTGAGTAATAACTGAGTATTTGATCATATTAAGGTATTGTATTATTGTATTTTAGGTATTATAATGATTGTGATTGTTATTATCTGTGTGTGCGTGTGTGCGTGTGCGTGTGTGCGTGTGTGCGTGTGTGTGTGTGTGTGTTTGAAATTAACAAACCAGAGTCACCTGGGAAGAGTGAATCCTAATCTAGGCATTACTTCCATCAAATTGGCCTGTGGGTGTATCTGAGAGGCATGTTCGTGACTGCTGATTGATGGAAGAGGGCCCTCACTACTATGAGCAGTACCATCCCTAGGCAGATGGGCCTGGCCTGTATACGAACGGCAGATGAGCCAGAAGAAGCAAGACAGCTAGCAGTCCTCCTCCATCGTCTCTGTTTCAGTTCCAGCATCCAGGTTTCTGCCTTGAGAGCCTGCCCTGAATTCCCTCAGGGATGGACAGTAACCTAGGCAATGTCAGATGAAATAAACACTTTTCTCCCAAGTTGATTTTGGTGTTTTATCACAGTAACAAAGAAACTGAACTAGAACAGTATTTCATGTTATGTGATGAAAGGAATACTTGTCATTTTATAAGTATTTTCATATGAAATGATGTGATGTCTAGAATTTTCTTCAAAACATACAAAGGGAGCTGAACCTGAACCTACAGGCTTGTATTCTCAACTACTTAAGTGGCTAAGCAGAGAGATTACACTTTTAAGGCCTTTCTGGACTGCTGAGTGAGTTCAAAGCTGGCCTAGGCAACTTAGTGAAAGCCTATCTCAAAATATAAAATAAAAAGAGTGCAGGAGACCTAGCTTAGTGCAGCAGCTGTCCAGCAAAACCATGAAAAACGGGACTTGAGGAAGTGTAAATGAAGCAAGCTTGTTCCTTTCTTGAATCTCTATGTGGAGAATTGGAAAATTTTCCAGAATAAAAACAAATGAAACACGAAGTACCTGGAAACCGTGTTCCGTCTTACTGTCCCTCCTACAGGCTGCAGATCCTCAGTTCCAAACAGCCATAAATGTAATTATATCAAAGCCATATTCTTTGGCACATTAGAGCTGTATATATGATCATGGATATGAAACAAGTGATATACACTTGTGGAAATATTCTGACTCACCAGGTTGCCCCTCCATTCTTCCCTCTGCTCCACAAAGAGATAAATGGGTCATCCATGAGATGACAAAAGAAATTGCTTTCCTTTGCAGTCACTTCCAACTCCTACTCAGTACAAAAATCCAAGTGAGTGCTAAAAGGGAAATGTCTTGTGACAAGGTCAGGCAAGACAGATGAGAAATACGGCTTGTGATGAAAACCTAACAGGTGCATGCTTTATTGGTATGATAAACGTGGAAAAGCCAGATGTGGAAACCCATATAACATCATATTAAACGTTTTAAAGTATGTATTTCCCCAAAGAAGTTTTTTTTTCAAGTTCTTATTCTTGTCATTCTCAGTAGAACAGTAGAACTTTGGCAAGCCTCTTAGGCACCAGAACAAGAGAATTTATGGAGAGTTTATGCTTATAGCAAATGTAGAAAATCCTGCAGCAGGACCTGTGTTCAAGCCAGCGCACCTCCTTGTTGGGAGAAGGGTGGAGAGGTCAAAGTCAGATAAAAGCCACCCAAGGGTTAACTGCAGGCCCATGAGTGTGTCAGGACCGTTCCACATACAAGAGCAAAGCAAAACTGGCCCCACCCTCATCGGAAATAAGACAAGCTCATGGGAGAAACTGGGGGTAGGCTGGAGGGACTTGGTTTCTTCTGTACCTGCAGTCATACCCTCAGCTCCTGGAAAGTCTAAGTAGCATGAAAAATTAAGTTAGAGTTCATTCCACAAACTATACATACTTCCAAACAACATGAGACACAAGATAAATGTGTACAATTTTACTAGTCAAGTGAAGATGAATTTTTGTAACCTCCTTTTGAATTTTTGTGTACTTCATATAGAGTATCCTAGTTATCTTTACACTCTCTTCCTCACTGACACCCTCCCACACCCCCAAGTGGATTCCATGCATTTGTAAGGCCTATCATGTCAAGTTAGTGTCCCCCAGACATCCTTCCATGCAAGCTCATCCTCTGAGGTCTACTCAGCCTATCTAGAGTCTGTCCGTTTAAGAGAGTTAGATCTTCCTCACCCAGCAGTGATCAGCTGCCAATAGTTCTTGGACCAAGATGGGTGCCTGATGCCCATTTCTACAGTTCTTTGCTGAATTTTGTCTGCTTGAGCTTGCACGGGTCTTGTACATGCTGACACCATTGCTGTAGATTCATATGAGCAATGTACCAGGAGTTTGTAGGACACTATTTCCTTATGGTTATGCCCTTCCTCCCTGATTCCTACAATCTTTCTGGCCCCTCTTCCACAGTGGTCCTTAAAAACAGAATTAACAAAATGCATTCAGGGGCTCGTGGTTTACTTATGGAGTACAGAATCATGAGGAAATTGCAAGACCTTTGAAGGTAAAAAGTGATTTTTATCTACCTTTTTTGTCTCCAGTTCCTAGCTGAGATCCTGACAGCCTGCTACTCAGTGCAGGTTAAAGTAACAGCAGAACAGGTAGAGGAAGGGGAGTTAGGTCATCCCATAGATGGGCTGTCAAGGAAATAACATCCTAGGTGTGCCTGCCTCTCATGTTCGGCATTCCTGCTCTCACCACATTCATCCAGTCCCTCACCACGTCTACCCAGTGACACCCTGGAAAATCACTCTGCTTCTTCAACCAGTCCTAAAGCTTCACTGGCTCCAGTGATGGTTCATTTTATCTGTCAACTTAAACAGGGCAATGATGCCCGTTGTTAGGTAAAGCCCTAGTCTAGATGTAGTTATGGAAGTAACCGTACCAAGAGGGCAACTTTTAAGGTCAGTGGACTTCAAGTGAAGTGGATTCCCCTTCATCAGGACATGGACTCAACCAATAAGTTGAGGGCATTAAAAGAAAAAAAGACTGTGACTCTGGTATCCCAAAGAAACAGGGGATCTACCTCCAGGCTGCCTTTAAACTCAGCTGCAACAATAGCTCTTCCCTGAATACCCACTGTTGCCCCTTCCTGTAGGTTTAAAGTTCCAGTCCCTCCCCAATCTCATGACCCAATTCCATAAATTAAGTAAATAAACCTCTCTCTCTCTTTCTTTCTTTCTCTCTCTCTCTCTCTCTCTGACTAATGTGTTTCCTTTTGCTTCGCTGTCTACCATTCCCCTGTTTTCTCCCATCTAACTCTCCTATCAAATCCAGTATTAGCAAGTTTATATCTGAAATGCCACCACATGTCACCCCCGCCTTCTGCAGCATCTGTGAGTGGCTGTCCATCACTTCTGCAGATTGCACTGCCTCCTTTCCCCATGCCGACGGGCCCCATCCCTTGTCTGCTACCCCTCGATAGGCCCTGCAGGGGTTAGGCTCCAGCTATCTCACAGAATGGTACTGCTGTGACTGTTCACTCCAATATCTCTCTCCTTGCTCCATCTCCATATGGCATAAATGATCTCAGTGACTGAGGCTTACCAAAAAAGAAAGGGGGAAAAAACTATGAAGGATTTTTTTCGATGTATGCTCAGATGTTTCTTTAACAAATGAGCAAGCATATCACATATGCCTCTAGAGCTTGAGGATATTAGATTGCTATCTTTAAGGGGGGGGAAATTAAGCTGACTGTAGAAATATTGGGGAAATCCTGCAATATTAAATTTTTAAAAGATCCTGCTAGGATTCATTTTTGTCAAGACCCACCAAACATGTACTTGACTTTGTGTATTTGTCATATTTGTCAGTACTGATAGATTTAGAGTCTATCAGCTAGTAAATTAGCCTGGATGCTCTGAACAGCTCCACGGGACCCTGAGATGTGATGGCAGCTGCCTTGGCATTTCCAGAAAGACAGCGTGGCACAGATGCCTATCAGGCAGATACCATCGCCATGGTTTGCTGCCCTGGAATAGATGCACTCACAAGGGTGGCGGTCCAGCCACAGCCTCTGGCTGCAACAGGCCAAGGGAGCAGACAGAGCAGGCCCTGGAAGCTCTCAAGTGTGAACAGAACAACGATGGAAAAAGCAGTGAATGGTCCACACAGTATTGTCCCTGCTCTCCAAAATGATGCAGCCAGAAATCTACAGCATCTTCTCACTTTAATCCCTCCCACAAATTGTCCCCAGTGAAACTGCTTATTGTAGCAAGTTACTTAACAACTTCAATGCCTTTAACATGCTCCTCCTGATGACAGAATGAAGTCCCATGGCTCTCAGCCTGATAGTCAAGATTTTGTGCTTTTTTTCCCTTCCAGAACTGTGAATTTTCTTTCCCAGTTCCGTTTATATCCCTCATTCAAGATTTAACTCTTTTCCGTGAAACTCTTCAGTTATTCAGGTCAGTGCTGCTGCCTTGTCTCTGGAAATCTGTCGCAGTTATATTATAAAGAGCACATAATTGCACACTGTCACGCTGTGTTTAACTGATTAATGTGTGCATGCATGTCTTAATAACATCTAAATCATAAACTCCTTGAGGGCAAGGGTTTCTAGTCAAAAGAATACCGTATTCAGAATCAGCCTAGCCCAGCTCTTCCACTTACTTATGCAGTACCCTTGGGCAATTTGCTTGAAACATATTTTAATTATGCAGAAATATCTTATATATCCTGAAGACCTCTCAGAGTTTCTGAGGATCAGGTTACTTTTTTAAAAAGTGCCAAAGCACTTTACTACTCAAAAAAAGTCATGTATTTTTGCGACATATTAGTTTAAGTAACATAGAGAAAAAAAATTAACTCTATGTACTTTCCATAGGCACATGGCTACATAAACACATATATAAATGTATATGTAATATGTACATTTTCCCAGATACATGAAATTCAAGCAAACTTCTTGGAAACTAATGATAAATTAGTAACATGGAGGCAGGTGGACATTTAAGAGTCCATACAGTTTTTGCAGAGAACCCAAAATCAATAAAAGATTCCTTCAAACCACTTGTAACTCCAGCTCCAGGGGATCCAACGCCATCTTCAGGCCTATGTGGGTTCCTGCACTCCTGCGCACATACCCATGCACAGACACACATACACACATCGTTCTGAAACATTTAGTCTCATGTTTTTCTGCTTTTCCAGCTTAGCAGCTTCAGAAAGTCATCTAAACCATCAGCTAACAGTGTTTAGGAGGGTTAGAAGCTAATACTTCAACCTAAAGAGAAGCTTCCTGATAAATATTTGATGATTAAATAAATAAAGGAATACTCATGGATAGTTTCTGTTTATTACAGTTATCCACAATGCTCTAAAAACCGTGAACATGACAGGCAATCTGGAAAATTCTAAGCCACCTAACAGACTCTATAAAGTGCCAAAGTCAAGCTAGTTAAGACACTAACATGATGTGCAGCTGGTGCCAAAGAAACCCAGCATCACTGCTAGAAATAGAGAAGCTGTTCCTGCACTCACATCCATGAGAGAACAATGGTGGATTATGTGCTACATTCAGAATAGAAAATTGTATCAGTAGCTCAGGATGCCTTGGGGAGAACAGCTGACAGAGCTTCCTGTCAACGTGGCTTTCATCTTCAGACTCAGATTAAAGGTCAAAAGCATACAAGTTGTGTTCAACATGGATTCTGACAATGGGACTGGATGCTCCCACAAATGGGGCATATAGCTTCTTCAACAATCTCATCAGGAATCCCCTTTGTGCCATGATTCACATCAAATATAAAGTTGAAAATGGCAGCAACATGGCCCTAGAGTCTCGCGGTCTGATCTCATTCACATCAGTGGAACTAGATGTGAGACCCTGTGTCCTCAACATATGCAGAAAGATAGGTGAGCAGGGAAGGACCTCAAATAGTCCTGAAGAACAAATCAAGTCAAGCAGAAGCCCTAGGTCACTTACAAGAAGAGCTTCAAGTGACACAAACACTGTTCTATGGCATAAGGGCGAAATGCTGGGAATAGAAATAGTTCCAATATAGTCAATGCACAAGAGAAGATCTGTCTGTAAAAAACGTTAGTCAAACCTTTTTATATAAAATGCTAGTTGCTAAATAGAGAGAGAGTTCTAAGCCTTGCAGCAGGCTGAGTTAAGGCTTCAAGCACTGGCAATGTTAGGGATGCCGTCTCTGACTGACCCGGGGAAAACTAGAAACAGGAATTTTGAACCTTACAAGGATGCTGTTGCCAAAATCTCCATGAGCTTCCCTGTGGGGACCACCAGCAGAAAGCCATAGATTTTTATAGCCATCTGGTTACACACTGATTTTACATTTAAATTTAGTGGGCACATGCTGTGCGCCCAGCACCATGCTGGCCAGAGCCATTAGTACTTATTTATCTTTTCTAGTGCACAGATTCAGCTATGAAGGTTATAGATCAGTTGAGGAAACCAAATGCAAATAAATAAACAGTAAGTCATGACAAGCAATTATGGTTTACTGTAACTAGTTTGATACATCAAAACTCAGGAGAAGCGAATTATTTGTTGAATTATTTGTTCCATTCTATAGATGAGAACATTGTATTAAGAGTCATGGACGTTAATAACAGATCCACACCATTATTCAGCAGTCTCCTGACTCAGGTCAGAAAGTTTTTATTGAAAGAACCCCAACCTACAACAAACTTCCTGGTACATGCTCTCTGGGCTTATTATTGGTATATTAGTTAGCTTTGTTTACAGACTCTCACAGGCTGAGTTGCTCAACAATATAAAAGCATTTTGGAAGCTGTCTAGTCCAAAGTGCCCGCCAATGTCTAGCCTGGCGGGGTTCTTCCTGACTGGCAGCTGGTCGCCTTCTCTCTGCTTCTTGCCATGAGAGGGAAGGACAGAGTCTTGTTCTCCAAAGACCATAGTCCTAGAAAAGTACAACTTCATCATCGTGATGCCATTTAAGCTTACTTCCTAGAAAGCCCATTTCCTTATACAATCATGTTTTCTGATTTTCATTAGGAAGTCCATTTCTATTCACCCCAGAGAGGGATGGCAATGACAGACCAAAGAGATGATTCTATCCAAGTCTATCTTGGGAAATCAATGAGTTTCATTACCCTCCAATATGGGTGACAATTCACAGCAGCAGAATAGAGTGCCCTGAGCACCTTGCTGGTAGCTTCACCACTGAAGTGTTTCTTCTCCTCCAGCCATTATTTCCCATTCATGTAACTTCAAGAAAGGGCATCTGGAGTCCTATGCTACTGAGTCCTGTCAGTCTTGTAAGAGTCTGGTGAGCCTCTCTGAGTCTCCCTCCACAAGGAATATGTCAACCTGGATGAGACAGCTATCCAAGCTACACTGGAGTTCAGCCTTCAGCATGTGAGTGAGTGAGAGAGAAAGGAAGATATAATCAGTACATAGCAATTTGCTCAGAGCCATGAACTTCAGTGCTAGGTATGGTGGTGATACATACTTTTGATTCCAGCACTTTGGAGGAAGAGGCAGGCATATCTCTGTGAGATGGAGGCCAGCCTGATCTATTTAGTAAGTTCCAGGCCAGTTGGGACTACAGGAACTACAGGGAGTTCCTGTCTTTAAAAAAAGAAAGACAAATTACAGAAACTGACTCTCTTCTGAAACAGAAATGAACCACTGATTAAAGAAAAACATGCAGTTTTCAGTAGTACAGGAGAAGGGTTTAAGTGACACAGTTTACATCTTTAGGGTCTGCACCAAATCAGAAAGGAAGCCGCTCCTGAATATCTTTGCATTTTCAGTGAGGGGAACAACTCGGGGAGAATAGATGTCAGTGTTGGAAGATACTGAAGGCAAAGACAAACTGAAAGGTAAGAACCTATTGCTGAAAACTGGACATGCTTTGAACGCAGGACTGACCAGTGGAGCTGGAACTGAGGTGCAAGCCTTCTCCCTGAAGAAGAGTGTTCAACAGATATCTAATTGGACTTAAAGCTTTCTCAATGGAAGGGAACTCATGGGTGGCAATGAAAATATAGCCAAATACACATGGTTGCAGAGGTTATAGATCCCGGAGAAAACCTTATCACTGCCATATCTCTAGACAAATGAAATTTCTTACTGTGTGCTAAATGTGGATCCTTACATTTACAGACAAGTGTACTGAACACTACTCATCAAAGATGGAGGCTGTGGCAGAGCTCCATAGCTGGACACACACAAGAATATATGTCTGAGAGATGCACAGCCGTCCTATGTGACAGATCTACAGGGTAACCTCTACATTGAAGGTTCATGTAACAGCAGAACAGTGGACAGAGAGAATACTAATACATCCCTCAACTTTCATCAGTGAAGTTTCCTCATACAACAGTGTGATGCACACAGAAGGCACAATTGACTAAGTTTTGGGGACAAGAAATTGCAGAGTGTGTGTCCCTGGATAGGACTCCTATATTAAACCTCACCTACCCATGACTCAAGGACTGTTTCAGAAGAGGGGGCAGAAAAATAGAGCCAGGATTGGTACATAAACATAAGGAAACAGAGGATTTCAGGCCACTAGGAACTTGCTCATACAAACTTGCAACAATGGTAACAGCGTGCACAAGACCTGTGCTGACTCAATCAGACAAAATCCAGTATAGAACAAGGGGAATGACCCCAAATCAAGGGTAGCAGACCTCAAACCAAGCAGAAGAACTATTGGCAACTGATTGCTGCTGGGTGAGGGAGAGTAGACCTTCTTGAAGGGACTGACTCTAGATAGGTTGAAGTGAAGATTAGTGTGTGTATAGAGTTTATTTCTGGTAAGGGTTCTGTGCCTGGTCAAGAGTAGAGAGATGATAGATGATTGATAGATAGATGATAGATGGATAGATGATAGATTATGGATAAATAGATGATAGATACATAGAAGTTAGAGAGATGAAAGATAAATAATGATAAAGAGATAGATGAGAGATGACAGATGATAGATAGATAGATAGATAGATAATAGAGACAATAGATAGATGGATCTTCTTGTAAAAAGATACTGATCCTATCATGAAAACCTCACCCTCATGACTTCTTTACCTTCCCATGGCTGTCATCTCCTCATACCATCACATCAAGGATTAGTGTTTCAGCACAAGAATGTGGAGAGGGCACAAGCACTCACTACTAAGCAACAGTACTCAAGAATATGTAGCATTCATAAAATAAAACTAGGTATGGTTGCCAAAGGAAAAGAAGGAGCTTTTGAAAGCTAAAATCATGATGGACAATGTTTCAGAAATTAATGGATATGTTATAGGAAATCTTACCACTGGCAAAATGAAAACACATGTGTCACCCAACTCCATATTTCACTGTATGTTGGAGTTTCTTCATTCTGTATCACATTATTTACCTTTCTGCTTTCTATGGCTGTCCCTAGCAGGCAAGGTGCTCCATAAGAACTTCTGGAGTTAAATGAATACACAAGGAGTCGGTATGATGAAATAAAAGAAGTGTAAAGTCGTTTGACATTTGATTAATACAAATTTCAGGAAGAGATATGAAAGGAAATGAACGGTAAGAAAGAGATTTTTCAATGAAAAGATTAGAGAGTTATTTCTCAGGTTAAGTTGTTATATGTGACTCCAAATTCAAAGGACCTGGTCAGTAATAACCAGGCTCAATGAAAAAGAAATAACTATTTGTGACATTCTAGCACACTATCAATAAAGAGAGTCTGCTAAATATCCAAGGGCAGAAGCAGAGGAAGGTGAATTTATGAAGGAGCAGCACCAGACTTCATTAGCCACATTGGATTTATGCAACAGTGGAGTAAAGACACTTCAGTCACTGAACAGCAGGGTGGTGAAGTGAGACCTGACTCTGGGGCCAACTGTCTGGGTTCCAAAGTGACCTTAGGCAAATGTGCCTCAACTTCCTTCCCTGGAAAAGAAAGATCAGGTCATCCTCTAGTTCAGTGTCTGTGTTAGGACTAAATGAATTGCCATAAGAGGATTTAAAGTAGGAGAAGAGAATTTATAAACAGGAAATTGCCTAAGTCTATGTGAGTCAGACTGGTGAGTCTGTTAGGATTCTTTTCAGTAGCAAGGGGCAGAAAACTGGTGACAAATTCATATAGAAGTAATAAAGCTGGTTTATTACTTTATGTGACTGAGAAGATCAGAATAAGGTGAAGATCAGTGGAGTTCAGCTGTGATGCAGAGTTTGAACTGTGCTTCCCTGAGTCTTTCAGCCTGCCCTCCCTGGCTGGGTTTCTGGAATCATAGAATGCCTGCTGTAAATATTGGCAGCCAGGTGACACATCAAAAGCATTGAGGAAGAAAAGGGACCTGACCTGCTCCAAACACTGTACTAACATCATAGACTAGACACGGAATAAGACACATCTGTGTCCAGCAGAATGCACAGTCTGATGAGGGTTCACCTTTGGAGCGAGCTCGAGACATAGTTTCCCAAACCACCATCTCTGTGGAGACAAACTGCAAGTTGAGGGGCTTCCTCAAACCACTCTCAATTGCAATAATCCACTGGAAGGCTCAGAGAATTCAAACAAAGCTACTCAAATTGCCTATTTATTATCACTTTTATTGCAGGGAAAGGAAACAGACTAAAAAGGGAGTCTCCAGGAGCACTCCAAACTTAGAACTTTCAGCCATTCTCTTCCAGTCTTAAAGGGGTTAAATCGTTTGGCCACAATATGTGACAATGTGCACATAGTACCATCAACCAGGAGATCTCCCTCAAGCCTCTAGTGTCCAGAGATTCTAAAGGAGCTCCATCACATATCATCTACATGGGACTGTTGTCCAGTCCCTTTAAAAGTTGAACTTCATAGTCTAGGTGGGAGGTAGTGGTACCCACCTTTAATCCAAGCCCTTGAGTGGCAGAGGCAGACAGATCTCTGTGCGTTCAAGGCCAGCTGAGGTTACAGAGAGACCCTGTCTCAAAAAGACCAAAAATAATTTGAACTTTATGACAGTGTCCCAAAATCCCCATAATGTTTAGTATTAAATATGGATGAAGTCTAGTGTGAAGCAGGTTCTAGAAGGCAGGGTTCTGAGGAGAGGTATGACTTCAGTGAATCTAAAATGTTGGAGAACCTAGAATTATGGCAATGGGAGAAGGTGCAAAAGGAAAATTTTGAAGGACTAAAAAATGTATATAACGAAGCACTAAGATCAATGCATACTGCTGCATGTTGTGGCCATGAACAGATACCTAGACAGAATCACAACTGCTACCAAGTGGCCTTCAATATTCAGTCACCCTGGAAGTTAAGCATAGATTGATGTTTGGCTATCAGACAGACTGTACACATTGTCAACTTGGACATTCTGAAAGTGGAGAATTATTGTGAAGCAGAGAAGACAAAAACAAACAAGTTATAGAGGCACGGGCGACATCTTCATTTCCAGAAGTAAGAAGCCAAGAAAAATTGTTCATAATTAATGAAGCAAGAAACAGAGCTATGAGAACAACCAAGAGAGGAACTAAAGAGTAATATACTTATTCAGAGGAAGTAAGGACCACATGCGAGTGAAATACTTAGTCATGGTTGCAGGAAGTCAATAGGGATGTTTAAATTAGACACTGTATCAAGAAACTGGCACATCGTCCTGGATTTGAAGACAGGGAGATTGCTGTGAGGCTCAAAACAATGATGTATCAGAAGTAGCAAGCAGCACCACCACAGGAGGTGACCAATAATAACATCCCAGCCAAGACATTCCAGGGTGAAACTTGGTTGCCGTCGTGTAGCAGCAGCAGCAGAAATGACAAGGCAGCTGAAGGTTCCAAAGAGCAGCCAAGGGCAGACACAACAAGAAGCGAAGGACCAGGAGCTAAAGAGACGGCAGAAGTACAGAGAAGGCCTGGGAATGCAGAGAACTGAGGTTGCAGACAGTGCAACCTGTATGGACAGCCAAGGTGAGGCACTGCAGGCCTCAGTCAGTGGAAGAGTTCCTGGGACCTGCCAGTTCTCAAAGGCCTAAGATCCAAACACCAAGGCTCACGCACTCTAATACTAGATGTGCTGCTTACGGGAGGCTATTGCTGCTTTCTGCTTAGAGCCAGGGATTTCACAAACTATGTAGTACTGTGCCATAGATCCTAGAGCTGTAAGTCCCTGAACTTACTGCGACCTCTAGAGCCTTAAGTCTCTAGCTTCTAAGGCTAAGCCTGTTCCTAAGCCTGTCATTTTTATGGCTTGGAACTATGAATCTCTGGGTCTTTTAGTCCAACTCAAAAGCCCCCGGCACACAATGGCCCAGGACTAGACTACTAACTCAAAGAAGAAAAGCCATGCATGCTTTATGTGTGACCAAAGCAAAAAAGATTCCAGCCAGTTCATCAGTAACAGCTATATCATATTTACATTTAGTTTTTAGATTTTTAAGAAACATTTTATTTTTATTTTATATTTTATGTGTATGAGTGTACTGCCTAGAGGCATGTGAGTGCACCCGTGTTGTGCAATGCCATCAGAGGTTAGTAGAGGGCATTGGAGTCCCTGGAACTGGAGCTATGGATGGCTACTAGCTGTCATGAGGGTGCTGGGAGTCGAACCCGTGTCTTCTACAAGAGCAGCCAGTGCTCTTAAACTCTGAGCCTTCTCTCCAGCACCGTTTAGTTTTTAGATTTTTATTTTGAGGCATTTGCTTTTCTATGTAGTATTCCAAACAGGAATCACTTCTGGCTGACAAGATTGACTTCCATCCATTCAGATATATACCCACACTGACCATAAGACAGCTTTGTGTTTCAATTTTTAAGGAACTCCCATACCGTTTTCTGTCGTGGCTGCTTCAATCTGTACTCCCACATGCACTGTGCCAAGGATCCCCTGCTTACTTAAACTCTTTTCAACCATAGCCATCCTCACAGTTGTGAATAACATCTCCCTGGATTTTAATCTGCATTTTTGTAATGACTGGTGGTACTGAGCACATTTTCTGTTAGCTATTTGCATGTATGTTCAAGTCTTTAGCTTATTTTCTTTTAATCAGGGCATTTGGTTTTCTGTTATTTATGAGTTCCTCGTGGTTTTTAAATATTAAACCCTTCTTATTATGATGATTTGTGCATAATTTCTCCTGCTCTGTAGTTTGGCTTCTTGTTGTTGGGCAGTTATTTTAGTTTGAGATGGCCTCACTTATTTAACTTCCTCTGGTTTTCTGTGCTTTTGATGTGATTGAGAAAGCCACAGCTAAAAATGGGAAATTTAGGGGCTGGAGAGATGGTTCAGCACTGGTTACTCTAAAGAGGATCTGAGTTCAGCTCCCAGAAATCAAATGGCATCTAACAACTATCTGAGACTCCAGTTCCAAAGGATCTTCTGCTCTCTTCTGGCTTCCACTGGCATTGCACACTTGGGTGCAGACAAAACACTCATACACATTAAAAAAAAATTCATGAATAATTTTAATGGGAAATGTAACACAGGAAGACTCAGTCTACACTGTAATGGGAAGAAAGCACATACAGATACCGAATGCATTCATTTCAGAATGATTCTCACTTTCAACATGAACTACTCATGTTCGGGATTGGTACCCACTTGGTCAGTCACCTACATGCATGTAATTGCAGCCTGGGAAAAGAAGTAGAAAGTCTGAAACCAGATGGCCGCATCATTCAAATTCTTTCAACATTTCCCAGACACACAGAGCTCATGATTATGCAAAGTAATTCATCCTATCTATTGATAATTCTTTTTAAAAGATTCAATGTTTATCTTAAAGGGTTGATATCTGTATATGAGTACAGTTGCCCATGGAGGCCAGAAGAGGGCCTTGGATTGTGCCTGGAGCTGGATTTATAGGCAGTTATTGAGCCACCTGACTTAGGTGCTGGTAACTGAATTTGGTTCTTCTGAAAGAACAGCAAGGGTTTTTAACCACTGAGATAGCTCTCCAGACCTTGATCATCCTTATGTTAGCAGATTCTATCTTGGTGGTCTTGAATATGAGCTTTGAAGCTAATTCTGTCTTGCCTGATTGGAGAGCTTTGCTTCCTGTGTATTCCATCTAATTTCACCAGCGCAGTCACAATTGTAGGGTTCTGTGCCTTTTGATAGGTTTCTTAACTTCTTGGAGACTGTATAGTTCCCCTGGACTGTTTTGAAGATGCAAAGGAAACATTATATAAGCACTCAGCCTAGTGCTCAGCAAATTCCTACCAGCAGTTTAATTACTGTTAGTTATAGCAAGTTAAGCCAATCTACCATTCTTGATCTCTATCCACCGAGATGCAATCCAGTCTCTGAAGCATCACAGAGCAGGCTGACCTCTTCCGCATAGCATCCCTTCAAAGTTTCGAAGGCAGAGTTCTTCTTGTTAGATCTGGCAAACGCAGGATAATATGAGGGTCTGGGAACAGCTTGAGTCCAGTGAACCAAGGCCTGATATTCAATACGCCTTTTTTTTTAAATCAGTTTTGAGTTTTAGGATAAGTGCTAAGGTCCCCAAAAGTTTAGGTTACTTCTCTAAATACCAAAAATACTATAATATACCTCATAATGTTATTGTAAAAAAAACTGAGATAATATCAGCAGAGTATATTATGTGAGTAAACCCTTATTAGATAACAATGCTTCTTCTGGTTTTACCTCAAGGAAAAGTGCCACGATGGGGTGTTGGGTTGTAGCACACAGTAATCAGTGGGCACATTATGAGTCTGATGGATACAGGAACAGAGAGTATTGGAATTTTTACCTACAAAATGTACCCATCTTTATTCATTTTTAGCCCTGTGTGCTGCTGAGAACGTCCTCACAGTGGTGAGTTTGATATGCTGAGTAGTCTGATATGCTCTCCTTCTAACTGACACTGCTGTACATCAGTGATGGGACTGGAATAGGATACTTGGAGGACATAGCGAACAGAAGCCTTGGGACATGAAAAATAACAGCAAACCAGCAGCTTGCTCTTCAGTGGTTTTCAAAAATAATGTTTTATTATTCATCATCTGATTCAGGAGATATGGGCAGGATCTTTCCCACGTAATTATGATGGAAATGAAAATTAGAATATGAGTGTTGTGGATCAGCACTGCTGAACTCTTGCTGGCCACTGAAGTCTAAAACACTGATGTGCAGTAAGTTGGTCTTAAGTGGATGTGAGCGTAGGTGACTTTTAAGTTACCTGGGAAATTCTAATGTTCAAATAAAGTTGGAAATCAGCCCATGGGCATTTTCTGTATCTGCTTAATATGGTATGGAGAATGACTTATAGTAGTCACACTTTTGGTTTTGAATGAGTACATTTATTAAGTATATAGTAAATAAAAGGTAAAAGAATAGTGAGTAGCAGATAGAAGTGATAGACAGATGATAGATGGATAGATAGATGATAGATGATAGGTAGATGGATGATAGACAATAGATCATAGATAGATCATAGATAGATGATAAATAGAAGATAGATGATAGATAGAAGATAGATTAGATAGATAGATAGATAGCAAAATATCAAATTGGATATGCAAAACATAGAGTAGAAATTGACTGAGGGAGCCCCACAGAGACCACTACACTAGCTGGAGTTCTTCATAGAGTCCTGAGCAGGGCAGAGTGTCCCTTCAGGTCAGGCTTCCACGTAGAAGAACAAAAGCCACAGAAAGGTATTATCATCAAATTAAAGGCTTACAGAAATCCAGCAGAAACTGCCTGGGGAAGCCTCGATAAAGTGACCAGCTGGAGTTACCATTGGCACTTTCTCTCCATGTGAGCTTCCCATGGGTGAACTTCTGGCTTCTCTTTCTCACCATAGGCACTTACATATCATGAACTGGACAATAGCAAAGCTAATCTGGAAATGGCTTACCTTTTAGCTGTTTTCAAGGCACAGTGTTTTAACTCTTAGACTGTTTTGCTGTTTTCTTTCCTCCCTGTTGCAGAGTTAAAGAGGCCAGTCCACCCCTTGGCAAGACACTTTGGGGGACATTTTAAGACAAACATGCTTTGATCTAGAATGGGAGTGGGGGAGTAACCCTATTTAGAACCAACTTCTCAGTAAGCTCATACACACATGCCAGTTTACCAATACAATGTGCATTACAGTGTTCAATTAAGCTACCATGAATAAGAGGGAGGAAAGCAGAACAGCATACTCCAAGAAGTCCCCAGATACTTGGACCTACTTGTCAAAAACAAGTTGTCCCCTGAAAGAGTGTGCCACCTCCCTAAAATGAGTAGCATATTACAACCATTCCTTCTGTTTGTCGTCATACATGACAAATCACTGAGTGTTATGGAATAGCTGTTATGTTCTCTTTAGGTGGGTTAACTGATTCTGAATTATAATTTTCAGAATAAAGCAGAATGTATTGCATATGTGTAAATTGGTAGTAGTCATAACAATAGTAATGAGGCTCCAAAAGTACTTACTAAAAATGATTTGAGTTTCAAAAAGGTCAAAATATTTTAATTTGAGGGTATAGTCTCATCTAGGGATGCTAATTCCAGTTGTGGGCTCTTATTCAGTAGGTGTGATGATCAAATGCTACATTTAAAGAGTGACTTAAATAGTAACCTCTACATCAGTTGGGCTACATTTCTTTTTCCAAGAGTTATTCACTTTCATTTAGATGCTAAAGAACTAAAACTGAGTCATTTCAGTGTTTTCTAAATCCAAGTCAAGGGAGTTTGCCCTGATCCTTTCTACTTCTGAAATTTTTAAGAGAAGAAATTAAAGAATGGTGAATTCGTAAAAGATTTGTTTCATTTTTAATTATGTGCTTGTGTGCATGTCAGTGTATGGGTATGTACATGTGAGCACAGGTGCCCACAGAGGACAGAAGAGGGCATCAGATGCCCAGGAGCTAGAGTTACAGGAAGTTGTGAACCACTCAATATGAGTGTTGGGAACTGAAGTTGGATTTTCTCTACAAGAGCAGAATTTGTTGTTAACCATTGAGCTGTTTCTTCAGCCCCAATGAGGACTTTAAAAAAGAAGGTAAAAGAAAAACAAGTAAGTGTACAATGTTTCCTGGGCTTATTTGAACACAAGAAACAAGTGTTCAAGGTATCATAAGTGTAGGGGATAAGCTTGTAGAGTTCCAGGAGCTTCCATGATAATGGAGAAAGAAGTTGGGTAGCCACGTCTCAACAAGGATTCAAGGAAAACAGAACAAATAGGAATCACCAAAACAGAAGACTTGATGCTGGCTCTGGTGATCTAAGGACTCTCTAGAAACTGGCCACCTCCTCAGGCATTCTGATTGTGTCCATGTTCTCAGCAGCCTCACTGGGCTAAGAGAGGTTTTCTCTTACCATTTTCTGCAGCAGGCACAGAAAGCACTGTCTGCCCTATTTGGTACTGTTAGAGAGAGCAGAAGCCACATTGAGGCTACTCGGAAGCCAGTTTAACTTTCTTTTTTTCTTTCCCGTGGATCTCTGCTTTATCTTTGTTCTAGTCTCCTTCCATCACTGATTCCATCCTAACCCAAAAATAATGGGCTTATTTGCCTTGTCTTCTATTATTATTGGTTATTGGTCTGAGTCCTTCACACCAGGGATCCCATGAGTTGTAGACTGTCCCTGTAGAGGATGTCACAGGTCCAATTTTGTGGCTGTCTCCACATGAAAGTTCCTGAAGCAGGGAACTATGAATGGGGATTAGTCTTCTAGATACCATATTAAATTTTATTTATTATTTTTATTTTATGTGTAAGATTGCATTTCCTGTAGGTGTATAAGTGTACCTGTGCCATGCAGTGCCCAAGGACTTCAAAAGGTGTTAGATTTCCTGGACATGGAGCTAGAGATGGTTGTTGGTCACCATATGGGTGCTGGGAATTGAACTCAGGTCCTCTACAAAAGCACCCAGTGTTCTTAACCACTGAGAAGTCTCTCCAGCTCTTAGATACTACAATCATCAGTCCTCTTACAACCAGGAATTGCTTGAGGACAAGGACACAGTGAACATAGAATATTTCATTAGGTGATTGCTATGCAAGCATGGCAGAGTATACTTACACAAACCTGGATATTATAATGTATACAGTGTACATTTAAACTACGTGTGTGTGTGTGTGTGTGTGTGTGTGTGTGTGTGTGTGTGTGGTGTGTGTGTGGTATGGCCTGTTGAGCCTAGGGCCATGATGAACAAAAAAAAACAAGATTAAATCAAACAAAAAGAAATATGTCACCAGAGGCCTCAAATACAGTCAGGCTAACCTGACATACTACTGTACAGCAAACATTTTTGTTTAACAGCAGAAATAATATGCTCTTAAATCATCCTTTAAAAGTAGAGTGCAATACATATAAAAGCCAGTACCCACCATTTACTATTGCCAGTATGGGTGGTCATACATCCTAAGATCTGTACTTTCAAATGACTGGCAGCAAAGTGGGTGTGTCTGCAGCAGCACCACAAACATACCGGTCGTGCATTGCAATATGATGGCTATGTCATCACTAATTAATAGCATTAATTCCACTGCAACGTTATGAGGCCATGATCATTGTGCATACCGTCCACCATTAACGGAGAATCTTATGTAGCATACAACTGTGCCAACAAAGCAGCACTCGCTCCATATGTGCTCACAGTTCTTTATCAGACATGGCTACTATTCTCTTTATCCAGTTGACTATCTTTTTTCTTGTTTTCATATTTTGTTTCCTTTCAATTGAGTCTTTCCCATATCTATAATCAAAATATTAATAAAAAAGCAAATGATTCAGTCTTTTTGTTTTTGGCAAAGGTAGCATTCCAGGTCATACTTCATGCACTGGTCAGTCAATCAGTCAATCAATTAATGTGCCTTTTGGTTGGGGACTTTCCTTTGACTGAATCTATAGTGTCCAGCCTGGGAGAGTCACTCATACATATCTGAAGATCTCTCATTCAGCTTCAGTCATATAAAGGGACAACAGGCATAGAAACCAAGGATAGTCAGTGTTCTTGTTTGGGTTCAATAAGATCTATTGAATTAATGACAGATGTGATGGGGCACTTAGGAGGGGAAGGCAGAGGCAGTATATCTCTGTGAGGTCAAGTCCTGCCTGGTCTACATAGTGAGTTATAGGACTGCTGGCGTGACAGGAAGATCCTGTTTCAAGAAAAAAGGTCTACTGAATTAAAGTTTATAAAGGATATCAGTTACTATTTTTAAATATCTAAGAAAAAACCATTAGGAAGGGTCTGATAAAAAAAAACTAAAAATATTCTAGAACATTCTAGACTATTTGGGGGGAGTGCTGATTTTTTCCTAGACAAACCAAATATTCTTTTTTTAAACTGCTTATTCTAGAGGGCCTCCCTTGCTGTCACATCTGTGGCCTGGCACGGAAAAGACTTGGTGCTTGTTTTAGAAATGCTCTCTGGACTTCCCCCAAAAAGCAGGTCTCTGGTCTTTGCTAGCCTGGTGACTGGGTACCAGCTCTCAGCATCCAGTGCCCTGGAGCACTCGCCTCCATTTCTAAGTCTCCCAAGAAAGTACTGAACAATTATAAAGTATCTGTGTCCCCCTCAAATTCCTATATGGGAACCCTAGTTCCAGTGTGGTGGCATTTAGAAGTGAATGCTTTGGGCTGGAATTAGATCATAAGGGTGGAGCCCTCGTGGATGGGATTAGTACCCTGAGAACAAGAGTCCAGGGAATAGACTAGCCTTATTTCTGCCACTTAAAGACATAAGCTACATGTAAATAGCGTGGAAAAATCTTCTCTCAAGTGTCTAATCTCAAGGTGCATGAAACCAAGAAAAGAAAGCTCAGCACCACTCTGCTGATACCTGATCACAACTTCTGAGTTCCAGGATAATGAGAAATAAGTGTTGTTGAAGTCACTAAGTCCATGGTTTTCCATCAGAGTATTCTGAACTGACCTCAAGAGCATCTATCGGCAATAGTGAGGCTCATATGTACAGTCTTAGCTACAAAGGAAAACATTTGTTTTCAAGCCTCCCCCACTTTAAATATCAAGGTCAACAATGGTTCAAACAGGTGCTGAAAGAGAAGTAGAGACTGCCACAGAAGAATGCCAGGTCCCGACAGTCTGAGGCTCCCATTCAGTCTTTGGAGAACTGTGAGGGATATCTAGGAACTAAACATTTCCCTTACCTGGGAAATGCTCAGGAATGTATTCTCCTCATGATTTCCTTCTTTAAAAAATGTGGGCTCTAGTCAAGTCGAACCTCTACTTCACGTTTCCCTCTGTTTCTGCCTTTACTGAGTCTTTACCACAAACATGTCTGCAACCTGCAAACATGAAGAGCTGCCTCTCCCCTCCTGTGCACCCAATGCTGCCTTCTCAAAGGAATAGCAGCCTGTGTGAGCACTCCTTTGGTGACAAGCTGCTCAGCCTTCCCCTTCATGAGTGACCTGCTCTTTCCCTCACCTGCATGTCACATTGTACCTATCCCCCAGCCCATTCTCACAATGGAAATGCAAGCATAATACTCACACAATAGATAGCTACCAAGTAGACTCTGATGATTCCAACCCCACAGGAAAGGGAAAGGACACTTGCTTTCTTTTAGAGCTCCCAGGAAATGAGTGCCATTTAGCAGGAAATGAAATTATTAGCCCAGTTGAAATCTTCCACGTGTCTTAGATTTAGAAAAACAGGCAAGTGATTTATAAATTTCAAATAATTGACAAAGGAAAAGTAAGTCAGCTTCGCTTTTTATCATTTCCAACAACATTTAGACATCTGTCTGTGAAAGGGAAAGTGTGTGTTTAGGGGCAAGAATGGGTTGTGGAGAAAGTGGGAAACTATGGAGATTTGTAGCCTAGGGAGAGTTGGAAAACGGTCTCATTTAGGAAAAAAGAACTGAGCTATTGGCAACAACGTGGTTGGGAAATATCAGTGTGTCCAATTCTTCTGTCAAACCCTCACCAGAATGACCTAGCGCAAAAAAGAAGGCTTATCAAACACAGTGGATGAATTAGACTGAAATTTTATGAGAATGTGGATAGCATCTATTTACATATTTTATCCACAGTATACAGCAAAGAAACAGTAGATGATCAGTACATATTGATTAGTTCATGAACATAAAAATTCGTTATTTCCATTCAGATTTTGGAAAACGTTCTCCCATAAACCAGGCCAAGCTGCAGAAAGTCTTCCAACATGATCCTGTTCAAGCATCCTCATGCATATGCATCCTCACTCCACTGTTCCTGCTGTCACTGCTACCCAAGTCCCCCCACTCCCACTCCACCTTCTCCAAGCCAGACGCACCTGCTACCCTGGGCGCTGACTGCTGATGCCGTGTCTTGCTGTGTAATGCCATTGTCAACCTCCCTGCCTGGCACGCGTGCCATTCTCCTTCACCAGAGAAAGGAATGTTTAATTATTTTTAATCAGTGGACATGGCATCTTGCTAGACAGCGACACGGGGGATCCAACACCATCTGCCTTCCACCAGGCACCAGCTGCTCTGGTAGATGTCGGTAGAACACCTTAGGACAAGGCCTTCCACTGCCAGGAGCCTCGGAGCGGCTGCCACTGGGCACCATCCCCAATGTGAGGCTGACACTTGGGCTCTTTGCCTGTCACAGTTTGCCCCTCACCCCTGCCACCCTTTCAGAGTGATGCTCCCCAGCCCTGATCCCAAAATATTCCCCATAAAACCCAGGGGCCTGCCAGTAATAACTGGGTGTCCAAATATCAATGTCACCCTCACCCAAATGGCCACAGAGCTCTCTATCACCATTAGTCAACCTAATGGATCTGCAGAGTTCGGTTCCACAGAGAACAGCCACAGGCCTCGCAGCAGGGCTGACCCATGGAGAACAAGGGTCAGCCAGCTACTGAGCATTTAAAACAGTGGGAAGGAAGCAGGACAGAAATGGCTCTCAGCTAAACAACGGAGCTGTCCAGCAGGGTGAGCAGTAGCGCAGTAAGTGAACTATTGCAAGCTCTGGTGACGGACCTGTCCCTTCTACCTCTTTCCCTCCAGGAAGTCTCTGCTGCTCCCAAGGCTGTGCCAACACTTTCTGCCCTGCAAAGGCTTTTGCTTCTCTGAAGATGCTTTAGTCACTAAGCCAGGCCCCGTCGGAGCACTTGCTGCCTGCTTCTCAGAGAGTTAGATTCCACATCCTAGTTCCTACATGCCAGTGAAGTCCCCACCCCTGCACCCCTCAACTGTGTGGAGAGCCAAATGAAGCAGTTCAGCAGCATGTTCGTACAAAGTGAAAAAGATCAGCACCAGGTAATGGCTGAGGGGTAGATAAAAGCCCCAGATGAGACTTGTCCCTGAGTCAGTTTCACCTCCAGCAGAAAAGCAAACTGTTTTTGTGCCTGAGGGAAATTTACAGAGCCTCACACTTTCATCTGCAGAGGGACAAAGGAGAGGTCAGGTGCCGCATCTGCCAGAAATGGGGACTTGTGGAATGTGATCAGCCCTGGAAGGAGCCAGTCTGAGCCTGCTGGGGCTTCTCCATCCTGGTGTGTTTCCTTGGGTCAGAAACGGGAGGGAGGCCGAGTAGACAAGAGCATTAAATAAATGTTTTTTTCCATGTAACCATGTGTTTTTCTTACATCCTCGACAGCATAGAACAAATCAATAGTGCGAGCATTAGCCTAAATAATGAAGAAAGGGCCGGGCATGTGTTGAATTCTTTGCATTTGTGAAAAGTCAGGTTGGAAAAGGAGGAGATGCATGAGATTGGAGCGCTCCATCTGCAGTTTCCAAACCTAAGGAGCTCATCAGAGAAGCTCACTTAATGCTATTTCTCAGGCTGAGTACAGACCACCAGTGACCATAGAATTAAAGTCATCAATAGCCTAACTCTGCACTTACAAGAATACACAAATAGAATCCCTACTGATATGCCCAGAGTACGATGTTCTGTCCCTTTTCAGACACACTCACTGTAAGAGCTGAGTGTGGTAAATGAAGCTTCAAGTGCTTTTGTCTTTTTGTCTAAATAAGTAACACCAACTTCATTTTCCAACAGTAGGCTTGAGCTATATTCATTATTGTGTTGAGGTTTTGTTTCTGCCAAACCAGCCCTCCCCAGCTCCCCTGCTTGGACAACTTGTCTCTTTTTAGAGATGTATGCTGAAAACAGATACTGTTTGAAATTGACTGGAGATGTATTCAATAATCCAGAGAGAAATTCCAGTAGAAATAGAGTCAATTATCAAAAGATTAACACTTTCCTTTGTTCTGTTAAAGGAAAAAAAAAAAGGCTGGGAAGGAGAGCAATTTTTTAAGACAGAAGCTGACTCTTTAAAAGGATCTTCATAGATGAATTATTTAATCCTTTGTGACTAAGGAAATCTCCGTGTGCACCATAGGAGGCGGGAACGAAAAGGCAAAGATGTGGGGTATTGAAAAATTAAAAGACAATAGGAGACACACTGAGAACATGCAAGTTAGGAGGCCTGCCCGGTGGTGGACACCAACACCCAATCTTGATGACTCTCCTGTAGGAAGACACTGCAGATATTCTCTGGAACATCCCCTAAAGGATTAGCTTAATCAGCTGTTGAGTAGGACGGTGGTTACTTCACAGAAATGGATTCCAGCAGCACTTATCTGGCAGGGGGAAATTCAAGTCTGAGAGAAGGCACTTCACAGATTAAGGCTTTAAATAATTTTCCAGGCCCTCTTCGCTAAGCAAGAGCCGCTGTGGAGGCTCGAAGGGGTCTCGCATCCACAGTGATACTCAGCTCAGAGGAAGCAGAACAAGTATCACCAGGCCCAGGAGGGTCTCCTTGGGCAGCACAGCGATGACAATTGAGGACCTAGCAGCAGTTCCCGTCCAACTCCAAATATCTGCTTGATTCCTCAAGGGGCCAGGGACATGGAGAAGCACATAAGAGGACACCCAGAAAAGCCAGCTCAAAGGGGATTACTAGCTCGGTTAAGAGACTGCTGAGTCGCTAATATTGACCTTTCAAAATCAAGAAGTGCCTGTGTCCCCAGGGAAATGTCCCTAGAAGAGCCAAGCCAAATTGTGACTGATCAATACTGTCCTCTCTCTGGGTGGCTCAATTCCAGCCAAGGAGACACTAAGGAGGCCTTTGCACCAAGTAGAGCTCACTCTGGTGGGGCAGTGAGTCGATTGTCTTAGTAGAAGAGCTTTGAAAGGGCTAGTCTTTATGAGAAGAGCAATTTAGACTCTCAGAGAGGTGGGCACAGGAAGAGCTCTTCTGAGCTGGGTCAGTGCAGATTGTTACTTGAACCAGCGTTCAAAGTTTGACTTCTGAGCTCATATTATGAGCGGTATATATTCTGAGTGAGCATCATACATATTCTGTAATTTTTCCCCAGAAAAATAGCTTTTGCATTTCATACAGCTTCTAATTCCAAAATTAGTTCAACATCTAGCAGCAAGCATGAAAATATACACCCCTTTCAGAGACACACTTACGGCTGGTATTGATTTATGCTATATCATGATTTCAGTCTTATGGGATAATCGCCTTGTCAAGGCTATATTTATTGTTGTGGCTACTAAATCACACTAATTCCTTGGCGATTATACTGACGTAAAGCATTCACAAACTGCAACAGTGACAGAATTCAGTTTTCTTCCCTAAATAAACTCAATACAAAGATAACCATGTCCTAGTTTTTCAATGGCATCCCTGCTTCCTTCTCCCTCTGCATATCTTACCAAGCATTAGTGCTGTTGCCGCTTGCACTTTGCCAGAGATTTGAAGTCTAGTGGAAAAGCCCCTGGAGGGAGAAGAAGCCTTGTGGAGACAAAGTGCTAATGGCAACACAGTACAGGAGCAAATCGCCCATCAAATGGGACAACTCCGTGTCACAGAAACTTGCTGGGGGAAAAACAGAGAAGCAAAAGTGATCTGATACTGGCTGTCCTTGTTTAGGTTGCTTCCAGTAGACTTGTGTAGGAATGTGTGTTCTCCTCAACACTCAGGGAATTCATACTAAAGTGTCTAGACCCAATTTGCCTCCACACTCCCATGGCATTTAGCAACATTAAAGGGAGAAGATATGGGCTATAGGAGCTGACAAGCTGGCTCAGTGGTTAAGAAAAGTTGCTGAATAAGCATACACCCACATAATAAGCTGCACATAGTCCCACCCACACCTGTAACCTCAACACTGAGGAGGGGAGGCAAGAGAATCATTGGGACTTGCTCGCTGCCAGTCTACCTGAAAATGGGACCTCCTCAGGTTCAGCCTCAGAGGAATAATGTGTAGAATGACAGGGGAGGATACTGGGTACCTTCTACTGGCCTCTGCACTTGAACACAGGTGTGCATACTGGTGTACACAAAGATGTGCATATACACTACACAGACACATATACACACACACACACACACACACACAATAAAAGAAAAGGAAGGTTTTGCAGAAAAAGGCTTTCTTGCAGTGGACTATGAGCTGTTGAGTTCCTTTGAAAATATGAGTGAAGCCCACTTCAGATAAACTCTCGATACATAAGGTGATATCCTTGTTTGGTGGATCCCAGATGGACAGACAGCCCCTGTAGATGTGTGGTTTCTAGAGAAGGTACTTCTGGACCCGAGCACTTCTCTGTTTCTTCTTAGGGGCAGAAGATACACATTACCCAGCACCTAAGAAGCTGGCCCCTGACAAGAAATATAAGGGCATAGATTTCTGATTCTCCTGAAGCTTTTGCAAAGATTCTGTTTGCTTTGTATTTTCAATAAGGGTCAAATAGAATCCAAACTGGTCCCCACCCCTTTCTTTCTTGCATATTGATTACAGTCATTAATTTGGGGCAGACTTTTAAACTTGATTAAAATGTTGTCCATGACGTAAAGACTCTAATATATGTTTCACATGTCCTTCATTTTTATGGATGCCAAATACCTTTCATCTATAGCCCAGCTCTTAGCAGAAGTTCCAAGGCCGATGAGGAAAGAGCAAATAATGAGGAACAGGAATGATGCTCAAAGGCTGCTCTGGACTCTATCATTGGCTCATTTTGGACCAGTTTTGACTCAACTAGAAATAATAAAAGTGAGTTTCAAACATAGAAACCACCCACATAATAGTAAAATATTCTCAGAAGCCAAGTGTGGTGGTCTACACCTATAATCCTAGCACCAGAGACCCTGAGTCAAACTATAGGGTCCATACTTTTATTATGTCTTTAGAAATATCACAATAAGTAAGCTATTCTTAACAAGCTTTGCATTTCCCAGGTGCACTGATCCTGTTAGGCCATCACTCTCCTGCAACATCACCAACTGCCTCACCCCACTTTTAAACCAGCTTAGCCCAGACACTTCCTCCTGGTCGCGCTTCAATTTCCACTTCTTGCCCTTTCAGGCTTTCAGAACTCATTTCCAGTGTTCGAACACTGAGAGCTTTTCTTCTCCCTTCAGTTTTCTAATAAATGCATTACCCAGTGCACTGAGTCCAGAGGCCTGAAAACAGACTTCCACAGCAGCACGCCTCTAAGAGTCAGTGTAGCTTCACCTGTTATGCCACCTACATAAGCATGTTCGAGAGAAGCTTAGACTCAGTTCCCAGTGCGTCGTCTCATCTGCTCTAAATCTCGGTTAATCTCTTTAGAAGTAACAGAAGGGGTCCCTTGTCCATCGGCCCTCGCGTCCTGGCCCCTGCGAGTTCCCTCCTTATCTGAAAACTGACCCTTGAGTTGTATCATTACCTGTCTCCTGCTTCCTGGGGGTGACGGGACTCTTCCTCTACTTGATAACATTTTCCTCACCACGGCACAAGCAGTTTGTAACACGCTGCTTCAGCACAGTTCCTCCCAGTCTCTCCCTCATCTGGTTTTACATTTTCCTCACCTGTTTTTCCTGGTACTCAAGTTCAGGAATTGCGTGAAACGTTCACTCAAGCTGCTCAAGTGTATATTCCTTTAGCCTGCCAAAAGCCCTCTCTAGGTGGGTTTTCCCCAAGTCCCCAAGTACTTTTGCTAACGCAACTGCTGAACAGTTGTGAACTCATCACTATGTTATCGCTATATCAGGGCATGAGAGAGCCACACCTAGGATGAATTATGGATCCATCCCGCGTCCCATGCATCCTATACGTCAAGGTAAGCAAATGCTACCTTGTGTTAACTGTCAGCCTCCAAAACAGCTGACATTTGTTATTTTAATTAATAGTTGACTTTGCTGAAATAAGCTTCTGTGAGAAGCTATGACTTTTTATTAAATCTTCGCCACAGCACCGTTTTCCCCATATCGGGAGACAAAAGCTCATTTTCAAAACTGCTTTCTCCGGCAAGGTCACAGTCAACAGCTTGTGTGCACATGTCAGGGAAACATCTGCTTCTGTGCCACTGATATCAGTAAAATTTGCTTTATTCTGAAATTTAAATTTACTTTTACTTGGATAAAAATGATGAGTCAGTCATTAAGGAGCCATTAAGTGATGTTGATGAGGGGAGGCTTTTTTAAACCCGTCCTTTGGTCACAGGACTGATGCTGAAATTTCTCCAAACTCAGCAATCCACTTCAGCATCTCAGACAACTGTGGTCACTGGCACATCTGGGCCTGGACCAACTTGTCTTTTCATTAATGCAAATCATTATGATGTAATTACTCAGCCTGCAATATAGAGATCATTGATTTCTTTTGCCCAGTAGCAGTATTTTTTAAGTCACTGATGACAAAGGGGACTTGCAGGACAATTCCAAACTATACAAATTAGATTCAGTTCAAGAAAGGCAAACTTACTTAAAAGGTTCCAACACTAAATTTAGTTCTTAAATTTTTCTCTTTGCTTGGAATAAATTAAACAAGAGAAGTCACTGTCTTTGTGTTGTTTTAATTACTTTTACTAATGCCTTTTATTCATCACATTTCTAACACAATCACAATTTAGCACCCCCAGATGGACATGTGTTCTACCCTACACATAGTCCTTTCATGTCCAAACTCTCAGGGGAACCAATCACTAACTCCTCTAGAGAGAGATAACCTTAACATAACCAGTCTTGTATTCTCCTTATGTGACAAGATCGTCTTATCTTGTAGGCCTGAGATCTCCAAACATCATTTCAGAAATAAAGGCTATCAAGCAGGGCGTGGTGACACCACCTTTAAGCCCCACACTCAGGAGGCAGAGGCAAGCAGATCTTTCTACATGGCGAGTTCCAAGGGCAGTTGGGGGCTACAGGGAAGCCCTGTCTTATAAAACCAATAAATAAATAAATAAAATAACAAATGCAAAATGTCATCCTGAGACTATAATAGCCACGTCTGTTCCAGCCTTTCTGGCTATTTGTTTCCTAACATTCTATGGTAGGTTAACGAACACAACTCTTGTCCCCTCTCTGCATCCACACAACTTTGCCTTGGCATCTTCCAGGAAAGTGTTCTTTTCCTCCTGATATTAGGAAGTAACAGTGAGCTAGGACCCTACCAAGACCTTATGTGTCCTACCATATTTCCCCTCACACTCTTGCACTTCCAGGCTTACCACTGATATAAGAAGCTTAAAAAAGACTAGCAAATAAAAGATCCCGCGCCAGGAATGGGCTCGTCTTTTGCAGTTGTTGACCGGGGGTCCCATGGACACAAAAATACTGGCAACTGCTACTGCTCTTGGTCACATACGAGAACTTGAAAGCAAGACCCTATTGCCAGAGACACCACATATGTGTGTGGTGGAACAAATAAGGAGAAATCAAGCTCGTACTGACCTTGAAGCCATCTCTGCTAGTTAGCTGTCAAAGTACAAAAAGGTGCTATGCATGCTCCTAGAAGAGAAGAGTACCATCAACCTTACTCAGCTATGAACCATGCAAGCTACAGTACAGACTGATCTGGTAAGACACACCCACTGGTACAGTGCAACAGTGGCACTAATGTTAGGGGAATCACCAACAGCCTTCATATTAGACTTAAGGTCCACTTCACAAGATGGAACTCACATGTGGCATTGTTATCAGGGCCAGTGGGCTTGTGGCCAGACAAGCCACGGACTGTAAGGAGAATATATAACTAGCATTTTGATAAATAGACATAGTATTAAACTGACTCCTGTTGATTTATTGTTATACCCATAGATGACTGCATCTCTCAGTTCTCAACAGAGAAGCATCTTCTCCCATCAGGTGGTGATTTACACAGAGACCCACAGCTGGTCAGCACACAGAGAAAAGAGACAGAGGTGCTCAGGCATAAATAGGAACCTATATCACACCCTCTGTCTTCCAAAGGCTCAGAAGTCATTGCAGAAAAGGGGACCGAAATATTGTAAGAGCCAAAGGAAACCATGTTGTCTGGACACCTCAGGATACTTGCACATATGAACTCACAGCACTGTGACAGCATGCAGAAGATCTATGCAAGCCCAAGTCACACAAAAGCCCAGCATGGACAGGAGAGGTGGGCAAGGAGCCCCAGCATGAACTGAGGATCTAATGGTAACTGATAACTGCTGGGAGAGGGAGAGTAGGTTTTCTCTAGAAGCATGATGCCTGGTGAGCTGACAGCACTCCAAGGGATAGACCCATATCCAAGAACATTTGGAGAACACAGATGAAACTCAGGGCCTTAAAAAGAAGAAAAATAGTAGTAAAGCACATGAAGTTAGAGGGAGTAGGAAAGCAGAGGTGGAGATCAGGGAGGAGGTCCGAATGTGATCAAATTACATGGTATTGGGGCTGGAGAGATGGCTCAGCAGTTAAGAGCACTGGCTACTCTTGCAGAGGACTGGGCTCCACATGGCAGCTAACAACCAGCCAACAGAGGGCCAGGACACATAAGATCACAAGTAGCTAAATTTTAGAGATTAGGAATCTGCAGAGTGTGAGTCCTTGGACAGGAGTCTTATATTAAGTCTCACTCATGTAGGGCTCAGGCCCGATTTCAGAAGAGGGGGCAGAAAGATTCTAAGAACCAGTGAGAAGGGGCGTGACCAAATGGAAATAGAATCCCACAAGCTCCTAAGACCTTGCTCATATGAACCTACAACAATCATTTCAACATGCTGAAGACCCATGTGAACTCAAGAAAACAAAAACCCACCATAGAACCAGGGAAATGGGTGCAGCAGGCCCCAACCTTTGCTTAAGAAATATTGGCAACTGATAACTGTTAGATAAGGATGAGTTAGTCTTTCTAAAGTGAAGGACTCTGGGTAGGCTGACTAGACCTCAATGGAAGAACCTGCACTGAGGTCCTTTGGGGACACTAACTTGACACAATAGACTTTAACACAGATGAAAGAATGTATGGATTCCAGTTGGGGGGCTGTGGGGGCTGCTGGTGGGGAAGGGGTGTAAAGATGATTAAGATTGATTGAGATGTTCTGTATGAAGCACACACTGATTCAATAAAAAACATTTTTTTAAATGGAGCTGCACATGCTGGCACAGGCCTTTAATCCTGGAACTCCAGAGGCAGAGGCAGGCAGACCTCTGTGAGTTCAAGGTCAGTCTGATCTACACGGAGAGTTCCAGGCAAGTCAGAGTGACAGGGTGAGACCAGTAACATAGTGAGATCCTGTTAAAAGTCAGTTTCTGTAAATCACTAAGATTTGAGGAAGTTTTTTAGGCAGCAATAGTAATGCATGTTATCTCATCCTTTACAGCCTCACTGAGAGACAGAAACTACACTTAGTGAGATAGTTGATAAGTTTGGGCAATTGATTATGCCCAAAAAATCAGCTCCACCATAAGAACAAGGAACATAGCCATCACTGTCAAAATTTTCTTACTACCCTTTGGCTGTGGTTTGACGGGTTGGTACCCAAAGGTTTATGTGTAGAAAACTAGTCTCCAGAGTGGTTGTGTTGGGAAGTATAGAACCTTTAAGAGACAAAGCTTATTGCAAGGAAACTGAGTCAGTGGAGTGAGCTAATTCCCTCTGGAATGGCTTATACCAGAAGGGCAAGCCTGGCCGGCCCACACACGTCTCTGATATCTTGTCACTTTCACACCTGTTCCCATCGTGATGCTGTCTTCTATGAGGCCTTCTCCAGTCTCCAGTACCGAACGGAAATTGGCACCAAGCTCTTGAACATCCAACACTATGACGGAAGTAAACTGCTCTCCTTTTAAAAGAACCCAGCCTTAGACAGATTTTCACAGTGAAAAAGTAGATGAATGCACTCCTTGTAACCACCCCCTCCAGTACCCTTTCTCCCTCTCATGACCCCAGTTAATCCTCAGGCAATGTATTCTCTAGAAAGTATTTTGTATTTGTTAATTTGTTGCTAGCAGTTTTCATGTAAACTGTTCTCTGTTAATTCTGATCCTGTGTGGTACGGCATTTACATTTAATAGATATAAACTTGAAGTCTTTGAGGATTGTTATTCAGGAAGTCCTTGTAAGAGGATAAAGAGTTTACCCATCAGCTTGAACTTTAGAATCATAAAAGCCAAGCTTCTCCTGGTGAGGTATTCTGAAACTAAAAGGCGGCCATGTGTGAAAAGTTCTTAGCATAGCATATTCTCAGTCAATGAGAGATGCTGCTATTTGTTTCACATCACCACAATAGCACTAGCTTGGCAAATAGTGGAGAAGAGAGTGGGAATTCATCTGTTCCTAGTACATAGTAGTCATTTGGTAACTATTGGCTGAATAATAAATAAAAATATTCACGCCAACCTTTATTTATTTCTTTGGCTGTAATCAGGGCATACGTTTTGTGGAAGGGAAGACAAACTATTGAGCCAAAGTTGTTCTCTGTTCTTCATAAACATATTCCACCACATCAGTGATTGGCACATCATATGATACTGGTGCAGTAGTGGCACTTTTATCTTGGGGGCAATCAACAGCTGCCTAATTGAACTTAAAGTGCACTCAAGGGGTGGAAAATCATGGGTTGTGCTGTAATCATAGCCAAATATACATGGCTGAAGATGTCATAGATCTTGGAGAAGCCCCCAAGGCTGTCACATCCTCCGGCTAATATAACTTCTTACTAAGTGAAAAATATGTATCCTTATATTTATGGTCAAGTATCCTAGTCAGCACTCATCAAAGAAGCTTCTTTTGCACCAGATAGAGACTACTACACAGTACCACAACTGATCACACACAGACGTTATCTCAATTCACCAAACCTAAGCAGCACATCTACAATGCAACTTCTACACCTGAGCCTCCTGCAACATAGAACAAAGAGTGAAGAGGACACTAATGAATCTCTCAGCTCTCATTAATGAAGCTTCCTCTTGCAACAGAGGGCCAGAAACACAAAAGGTCACAGAGGGCTGAAGCATGGAGATTAGGAGTCCGCAGAGTGTGGGTTTCTGGACAGGACTCTTATATTAAGCTTCACTCACAGGGCTCAGGCACCATTGCAGGAGAGGGGGCAGAAAGATTGTAAAAGCCAGTGAGGAGGTGTGTGACCATATAGAAATAGAATCCTACAAGCTCCTGGGACCCTGTTCATATGAATCTACAGGAAAGGTGTTGGCATGCTCAAGACCCCTGCAAACATAAGCAGACAAAAAACCCAGCCTGGGACTGGAGAAATGGGGAGCAGGCTCCCATCATTGCTGAAGAAATATTGGTACCTGATTACTACTGGGTGAGGAAGAGCTAATATTTTTAAAGCAAGGGATTCTGAACAGGCTGACTAGACTTCAGTGGAGGAACTTGCACTGAGGAATGTCTGAGGCCAGTAACTTGACAAAATAGACCTTAATACAAACGACAAAATATATGGATTCCAGTTTTGGGGCTATTGGGGAGAATGCCAGGGAAAAAGGAATATAAAGATGATTAAGATTGATTGGAATGTTCTGTATGAAATACACAGAGTCAATAAAAAATTTAAAAATTAACATATTTCAAAATGTTATGTCTAATATTCACAATAACCCCACAGCCACATGTGGAAAACCTATCCAGAAGCAACAGGACCTTAAGGAAAGGCATTCCATGCACCAGCCTAATACATGCCATTTGGCTTTTCATAAGATCCTATGGCAAGACTCCCTCAGAATCTTTTCAACAGTCTGGGTATCCCATTTCTCCTTGGCCCTAAATAAGTAAATAAGTAAACAGTAAATAAATAGGAAAAACAAAAACTTTTCTTCTGCTTTATTTCGATGTTTCCATCCATCCCTAGGAAGCAGGAAGCAAGCTGGACCAACACAGAGTCTGGTACACTCAGGTCCCTGGGCATTTCTACTCTGCTCCTGCAGAGGGCATTCACCTGAGGCCCAGGGAAGTCTCTAGTAACCTGACCTTCCACATTTGCCCCGGACCTGATTACTACCTGGTACCTGTGGCCCCGCTGCTGTGCGTGAGGCCAGGTTCAGGTCTCAATGGTTTGCTTTGACTTTGACTTTCTTCCCTATGACCCTAGAATGTTCTTCCGCAGTCACTTCAGTCTCTTCTACCCATGATTAAGAAGTAGATACCTCCATGCCTACGTCATGCCTTGGACCTACACCCTACCAAGTAGTAGGCCTTACATCAGAGCACAGGTATATGGTAGACACGAGCACCAGCTACACCCACAGTCACACATGTCATGTGGATTCCCCAGACATACAGAAGTCCCACTGGGGGTCTTCAAAGCTGCATCACCACCTCTCATCTCAAGCCGTTTCCTCAAGGGCAACTTTCCCATTGCCAGTCCCTTTTCTTGGCCACAATACAAGGTTCTGGATTCTACCTTTCTACAATTTTGCTTTTTACTCCTGGGCTGACTTTTGAACACTGTTCTTCATATGCGATGTGCTGCTAGGTCTCATCAGTAAGGATTTCTAGAGGAATGCTGTTCCTCTAGAAATATATATGTGAAATTCCTAACCTCTAGTCCCCAAGAAAGAGGTTTGTTTTGGAGATAACAGCTATCTAGGAAGTCATAAATTAAGCTGAGGCTGCTAATCCACTCTGACTGACATCCTTACAAGAGGGAATATGGACACATGGAGAAATACCAGGGGCGCACTCAGGGACATGCTCACATGCACACACACAGGAAAGACACGCGAGGACAGTGAGAAGGTGACTATCTACAGATAACTACAGCTCTCCAGGGACTGAGCCTGCCTCGTCCTTGATCTTGGATTTGCTGGGACATAAGAAATAAATGGCTGCTGCCGAAGCCATTCAGACTGTGGACTTTGTTATGAACCAGAGACTGGGAGAAAGGGAAGAAGAGGCCTGCACCAGGGTGCGTAGCGCCCTCATCACTTGGCTATCCCAGGCTCCAGCACTCCATGGTACTCCCAAGACTGGCCTCATGGCATCCCTCTGAGGGACCAGCGTCCTGTCCTGCCACAGCTCAGACCTAGCAGACTCCTTCCAAACTTCTAGTTTCCTACAACTCCAAATTCTTTGTTCTTAGGGCTGTAGTTCTGGGAGTTAGCCCCTACAGACATTCTTTTTGTTTGCTTTCTTATCGTCCAATACTTCTAGAACCTTCCTCGCTGGTCTTACCATCCCTGCTCACCACCCCTCAGCTCCTACTGTTTCCACACATGGCACACTGGTCTGACACTATGGTCAAACACTAAAATTGATGAATTAATGAAGTAAGGGGCCCTGAGTGAAAACAATTTACCACGATATGGCTTGTATTCAGTTTCTGTTGTCGCTGTAATAAATAAACTAGGATAGTGATTTGGATGGAAATCTTAGTGTGACTCACTGGGGGAAAACCACAGCACTAGTATAGAGGCAAGCTCTCAAGACGCTGTACTGGGTGGAGTTAACTTCCTAGCCTTTTCTAGCTTCCAGGGGCTACACCATCTCCAGTTCCTCAAAGCCAGTCTCCTTCAGGCTACTATTTCTCTGGCTCTCAGCAACCTACACAGTTTCTCTGTAAGAATGTATGTGATAAAACCCAGCCTACCTGCACAGTGCAGGAACATGGCATCCAATATTCTTTCCTTACATTGTAAATCTCATTTCCAGGTCAGGTAGAGTTCACAAATTTCTAGGATGAGGGTGCATGCATCTTTACCAGGCACTCTTCCGCACTCCAGAGTCTTTCTACCTGACCTTCTCCTTCTTACTTGACATAAGGCCCCATTCCTACATAAAAAAGAACATTCTGTTGCACCACAGGGCAGGTTCTTAGTATGCTTTGATGGAGCAACGGAACTGATGATTCCTGGAATCTACTTCCTGATCCTGAAACTCTCAACTAATTCTAAGAACACCCCACCGGCCTGTGTTCTTTCAATGAGGCTTGGGTTTTTAACTATATAGGAAAGACAGACACTGAAAATGAAACCTGGATTAAAAGATTAGGAATCCACTGAAGGAGATGTAAAAGACACCCCAACTACCCCAAGGAAGGAGAAACGGGGAGCGCGACAGGCTAGCTGCCCCCTGCGGCAATGGATATGGCCATGTAGGTGTCATAAATGTCACCATACATCAGTCCTTTTCAGCACAGGCACAGACCGGGGCTTTCTGCTCTGCACAAGGTTTCGGTTTGGGTTAGTTCTGCAGCTTTGTGGCTCTCTCCCTTCCTGCTCTGACTGGAACGGGAATACTACTCACCCAGCTCCTCCAGCCTAGTCAGGGGGTCTCTTCTTTTTAGAAAAGATTTTAGATTTATTTGTTTTTATCCTACGTGTATGAGTGTTTTGCCTGCATGTATATAAGTGCGCCCGTGTTGTGCAATGCTCACAGAGGGCAGAAGAAGGCATCAGATCCCCTGGAACTGGAGTTATGGCTTGTTGATAGTCAAAACGTGGGTGCTGGGGCCTGAACCCACACCCTCTTCAGGAACAGCCAGTGCTCTTCACTGCTGAACCATCTCTCCAGCCCCTTTTCTCAGAGCTGCTTGCAGTTTCCAGTAGCTGTGGAAAGACTTCTAAGGCTGAAATCCTCTTGTTGGGGCTTGTGAGTTAGGTTGGAGACCCTCCTCAGAGGCTATTCTTCAGACAAAACTCAGAGCAAAGGAGATGGAGTGGGGTGTTAGGGAGCCATTAGCCACCCCAGTCTCTCTGTCTCTGCTCTCTCTCTCTTCATGTCTCTGTGTCTCTGTGTCTCTCTCTTTATCTCTCTGTATCTCTGTGTGTGTCTTTGCCTCTCTTCATGTCCTTCTCATTGTCTCTCTCTCTCTCATCTCTATCTCTCTGTCTCTCTCTCTCTCCTTCTCTGGGTAAGAGCAATGAGAACATAATTAATTCCATGCAGGATTTCTGGACTTGTTCCAAAATTCAAGGCCATTCCTTCTTTACTTCAAGACCACATGATTTCTCTAAGTTTTCCTCCATGCATATTTTATCTCTGAATATTTTGAGTAACTGTTTATCCATGACTTTTGGTAAGGGCAACTCAAAAGAATGTCAGTGAGACTCCATGTTGTTGGATTTTCCGAGAGGAAAACAAGACCTTGGAGCTTCACAAGCTACCCACACATGCCAAAAGGCACTCTGTGTAGGGTGGATCCTTTTTTCATTAAGGCTGTGTTCCTGTATCCCTTGAGTGTGCGCAGATGGGGACTATAAGTGGTAGAAGAGAAAGAACATGATTTTCTCTCTGATTTCTGTTAGGGTTTGCACATATTTTCTACTTTTTAGGGATTTGTATTTTTTAGTGTCAGGCTTCATTTCAGAAGGCAGTGGGGTTGGCTCTGTGATGATTTATTTGTGTGGAAGAGGGAGGTTATTGGTTTTTCTTCATTTATATGTAGGGCCCCTCACAGGGAAACATTTTTAGAAACATTTTTATATCTCCTCATATTTTCTACAGTTGCAATGTGCTTGCTCTGGGGGTCAACTCCTGTGTCCCTTCAGTGTGCCAAGTTGGAAAAGAAATATTTAAACAATAGAAAACTTCACGGTACCTGTGAAGACTTGTGGCTATCGTCTGGCTAATAACGGAGGAGCCCCAAGTTCTTTCCCGCCGTGGCGTAGCTTTCATGGGTGGAGAAATGAAGAATCCCGCAGGCGGGCTGGACAGTCCTTTCTCCGCCGTTCCACGGTATACATTCATGGGTGAACTGCACCGTTGACAGATCTGATTTTCTTCCTGCCACAGACAGCTCTATTATCCTGCCTCGGGCTTGAACCTGCGGCCGCTGAATCTTGTATTTGCTCTGCCTGAGGCCTTAACCTGCTGCTCTCCCCTTCATCCTTTATTTGTTCTTTCCTGCGTCACCTGTTTGTCTCATCTAGCACTCTGAGAAGGCATTCCTCTGTCTCCGTTTTCTACTTCCAGTATTAAAAAATCTTCCCAGGTGGCTTCTCTTCACCGTCCGTGTGCTTGAATCTGCCCCTGCAGCTGTCAAGATGAGTTTTCTTCAGGCACCTGAATTCCAAAGCCGATTTCCATTTGTTCTGACAGAACAGACCCCAGGACAAGGCGTCAGAACGGTACACAAGTCCTCTCGCACACTTAAAAAGAAAAATTAACAAACGGGAACAGTAAGGTGTCCAGCACTAGCAACCGGAAAGCCAAAGGCCCTGGTAATACCTCTTTTGAAGTACAGAGATTCAAAGCCCAGCTCCTTCTTGAGGACCATGGATATTATTCATGCTGATTCTCCAAAGTCTCCCCCACTCCGCCCCAACATCTCTCGTTCTGGTATGGTATGGCACAGTCTGGTAGCCCCTTAGCACATGAAGCTTGAAGGGTTTAAAATGTGGCCAACTGGCACTGACAGGTGTACAGCTATAAATAGTTCACCAGGTTTTAAAGACTTAGTGTGGGAAAAATAGGTGTGTAATATTTCATTGATACTTTTTACAGAAATTATATGTGAAATAAAAACATTTTGAATATATTGGGTTAAATACTATGTTATTTTTAAAACTTAATTTCACTCGATTATTTTTACTTTTCTGGTGCAGCTAATAGAAGATTTTGTATTGCACAGATTAAGCTGGGCATGGTGGCTCAAGCCTATAATTCCAGCACTTGGCAAGTGAAGACAGAAGGATTGCTATGAATCCAGAGTCAGCCTGTGCTAAATGGTGAGTACCAGAACAGCCTGAGCTACAGAGTAAGAGCCTGCCTCAAAAAAAAAAAAAAAAAAAAAAAAAAAAATAAATAAAATGACAAAAATTGAAGCTATGCATTGTGTTTCCTTTGGCTACAGACGCTGTAGAAACTAGAAAAGAGTCACCTTTGGAGTGTAGCGTTGCATTTCCACTGCAATGAAACAGAATTTGAGAATGCTTTATGACATTTTCTTATCTCAGGTTTTCTGCTGTTTGTTTGTTTTGTCTTATTTCGTTTTGTGAGGTATTTCAAACAAGTTGAGTGACTGGCAGCAGATTTATAAAATTTACACATGCATTTTTCCCATTAAAAATTTACTTAGCCTCTTTTAAAAAGACTGCTTTCCATTTTAACATATGGGGTTGTCTTTAATAAAGGCTGGCTTCTTTCCTTTACATAGTTTATATACTGCCTTTTCATCCCGTAAATTCAATCTGTCTTAAGATTAGTTTAACATTTATGGGGTACCCCTCATTTGTTCAAAAACTTATAAAATAAACTCTTCCCGATCCTTAAGGAAAACCTATTCCAAATGAACACAAACTGTCAAAGCCGAACTTCCTCCTTCGACAGAATTTTAGTAGACCAAAATGTGCTTGAAACAAGAAAGAGGTGTGGTATAGATTATATTTTCATCATGTTTTGTACATGTTTTTAAGAGAGATTTTTCTAATAAAGCTTAACCAAAAGGAGCCGTATGACTTCACTGTGGAACATAAAATCCTTGTGTTGGCATAAATCACAGAGAAGTGAGGTCCTGAAAGGTTTTCCCAGGACTGGGAAAAACAGTGAGTCCTCCTGCGGCATGCTCTTTGCACTGGCTATTTCTAGATGCTCTACACATGCAAACTCAAAAGATGCAGGGTGACTGCAGGAGTGCTCTGCCCAGGGCTGGGCTCACATTGCCTGCCTCATCTTGCTTCATTATCATGGCACAATTAGTTTGTAACTTCCTGTCTATGACACTTGGAAGGCCACCTAAGATTTGAGGGACTAGGTCTCTAAATGTCCATTTCACCTTGATTTTTCTCCCTCCTCATCTTTTGCTGAAAATGAATTCTTGACAAAATCATCCCTCACTTCACCATCTCCTTTTGCCTCGGTACTAACCCTGAAATAACTGAAATATAATGAACAATAACACAAAGACACGCTTTAGATAATGCATGAAGTACCAAGATTTTTTATGTGCGCTTACTTTCTCTAAAACAATTTGATGAACACAAGCCAAGTTTCATTCCTTTTCCATGGATTTCTATAGAAAACCCATTTGCATATCTGAAGAAGGAATGTGGCTTTTAATGATCTTAATGGAAACCAGAAATATATCATTTTCCTGATAAGTTGTCATTATGCAGGATCATCTTCGTGACACCAGAATACAAGCATGTAAATCTATGAACTGCTGCCTGTCACCCGAGACACTGAAGTGACATTCCAGCTGTGGCAGTCTGTTCCCACACAAGATTTCTGTGCCACATTCCAAGGTGATCTCAAGCCCCCTCCCACCCCTTTGGATTTTTCTTCTTAAAAGTTAATTTCCACTGTCAGTTCATAATAGTTCACACAACTCTCAACACAAAAGCATGTTATTTAGAAATTATACTCTCTTCTTGATCTGGGCACTTTTTCCAAAGAAGCCTCTGTACTAGCTTGTGAAATCTTTAGTAATGTTCTTGAAACCTTCTGACATTATACTTAAGGTTTACATGCTAATGTTGAACAATAAAATGAGGACGGCACAGAAATGTAAAAGAGAATAGCACGAGAGGAATTAGTAGCAAGGATACTTATTGAATTCTATCATTGAGCATGTGTCCTTGCCAATTTATAATTTTTTCAAGTTATTAATTGCAGCTTCTGAAGCAGTATATTAAATATACCTCAGGAACTATCTCCAGATTTAATGAAAAGCCGGTGATTATTAGCTTTTTAGCAGCAGAGATGCCTTCCAACCTTAGAGGAATCGGTTAATCCCTAATTTCTCTTATCGGTGAACAAGCAGCTATTATTCCTCACATTTTTCCTGAAGTTCATTACCAATAACATAACATTGCTTTGTGTACATGTTGCTTACAACTCAGATGGGATTTTTCTCGGAGTCTAGATTACTTTCCTTTTGTGAAGAAGAAAACAATCCCAATATGTTCAATGATTGAAAACTACTAGAATAAAACCTAACAGATATATTAAAAATAGGAAAGTTGTTTAAAAATGTGCTACCAAGTACGGAGGAAAACCACAAGGTGTGTGAGAGACATAAAAATTACTTTACACATGTCCTTCAAAAAAGTTTAATACGTAGTCAGGTCACATTACTGCACATCAAATTCTCTGGGTCTCTGGCTGCCAGTAGCAATTATCTGTAAAAGAACATGTTTTCCCTGGTGACTCGCTATCGGGAATTTTTGAGTATACCTAAGCATTGCCCTGAGCAAAACTCCTACGGGGCATATTTGGAATACAGGATTTCATTTGGATGCAATATCAAGGCTTCAGTGCAATACGCCTATCCATGTATTTTTACATCTGTTTTAACATATTGATGTGTTTATCTGTTGGCTTTAATTACATGATATAAGTATATATAAATGTAAATGGTACTCCTGAGCTTCCTCTCAACTTTTGTCATGAGGCATACAAATATATTTCCCTGGATGTTTGGATGATTTTATATTATAATGATGCTTCCTGAATTTCCATCATTGCTTTGTGGAAAAGGTGCTGAATGTTTTGCAGATTGCTGAAGCACCAGCTCTATTCTGTCTGTGACCAGGTCACGTTGCGCTGGTTTCCAGTGACCAGTGGGGTCAGAACTAGTGTCAACTTTTGAATTCATAATAATCCTGTATCAATTAATGATGTCACCTTTTAAAAGCAATTAGCACACGAGCTCAAATATTTCAAAACACTGCTCTGAAGTAGTGACTGTTTGCAACTGATCTTTGTTAAAGATTCATAATACAAATTAAAATCCCCGAAAGTTCAAACAGGATCTCTCTGCTTTAGGAATCTCAGACACTGATTGCGTATGTTCTGATTCATGGAGATGGACCCACAATCAGATGGTAGTTATAGGAATGTCTTCCTCTGATTTATAAAAGTCAAACCTCATACAGGCATAGCAGAATAGGATTTGGGAGCAGCAAAAAGTATATCATTAGCTCTGTAAAGAGGCAGGCAAGAAAAGAAAAGAAAGAAAGGAAATTAATTTCAATGATAAGTATATATATTTATGAGCTTTCGAGGAGTTCAGGCAAGTCCTCCCTACTTTCAAAAAATTCAATTAGGTAAAATAAAAATACTTCATTTTTATAATTGCTTTCTCAAGAAGAATGGTCAGCTTTCTCCTCTGAATCTCAGCTCCCTTGATCTCTCAAGAGTGATAAGTAGTAGATCCAAATGAACAAGGTTATTTTATTTGTGAAAATATCATTGATGAGCCCCCGATATCAGGTCTTGACCTCAAGTGAGCAGACAGGGTGCACAATATTGCTCTAATATTTGCTGGAATACATACACACCCAAGGCATCTGGTAGGTGATTTAAGCAAGATTTGATTTATCTACTTTTCAACATGGGGACTTCAGAATTTTATAAGTAGCCTGGAGTTCACCAAGCACATGTGTATCATCTGAAGGCTTATAGTGATTTTTTCAGAAGATTCAAAACATGGAAGACTCAAATGTTTCCTACAAGTCTACATTAGTTGAGGAGGTCTGGAGAACATCCCACTGTGCCCTAACACACTGGGTTCAGTGTTTGCAAAGGTCATGTAAACGATTTGGGGTTTTTTATAGAGCCACGTGTACTTTTATTAGTGCAAAACACACCACGGTTACAGTGGTGATAAATACAACTATTTTCAGGCGTTTGTATCCTGGATGATCGGGGAATGGTGCATTTTAACTTCTGTGGCCACGATATGTAAATGAAGTTTGAAAACACACAAATTTTCGTCTTTCCCCCTTGCAGTTCTCACAGAATCATGAATGCCTTTCTTCCTCCTTCCTGGATCTCTCCAAATAGATCCCATTTATCTGATTGGATTTCTGTCCCATCTTTCTACATATTACAGCTAATTAGTACCCCCTGATGAGAAACAGTCCACTGATGGAGAAAGCAGTTAGAGAAGATCTGCATTAACAAATGTCGTTCATTTAATATCATTTGCACTGCTGCATTATTAATAATACATAATTACCCAGCACAGGCTGGAAGGGGAGAAGAAAACTGTTCTTTAATTTCTTGGCCTTTGCAGAGAAACAGTATATTAGGGAGAAGAAAAGAGTGTTGGACTATTGGCTACCATCCATCATCGAGCTTCTTGTGTCAAACTATTTTATTAACTTTGTGTCTAGACAGGATTTCTATATTTCAACACAATCACAGACTACCCAGTGACAACCATTTCGAGAAATTTTGAAAAGGCCAACTTCTTATTTCAGAATGTTCAGTTGGGAAGCCCAGCCAATGATTATCAACTAGTTGAGATAGTTTTTCCAATCTGTTATTGAAAATACGTCACTGCCATAGACAATAAATGTCATTGTGGTCAATAAGTAATGCTCACAGAATCTGATGGGACACAAAGCTGTGAACCTGACTTCATTCTCTCCATCCTCCAGAATCTGGGTGTGCCGGATTACAAGGGGATCCTGGCATCTGGCCTGCATTACGATAATAAGGCATGCAGTCGTGGCAGCTTCAGAAGACCAGCCAGCCTTGATGAAATACCTACTTTATGCCAAGTTTTATGCTAAACACTCTACGTGTATTCGTTCTCTCAAGTAACCTATGCTGGAGGTTACTATTTTTCTGTAGAGGTCACCCAAACCTGGCAACACCTCACAGACTGTCATGGAAGAAAAATCTCCAGAAAATAGGCCATGCTCCCTGAATTTTTCTTTGCTGGGCTTTCTCAATAGCGATGCCAAGACTTTTGAATGTTGCTTGCCAGAAAGGGCAGAGCAAATGCACGGAGCGCCACTAGAAGAGTGTGCATGGGTGAGGCAGGCCAGGATGAAGGCTGGAGCAGCTGGATCAGGAAACTCTGGACTTTCAGGTGCCAGATCTGCTACCCAAGGACAGACAAAGTGAGGCAGGGAGCAAAGGGTGGGACCGACACTTGAGCAGGCTCACACACCCCAGTCAGCACTGCAGTGAGCTGCTTTTCCATCCATGAGCCCCAGTCTTTTGTTCAGCAAATGCTTTCTGAGCATTTGAAAGGGAAAAGGGAGAAGCTGGAAGACGTATTCAAGATAGTACATGGGGATTAAGGACGCTGTTGTCAACAGAGAGTGCGCGCGCTGATTGTAAAGATGGATATAAAAGTGTGTTATTACAGTTTGATATTTTCCAGGAACGATGAGGATAGAAACATGGGAATGCTCAGTTCTATCCAAATGGGTCAGAGGTTTGACCAAGAGACTTACAAACTGAGCACTCGTCATCTAAGGGGTTGAGCAGGAATGTGTTTACTCTCTTTGCAATATTATTGCCACTTTTAAAATAAACCCTGGTGCCAACCCACAAAAGAGTCTAGGACATGGAATTTCTACTTGACAGCATAAGGCATCGTTCCTCTCAAGGTCATAGACATCAGCACCTCATTATATCTTTGATATACTTTTTAAACCAGAGACTTGAGGAGATGGTTAATGTATAGACCAAAATTCATGATAAGGAGGTAAAAGAATTATGTAACATATAGACTCAGAAAAAGGACTTAAACATGACTAGAAGAATATTAACATAGAACCTCTATTCACAGTGGAGTTTTTCCCATCTGGTTCACAGTATATCACAGTTTTGAAACATAAATGATTGCAGGATTTTTTCCTCTCAATGCTTTCAGTGTTTATAAGGTATAGAACAGAACAAAAATTCTCTGAAATTTATGACATCTGCACTGTCATACCAATTAGTTCACATCTTAGTGCATCAAAAGTTATTTTATAGATCTGCAATATCCTCTGTCCTCAATCCCCTTGCTTTAAAAAATGGGCAGCCAGCTCCCTGTGTCAAGCTTAAGGCGCCGCTATGATCTCCTTTGGGCATTACAAAAGGACAGCCATGTGCATGCCAAGCATTCCTCAGAATGTATTCCTTCTTCCTCCTGAGCAGACAGCTAGACTGTTTCCCCCTCTTCCCTGAGGTCAGGCTGGCATGTGTCTGAATATGTGAGCAGCAGTGCTGTGTGCACCACAAGGCCTACTCCACCACAGCACTTCAGCTTCCTGATTCTCCCCTGGAAGACAAGTGAGGCGCGCTGAAGCCCCACACTATACAGGCACTTATCCTAGAAGAGTATTCCAGTAACAAGCCAGACTACGAATGCACAGTTTTGATGGTTGCATACGCCCTCCCTAATCAAAGCTTCTGGGGTGAAATTTTATCATTCTTTGCTTTGGTCGTTGGTCTAACCTAAGACACAAAGATTTCTTTAGACTACCAAATATGTATTATGAAGGTATGTGTGACACAGGAGCTATCTAGGCGACTTCACATCTGCAGGTGTTACTACTGCGTAGTTTGGTGGGGTGGTTCTGAACAGCACGGCAGAAGTGGGTGGGTGGGTGGTTTTAGTCCACCTTGTATAAGGCCTGCTGCAAAAACAGAATTCATTTGCATCTGCAGGGAGGAACTGTACTGATCAGTGCTCATGAGTGGTTCAGCCAGCTCAGAAAAGCACTTTTGTGCAAAGCGACTGAAGCTTCTGTTCAAATATCACTACCTGGTGCAAACCTTTGCCAACACCACCGTCTACATTGTGTCTCCTGTTTTAGGCTTCCTTGGGATTCTGAATATTTCCTCCACACTACTTAACAGACACAATGAAATCATTGAGGCTTTTTTAGAATGACTGTTTTTGTCCCTGCACTAAGATTCCTGAGGACAAAGCCTTCCCTAGGCAGGGAATGCCTCATCCATTATTGCAGATCCTTGTTTAACATTGTCAAGTCTGTATAGGTGGTGCCCACTGAATCCTGCTTTACAAGCTAGCTCTCATCTTGCTATTTATTGCAGCATAGTCTTTCATTCTCCCAACAGTCAAGGGATCATGATTTTAGGAAGTTACAATAAATGACCTGTAAAGCCCTTTCTAATTAGAAAAGATTCTGATTTTAAGTCCTCATTCCCAGTAAATACACACACATACACCCACGGAAAACAAAGAAATGTGCATGAAATGCTACTACTATAACCTAGAAAAGTTTCACCCAGACATCCATCAAGGCCATTCCTCTGACCCCCTGGCCATCACAGACATGCGTTCAAAGACAGAAAACAGCCACAGATGGCCAGAGCATGAAATGCCTGCAAACACACACCCCTCCACAGTGACTGCTGACATGTTCCCAGACGAATACGCACGCACGTGCAGAAGTCACTCAGTGCCTGTCACTTGGGTGACATTTATTCTCTGCTTTCCTGCTCTTCCAATAAAAGAGGAATTTATACATCCAAAATTAAAATAACATCCTCACCTCTATTATCTGTTCTGTTTCGGATCCACTTTCCTCAAATCAGTGTTCTCTGTGGAAAGTCCACAGAGCTCAGAAGGGAACAAATGCATCTCCCAAAGTCTTCCATTATTCTGGCATTTACATTGCAAATGTTATCAAAAATGCAAATACATGTGACATCTTTAATTGTTTCTCCATCTTATGCTACTATAAACATTGGTTTGGTTAAATCATGTTTCCCGGAATAAAAGAGTTGAAGACTTTGTTGTCGTTGTTTGTATTTAGAGGTGCTTAGCCAAAACTACAAAAATAATATTGGTTTTAAAAGTTATTCATCTGAGCTAACATATTCAGCACTCAAGTAACAAGATATTCTGGATTAAAAAATAGGACAGACAATGTCACAAGTCAGTCATTCAGATGTAAGGGTGATCTGCAAATGTTTAGCCCAGTGGTGGGGCAGGGAGGAATAGGCAAAAACACAAGACTAAATAATAATAATAATAGTAATAATAGTAATAGAAATAGTAATAAGGCATGACAAGGTGTTCTCGGGATGGCATTTGATTCTGCTTTTCTCTTTCCATCTGTAAGTTGACAGACATGGCCTCCCCGCCTCAGAGTAGCCATTATTTCTCCCTATGCTTCCCTGATCACCCCCCTATGCACAATCCACAGGCAGAATCATATTTAACAGAGGATGTGCAACCACTTTCAGATGTCGAGGAGGCTCCTGGCAGCATGAGGATTGCCAGCAGCCAACTGTGCCTCGTCTCTTGCCCCAGACGTGGCCTCTTTTCCTTTCCAGTGAGTCTCCCCGATGAAAGTCATAAAGTTACTAGGGCAGAGTCAACCTGATTAAGACAGGAAGAAAATCACACTATTGTTCTTTCCACCATTAGCAAACCAGTAAACACACACACCACACACACACACACACACACACACACACACACACACACACACACTCATGTCTGTCTTTCTATGTGGAGAGACCAGGCTACAATGAGCATTTAGGACAGCCTTCATGCAAGTGGCATGCAGGAGCCTTGATACAGTCAGAGATCGTTTCATTGTAAATGCATGAAAGACTGTCTGTTATTTGGGAATTGATCCTGAGAATCACTTTCTCCTCATCGTCAGTCTTCTTTCATTGCTGCCAGGCATTCTAGTCTGTTTAGCATCGCACCCTTCAATGAGCTTGAGAAAATGAATACAAAGAGCCATAGCAATAACAAGATGGCCAACCCATAGCTCTCAAGGAAAAGCCAGCTCTTTGTGGACACAGCTTTTCAGAGAACCTGATGGAAGTTACACGGTCTCTTTCCAGAGATAATGCACACATTAGCACACCAGCATACTGTTCCATGGAATTTTAATGTTACTTTAATCTTCTTTAGCTCTTCAGTCAATTCTAGAACATAAGTCCTTGGAATCTCTGTTACTTGCTTGAGTAGTCACGCCAACAGTCCCTCCACTTGGAAAGAGTAGAGATGTTGGTGTTAGAGCCCTTGATCCACTGTTTGCTGATTATGTGCAATGAAGGTGCTAAACTTCTCTGATGCCTTCGTCCCTCCATTCCTTAACAAAGCTAGTAGTAATCATGTTAGAAGAACATGTCTTTTTTTACCACCAAATCCTTGTTACCACAAAAACTCCCTGGGACTCAGACTCAGTGAATGATTTCCAATGACTACATACATGTAAATCTTCTACTATAGTCTCTAAGACCAAACAGATGCTCAATATTATTTTTCATTGATTTCTGATCACAGCAACAAGAAATAAACTCAGATTCCCACATGTTTGGGGATGGTAAAAATCATTTTAAATCATTTTTCTCCTTGCTCAGTTGCTCCAAGGCTGCATTTCTTAGGTGGTAATCGAGTATCAGGTAGAAATAAGATCTCAGAAGGGATTCGTTTTTATATTCTTTCCTATTTTATTATACAGGTATTACAGTCTAAATGTGGTATTCCTATGGGCCTTGTGTTTTGAACAGCTGGTTCGCTCTCAGATAGTGGCACTCTTGAAGGAAGTTTGAGGAACATTTAGGAGGTGGAGACATGCTGGAGGAAGTGGGTCTCTGGGGGTAGAGCTTGAGGTGTGAGAGCCTGGCCCCTCTTGCTGTTTTCTCTCTGCTTCCTGAGTACAGATGCAATGTGACCAGTCAGCCCTCTGTTGCTGCACCAGGCCTTCCCTGCCTGATTCCACATCTTCTCCACTGTGAGGAACCATCTGCCTTTGAACACTGAGCCAAAATAAATTTCCTCTCCCCTAAGTTGTTTTTGTCAGACTATTTTATTAAAACAACCACAAGCTAATACAACAGGGTCACATAAGGCAACTTCATGGACATTTGAGATGTATTTGGAACATATTCCTTCCAGATAAATACCTTTCCACCTTCTTCCCTCTTCTCTGCCCTCTGGTCCCCTAGATAGTGTCACACAATGGCTTCATTATCATCAGTACAGGAAGAGCTCGGAAAATACTTATGGAAGAGTGCCAGGAATAATGTAGGAGGTAAAAGATAGGGAGAAAGCTGTGAAATATCACCTTCTACGTAGGCCATGGTCACTGGCAGTCATGAATTCACAGCCACTGCACTTATAGGGGCATTGGTGCCCACACAAGTCAGGCCTACCCAACAGTCAGCTACGGATGGGGAAGGGGCTCATGGGGCCTTATCACTGACTGCAGCAGTATTGTCAACTGACTGAGTCTTAGAGAGAGGGCGGAATAGTATTTGGCTATGTACATACTGAGCCTGCTGCGCTCTAATGGATTGTTCCAAACCCGTGATCACACAGATAGCCCTAGTAAAACTCTGTTGGACACAAAACAAAACAAAGAGTCATGAATGTTGGAAAGAAATTTGTAAGCAAGAGGAGAGACTGGCAGGAACATGAGGGAGATAAAGATGGAGGGAGAGTGACCAGAATACATTCTGTACATGTACAAACTGTCGACTTATAAAAGGTACTTTTAAGTATTTTTTAACGTTTTATTTATTACTTTTGTTTTATGTATCATGAGTGTATTTCCTGCATGTGTGCAGGTACACCCATGTCAGTGTTCATGGATATCCAAACAGGGTGTTGATTCCCCTGGAACTGGAGTTACAGAAGGTTGTTAGCAGCCATGTGGATGGTGGGAATCAAACCCAGGTCCTCTGCAAAAGCAGTCAGTGCTCTTAACCACTGAGTCATCTCTCCAGGCCCCATGTAGGTATTTTTTAAATGCCCATGTTTCTGGTTGTATCGTGAATTCTCCTCACTGACTTAATAAGATTTATTCACTTGAGGGTCACCATCCACATCCTGTCAAAACTGGCTTGTGTTTTGAGTTGACAGGCTGGAATAGACTTGAGAATCAAATTTATGTGTTCAGATAAAAGAATTATAATTCTATTAAGTTTCCATTAACAAACAAACCCACTCAGACACAAGGCACTTGATAATAGAGGAGGTGCCTTCCAGAGAGAGAGAAGAGGAAACCTCATCCCATCTGGCAGTTGCAGAAGGGAAAATAGGAGACAATGTGAAAGTGATAATGGGAAAAATGGGACTGCAGGCTCCCATCTGGAAGAGGAGATACAAGATAGTAGACATAGAAAAAGACTGAAGACAGCCACAAAGGAGCCTTTGCCTTCTCAAGTACTGTCCCAGCAGGCAGCCACCTGGATATCCAGCTGTGACACTGTGACAGGGAAGAGCAGACGGAAAGTGACAAACGTTGAGTAGGTCATCTGAGGTGGCTCAGCTGGATGGCAAAGTTGGTCATCAAAGCTAGGCAGCCGAGCCATGGTCAATGCTGTTCATCATCCTCCCGAGAGAAGACCTAGAACTAAAGTTCCCTCAAGGGAGTCGGTGAGAGTGTCCCCAAAGGATAATGACTGGGTTCCAAACTAGAGACTCAATGGACCTCAGAGACAGTTCTTAGAGGATCTACAGGGCCAAGACGGTAAAAGTGGTTGCTTATCCACCCAGGACATGGCTAAGTTTGCTAAGAGACTTAACCATACAAACAGCAGTTGTTGGCTTACAGCTACTTTGATCTCCAGCCGAGATGGGCAGTCGCAGAGGTGTGACCAGATTTGCTGTACCCACAGACCATCAATACAATAAAGACTAGTCCAAAAACCAGCCTAAGATCAACAGAGTCCAACCCCAAATTCCTTATCTAATTCCACCAGGTTATATAAGCTACTTGGGTGTAATCTGGACGAACAGGGAGTGAAAATATACTCAAAAACTCAGATATATCTACTTTAAGTAGAGTCTAAAAAAAACATTGAAAACCTCAAAAATTGAAATACTGGAAAGTTTAAATAGTTATTTGGGAGGCTTGGAAGATGGCTCAGTCAGCATAGTGTTTGTCCTACAACCATGAGGACCCAAGTTTGATCCCCTACAACCCACATTTAAAAGCTGGGAGTATTGCAATGTGCTCATAAGTCCAGCACTAGTGAGGAGAGGCACATGAATCCACATCCTTGTGGCTCAATGGCCAGTCAGCCTAACTGTATCAAGGAGCACCAGGCTGGTGAGAGATTCTGTCTCAAAAAAGTAAGGCGAATGTGTCCTGAGGAAGAAGATTTGAGGTTGACCTCTGGCTTCCATACATATGTACACACACACACACACACACACACACACGCACGCACACGCACACGCACACAGGTGAACACATAATATAAACATAAGATAAAATAAAATTTGTTTTACATACAACACATTAAAGTGGGCAGCTAGTGAGGGACATTAACTCTGTTTTTGGAAATAAAGAAACAATATGTTCTTTGAACATCTGAGTGTCGTGGGATATGTGTTAGCTTACAACTCCAAGAGACTCCAAGAGCCTGTCTAATGAAACACCTGCAGTCTATTTATTAGCAATTAAGATGAGGAAATGGACAACATACTGATCAAATTTGTGGTTGATGCAAGGCTGAGAGTCATAGTAAATACATTAGGTGGTGGAATTAGGCTTTGAAAAGGTAGCCACTGGCTGATGCAGTGAGCCACCTCCAGCCAGAGCAAATTTAATCTGGATAGTTAACTAAACAAAAGCACAAAATACCAGTTGCATGGTGGTTGAATAAGGTTATATAAATATTCAAAAGTTTGCTCCATTAAAGGTGGATTAGATTATAAGGCTCAAAGGTTGGAGAATAATAAACATGTCTTGACCCCTTACTATGTACGAGGCATAGATACCATCTCATTTAACCCTGAGAAATGAGCAGTGGTGTTTGTATTCAATCAGATAAGGAAATGGAAGTTGAAAGCCCAAGGTCACACAGCCAGTAAGTGGCTAAGCCATGTTTCAAACTCATGTCTTTCAGACTTCAAAGCCCAAGTTCTTTCCATTATACTAAATCTCTTGGCCTGACATATGGCAGTCAGCTTGAGCGGAAATGAATCCGGCAGTCAGAACCTTCCCCTGAACCTTTGCTCAACTCCCAGTAATGGTGACAGAAATTTGGCCCATCCCAAGAAGAAAGAGATGACAGAGACACAGGAAATCAGATGTCAACCTCAAGATGCTTCACTAATTCTGTGGTTTCATAATAACTACCTCTGGAAATGTGCAGAGGCTGTGATCTTTGCAGGAGAGTAAAACTCCTGAATCTCCCTGCCCTACAGCGACCCGCTATTCCTCCCTACAGGTCAGAGAGTTGACAGAGACCCAGCGACAGGCAGCTCCCGCTCGGGCTCTGCCCGGCCCCACTTTCCTTCTCGCTCTGGTTCACAAGTTCAGGAAGCAGCTGCTACCTGGGCATGTTATTCTCACAGGAGGGCAAAAAGCACAAAAGCACATCCCCAGTCTCTGCTCAGGGCAGCAGCCTTGAGCTCCCGCATTCTCCTCTCCCTGGCTCTCTGCCCATGCAGTAGCCTGCTTCTGAATGCAGCAGGTCTCAGCCTTCCCCACACAAAGGCGAAGCAACCCTGAAACTTCCTCATTGCCCTGGGGAGGGACAATTCCACTGATCTGTTTCCTTTCACTTGATTATTGTATATGGCTTTTGTTTAACTTTGCACACTTGATCTTAGGCCGAAAAAGGCTGATAAAGCAATTGTTTTACCTTCCAATGAAGCCTATCAGAGACAATGACAGCCTCACGCCAAACTGAAATAAAGGAGCAGAATGAAAAGAATGAAATATTGCAAATCTCTCCATTGTAGATACTTGGAATCAAAAGGGATATAAATAGCTCCATAGTCGCATCTTCTGCAATGGATGCTCATTATTTATTTCCACAAATTTTGGATACATCCCTAGCTTTCACTATACAGGGCACTGTTGAAAAAAAAAAAATCAAGATTAAGAAAGCAGTGTTATGTGTTATCCATTTATTCCAGGAGAGATATACTTCACTTATTTGTTTGTTTATTTATTTATTTGATTTATACAGCTGGGTCCAGCACAAGCCCCTGGGCATGCTCACATCAATTAAAACCACAGATAGAAGCAGAATGCTGAATACAAACAAAATCAACAATTAATGGACTATCCCCAACTGTAAAGCACTTCAGCGGAACCTTCAAATCATTCCTCCCTACGAACCCCCTTGGGCAGAAGACTGGGTTAACAGATGGTTAAACAATGTTAAGAGAAGAGAACACAGCATTAGTACTGCGGATGGAGAATAGAAGAAACACAGTGTGCAAGTCCACTGAATAATTCATCAGTAGAGCTATAGGTTGAACATGTGCACTGGGCCTCCAGTTGGATACAGCAGTGATCTGGGAGAGGAGGGAAGAGCACACAGCTCCGCTGAGGGAGGGCGGACAGGCTGGGGATTGTTGAACACAAGTAGGACGTTACATAAAATTATATATGGAGTAATGCTATCCTGCGGACGTGCTGGGAGTCTTGCCAATGTAAGTGATCTGGTCTGCATTATTCTTTCATTACAGGCACAATAAAGTTCTTGGCCCAGCCACAGTCTGGCTGGCTTTGAATTGCATGCCACACACTGAAACACTCAGGCAGCTGCCATGGACTAGTGTGGTGTCTTTACAGGAGAGCTGGGATACAGCAGGCAATTTTGATCCTTGGTATTGTGTATTAGTGAGAATTCGTAAAACATAATTAAGAAAATTCCAGTGACATTTGGTGGCTGTTGAGGTGTAAGATGTACACAAGAGAAGTAGAGCATGTTATGTGACAGGTCAGTAAATGGTCACCTATATGTCATGTGATCACTATCAAATTTAAAATACAGGGCAACTCTGAGCATCACCAAATCCTCCCTCTCTGCTGTAGCAGACTCAACATTCTGTAAAGCACTTTTTGAGGCTTAATTTTCTCTTCTATGGCATTATTTTTATGTGTGTGCAGGGGTTCATAATGCCAAGTAGTATAAACTTAACAGGATTTATTGGGGGATTTTTTTGACACTGAAAGTATCAGAGTGCATGTTATTGCAATATTATTGCAACATCATACCTCGCATAGGTGTTTTATAACTATCAGAGTCAACGTTTCAGTGAAGAAAGGCCAGCAGGCTGGACTTTCTCCCAGAAGCACAGGCAGAGAGAACAGTTTTATCCCATACTAGAGTATTTATTTATAGGTTCAACTACATTTTTAAAGTTTATATTTTTAAAATATGTACATGACTGTTTTCCCTTCATGTAAGTATACTGTGCATGTATAATGCCCAAGGAAGCCAGAAGATGTCAGATCCTCCTGGAACCAGAGTTACAGTTAGGTGTTAGCCACCACGTAGGTGCTGGGTCCTCTGCAAGAGCAGTGCTCTTAACTGCCAAACCATCTCTCCAGCTATAACTTTTTTAAAACTTGAAAGCACATAGCTTCTCTAAGCAAGGACCCTAAGAAAGATAGGAAAGGATCTCTAGCTAGGCTCTTGGGAGGACTGAAGAGTACACAGGCAGAGCCAAAGGAACAGCTCTGCTCTCCAGAACCGAAGGCTTCAGCCTAAGGCAACCTCTACACAAATCGAGCCCATTCTCTGTGAAGCCATCAAAAGGTGAAAGGGGCTGCCTCTCTGGAAGTGCCTAGATGGGATTCCTCACACTGTTCTCTCTGTACTCATTTTCTGCTAACTCTAATGCTGTAGCAACATTCTCAAATGCCCACTATATAACTAATCCTCCAAGTATTTCAGACACCAAGTCATAGCATGTGATCCCTTCCTTGAAAGAGCTCACCTGAATATCAGCAGTCACCATAGAGAGAGCTAAATGTGACAATAAACAGGTGCAAAAAAAGAAGCCTCACCTGGCTCACCCTTCCAAGTATAGTTCAAAGTTCCATTCCACCAAGATGTCAGTGGATTTGAGATCTGCATATTCATAAAATGATAAAAATGGGAATCTTTAAAATAAATTAACGCATCTTATTTATGTTCTCCAAAGTATCCACCATTTAAATATTTTAGAAACGTTTTAAATACCAGTAGGAAAAAAAAGAGCTAAATAAATTATAATGAATGAATAAAATAGAATATTAAAGTAACATTAAAAATGAAAATTAATAAAAGACCAAATAGTGGGAGCTGGAGATACCTAGCTTGCAGAATACTCTATGTTCAGTCCTTAGAACCAACAAAGAGATCCAAATTAATACTAATATTTACGGAAAAATGCATGTTGCCAATACAAAATACAAAGCATGTTGCAGTGATAAAATATTGACAGATTTGTGTTCTCCTTAAATCTCCTTTAAAGTGATTGTTTATATAATAAACCTAAATCTTGTTGAATTAAAAGTTATTTTATTCTTTGTTCTTCACACTACATCCACTGTATGCTCACAAATTAGCATGTACATAAAATACAGAATTTTCTTTTATAGTTAAATGAACACACATGCACATTCACTCCCCATCCAAACTGCTTCCATGGCCAACTCAGAGCATCCCAGCACAGAAGAATCAGCAAAAGCCTTCTTCGTGAAGCCTTGGACACAGACATTGAAAATCCTTTGTTTTTGTGTTCTTAAACTGACAGTAGGTTAGGCTACCATTTCTTTTGATACACCTACGAAAGAGGCAGACATGGGATGCTCATCAACCACCCTGCAGAGAAAGCCTCCCAGCGGGTCAGGACACTCACCCCTCTTGCTCTGTAAGCAGAGGCTGGGTCTTGTGGTTAAGTTGTGGGTAAAGAGGAGAGGGGTGCCCTTGTAGGCTACTGGAATTCCTCCCCTGAGACAGACTTCCCACCTCCCACTAAGATAGCCATAATGATCTTTCTCTCTCTCTCTCTCTCTCTCTCTCTCTGACAATTCTTTAATTGGAAAATGAGACATGCTTAACTCTATTTCCTCTCTCTCATCTCTTTTTCTATGCCTTTAAAGACAGATGGTTTCCCCGTGGTTAGTGTTGTCCCAGGCTAGTGGTACTGGGGGATAAGCAGGTATTCTGGGTGAAGCAGCTAGAGGTAATCCACATATTTTAATATTGGCTTTAATTTTGGTAATAACAGTGACATTTTGCTTTTCCATCTGTATTATCTATTATCCACTGTTAAAACAAAACACCCAAGGCTGCATAATATATCATGAAAAAAGGTTTGGTTTAGAGGTTGAAAGTCCATGGTCAACTGGCTCACCAACTTGGCATTTGATGAGGGTTCCTTTGACTGTTCATATCTTGGTGGGTGATGTCATGACTGCTGGACATGGGTGAGAAGAGACAATACAGGAAGACTGGAATCTAGATGATTCTTCAGATTCTTCTTGAGTTGAGTCTTCATACCTAATCCCTCTCTCTGTGCCAGTGTCTAGATACCCAGAACTTGGAAGAAATGTGATCCTGGGTCAAACAGCTCTCTTCAGCTGAGAACACTTCACAGACAGGCTGACACCAGAGGACTTTAATCATCGACCCTTCTAGAAGCTAGCAACAGTTCCTCCATGGTGAGAGGAAAGGCCGGGCTTGGCACAGTGTCCACTTTAAGCTCCCAATGATTTTATGGCTGGAGATTCTTTTAACTCTCCTAGAACTGGGCAGTCTGCTTCAGTTGGAGTAAAGTCAAAAAGATTTTCAAGATCATGTTCTGTGTGTGTGCATCCATTAAATTCTAAGTGCACACTGAACTTACTCCAATATTATAGAACCCTGCAGCTGTTATGACAAATTGTCAGAAATTAAATTCTTACACAGTCCTCAAACTGCCTCTGGCAGAGTCTAGAATACTGAGTTATTCATTTATTCCATGAACTTTTGTTGAGTGACTACTAGGCTCTGTGCCTGGGGCCACACGGGCAGACTCTCTGTTCCTGCCTTGATGAACTCTTCAGGCTGAGGGCTGAAGCATTTACCCTTAGTGAGACATTCTCAAAGTCCACAACTGCGTTCCTCTGATGCTGTGTTCCCACGTGTGATAGATTCCTCATCCTTATTTAATGGCTTTTAAGTTTTCTGCCTTTCTACTCATGGCTCCTGCTGATCAAATCTGCTTTTTTCACCAATCTATCCCCATAGTGTAGGAGAAGAACCAATCACGGGGGATTTCTACTACCTTCCTGATGTAGAAAGTGATTGACAGAACAGCTGCAGCAGTGAATGAGTCGCAAAGTAAATAAACGTACCTGGCTTTATACAGAGTCAAAGCCCAAAAGAGTGCTGCCTAAGAGACTCGGTGGGGCTATGAACAGGCCTCTGGAAGCAATATAGAAGCCTGCCTGGCAAAGAATGATCAAGAGCTTCGAGGAGGGGAAAGTCACTCAGAAGTATACAGTTATCCCTGGGTCATGGTGCAGGGGCAGGCAGGTATACCTCTGTGAGATCAAGGCCAGCCTGGTCTACATAGCGAATTCCCTGCTAGTTGGGGATACAGGGAGACCTTGTCTCAAAAAGACTAAATAAATAAATATTATACAGTCGGGTTGGTTGGAACATAGGAGATGTAGCTGTAGACACACATTAAGATCCTGAGCTGCATAAAGTAAACATTGCAGGGGAGCAAAATGAGAATGGTGTGCATAAAATCAAGACTCAGTGCCAAGAGTACAGTGCACAGAGGCAATAAAGTACCGGGGCATGGGCTGACATCCACACTCCCTACAAGGCGAGGCTCTGAATGCAGTACATTCAGTTATCTAGAGCAACCAGCGGAATGACAATCTTCAATGCAAACACTTCAGTATTCCTTCAAAAAAGATTTGGGTTTTCTTTTTCTTCTTCTTCAATGTGTACATGTTTTTTTGCCTGCATGTATGTAAGTGTACCACCTGCATGCAATGCCTGTGGAGGCCAAAAGAGGGTGTTTGAGCCCTTGAAACTGGAGTTATGGACAGTTGTTAGCCACTGTTAGTGACCTTCCTGGGTCCTCTGCAAGAACAACTTTTAATCACGGAGTCATCTCTCTGGCTCCATGCTTCAATGTTCTCAAAGTTAATTTTCAGATAAATGAACTAATGAAATGGCCTGGGATGGTACACCTTTCCAAACATTCCTAACTGAGGAGGCTTTCCCATGCCCCGTTGCTCTAATACCTTGCTGAAGCAAGACCGCAGCCAGAGAGGAAAACAAGTATCATCCCATGAATGGTTCTCTCCTGTGTGTGCGTGTGTGTGTGTGTGTGTGTGTGTGTGTGTGTGTGTGTGTGTGTGTTGGGACACACATCTTTTCTTTGGTTGATCTTACATCATTTTCTAATTAAACATTAGCAAGTCCAAGAGTGCTGAGCCAGAAGATTCAGACAGCCAGGTCTCCAAGAACTTGACATGAGGCAGCTTCTGCACTAGCAAACTCAGCAGAAAGCCAACAACACGTCATACAGCATCCTGGGAAAGCCTCTGCAGTGGGACCAATGGATTATCAAAAGGCTGCAGCTCACTGCTATGGAGGCTCAGCAGCCCAGACTCTGAGAGACTATCGTTAACACCATCAACTGAACACACAGGATACTCAGGGGAAAGTGAAGGAAGGAGAGAAAAGAATGTATAAAACAATTTCAGTTTCTAGTCAAGTCATAGACCACGGCTGCTGAAATTTATATCTTATTTTCCAAAAGCTAAGTGGCTGTCATATACAACTCATTAGGCTTTAGGTGAATAGAGTTAACGTATTTAAAGATTATAATTAGAAAACGCTGTAGGGTGGCTCATGCCTATAGTCCCGGCATGAAAGCAGGAGGATTGCGGTGAGTTTCCGGTCACCTCAGACTACAGAGTGAGACTCTGTCTCAAAAGCAAACAAACAATTTAAAAAGATTATACTCTTTTATATGGTTATATTTAGTCACTTGTATATGTGATAAAAGATCCACAAGTAATTAATTCCAGTGATAAAAATTTAGCAAGCAAAAGAAAAAAGTTAGTGAGGCTTTGGTCCCAGACCATCACTTTCTATCTGTACTTTTCGACATGTCCTTTTACTGACATTTTTAGAAGCTTCAATCAATGCCTAGCTCCAACTTTTTGAAGGCTCCTGTAGATCTGGGTTCTCCTTCTCCACCTTGTTTGTAAGCAGTAGCTTCTAACAATCTTTAAAGGGCAAATTTATTTGAGTCTCCATTCTAATCACTTTCATATAACTGGAACACACTATAGTCTAATATTCTGAGAGTTCATTTTCAAATCACATTCAATGAGATACTGTGGGGTAGTGCAGGTTCTTAAACATGTTAGTAGACCTCGTGTTTTCTTTGTTTTGTTTTATTTCTCATATTTATTTTTAATGTATATTTTATTAAATTTTGTGCATTTTATGTAACACATCATAATCATATTTAGACCCTCTCTGTGTGCCCCTGGAAGTCCACCCACAGGATTTCCTGCATTCTGTCATCTATGTTAAGGTCTATCAAGTCAAGTTTTTGTACCTAGATGTCCCTCAGTGTGAGTCCATCCACTGGAGCCTGTTCACCTTCTCTGTCATCACTCCTTTAAAGAAGATCAACTCTCCCTCAGTCCGCAGTGATTAGCTGTTCATAGCTGCTTGGCTAAGGTTAGAGCCCCTGCCCATTTCCCTAGTTTGTATCTGAACGAGTTTGCATGTGTCTTGTGCATGCTGTCACCATTGCTGTAAGTTCCTATTAGCAAGTTCCCAGAAGCCTGGAAAACTTTATGGTAATGTACCACCACTAGCTCTTACAGTCTTTTCTGCCCCTCTTCCACAATGGTCCCTGAGCCCTAGGAAGGTGAGGTTCAATATACAGGAACATGCACTCGGTGGAATCTTACATCTGCCATGTCCCTAGACAAAAGTAATTTCTTACTGTATGATAAATGTGGATACTTGTATTTACATACAAGTATACCAGTCTCCACGCCTCAAAGAAGCCTCTTTTGCAACAGATGGAGACTATTACAGTGTTCCACAACTGATCACACACAGATAATAAGTGTCTGTGAGATGCTCAGCCCTAAATAACATGTATAAAATGGAACTTGTACACCTAAGGATCACAGAACATCAAACAGGGGGTAGAGAGAATACTAATACATCTCTCAGCTCTCACTAGCGAACTCTTCCTCAAGCAACAGAGAGTGGTGAACACAGAAAATGACAACTGGTCAACCTGTAGAGAATAGTAGAACTTATTTTAAAAGTTAAATAGCACTCTATTTTCATGTTTATAAAACATAAGTTTTCCTTCTACTTAAAAATGGTGCTGTGTTGGTAGGGAGTGAGATATAAGAAGGCTCCACTCAACTCAGATAATTGCTTAGAAAATACTACATGAAGAAAAGGACTAAGTGTCAGAACATAGAGGGTAGTGAGTCACTGTGACCTTTCAGTCCCTCATGTAGCACCTCTAAGCCTTGGTCCTTCCTCTGTAGAATAACAGAGGTAGAATAAACAATGTGAAAGTCTCAGTCCATCCAAACAAATCTTAGTATCCCAGAGCAAACATTTATTTGGATAGATTATGCTGCCTTTACTAAAAGACTGTGCATAGACCCTAAAAATTATTTTATTGATTCTTTGAGAATTTCATACAATGTATTTTGATAATATTCAAACTCCCTTCCCCATCTACAGCCCACCTTGCTAACCCTGACTTCAGGGCCTCTGTTATCTTTTAAGACCTGTTGAGGGTAACTGTGTTCCCCAAATGCTCTGGACTGTGGGTCCAGCCTGATCAACCTACCCAGAACCATACCCTTAAAGAAAAGGAACTCTCCGTCTCCCGTCAGCTATCAATTACTTATCAAGAGGTTTTCAGCTAGGTCTGGGGCTGCTAACCCACCTCCCCAAACAATGCTGGGGTTTTGTCTACTAGGGCTTGTGCAGGTCTTGTGTATGCTGTTAGAAGCTCTGTAAGTCCACATATATTACTGCCCTGTGGTGTCCAGAAAATACGGTTTCCTTGCAGTCATTAAAATCTGAGCTCTTCAGAATCTTCTGCTCTAGGATTTATCCAGAGTACATTAAACCTTCTTTGCTACTCACTAAGATCAGTTGAAACTTCATAGTTAAAGTCAAACTCTTAAATGTTTTCCAGTTTCCTCAAACTTCTCTTTAGAATTTTCCTGTGGAATTATGGCAATCTGTTCTCCGTTCCTTTTGAAATCCCACCTCTCCTGACGTTCAGGGGATACCTCTGCCTTGGTCCGGCCTCCTCATGCTTAGTTGTCACTGTAAGATGACATGGTGTAGATACATTCCCCCCAGGATTCAATCACTCTACTTCATCAACCAATTTCCCCTTGTGGTTCAGAATTAGATCCAGACTAACTATTTCCCAGTTCCCTTTCTTTACCCTCTGAGAGGAGAGATTATCAGAAATTGTGGCCTCTTTGAGTCATATGGGCAGCAAAACTCAAACCCGTAATCTTCTGGGGCTTAGAGCGTCTTGCTGACCGCCCCTTATCAGTTGAATGGGAACGGAAATGGACCAATTTCTAACTCCTGCATTCCCATCAGGGCCAAACCATTAGCATACTAATAAATAGAGTAGGGCTTGTGAGTCTCCGTCCGCAGTCCCCTTCCTCTCAGCTCTCAAGGATGTCCCAGAGTTGGGGGGCTGTGCTGTGTTCCCAGGCCCTCCTTGGCCTGGCATGTCTTATTCCCAGTACACACTTTCTCATAAATGCAGATAAACAGAAACTGGTAAATCTGCAAATGTTAGGGGAAACCCAGGTACACAACCCCTGCTAGCTGGAGATGACTCCCAAAGCTTGCATTATATCTCATTTCTCATCAGCATCTCCTAGTTCTGAATGGAGCCTCCCCTTTACTATCTCAGGTCATTTCAAATGGACCATATCCAAGGTCAATATTACCTTTCCTGTGAAACAGGAAGTAGTTCTTTTTCCAATGGCTTCATTAATGTAATTTCTATTCTCCTAGAGGCCCAGGCTAGAAATTTTGAAGTCACTGAGGATTTTCCACTCCTGAGGCTGCAGGGATGGCTCAGCAAGTAAGAGCACTTTCTTAGCTAGCATGAGGACATGAGTTTAAATCCCCAACACCTGCATAAAGAACTGGTGTGGTCACATATATCTGCAATGCCAGCGTGGTAAAGGACACAGACAGGAGGATCTCTGGGGCTTGCTAGCCATCAGCTTAGTTGCAGGGTCAGTGAGAGACCCTGCCTCAAAGAAATACAGTGTAACATGATAGAGCAGGACACTGGACATCCTCCTCTGGCCTCTGCACATGTGCCAAGGCATGTACACCTCCACATGTACAGACGCACATACCACGTACAAAGAATTTTACCTACTTCTATGACTTTCCAGTTAACACTAATTTATTTAGTAACTGATACTAGATCAGTCCTCTCATTTTCAAAGTTCTCCTCCCATATAGATGAGAGAATGTGCCAAGTGGACTGAGGAGTTAGCTGGACCAGTAAAGAGTTTGCCTTGCAAGAACAAGGAACGTGAGCTGCAACCCCAGAACCACATTTTTAAAAGTCAGGCATGGTGGCACATGCTTATAACCCATCACCAGGGGAGGCAGAGACAGGGGGATCCCTGGGGCTTGCTAGCCAGCCAGTCTAGCCTACCTGACAAGCTTTCAGACAAAGAGAAACTCTGTCTCAAAAAAGAGGATTTACCTATCCATAAATGAACATGTATGTGCACACACAAACATGTTCCAAATTAAATGAAGGGCAGGGAAAGTCTGGGTGATCATTTTGACTGTTTATTTAACCTCTCATGAGTTCGAGCACAGTCTAAGGGTTAAAAAAATTTAATTACAGAGACTGTGTGATAAAAAAGGTTTCTTGAAGAAATTTTGGAGTGTTCATTTGTTAATTGGTTTTTCTTTCTATGCCAAATGCATTAAGAGTTTGTCATATTTGAAATGTAATATAATTAGGCATAGATTCAAGAGAAAAGTAAGCATTATGGAAGTTTTGACCTCCATTTTCCTAAAAATTATTATTACTAATTATTTTCTCTAAATATATATGATGAGCATCCTGTGCAAAGCCACGGGAACAGTGTAGCATCTGGTCTGATTGGGATCTAATCATGGGAATCACATCGGAGCCAGATCCAAGCTCAGCTTCATGATGCTCAGGCATATCTGTGCAAAACCCTATCCTATCTTTCCAATGGACTGCAGAATTAGTCTAAATTTCATACTGTGAGCAGTATACCAAATAAAGAACATAAAGCATCAACCCCGAGCAGCAGGTAAAGGTGACTGCAGAGAATGAAACCGCATTTTCCTTGCTGCCTGACATCCCCAGGCAAGTCTCCTTAGCACAAAGCCTTTGCTCGTTACTACTAAGTCCAAATTCAGATACAGAGCATGCACTCTACAGGAGGCAGCACGGATTTACTGGAGTAAACAGAGCTGTCCAGGGACAGAGTAAAATGTGGACAGCCTTTGGTGAGATAATGGAAACGTTCATGCCTGCCTTGTGCAGCAGCAGACCTGACAGAACCCTGATGGTTTAGCTCAAACTAGTGAAGAGGAGCAAAATGGCTTTGGAGAACTCAAAGAGAAGGTGTGTTTAGGACCTGTGAGGGCCCAAATCCCATGGGACTGGGTGGACTGTGTTTGAACCCCAGATCTGTGTGTCTGTACAAAGCAGGCATTTTTATGCTAGACGAGATGTTGATAAGGCCCTTCCTGTCTTTTGATGTGATTTTCAGGAAAATTATTTGCGGCGTTGCTTCTATTTGTGTGTGGAGGGGTTGATTCTTAAAGTCGGTGGTTTTCTCAATGACTGTGGCTATTTGACACAGAATCAAATACTGCAATATTTATTTTTAAACTCTTAGAAGTGTTCTCAAACCCAATGACTTATGGAACTTTTTTCTCAAGTAGAAACTGCCTTCCTCTGAGAGAGTACATCAGGTTATTAGAAGGAATAATTTTTTGGTACATTAAATCTACTTTTTGTTAGACTAGAGGTCAATATGGACACTGGGTTTGGGGACAGAGCAGTTACAGGAACAACATGACAAAATTTATGATCTAAGAAAATGAGTCAGATTTTTACTGGAAAAACTTTGTTCTTTGGATCCAGTTTGTGTTGTTCTGGGTGTGTTTGTTTGTTGTTTGTGTGGGGTTTTGGTTTCATTTCATGACCCAGACAGATGTGGGGACAGATGCTATTGGTGTTTTACCCACTCCACATTCCCTTTGCCAAAACTGTACACCATCCCAAGTTGTTAATAATAACTCAAAACAATTCTTTTTTCCAGAGATTTGCCATCTGGAGACAAGAGCCCCATCACTAAGGTGCTGATCACTGACATTTCCCACTCTGGGGAGGCCACACAGGAAAGGAATTGGAAAAGATGGACAAATTAGAAACATCTGCTTCCCAGTGTACCATCAGCTTCCCAGTGTACCATCAATAGATTAGGTTGTGGTCAGACAGGACTTCCCATCAATTCCTGCAGCCCTAGATCCTCAGCAGGTGTTTTGCTGTTTCGGTTTGGTTTCCTTTCTAGAGGGCACTCTTCTCAAGGAATCAAGAACACAGGACTTATCCCACAGCCTCTGCTTCTTGGAGACCTAAATCAAGGTAAGGACTACTTTCTCTTCTCTCTTGCCATAAGTTTCAGTCTCTAAAATGCAGGCAGATCATTTCATGACAATGAGGAGACAAAATCAGATGACTAACTGCTTAAGTGTTTCCTGGTCTGCTGAATCCCTGGTTTAGATCCTGTGGAAAATGTCTACAGAATCACTACATAGTGAGAAAATTCAGTTGAGAAAATATATAACAAGGTCCAAACAAACCAAAGGGTGAAATTTAAATAGTGAAGTCAACATCAGCTATATCAAGACAGTTCACAAACACTGGCTGAATTTGGAAGATAACTGTTAGAAGCATAAATCACACAAAACAGGCTCCATTTTGGTTCCATTCTTACTGACCATGAGGATGGGCATGAGGATTGCCCTGGGCTTCTATATCAGTAACACAAAGGTCTTTCTCAGCTTTGAGCCACTTTACCCACGAGTGTCTTCCTGGTCCTGGGAGGCACTTCTCAATGAACCAGAATCAGAAAGTAAGTACACTAGGCTGTGATTAGGGCCGTGGGGACAAATGGTAAAATATTTATAGCAAGGTTAGGAAAAGCAGACCATGTCTCGTGGAATACAGGACATTCCCGCCAGCATGGAAAGGGTGGTCCTTAAGATTTCTTCCTCTGCTGAGCTTTGTCTGCCCATTTCTACATCATGAGACTGTCTGTGTGAACTTTGTGAAGACACATAAACTGTCATCAGTTTGGAGATCTGAAAAATCCCAAGGTCAGTCGTACAGCAAGGCCTTTGTACATGCCACCCCTTAGCCAAGGATACAGTCCTCTTCCCAAGATTTACTGCAAGCATCCTCACGCCCTCCACTCACTTGCAAGGCCGTGATCTTCCTTTCCTCCTGCCCTTTCCCCTGGCTTCTTCACTATAGCTATAAGATCCCTTACTGCTGTGTTGTGATTATCAATTCATTTTTTTTCTACTCATGCAGTCCTTGATCTCCTTCATGTGAACTAATCTATTACTTCCTCGCATTTTCCCTACGTCACACAAGTATCAGTTGTGGCACATTCCCCTTGGGCAGCAGTTTCCTTCCAGATAAAACATTCCACCTCAGAGGGAAGCTCATTAAGACACTGGATGCTCTAGAGGGAAGTAAAACATTCCATCCTGTAGTGAAGCTTCTTAAATTCACTAAGTAAACAACTCAAAAGCACCAAGTCCCTGAAACTGACCAGATTCACTCGGTCCTTCCCTCTCCAAGGACTTCCAAGAGACACTCTGAGACCAGCTAAGCTGGTCTCTCAAGACAAGCAGAGCCACTGGGAAAAGTCCGAGACCAGCTGAGCTGCCTGGAACAGACACTCTCCAACCTGTTGGGCTGCCTGCCATTCATGTACTGAGCTCTAGGTTTCCTGTTCTTATGAGCCATCATTCACGCTGGAGTGGGCTATGCTGATACAGCTGTCTTTGAGTAATTTTTGCTTATGTAAGTAACCCCTCACCCATATTCCTTAAGTAACTCCAATAAAACTCATTGGTACACCAAGTTGGACTTTGGGGATATCTTTCTTTGGTTTGTCATTGGTTCTCAATCTGGGGATGAGCAGAGGTTTGTTCATGTCTCTCCCAAAATAGCATCACAAAACATCCCGACAAATAGCAGGCAGCGTTGTAATACTGATACAGCAAGTCATTGTGTTCTGTGATTGCCTTTACAGACTGATGTCTCCTTTAGAAACATTAAAATTATATTTTATTGTTGCTTTGGTAAAAACACTAACCACTGAGAAGAAAAGGCAAACCTGGAATGAATGGCCAGCATACTGATCAATAAAACTTTCCAAGAGATATTTATTTTTAATTTGTAAGCTGATTTAGGTTTATTTCATCCGCCTTGAGTAAGACATAAATCTTTGATTACATATTCCCTTGGCTTTATTTTTTTACCCCATTAGTTATCTTTTAATCCATAAGTGATAGCATAGGAAATTTAATAGAATTGTTCATGTAAAACACCACGCTGTCCATTTTGAATAACAATTTACAGTGAATGGTCAAAATCACCAGTAGCAAGACACCCTACTGTTCTTTGAATAGAATAAGAGAAATATATTAAAAATCAAAAAGAAAAATTAATTTTATGGCATAGCATGAGGAATGATGATTTCAATAGCTCTGTGTATTATTAGTTCATAACTACTATCTACGAAATGTCAAGGAAATTAGATTTCAGATGGTAGATGGGGCTTGCCTCACTGAAAAAAAGGTTTTAATAAATATTAAGCATAAAAGTATTGGGAGATGATGAAGAGTTGGTAATTAAGCATTGAACACACAGTGATCCATCTGACAACAAAGAATTAAAGACAAAAAATTGCTGAGCTAAATGTACCTGGCAGAAAACTGAAATCACTGTGTGATTTGTGATGAATGACAATTCATCTACTGGCAAATATTTCTTCACCATTTATAAGTTGTTAGAAAGGTTACAGATTAGGATACGGATGCTTTTTTAGAGAGGATGGATTTTTAGAAATAACTCAGGGCCTCTACCTTTTGTGCATAAAAACAGCACCTCTAACGTCCCTGGAAATTGTTAAATATCAAAGACCACAATGTTTTCAAGATATGAGAAACACACTACACACAAACCAGCTGGTTCTGCTGCTGCCTAACTAATTTTATTTCTTTCAGTCCTCTTGATGGCAAACAGAAAACATAACCACTCTCCACGAAAAGTTAACCAAGATTAGTGATTCATGTGTGGAATGATTGGGTAGAACAGGATTGATTCAGAATCCAGATTATCAAACTATAGCCTCTGGCCCTTGGGCTTTGTCTGTTTCCTTTCACTTGAAAAATTTTGGTAGTGTGGACAGTGGGAATTTTAAATGGGCAAAACCTGAGTTTGAATCCTGACTCATTTATCTGCATGGCCTTAAAGAAGTAGACTAAATTCTCAAGGTCTCATTTCTGGGCTCTAAAACCTTGAAGGCTGAGCAGATCAGAGCTGATGTATGTAAAACACCTTGCAGCATTCTGGCTAAGAAGTAGACACTTGATACATGCCAGTAGAGTACATGTGTCCTTCCCAATGCTGACCTTATTCTGATATTTTGATTCTGAGATGATAATTATAACTATTAATTCTTACATAGTGCTTTGAAACAGGTCACAGTGTTTGTCACTACACTGAAAGTGTTGAAAAGCTGCTTTCCTCTTCCTTGGTTGCTTCTTAAGTGTTCCTGTCTCTCCATTCTTACTGATTGTTAATTCAGGTTAGTGCCAGACTTCTACCATCATGTCTTTATTATTCTTGTCTAGTTTCTTCTGGTTTGGACGACAAAATAGCAGCATGTTTAACTAAAACAAGCATCTATAAGAAAGTTTGAGATCTCCAAGAATTATGTAGTCCTAGTTCAAAGCCCAGAGCATACTGCCCGTGTTCTGTAGAAGTTATTTTAACCAGTGCTGAGATCCTTTTGCTTTACTTTCAGGCTGCTAGAGAACTAAGACTGTCAAAGTCCTGAAGAAAAAAATTAGTGGAGAGAGAGTTAAGTGGGTGGGCAGATGGATGGATGGATGGATGGATGGATGGATGGATGATAAATGATAGGTATAGACAGATAATAGAGATAAATAATAGATAAAGAAATAGAGGTAGATAGATAGATAGATAGATAGATAGATAGATAGATAGATATGTATGGAGTTAAACAGGTAGATAAGTGGAAATATAGGCAGGTAGATTAGGTAGATGATTGATTGATAGATAGATAGATAGATAGATAGATAGATAGATAGATAGATAGATGATACAGATGATAAACAGATAAAGAAATAGATATATAGAGATAGATACATAGAAGTTAGACTGGTAGGTAAGTGGAAATGTAGGTTGATAGATTAGATAGATGATAGATGACAGATAGAAAGATAGATACATACATATATTGATAAAGAAGCAAGAAGATAAACAGGCATATTTTGGCATATCTTCTGTACTTTGAACTAAAATACAGAGATTTTTGCAATGAACACTGGTTTAGTCAATTTACATATCTAGAGTGGTAGTCAAATCTCTGGTTTCATCCATCTATAAAATGAGGCAAAACCATTTAATCTCTTTCATTTCATCACTGGATTATTTAACAGGTAGACTAGACAACTAAGCACAAGTTGCCCTGGTCTATCAATGATACGGTCCTTTGCACTCTCTTTAGAAAGTGGAAAATGGATACATTTACAGACTTATCTAGGAAAACAGAAACTAAATGTTTGCTCACTTTGGTCAACTCCTTCCATGAGGTTCCCATTATTATGCGTTCTTCTGACACTCTTTAAAGAACTGGAGTTCTGTGCACAAATCTCATTTGTGAGCCTTGATCCTAAATAGTTCTGTGATTTATTGCTGTGATACTCAAAGTGCTTTTTCAACAATGCCATGCCTGATTCTTTACTAGTGGGCAAAAATAAAATACCTCTGTCTACATTTCATTTTGTTAAGTCTAACAACATTTCACTAACTGATTCTACTAAGTGAAAAGAAATCACCTTTTGATTAGATATGTCCTTTGGTTTGTTTATTTGTTTGGAAATACCACTGACTTCTAGTTAGCAACTAAAACACTAACAAAAAATAAAATTTAGAATTTCAGTATATTATTGAAATACTCAAGATGAACTCATGTTATTTCTCTATTTGGAAAACAGGTTTGGCACACACTGGGCAAAGTACTTACCTGTTTCTGCATGGCAAAGTACCGTCAGCCTTCCAGCCTAAAATAACAAGCAAGGGGCTGGGTAAAAGGCACAGCAGTGGCTAATACATGTGCTGAGCAAACACGATGACCAGAATTCGGATCCCCAGATCCCTTGTAAATGCAGGGCATGGCTACCTGCCTGCAAAGTCAGTGCACAGGAGCAGAGACAGGGAATCTAAGAGCAAACTGGCTAGTGAAACTAACTGAATTGGTGTACTCTGGGTTTAATTAAGGCAACCCGCTTCAATATATAAGGTAAAGAGCCATCAAAGAAGTCTCCTGACATCAACCTTGGGGCTCCAAATGCATGCACACAAACATGCACCTCCACACATACACAATGCACCATGCATACATATACTCATGCAAACCACACATATATACACATGAGAGAAAAGAATAAAACCAAGCATTTGTTGTCTCAGAGATTTGGAGTTCAGTAACTGATGCAGTGTACCTGTGTTGGGGGCTCAAGTACTGTCACAACCCATTTCCAAGACCTCTAGTATGACTGTTGGCAAGGTTTACAAAATCTGCTTCCAAGATCATCTCATCTGTGTGATGCTCACCACGGGGTTCTCTCCACAGGCTAATTGGATGTTCCATAGACGTGGCAGAAGGCGGTGAGATGGTGGTAGAGAGGTAGACAGATATTGGTGAGAAATTAACAGAATAAGTGTACAGAATTAAAGTTACAAGATTTTGTAACAGACTTTCAGAGAGAGATCTCTTCACTTTCTGTCCTATTCTATTTGATGGAAAGGCATCACTGGTCTAGCCCCATCCAAGGCAAGGCAGGGATGAAATAGGTCTCCCTTCTAGACCTCTTAGATGGTGCATACAGAAGAAAGATAAATGTCTGGTCTTATCATCATTCAGATTTTCTTTATCTTCATAGTTTCAGCATGATTTGCCTTTTATTTTTAAGCTTTACTAGTGATCTTACTAAAGCATCAGGTTCTGGGCAGCTATTTTGTTTATTATATTTATCACAGAATATCCTGATTAAGTTAATTCTCACACAGCACTCAGTCAAATACAATCTCTCTCTTTCTCTCTCTCTCTCTCTCTCTCTCTCTCTCTCTCTCTCTCTCTCTCCTTCCCTCCCTCCCTCCCTTCCTTGCTCCCTCCCTATAGCACTTGTTGAAAATGGAATCAGGATTAAAACCAAGGTTATGACAGAGCTGCAAAGCTCACAGCATGTCAGCTAGCACACCAAAATATGCCTCATGTCACTGTCTTGTTCTCAAGAAATGTTTACTGGATAAATACCACATTTTGAGACAATGGAAGACATTAGATGGACCACTGATTTCTAAATAGTAATGATAATGCATATTCTATTCATTTCAAAAAAAAAATAATCTCTCTCTCTGTGTGTGTGTGTGTGTGTATGTATGTATGTATGTATGTATGTATTGGGCTAAAGTGTCTTCTCTGCAGTTTGTATGCTGAGACTCTAACTCCCAGTACCTCAGAATGTGACTGCATTGGAGATACTGTCTTTAAAGAAGTGACTACATCAAAATAATGCCCTGAGAGTGGGACCTAATGTATTCCTTCATACAAAGAGGAAAGTGGATGTTCAGAGACACCAAAGACTTCAACAGAGTAAAGACCATAGGAAGACACAATGAGAAAGTCACCATCTGAAAGCCAAAAAGAGGCTTAGTAGATTTGGGATTCGACAACAAGTTCACATTGGAAATCAACCTCCAGAAGTCTGAGAAATAAGAATCTGTTGTAAGATACTCAGCCAGTATAGTATGCTACAGCAGCTGTAACAAACTAATAACACAGACACATACACACATATGCACACACTCACATGCACTCATACAGACACACACATGCACACATGCACACGCACTCATGCACACAACTAGATAACATGGAAAGTGTGCGTACAGTTTTGGCGTAAATGCACTGTGCTACTCTCTTCTGCGTCAATGTGGAGAAATAACTTTAAAGAGGAACAATTTATTTTAGAGCATGATTTCAAGGTGTCTCTGTCCATTACAATGGGGAGACAGAGGAAACAGTTTATCACAGTGGGAACACATGGAACAGTTGTTCATGTTGCAGTGGACCAGAAAGCAGAGAGCAGCTAGAATCAGGACCCAGCTGTAACCTACAAAGGCCCATTTCTTCAGCTAATGACCACCTCTTATAGATTCCCCAGCTTTCCGGAATAGATGGTCAGTTAGGGAACAAGAGCTCAAATCTAAGGAACAATCCAGATCTCTCTTTCTCTCACATGTTGTGTGTGTGTGTATGTGTGTGTGGGGGGGTATAGTTTGATGGTTTGAATATGTATTTGTCAGAAACTCATAAGATAAAATAAACCTGTTTACTAATTACTAAGTTATATCTAATATTTTGCCACATTAGTTTAACAAATAAGTATTATGTTTTATTTCTTTATCTCCCATTTTTTCAGAACTCTTGAGGCTTTTTGCTGTTAGGGTATAAGCAAAGAGAATTAGACTTAAACTCAGACAAACTGGCTTTAAGACTTGATTCTAGCGCTTATTTTCAGTACCATGACCTTGGGCAATGTGCTTAGGCTTTCTAAGCCTGTGCTTCTTACTTTTCTACTTGAGCTGAGATTTCTTGAGTATCTTCTACAGGGCCAGACTGCACTGATCGCCTTTGCATAAATCATCTCAATTTGTAAAGTGTGATAACAATGCCAACTAGCAGGGTTGCTGTGACGACCAGGGGGTAGGAATTCATATGCAGGGACTTTGGAGACTACACGGGCTCCTAAAAATATAGGGTGTGTCATTTTTCTGTATTCCACATCAGTGCTTCTAAATGATAAAACTGTAATGTTGACCTTAGAAATAATTGCTCATCTAGTTTGACTCTCTTAGCCAAATGATCCAGAGGTAATCTGAGAGTTATACTAATCTTCTCCAGGCTCAGCTTTAAACTTATTGCTCCCCTGCTACATAAACAAACTTCAGAACTTGAATAATATCCAACACACTTGCATAATACATAAGTTTAAGGTCTTCTGCAATCTAGCCTCAAAACATCTTTCAATTTTATTCTCCATTGTATTCTGCATCTGGTTTCAGCAAAGTGAACTAACCATCTTCCTATTCAAGTCCAGGACTCAGGGTTGTGGAGACGGCTCAGTTGATAAAATGCTTTCCATGTAGTCATGAGGTCCTGTTTGGATCTCCAGAAATGAAAATAAAAAGCAGGGTGCACCTAGAAGCCCAACACTGGGCAGTGGGGCCAGGAGGATCCCTGGACCAGACTGACCAGACAGTCTAGCCCAACTGGCAGACTCCAGGTTCAGTACCAGATCTTGTCTCAAAAAAAATCATGCAAAGTGCAATTGACAAAGACACTGGACATCAATTTCTGGCCTCCACATTCAGGCTCATTCACATGTTCACACATACATGCATACATGTGCACAAATATGGACATGAACACATACAAAAAAACATAAAATGATGTCCACGATTCTGATTCCTTATATCCTGTGCTTAATGAGGTTTCCCCTCTTCAGTATTTTCAATTCATGATACGCATGAAACATGGAACACACAATGTAGAATGTGATGCCCTAGATACATGGAGATCTATAGAAGCTGTCAGTATTCTACGCTAATGCTACCATCACCACCCTCAGCCACTGGAATACCTCTGCCATTACACGTCATCTTACATGTTACACTTTGTTCCCTCGTCACATATTGATTGCCCTACATGCTAACCTTCTCTGGGGAATTTGAGCCATTTTCTGAGATACAATAGAGCAGCATACCCATTCGTTCCGGAGGTATCTGTTGAGCCCTACATTATGGCAGAACTTGTGTTAGTAAGAATGATATGGACAAGATATACCAGCCTATGGGAGGTCGGTCTAATGCTGAAGTCAAACAACACATCAAGCATTTTATATCTCAGCTGATTTTTGCAGAAACCCCTAGGAGGGTCTTTCTGTTTCCGTTCTTGTAGCTTACCACAGCAACTGCAATGAACCATCTAAAATGTATATCAGATCATTTCATTTGTGTATAAAAACATCTCATGGTCTTCAGTTTACCAGAGGTTGTTATTTGCAGTAGTCTAGAGGATTCTGTATAACTACCCTTTGACATTCTCCTGGATTTGTTTCTGACTGCAGTACTTGCTTGATTCACCTACTCCGGCCACAGTGGCTTACTCATTGTTCCTCAACATCCCTAGTGTGCTCTCTCCCTTTGTACTGACCACTCCGTCTGCCTGGGAGGATCTTCTCTAGATCTCTGTGTGGCTAATTGCCTCTCCAACTTTAAGTCTTGGCACAAATATGACCTTCTCAATGGAGCCCAATCCACCCACACTATGTGACTTGCTGCCACACAGCCACTTTGGGCTCAACCTGCCCAACCTCTTCTTTATCTACTGTGTTCTCCTCTAAGCTCCAAGTAACTTACGTTCTAGGTTAATTGTCAGCTGTTAAGCTACCGCCTCCACTTCTGTAAGGACAAAGAGCGTGGTACAGTATATGGCTCAGTGATGCATTGTATGGACCAAAATAAACAGTTAATAAAGTAAAGTAGGGCTTCAATATTTGCTTTCTATTCTCTAAACCCTTTGAATATTTCATTCAGCATTTTAACATTTGGAAATATTTAAAAATTATTTGCTACTGAATCATTTTCTGACTCTATCTTTTTGGCATTTTCAAGGGAAAATTTTGTATCATTTATTTCTATCTCTTCATGTTTATAGCTATATATATTTTAAACAGATAGAATCTCTCTCACATATATACACATATCCACTCATATGTAAAACTTTTCACAATTTTAAGTATTAGTTTATAAACTTTCGAAGTTTTAAGGAAAAAAAATCTTTGTTTTGAACTTTTACAAAAGTCATCTAAGTGTACCCTAACTTTTCAGGCCTCTGTTTTGTACTTAAGGCATTGACATATGTCGTGGTTATTTGTTGTTGGCAAAACAATAGATTTAAAAATATATTAGGGAGGTAAAATCAATGCAACTCGGCAAATAACAAATGGACACCTACCATCTGAAAATGCTTACAGGTTCTACAAAGATGGAGAAAACACTTCTGCTCTAAAATTGCTTGTAACCTCTTGGGTGAGAGAAACAGAAAGACAACTCACAATAAAATAAGAGAAATGGAGGAACCAGCAGAAATCTACAAAGCTGGGTTGGGGGATCGCTGAATTGTGGCCACTTCAAAAGAAATCTTCATCTTTCCCTGTTTTCTATCAAAACCCTGCCCTGGGCAAGCTATCTCCATAAATAGGCTAATATTCAATTAATCAGAATTTCAGTTAATCAACCACCTTGTTCTTCAAACTTGCCCGTCAACAAAGGATCTGGCCATCCATTCTTTCGTGCATCTGTGCTGTGTTTGTGCAGCATGGAAGGTGATGTATGTAATAGTTGAGGCTAGACTTTAAAGTGGATCACAGTTATTTACTAACTTGACCTCCCTGTCCCTCATCCTCCCCCACCTTGATGGATTAAGACAGGGGTTTCTTGGAGTTCCTTTGTGAGAATTTATGCCCAGGATGACTGATTGACAAGTGGAGCCTTTTCTTTTTCTTGGGGAAAAGAAATTTCCAGGGTCATGCTCCTTGTATTTGCAAAGAGCTCTAAAAGCTCCAGAGAGTGAAAAGAGTCAAAATTGACTTCTCGCTGATGATGGCAAACTTCCTGACAGGAGAAAGAGGAAGAAAAGAGAAATGGAGGCTGAGACACAGAGTGTCAGGATAACTACCAAGGAGGATGGTTTCCAAATGGCCTCTGGATAAATGGGAAGTTTAGATACTCTGCAGGAAACTGCAGTCATTAGCTAGAGACTGCAGAAACTGACAGACCTCAACCCCAATCAAAACAGGGGCCGTAGCAGCAGCTGCCAAGAGGGGAGGGTCGCATGCACACTGTGAGGGTGGTTTTCTTGAGGAAGACACACTCCTTCTCAGGGTTTCTGGGGACTGCATATTTCCCCAGCATTACACCACATATGTCTGGGTACTTGTTTCAGTTCCAGAAGAAAGCACCCGTAGTTCCTAATGCTCATATTCATACATGGACAAACTCTATCTGTATTCTAATACTCGTCTTGATTTATTCATAAGAGCCTGCAAAATTCATGCTTTTGTGAGGAAATGTTTTAGCTCTTCATATCTCTTTTGTGGTCATTTTTAAAACTGAATGACTAAAAGGGAGGAGTTTCATCTAGCATTTCCCTGTGGGGCAAAAGCGAGTTCTATACACTTTAGGTCTTCATTTCTGACAACAAAGTCCTGGATTTTGAAGAGGGATATTTTTATCCCTGGGAAATAATCTTCTTTAGAAAAAAAATAGCAGGGAAAGAACTAGTTATATCGGTATGTGTTTAAGCCTTTATATTGAGAAGGGAGATTATTAGCACAGTGGTTTGAGAAAATAAGTAGGATTCCTGTTTAATGAAACCCATTTTCATTACTGCCTGGCTCCGTGACTAGATAGCCAAAGGCAGGAAAGGAACAGAAGCCAGAGCTGAATGGGACTGCTCGAGAGTCTGAGAGGAATGAGCTGATTACTCCGGAGTCACAGGGAGACAAAGTAAGAAGCCAGTGGGTTATGTAGGAGGGCATGTGGACATGGAAAGTGATGACAAAGGTCCCTAAGAGGGCACTAGGAAAAGGGCCAACTCCAACAGGACTCGACCGCACATCTGCTATGGATGGGGAGCATCTTTACGACCCACGCTGCTGATTAAGGTTTGAAAACCTTTCCTTTCCACAATTTTATCACCAACAAACAAGACTTGCACACCAGTAAGAATGAAAACTGTTAGATTTTACACTGTGTGATTCTGGGCATTTTATTTCACCTTGGAAAAACCCCTAGCTTATAATCAGAGCTCAGAAACAGGAAAACCGTGTGTTTATTTAGCTCTGCACAAAGAAAGAACCAAACAGATAGGTACTATGAATTGTTAATAAGAATGTAAATAGGCATTTAAAAGAGGGGAAATTCTAGTTATTGTTGTATGTTTAGGGGGTAGTCTTCAGCCATGGATATAAACCAAGGGTATCTTGGCTTGTCTGGCTTGTCCCTCAAAAAGAAAGTTTACATCATGACATCCCTGTCTGTCCAAGAATAAAATGAAAAGCAAATACACACTTCACGTTTGACAGAGGCTTAATTCAATAATTGATGTAAAGGGCATTGAGTTGTTTGAGTAAATGAAGTTATATAAATGGAAAGTATCATAAACTTTCACATCCATATATCATGCATGATACCCCAGTTGTCAAGTAAGTTTTTGTACAGAAGTATTTTCCCCATAAATCATTTTCTGAACATACAGTTAAAAACTCCAGTGCCCTGCAGAACATCAAGAAGAGCCGTACTATATAATTAGTTGAGAATGGAGTTGTGCACCTCACTCCTCTATTACCAACGCTGTCATCTAGCCTCCAAAAACATCCAATCAAGGCATTCTATTGTTTACAAATCAGAAGCAGACCCAAATACTGCAAGGTTAGCCTGTTCTTCAAACACTTCTGGCATAATGTCACAGCAAACTGGAAATACAGCGATTCAACAGCTCTCTCTGTTGTTGCTAATCTTCCCACTCCAAATTATGCTGCTGCCTCTGTATTTCCTGCTACATTTGCTCTTTTTCAGGTGGAGCTGACAATTCTGAGGTCACGCTGGGTCTTCAGTAGCGAGCTGCCGGTAGGACAGGGCTGTTGGAGCTAAGTTACTAATAAGTGAACCCGTGGAGTGCCATTTCATTAGCGAATGTATCATTAAAGGCATCACCTCCTTGACTTACTCCTTGTTCTTTGCCCAGCCTGGCCCCTGCCTTGAAGCCTTAAAAATAAAGAAATCACGCTAGCTTCATGAAGCTGTGGGACCAGCTAATTAGTGGCCCCCTTCCTGCAATTCTGTTCTTTCTATGGCACAGAGTACCTCCCTCCCAACAACAACTGTAATTATGAATGGACTTGTTCCAGGGAAAGAGAAAGAAGACAGAAGATAATAAACCAGACCAGAAAGTAACATCAAGGACCTAGGTCTAGAGGATTAGAATTAAGTGGTCATATTGTTGGAATTTTCTGGTTGATCTTCCCAGTGACTGCTGGAGTCCACCAGTACTAAAGAAAATCCCTGTAAACTGAGGGAAGTTATTTCTTGTATCTGATCTGCACTTTGCATTTATAAAATGTGTATCATCAGAATGTTGCAAAATGGACATAATCTGAAAGTTTGTTTCACCTGCTCTAATGCCGATCTGCTACTGTTAACTTCAATATTTGGCGTCAGCATCCTTAAAATCACTGGAATATTTCTTCCCTAGAAAGTCTACTAGAATGTTCTACATGACCTACCCACTTGTGCCGTTTTTGTCAGTCTGAGTTTTGTCTCCAAACTTTGTGATCACCAACTGCTCCCTTTTCATAGAGTGTAACTGATACTTCTGCCTTTTCAGATTGAAAAGCCCTGGAAGACAGACACACAGCTGGAAGCAACGTCACCTGTTTTCAAGAGGGCTGCCATCCATATGGATAGAACTGACTCAAAACCATCAAACAATGTGTGGAATAGATAGAAATGATACCTAGGAAGTCCATTTATTCATTCCATACACACTTATTAAGAACTTAACTACCTTCATACACTAGTGATAGTGATGAACAAAGAAGGAATTCATTAACACTGTGGTTAATGCTATTCTTGGAGCAATGGGATGTTTTCCTTAGGGAAACATTCTTAGGAAAGCCCTGTTGCTTCATAACTAATGGTATATATGATCCCAAGGCTTTCAACAATAAACATTATTATGCTCACTCAGGGTCTGTGAATCATTGGGACAGTATTGCTTCAGAGTCTGGGTGGACTGGGCTGGACTATAGGCTTCAGGTCAGGTTCAGGTCACCTTTGTGTATCTCCCCCTGGAGTCCAAGGTAAAGATGTAACTGCAACCTAGGACTCCCTTCCTTATGATGAACAGAGTATTCTGACTCCCCAAACCCCAAAACAAGAAGCATATGCAGTGTCTTTGTTGAGGTCATATCCCCTAACATCCAATGGATTAACAGAAGTCACATGACCAGATCAAACGTTAACAGCATAGGAAACGTGGCTCACCTACTGCAGCTCACTGCAGATCCACATGGCATCCAGAGTAGGTACGAAACAGAGAGGAGAAATCCAATAGAGTCAAGTGTCAACGATGCTAAAACCTGAGCTATCAACTAGGGCTAGTCAAGCAGAGGAGAGTTTAGTAAGACTAACCAGAGTCAGCTGTTCCTCTGATTTAGAATACGTAGACAGTTGTTCTAAGAAACCGCCATCTATGATATCTTTCTAAGACACCAATAATAACCCATCTTCTTCTCCAGCCTCCCTAATAAATTCCCTGAAGTGATGGGCCATGTGCTCCAATTATTGTACAGAGCATGGGGTACTTTCCATTCCAAAAGAGAATTCTTAAAACCCCGAGGAGCCACAGAAGACACTGGATGCATATTACAAACGGAACCACTTACTCTCCTTAATTGAAATGTATGAGCACTGAGGAACAAGGGTAAAAGTAGGATTTGTCTATCTATCATTGTGACAAATGGACAGTTTATCGCTTATCATTTGCTAGGCACTGCAGGAAAGGGTGTAAGTTCAGAAAAATCTATTTCCCAGAGAGCAATTATCAATTTTAATATTAAATTTTAAAATGATTTTTAATTTATCAACTGGTCCCAGAATTCAGGGTTGGAACTGTCAGATCTCCACCATGAATATTAGGCTGATGATAGGTCATATCCCAAGTCCATAGATAATGAACATTTTGTAAATCTGTAACGCAGCTTTTTCTTTTTCCTCATTGTAAATTAATCGATCTTTTGCCATTAGGGGAACCATCAACTGCTCTACATTTCTCTGTCTTTCTTGCTTCTTTTTGGTCAAAGGAAAAGACAAACATTACAAAATAGAGCCCAATTTTAATGAGACAGACCCTGAAAAAGTGACATTCTCCTTCCTCACTGAGACTTTGAAAGTTTCCTGCTTGAATGAAACATCAAAAAAGTAATAAAACACGGTGAGAGGCTTTAAAGCAAGAAGTGCAAAGGGCACCGACCGCCTTTGGCCTTCGTTCTCATGAGAGTAGAACTTTCCTCTGCTCTACTCTTCAGCCTCCAGCAGAAAAATCTTCACTCCGTAGAACCACACCCCTGAGTCTCTGTTATGTCCGCCAGATCTCAGCTCAGGGAAGGTGCGGCTGCCACCAAGACGACAGCACACAGCTTGGCCCTGACTCCACATGGGGTTCAATAGTGTCTGAAAAGTTCAGATCCTAGATGCATCTTAGAGCATTTCAGTTAGAACTTCATCTTCCCCTGGTGCTTAAAGGCCAAGATTCCGTCCACCTGGAGATGCTATAACTCCAGTCATATCTAAAATGACACTTTCCACCCAGGTTCAGTTCCCAGCACCCATGTGGCTAGTACCAACCATGGAAAACTCCAGTTCCAGGGTATCCAAGACCCTCTTCTGACCTCCATGGGCATTGCATGCATGTAGTGCACATACATCATGCAGGCAAAGCATTCGGAGACATAAAATAAAGATAAATAAATGTTTAAAAATGTAAATAGTACTTTCTTCTCCAGGATGGAGGTGGTGCCTGCTATTCTGGTTTAAATTGGTTCTTTCCAGCCAGCTTTAAGACACTGTTTACAACAAAATAATTTAAATACCTTCACTTACCAGACGATCTGGTTGAGAAATCAGTAAACTGCTTGAATTTAAAATCAATTATCTAATTTTTGAAATTTGAATTTACCATTGCATCTCTTATTCATCACTCAGAGTTACTCTACTAACTGTGAAAGTTCTTTATGTGGAAAACTTGCATAAAGCAATTAGTAGATTATTGCCCCAAATCAATGAATACAAAGGCAGCTCCTAACACTATTTTCTTTGGCAAAAAATTTCTTACCATTTCACATGGATGTGAGAACATCCAGCTATACAGTGAACATTAAGTACAATTTTCTCCCCGACCTAATAGAACATACTAGGACTAAGGATTTCTAAAGATACACATGCATCTGTTACAGTCATCACCTCAGACACTTTTCACAATGCCTTGGCATATGGGAGACATCAAAATATTCCGTGAAGTAATAAATATTTAAGTGTACAAGTATATGAATAGATGTATGTATGAATGACTACAAACAGCCAATCTGTCTGCTTAATAACACAAACTAGCCCAAGACAGTCAAAAGAAGAGAAAACCAGGTCATCTTGTAAAAGGTGTGATATTTTCCCCAAACAGAAAATTTTAAGACCACTTTCTCCCTCTACCTCCCCCCGACCCCAGGGAAGAAAAGATCAATGCCAGTTGTCCAGCAGTCACCAGGAGCCCCACAGTGTGAAGCAGACCTGGCAGAGGAGAGAAAATTAAGGTGAGGAAATATATTTCACTTGTGAGCTTTAAAGTAGCGATTATAAGCAACAGGAAGAAGCAATTATTTTTTCAGTGATAAGCACTACCCAGACAATGTGACAATCTCCTATTTAAATGTAACTCTGTGAAAGGTGGCTATTTGGGGGGCACATGGTTTCTACCACCGTGGATGTCTTTGAGTCTGTTAGTGAAGAAATATTTTAAGAGTCAAATGGAATCAGGCAGTATGTTGCTGGTTGCTGCTGTCACCTATCTAAAAAGCATAATGGAAGGACCTCTTTGCTCTTCTCAGACAACACCTTTCTAAAAGCTCCGGGTGCAGTCAGATTTCAAGACCCTTTGTGCAAAATTGAAGAGGGGAAGCCTTTGCTACATCAAGACTTTCAGTGACATTTTTCAGTTTAAGATTTTTTTTTTCTTTCTAACAACGTCCAACCTCTTCAACCACAGAAAGAGAAATAACCAAGAGATAGCATCACAAACAGGACTCTAGCAGCCGTAGAAGTTGGAATCAGTCGTCTGCTTGAGCATATAATTCTGATCTCCAGATGCCTTACAGACCCAGTCCTTCATGTGGCTTTTCTGAATCTACCCTTCATTGTCCCCACATTTCCCCAATTCTCACTTTCATTTCAGTATGTAATAGTCAAAGGACCCTTCCAAATAGGAAGAAGAAATGTCACCTGCTAGTCCTCTTTCCAGACTGGCTGGCACATTCAGCATTCGAGTTCCCTTGACCAAGCTCAGCCCTTCTTCCCCACATAACAATTAGATAAAGAGAAGCTTTAGTAGAAATGTGGAGGAACTTGTTTACCAGAATCTGTTTCTACAAGGACTTTAAGGGCTGGAGGACTTAGCACAGTAGCTGCTTGCCTCACAATCATAATGATCTGAGTTCAATCCATCCTCAGAAATGGCTTAAAAATGGGGGGCATGGTGGCATGCATTTGTAATCCCAATACTAAGGAGGTGAAATCAGAAGGATCCCTAGGGCTTTCTGGCCAGCCAGCCTAGCCTAATTGGTGAGTACAGGTTCAACAAGAGACCCAATTTTCAAGGATGTAGGCAGTGTTCCTGAAGATGACCCCTGATGATTTTCTCTGGCCTCCACACACATATTCACACACACACAAATACATGCACATTCACTTCCATATACATATTCCTCTGCACACATAGGAACATACATTCACATATGCACACACACACACACACACACACACACACACACATACACACACACACGTATACATGCATTTTGAAAGGATAGACTTCAGGCATCGTAAAGCATGGTTACCACTAAGTACCAAGCAACTGGAATTATTTAATACGGAGGAATTTTCTTTAAGAGGCAAATAGAAGCTGCCATATTTCACAATTTCTATCAGAATCAAGGACCTTGAAATGGATCCTTCATTTCAGTCAGTTCTAGTAAGTAGTCCTGGAAGCAGACAGTAACTCTCCTGTATAGTAAGGCCCAGGGTAACTAGGATAAGAGACCCAAAGACCAATAGACTCCATATGTCACAGGTTAAAGAACTTAGATACCCTGAAATAAAAGTATGTTTATAAATGTCTTGAAAGAATGCACAAATATCTAAACCTGAATATAATCTTCTCTTTCTATCAGTATGTTTTACAGCCTTGGATTCAACAAATCACAAATTAAAAATCTTTGAAAAGCAATATTGCATCTGTACAGAACATGTACAGACTTTGATTTCTTGACATTACTCCTTAAACAGTACAGTACAACTATATAGAACATTTACGTATTGGGTATTATAAGTAATAAATATGTGTGCTATGTATATTCAAGCACTTTTATACTAAGAGCAGCACACTTTTGACCTTGGTCTGAAGAAGAAAAAATGATTGCAATAACTAATGACAGAATTGATAGTCTTATCCTTTGAATTAAAGAAGAAAGGGAAAAATGAACTCATTCACAAGAGAGAATTACTTAACAGCAATTTAGATTTCAGCCAAAGAGGTATGCTTAGGTAGACATGATTCAAAGATTATATGCAAATACTACAGTGTTTTATATGAGACTTGAGCTTGTAATTGTTCCGGGTCCTGATATCAATCCCCTGTAGATAATGACCAACAATTGTATATACACAATGCATATTTATATTTTTCCCATTCTCCATTCCTGAGACTTTTCATTCTTAAGGAGTTAGCTCAAGAATAAGATTAAGTTTCTTTCCTTTGCCTTAACTGCTTCATGTAAGTTCATGAAAGTATAAAACAGTGAAATATCAAAACTAACAACATTTTATCAGTCTTACTCTGCTCTTAATAATTCATCCTTTTATGTTTGCTCTAATACCTGTGTGGCATAAATATGCATGATATGAATCTGTGTCTGTTCAAGCACTTTTATAGATAGACTAACAGCGGGAGACTTTTGACCTTGGTCTGAAGAAGAAAAAGTTATTGCAATAACTAATGACAGAATTGATAGCCTCATATTTTGAATTAAAGAGGAAAAAAAAAAAAACTCATTCCCAAGAGAGAATTCCTTAACAGCAATTTAGATTTCAGCCTAAGAGGTAGGCTTTGTAAATTACATTTGAAAACAGCTACATTTTTGCACAGGGTTTAATAGGAATAATTCATATCATCTTGCCACAAACCTTATGGAGATGTTGTGGGGAATAATAAAAGATTGTATGTGGATCCTCACAGTTACTTAGAACAGATATGCTAATAAGTGCAAAGACTTCTTATTAACTCTGGTAAATGTCCTGCCAGGGGATGGAAAGTCACAAATAAGAGTGAGATTTGGGTGAGACCTACTAACTCCTAATCCAATTATTCTAGATACTTTGATTACTTCTTTTCTGACCAAATTAAATTTGTCAAAACTGAATTAGGTGTATAACATCTTCTCACTCTTTAGAGGTTTTGTAGTATTTTGGAGAATAACATCAGGGATTGACAGACGTAGCAGGATTTATGGATTGCTGCCTTATCCCTTGTGATCAGAAAAACAAAGGCGCGATCCTTCTTGCTGACTTTGTCGTGAATCATATGTACCTGGTGCAGGTTTTTCTAGGTGCTTCAACCCGTTTTCATGGTGGATTTGAAAACACTCTTCTGATTTCTGATTCCTTTTCTAAAACATGAGCCCCAGGCCCTCTGGAAGCCCTGCTTGCACTCTATCATCTTTCCCAGTTTCTTCTTCATCGTCAAATCCTAGAATTTACAGTTAGTCTCTCTTTTTAAGTATTTTATTAATTCCTTGAGAATCCCATTCACTATGTGGATCATATTCACCTCCACCTCCTCCCAGATGCACCCTCCTTTGCTACTCACCGAAGTTTGTGCCCTTGTGTTTTTTAAGCCCATCAGGTCCAGTTTGTGCTGCTTGAGCATACTGCTCTCCTCTGGAGCACGACAGACATATCAAGTCCCACACCCTTAAGGAAAACTGGCTCTCCCTCTCCCAGCAGCTTCCAAATGCCAATTGCTCCTCAGCTAGAGGTGGACTTATGTCAACAGAGCTCTTCTATGTTGGGATTTTGTCTGGCTTCAGCTTGAGTCAGTTTTATGCAAGTTGTCACCTCTGCTATGAGTTCATTATATACAACTGCACTGTTGTGTCCAGAAAACACTCTTCAGTGTGTCATCCACCACCTTTGGCTCTTATAATCTTCCTATCCACATTCTGAGCTGGTTCCTGCACTTGGGAAGGAGTGTGATGTATATGTCCCATTTAGGGATGAGTAGTTGGTAATTTATTCTCTGCCCGTTGACCAGTTATTGGTCTCTGTAATTAACTGGCATCTACTGAAAAAGACGTTTCTCTGATGAGAGTTGAGAGATGCACTAATTTATGGATATAATGTAAATCATTAGGAATCAGATTAACAGTATGTTGACTTAGCAGAATAATAATGGGATCTCCCCTAGAGTGTACAATCTATCTAGTCACAGGTTCTTGGCCCCAGTAATGGTACCAGGTATAGGTTTCATCTTGTGAAGTGAACTTTAAATCCGATCAGAAAGTTAACAAGTGGGCATATCTTGCCAGGTCATCATTTTGTTTGCTTGCTTGTTAGTCATACAGGGTTCACAGATAGGTAAGGTTGATGATCACTTTTCTCTTCCAGTAGAATACATAGCACCTTCCAGCACCACAAAAGCCAGGCAGTAGCGATGAAGCCTTGAGATCAATACCAACTTGATTTCTCCATGTTTGTTCTCATGTGCATATTGTCTTTAGCAATAGGGTCTTATGACCAAGAGCAATGACAATATCCAATGTTGTTTTGGCAGGAGGCCTCTGATCAGCAGCTCCAAAAGAGGCAGTCCACTCCTGTCATCTGGTTCCATTTGCTAACCCGTGATGTCTGGTAGGGGTATTTCCCACTGTTCCATGAAGCCTTAGAGCATTCTTTCTTAGAATTCTTCATTCTTAGAGCATGCCCCAACAAACCTGAGAGGTTGCTTACATTACAGAAGCCAGACATTGCATTGCACTAAGTTCTGCTTAGTGGTGTTTTTCGTGGATCCAGAGAATGGCAGATCCTGAAAATGGCATTTGTCCCAGTAGGGACTCTTAAACTGTGCTGCAGGTATTACTTATGTTGGGGTACCTAGATAGCCATCCATGTTAGGCTCACTGGCTTAAGTTTTTAGTGAGTCCTAGATGGATGTAGTCTTGTATTCATCCTTGAAATGAACATATATAATTTTGTAAGTTCTTAGAAGTCTATAGCCTCCAGTTGGCCATCTCTTAATGTTTTGTTTTGTGTTGGTTTCTAGATCAGAGCTTACTGCATGTCTTAACATTGTTTGTCCTAATTACAACTTTTCTCCTTATCATCCCATAGCATAGAAAGCATACGCTCCTCTTCTCATTGAATAGAGTATCCTTTTCACCATTGTTTTAGTTCAGGAATTAATAACAAATTATTATAGACGAAAGATTATAATAACATCCATCATGATCAATGTGTTAGTAATTCCTAATGAAGACCCTCTTTCTAGTATCTTATCATTGTACCCTCTCTCGTGGAAGAGAGAAGAAATTGAAGAGAGACAGACAGACAGACAGAGACAGAGACCGACCTTTCTCTTACAGTTTCTTATGAGGCACTAACTCTTCACAGTGAGCCTACCTTTTTGACACACTTGACTTTCAAAGACCACATTTCTAAATGCCATCAGAAGAAGGATTAACTTTCCAAAAAAGGAATTCTGGGGGAGAACAAACAGTCAATAGTAGTGATATCTTGATTCCTTTGTTTTGAGAAGCACATCCTCCTCCAACTCACTTTCTCTGGGGTCCTGTGTTAGTATTGGAGGTCATGCTTAGTATTAGAGGTAGAAGGCTGCAGGGAAAGAAGACTAAACAACAATAAAATACATCACTTACTATTATCAGAGTATTATCCCTTTTACCAATCGCTGAAATTCAAATGCTATTTTTTAAGGTACCAAGGTAAGAAATCAGCGTGTACCAACATGTGAGGTATGAATGCTTACACACAGGGGGGCATGCACATGTGTGGCTCTGTGCACATGTGTGGCTCTGTGCACATGTGTGGCTCTGTGGCTGTGGTTTACACATGAGGTGGGGATCTGCAAAGGCTCTTTAGAGGTACAGCTGTAGCACTCTCAGTCTAGGAAAGTAAGAGCCTTTTTGAATTATTTCAGCCTTCACCATGTCAAAACTTACAGAGTGTTTCATCACCTGTTAAGAGTAATAGTGCCTTGAAAACAGACGTGAGCTGTCAGCTCAGAGCACACTTCCTTCTAGGACCCTTTGGAGGTTTAAGGGAAATATCAAATCATTAAAGACTGCCTTTCCAACCTCAGCCAGCCTTGACCTGGGATAAAATACATGTTTCCTGAGAACACCTCATAATTTAGATTCTACAACAGAGGTCCCTTCTGGAGTTGCCACATGAATATTTATTCTGCTCTCCCAGACTTCCTTTCAGAGGACAGACATGGGGGCCTCTGCTATAGTCTATGGATTAAGCTGATATTTAGACCATCTTTTGTTTTCTCTCTGGAATAAAGTAAGCCTGTGTTTCTATCCCAAATAGTATCCAAGGAGTTCTTTTTAAGTAGACTCAACTTTATGGAGAACAAGAGTAAGTAAAGAGGAAGTTAAGTAAATGAAATTTCCTACAGAAAATTCCATCTGCTAAATAATTATTTGCCATAAACTTGGAGGAGTAAATTGACCTAACATGGTAATCATCACATCTCACTTGTAAACAGTCTCTTTTTATAGCTGAGGTGTAGGGTAGAGTCTGATGGCAGCTTCCAGTTATTCATATATTATTTGCAAGTTTCAGCCCCATAAAATTTGCCAGTAACCTGCTCTCCTCACAATTTTTTTATTACTGATAATTGAGAGATGGTTGTAATTGAGTTCATTTTATAAAACATTGCTTTTGGTCAAGGAATAGATGACTCTACATAGAGTTTTTTCTTTAGCTGGAAATGCCTCCTAGGTTAAGATGACTCTTCCAAGTAGGATTATCTAAGAAGTCATGATTTGGGAAGTAAGAGGAACTGCATGCAACCCTGGCTCAGGAAATAGTTTCTACTTTATAAGGAGTTGGTTTTGATCTTGTTTAACTGAAAATAATGTTCACAAGGTAGCAGTGAATTATATACTCGATCACGCTGAATAAGATGGATCTAGTAATAAACCAGATCCATCAAAATATTACCCTAAAATGTTCACTGTGGGGCTGGAGAGATGCCTCAGCAGTAGGAAGCATTTACTGTTCTTCCAGAAGACCTAAATTCAATCCCAGCACCCACATCAAACCACAACTACCTGGGGTGCAAGCTCCAGGGAATCTGATGACCTCTTCTGGTCTCTGCTGGCACCCACCCATCCTCCCCCTTCCCCCTGGACACACATATATGAATAAACAATAAAACAAATACTTAAAAATTTCATTATGTATTTAAGGAACCAAGAAGTAACACTACTTTCTAGTTTAATATAGTAATCACTGTTGAAAGAGGAAGTAATAGGTTCCTTGAAAGAGGGTTTCTCAGAGGCATGACACCTGAGCTATGACCTGCAGAACAGAGATGGTTCTAAGCTGCCAGTTAGGGTCTCTTCATGTGGAAGGAAATCGCCTACATCCTTGTCTCTATAATTTTGTCCTAAGTTTCTTCATGTTCCCTCCCTCTCTTCGTTATTCTTTTGCTGAGTATAATCTTAATTTTAGTACAAATCCAGTATTGTTTTAACTTTTCCAACTCTTTCCATTGCTTATCAAGTCAGTTATCACTTCTGCTTTCCATCAGCAGAAGTCTTTTGCAGTAGCTGGGTATCAGGTCTGTTTCTCTTTTCACATGAGTCTGACTGCAGCATTGCTTTTCTGGTGAAATGGTGTCGTGCACATTTTATAGCACAAAGCATGTACTGGATTTCTACTGTCCTTGTTGTAGTTTATTCAAAGTTAATATTTGATAATGCCCAGTTCAATGGATTCAGATTGCAGGTTTCAGCATGCAATTTTAAAATGACTAGAAATATACATCTTTATCTTATAAAGCGTAAATAATTTGTACTTATGTAAACAAACTGGGAACATGCTTGTTTATTTATCTGGAATCTTTCTGATGTAATTACAGACACCAATTCAAATTAGTCCAGACAGAATAAAAGAGGATTTATCTGGCTGTCAGAACTGGCTGGGTCTGGGTCCTCAAACACCACCATCGGAGTCCTTTCCTGCCCTCTCCCTCACACGCTTCACCCATCAGTGTCTTGGTTCTGCTTTCTCTCTGCACATGACCAAAAAGAGTCCCTAGAAACTCAATTCAAAGCTTCTTATCTCTAGCAAGTGATAGCACAGAGATGTCAGGATTTTTTTTCCCTCACAACTTCTTAAAAATTTCTGAGTATGACTTGATTCTGATTGGTTAAATGTGGATCATGTATGTGCTTATGAGGAATAGAGAGAGGATAACCTGACAGCCCACATTGAATCACATGACTACCATCACGGCACGGAGACACCTGCCCACACTTTTACCAGGTTGGAAGGGACAATTGCTGAAAGAAAGAAAAAAAAAAGCTGCATAAATAACTTAGCAGTTATAATTGTGGATTGAAAAGATCAGAGGTGATGCATATCTTTGTTATGTTAGCTAGGGCATGAGCCTGTTTGAGTGTGCTCAACTTGACTGCTAGGTCACCTTGTAATAATGTCCAGAGACCAGAGGCAGAATGAAGTTTATCCCTCTTCTAGTTACAATTTTATTCTAACTCAAAGAGAATGGACTTCCCAAAAGATGAACACCAACCACAGGTTCAGATCTAAATACTTGTGTTCATCTCTATTGGGAAATGATACAAGAAATTCAGAAAAACCCTGCCTAGAAAGAAGTCTCTATAGAACACATGCAGGGAACCATGGGAGGTTAGGAACAAGCTGTGTCTGCCTCTCACACAAAGCCAAAGCGTGGATCTTTCTGCTAGAAGAACATCTTCATTAGTCACATGAACATTCAGGTATCATACCCTGGGCTTTAGCTTTCTGTTTTAGGAGTTTTGTGTGTTTGGGGCAATGAAAACAGGTTCACATTGGCTTGCAGAAGAATATAAACCCAGAGAAAGGTCAGTAAAGTATGGATGACTTCATGGACAGAAAAGCAAGATCGGTCTTTTTTTTAATCCCACAAAGCCTATGTAATAGTCTAATTGTAAAAATTTGCTTTAAAAACATCGAAAAATATTAAGCATCTCTGTGACAGGAATTTTGCTAGGGTCTGAGAACAAAGCAATAAGTAAGGAATGCTCTTCTCCTCAAAAGACTTCCACTCTCATTGGTGGATAGCCCCTTCCACAGACAAATATGATATACAGAAAATATGCAAAAAGTGTGGTTAGGGCTCCTGATAGAAATTTAAAGGGCCATAAGGGCAATCTGACCATAGGTACACATCTCTGTTGTCTGAAATTACACAACTGCAGGTTGGTTCATCAGGGATAGATGTCTTCCGTTACGTTTTAAACAGCCCTAGTAAGAATCTCACTTAACCAGGATTGTCAGTTGTTCCTAGCCAGTGCGAATTAATCAATCTGATCATTTCTCCACTAACCAGCATGTAAGAAAATGGAGATTTCTGGAGAACAAGAGCAAAAGGAAGAGAAGAAAGGGTTATTGATTTGTTGGAATTGTGAAACAAAGTCTGACCTCCTCTAAGAGTCCAGTCAAGACTCAGGCTGGCCCTAAACAGATGCATCGCCTTCTTTAATGACTGGAGGTGCTATATCATGATACAAAAGGACACTTGATACTACAGCATGGACAACTGAGTAATTTATTCTTATTTGGCTGGATCTGAGGTACTCAGGACGAATTGAATGAATTTTTCACTCTATCTGTCCTGCCTCCCATCAAGTATGACCAGGTGTTTGGCTCCTCAAGATCTGGGGTAAGTTGTCAGGTCAGGATGGACCTAAGCAGATCACCATTAAACAGACCAACAAACACACTCCCATTTGAGGGCATGCCCCCAGTAACCTATGGGTTAGGCTCTGCCTCTCAAAGATCCTACTGCTTCCTAATAGTGCCCCCCAGAGAACAAAGCCTTTAACACATGCACCTTTGGGGAACATGCAACATCCAAACTGCAGTGCCCACTGAGACACCTAGAGTTTGTCAAAGTTTGTTTAGAAAGACAGTTCCTATTATCAGAGTGGACTTAGATTCCCAGTGACTGTGTATTAAATGAGATGTGCAGACTGAGAAGATTGTGGGAACCTTAAACCACAGGGAGAAGATGTCATGGATCTAGGTGGGGAACACGAGGATGAGGCGCCTGGAATAAAGATTGAGTGTCCTCACTTCTTACAAATCTTTGGAAATAGCAGAATTCTTCCATCCACATGAACAAACCTATTAACACACATTGGCAGATTTTCCACAACTCTGTGCACAGGAATAAGCCAGGTTTTGTTCTTGAGAGAGAAATGAAGCATTACTTACAAACAGGATATAACCCAGAGTGTGTCGCAGAACTACCCAGCAACAATGTCCTGACCCTGGCAAGCATGCTCTTACATATTCCTGTCCCTGTTATCTCTTCCCTTTCACATTCCTCAGAGTGAACAGTTCCAAGATAAGGTCATATTTGTCCTGAAAGCCCATTTGACCCAGAACTCAAGGCCTCATCAGTAAACATGAAAGCTGCAGGAATATACATAGGGGACTGAGTACACTTAAAGCTGAAATGTTCACAAAGGGGAAGAGTATAGACTAGAGCCCTGCACCTTCTTGACAAAATAAACATCACTCACCACAAAAAAATAAAAGAGATGATTCATTCTGGAGCCAAATATGAGTGACTGTGACTCTGGATTTAGGTTTCCCCAAATACCATGTTCCAATGAGGGAGCAATTTCATGAACCTCTTATAGTAACAAAAGAGTTATAACTCAACATACAGTTCAGATACATTAGGGTACATTCAGTAGGCAAATCATAGTAAAGCAGAGGGAGGGCAGTATTCTATAGGTCTTGGATGCTATCTGATGGCATTCTTAGCCTTTTGGTTGGTGAGAACTGTTTCTTTGTTAATACATTCTGTTAGTCACAAAACATTGAGCCAGAAATAGGGGTGGACAAGGAGTGGCTATTTAGGGGCTAAGGATGGCCCAAGATAAACTGTAGATAGGCTCTGGATCTGCAGCTTTCCAAACTCTCCAGAGTCAGCAGGTCAGCCTTATAGAAAGTCCAATCCAAGATGCAGAATTTTTCTGGGAACTTTTCATACACAATCTGTTCCCCTTGCAAGGAGATTTCTAAAGGAGCTGACCAAGCTAACCAAATCACTATCACCTATTATACGCCTCCAGTTCTGAGGGATCTTGTAGGGTCATCCTTCCCAGAGCTAAGCTAACACCAGCATGGGTGACAGCCTTCTGAAAGCTGTATCCATGGAATGCCACCTTCAGCAAACTTTCCTCCTATCTACTCTTGCACCTCCCCTTCAGCTATAAGGCAGGAAGAGGAAAATGACTTAGAATCCCAGTGAATGTTCCCATGAACAGTTCCTCTTTCTACAAGATAGTGTTAGCAGCACTATTATTGTTAACAAAGTCCTAGCTTTCAAATCATTTTGCTTGTTTCCTTGTTAAAACTACAAAGCCAGAGTTACTCTGAAGCTGACCACAGCAATCTCTGCTCTATGGTTGTTGCTGGTCATGTTAGGACCAGAGGAAATCACGCACTATAGATCACATTACTACTGGGACACTTTGGCCTGCATGATCAAGGGAAACTAATTCCATTGCATGCTTTCTCTCTCTCTCTCTCTCTCTCTCTCTCTCTCTCTCTCTTTCTCTCTCTCTCTCTCAACTCATCTATACATAATATACGTACATGTTTTCTGTATGTCTTAACTACAGTGATGGGTGCTAAGAACCTCAGGCAATTTCATCACTTTTCAATCATGATAGAATGTACTTACATACTCCTGGCTGGTATAGACTAAGCCTGTCCTAAAACAGTACTCCTACCTCAAAGGAAATAAGAGCCAGTTATTTTGGAGCCCAGTATGAATGAGCTTGGACTCGGAACAGGGACTCAGGTGATTCTAAACATCAGTTTCTAGCATAGTAAAAGTTTCATGACCTCTTTGTAGGAACAATAAATAAAGTAAGAAATCATGGCACTTTTAAAATGCATGGGTAAAGTGGATTAGAGCAAAGTGATGGAGTCTATACTATAGGTTTCAGAATGTGGCCACATTCTTAGCCTTCGGTTGGTGGAAGTTAAGGAGTCTGATGTACATTCCCAAAAGATTTACCTGATAACCACAAGATCATAGGTCACCCATAAGTAGACAATATATGGCTATTTTAGGGGCTAAGATAATCCAAAATTATTTGACTCTAGACCCACAACTTTCCTACTCTCCACAGTTACTGAGGTTTCAGTCAGTCCATCAGCCTCATAGAACGTTTAACATAACATGGTGTGCTTTTTTCCTGGGAGATTAAATTTACCTTATATCAATGCTACATTATAATGTTATGCAACTACTCTCATAGATGCCGTCGTTATTTGAAGTGCTGTGCAGTATGAGATGCTGCATTGTTGCTCTGGGAAGCTGACTGATGAGGCAACCCTGGAAGTCATCACTGTAAATTCAGTACTATGATGGATATTTAATTGATGTTCGTGTGCTAAATGAATGAATGAATGAAAAGATTTAATCCCATGAGATTTGGAAAGTTAGAAATAAATCCTATAATGTCTGAACTCCAACTGCTGAGTAAACAACTTCTTCCCATGCTTCTGGATGTTTCCACAGCTTACTAGCTTGCTAATGCTCCTAGCCTACACAGTGATCTCCTCCATCACCTCCTCAAGCCATTTCCTGATTACTGCTTCCCCAAAGGGTGGATCACTCTAGTAGGCATGACATCTTTCTACTGTTTCAAGTGTGAATGCAAAAAGCTTACTTCTAGCCCAGACAGGGTTACTTGCAATGAATGTTTAACACATGCATGACCCTGGAAGAAATCTAAATCAGAAGCATGTAATAATGCAGAGTCTAAGACAAATACCATGTACTCTTTAATGAATTGCCTTCTGCCTACATTCATCCATTAATCGCACAGAAAGCGCACATGTATTTCATATGGGAAACATTTTAAAAAAGAATGTCAGTAAGAGCTAAAACTTTGTATATTTTACATAAAATGGCATAATTCATAACACCGCCCACGGATTAGTACTCATGAGTGTATGTTGAAAGAGGGAATAAATATAGCTGCAAAGGTAAGACTGGTACGATTACATGCAAGGATTGAGGAGCTTTCTCCCATTGGCTCTGGATCTGTGGTTTGCCGGTGGAACTCAAGCCATGATATTCCAGGGTCCGACATAGCCAGCCTGGCCTCTGGGAATCGGAAAGCTGTCTGCGAAGGCAGGCTGGTGGCTTTCTAGCCTAGGAAACGCCAGCACCGCAACGCCTCCCCTATTTCATTTTCTAAGCTTCATAGGCTGAGAGCAGTCGGGCTGCAGGCATTGTGTTTTGAAGGGATTATTGCACTTCCTGAGAAGTTAAAGCCACTCTGCTTCGGCCCCTACGGCTTGGGACACCAACCGAGACACACTGCCATCACGCAGCTACAACGGACGGTCTCTCGAGGCTCCCTGCTTAATGATATCCCAAACATCAGCTCCTTCTATTGCTCACTCCTTTCTGTGCCTTTTAAGCCTTTTTCTATTTCCTTGTGCATTTACCTTATTTATCTTACTTTCACAGTTCCCTGACCTGATTACCCTTAGACATCATCACTCCTGTTTCCCTTTATGTATCAGTGACTGCCGCTTGATATTATGATGTTATTTTAATATCGTAACAGAAAATGATAAAGGCCAATCAATTACTTTGTATTATCCATTGTGCTCCGTTGGGATTGATTTTCCTCTATGTAATCATGTTTGCAGCCATAAAAACAAAGATTAAAAAGGGAGTTCTTTCTATTTTTCACATGCAAAGGAGTTATACTAGTAACCCTGCCTCAAAAGGCTGCTGCTCAGAGAGCTCCTCTCCGGAAGAGGAGTCCCTAGAAGTTGGCAGCAGCCACGGACAACACCCAAGACTGAGGCCTGGACTCTAGCCCATGTCTGGAGCAATTTTCCCTTCTGCTCTTCAAGAAAACCTGGCATCATATTTATTAGCTAATAAATGGCAATCCTGTGTTGGCTGCACATTTTTGTATTTCCTAGGCAGGTCTCACATTGTTCCTTTGCCTACTCCTCACCACATAAACCGCCTGAAATCCCCCACATCAAATAACCCAGCCATGTCCCAGTGATACACCTTCCTGGTGTTGCTGGACCATTCACCTACTTAAGCTTTTGTTACTGGCTAAAGCTCCCAGTCCTTGAGAATAAATATACATTAGCTGCAAGCTGGGCACATTCAACTGCCAGGGAGATGATACAAAGCAGGTCAAGCAGCTAGCAGAAACCAGCTGCAGAAGCCTCCCAGTCTCTCTACAGCAGGGAGAGTCTCAGAGCCAGGAATTGACTTCTAGGAGACGAACCATAGAGACTACGTCCTCCCATTATGAGCTTCACTTGCACAGAGATAGAAGAGGTGGTAGGCAACCCACATGGCAGCCCCAGGCACAGCGGAGCATCAGTCCTCAACACCCCATCTTACTGTCCAGAACTGGACTCGCAATTCCCAGGACTATGTGAATAGACTAGTTTGCCTTTTGTTTGGTATAAATACCCATGAAGAAACTGCCTGTGTGGAAGCTTTGCAGAGCTATGATGTCATCTGACCTCACTTTTTATTGTCAGGATGGTCTCGGCTCTCCTTGTCCTCTCTTTATGCTTCAACTGATCCTTTTCCGCGAAAGAAACAAAGAACATTCATTAAACATCATTGCAGGGGCTGGGGAGACAGCTCAGTAAATAAAACACTTGCCTTGAAAGCATAAGGGCCTGAGTTTGGTCCCAAGAACCCATGTAAAAAAGCTGGGTGTGGTGGTGAGTGCTTGTAACGCCAGTACTGGAGAGGCAGGGACAGGGGAACCTCTGGACGCCCTGGCTGGTCAGCCTCATCTAATCTGCCAGCTCCTGGCCAGTGAAAAACCCAGCCCCAAAACTGAAGATGGAAGGGTGCTGAAGAATGCAGAGGCACGTGCACATGTACGCGCACACACACACACACACACACACACACACAGAAACACATCTTATTCCAGGTTATGGGGAAAGGAAGGTCAGTGGCCGGTCAAGGTCGGTGACCTCAACATCACCCATGATTGTATAGACACATCAAGACCATCAGAGATGGGCTCCTGGTGCTGCTTTCTCCTGCCGCACAGATCTAGAGAGTCCCGAGGGTACAATCCAGGGAGGCACCCTGCAGCTCCTGACCCCTGGCTCTTCCCTAGTGAAGCCATTGAGACTCTTCTCTTAAGGATCTCTAGTTCTGACAGTTTCTCCTCCTATCATTTGACACAGTTCAGACTCACTCTCTTTTCAGGTGCAGTACGAATTGCATTTGGTTCCATTTTTCCAAAAATGCACATAATCACAGAGAGGCGAGTGCATGTGCCTGTGCGTTCTGGAACATGCCTCCCGTACCTACGCTCTGCCGATCCAGTCCATGGCTCTCTGGGTCGTGCCTACTCCTTTCCCAATTTCTGAACCTGTTTTGTCTCTGGCAGCTGTCTGGGGCACAGGAGTCCCTCAGGGGCAGTGCTGTCGCCTGACAAGCAAATGAAACCATGAGAAAGGAAGGAAGAAAGGCAGCCACAAAGCCACCCTCTCACAACAAAGCCCAGAGCTCCTGTTTGCTTAAAACAAAGTCTCCAACTGCCTCCAGCAGCACCCTCCCTGGGAGAGTTCATGCTCGGAGCCACTGAGTCATTTTTTTTTTCTGTATAACAAACAGTTATTCAAATAGGATGTCTTCGAATGGTCATTATTCCCCCCTCCAACTCCACCAGCCACCAGTCTCCAGGGTACAGGGAAACCCTACAGCTGTCATCCAATCAGCCCCCCTACTCTCTGGTTCTCCTAAATAAATGAACTCCAGTGTTTGCAAGGACCCAGCAAGCTAGACATGCAGCCCCCAGAATGGTTGAATGCTCTGAAACTTTAAAGACAGCCTTCCAAATGCTTTGTGGCACACTTAGCACTTTGGGACTAGGGGAATGTGTGGGAATGGGGTCAGCTTTCCTCCTCAGGGAAATCACACAAATAGGTTTTAAAATTTATAGCGTGTGTTGTGATAATAAATAAAAATAAAACGTACCTCCCAAACTCAGAGTTTCTTTGACAAAAGAGGTCCTCAGGGGTTAGGTTAGCTCCCTTCACTGCCGTTCTGCTTTCACAAAAGCTGGGGAGGAGGTCCACACAGCTGCTGCAGGATGCAGCTCTTCTCTCCCCAGTGCCCCTCCTGGCTGTGTTTGTGCCCCCCGGATCATCACAGACACAGGTCCCCGTCCTCACCCTGTCTGCTCATTCTGGGCCCCTTCCTTCTCTTGCCTCCCTCTGGCTCGTGCAGGGTCCCTCTCAAATCAAATCAACTCTACTAAGCCACAGACAGTCCTCTGGTATCTAATGGCCCCAGCATCCCCCCCGCTCCTTAAACTGTTCACCTTGCTGGCCCCTAGCCTCACTCCACCTCATTTCCAGTTCATTCCCGACTGCTGCACAGCCTAGAAAGGTGACCTGGGTAATTAAATGTAAATGCTTTTAATCGAGGGTTCCAATTCTGGATGCAATTGTGCAATTGACATCTTCCCACATTCTAAAATGACATGGTTTGAGGTGAGATTTTGGAGTCGTACCAGTCAATTTTTTTTTCCTACTTTCTGAAAACACTGCTGATGTCTTGAAAGAAAGACAAAATCAGTAATCCCAGGTCTTCCCAGTGCATTACAGGAATCCTGGACCAGTATAAGGAAAGCAGGCCTGTCTGGAAATATCAACCTCTGACCTAATTTTCTTGCTTCTGCATTATGGTTCTAATTGCACTCCATATTGAATTGTGTTGGATCCCCCTGGGGTCTCAGGAAAATCTAGCAAAAACAACATAGAATGGATTCCATGTGTGAAATCCACAGTCTCTTCTCTTCTTTGCCTTATATTAAGTTAGAATTTACAACACTCCACAGCCCATATGAAAAGTATTTCAAGTGATATGGATGAAATTATCTCCTGAAACTAATTTCTGACATAAAACTTGAACTAGGTGAACCCATCTCATAAACAGCCTGCAGGTAAAGAATCCATGGTTAGATAACTATGGTTTGGGAATAATTTTACATTAGATATATCATTTGATCAAATAACCTAAATCATTTGTAAAAAAAATTATGTGTATATACACATATGTGTGTGTGTGTGTGTGTGACTTTCTCTTTTCTCCTTTTGCCCCTCTGTTAAACTTCAAACTTCGTGCAATCTAAATTGGTGATCATTTTTGTTTTAATATTTAGATATTTATAAGTGTGCCTTTGGCAAGATAAAAGTAAAGAATATATTAAGAGATTTCCCGGAAAAAGAAGTTCTCACTGTTGAAAACTTAAGATTAATATAAAATGTGCAATAGAAAGAATATGTCAAAATGATAGTTGATTCCAATATTAGAAAAGTTAAGACCTAAAGTTATTGATCCCAAGTATTTTAAGCACAGACAGTCAAGTCAAAGGCTCTGACCACACAGTTCAATTTCATGCTTTTCTGGTGTATTTATTCATTGGAGAAGGTGATTGATGTTGATTGACAGTGTTTAGAATCACCTGGGAGACAGGCTTTTGGGCTTGTCTGTGAGGGATTATCTTGATTGTTTTAACTGGGTTGGGAAGGCTCATCTTAATTGTATGAAATAGTTCCAAGGTCCTGGGTCCTGGGTCCTGGACTGAATCGAACCGAGAAAGTAAGATCAGCATTAGTACTCACTCCCTGCCCTCTGCACCTCACTGCATGCAGCATCACCAACTGATTCAGTCTCTTGCTGCCATGACTTTCCAACCATGATGGACCGTGCCTTGAACTGTAACACAAAAATACACCCTCCATCCTTCAGTTGTTTTGTCAGGGTCTTTTAACCCCAGCAACAGAAAAGAAACAAATACAGAGGATCATCCAGCCAATAAGTAAAAGGTCACTGAAGACTCTCTAGTGAATGACAGGGAGGGTAATTTATAAGGCATGATGTGTGCCTGGCTTTAAGGATGCCTAGGAAACCTGACATTAATAGAGGTCAACCTGACAGTATCTGAAACATAACATTAGTAAGTAGAAAACAGTGATTCCCCTGTAGTCTTTTCTGAGTACATCACCTGAAACAGTAGAGTAACAAAGCTGGACATCTTTACACTTGTCCACAACTGGTTCCAAAGGAAGCTTTTAATATGCAAAGTAGTAAGCTGGATGTCGGCTCTGCATGGAAATCGAACGTGCATCAAGTTTCACTTTCTGCACTACTGACCACTTGGGGTGTTCCCTACTAGGCTACATCATAAAATTTTCCTGAGAGGTCTGCCACCATATACTTGCTATAATAAAATAAGTAAAAATATTTTTAATACAATAAGATATCCTTTTAAACAAAAGGAAGTTTGTTTCTCAAAACTTATTGATCATTGGGTGGCAAAATATGTACAATTATTTTTCTTAATAGCAGCTAATATTTTTAGTGCTTAAAAAGAAAAAGAAGGGCCTGGAGAGATGATGGCTTGGTGGTCAAGGGCACTGGCTGCTTTTGCAGAGGACCCAGGTACAGTTCCCAGCACCCACCTACTGGCTAACAACTGTCTGTCACTCCAGTTCCTAGGGAAGCTGATGCCTTCTTCTGACCTTCGTGGGCACTGCATGACATGGGTGCACTTACATAGATGCAGGCAATATACTCATACACATAAAGTAAAAGTGATAAAAATATTTTTTAAAGAGCAAGCAAATTTACTTGGCACTTTATATAGGCGTTCTGTCTTGGCACTAACAACTTTTTAATCCTTATTCCATCTTACAGATAAGGAGGTGCAACGTTTTAAAAAGCACTTGGGGTTATTCAGCTGCTAAGCGGAAGATGCAAAGTTAAGCACAGGTCAGGTCTATACATCACAGGAGCATTTTTGAAGTGGGAGGGCCTTTGAAAACACAGCTTGTGTTGTTGATGGCCATTTTTAATGCAGGTGGGATTAGTGACTGCAGAAGAGCTGATGCTTGAATATTGTTTGAGAAGATCCCAGAGGAAAAGGTTGGGTCTGCTAGGAAAGTAAACTTTTATGACTGTGTTGTTTCAAAAGACTTGGAAGCCTAGTTGCTCTCACAACTTGCTTGTACTCCTGTTACTTAATCAGTATTACACAGCTCCACTTAATCCTTTTTATGGCTAAGCCTGTCTTGTAATGTTGTTGTACTGCTGATAAACCCATTCACAGGAATAATGTACCTTTAGAAAGTCGGCACATGCTCTGTGTTTAAAGTAAGGATGCTCGTATGGGCAAGCTTCTATTCTACCAGTTCCTAATACTCTAACACAACACTAAAAACATTGCTATCTGGGAAAGGCTTAAGAACATAAATCCACTTTTCAAATAAATATCTATTACACTGTCTATAAGATTCTGATTCCAAGGCACAGGTCCTCTTAAATGATGAGTTTAAAGCATTCAGATTTCCTTTTTCTTTTTCATGATATATGTCAATTACATCAACAGATAAAACAATGTAAAAATTAGAAACAAAAAAAGCACCACAATCCTGAAAACAGGTAGATTCCTTTTTCCGGCTCATGAAAGCAATATTTGTTTTAACTTTTCCTTTAAGTGCATTTTGCATAGCAATTTTAATTTCAATGAAATAAGCACGCTTCAATCGAAGAACTCTAAACCTGGCTTTGTCGTGACAGCAGCCGTCGGCTTCCTTTGAGAATCAATTAGCAGCCAAACAACTCCACAGACTCAGGAATGATGCAAGTCAGTGGTGTTTCCCCACATTACCCGGAGCAAGGGAAATGGCCAAGAGACTGCTGTGCTGAGGGAAAGCATGAAAAGATACACCACACCGGTGGGAAGTTGCTCAGGAACAATCTGTACGGAAAGAAAATGTGTCTGTGGCTACAAGGCAGCTGTTGCAAATAATAAAATACCATTTACATCTCTCGGTTCCTCTGCGCTTTCTTTGACCTTGCTGCTCTGTTTTTGAGCTTGGCCAGTTACAATTAAACCAGCAGACTGGTACACTTGCTCGTTTCCAATATATGAGAGACTGTACAACTGTACAGCATTGTTTCAAAGAGAGATGCCCACAAGGAAAGGATGAGAAAGTGCTACACCAGCCTAGGGAACACTGGTGAGCAGTTTCAACTGGAGTCAGAAAATTCGGCCAGATCAGGAAGGAAAGGATACTGTCACTATGTGCAGTGGAGGGGGCAGGGGGCCGTAGGAAAAGGTTTTATTTTTAGAAGTCTTTGCTAAGTTCTTTATAAGCATCTCAATCTTTGTTAAAAAGAAACAGCAGATATCTACATTTTCCTTAGGGGAGCGCGTTGGTGTGTTTCCATATAAAATTTTAGTGGTTGGCTGCCTAGAGTGAGGTTTTCGTAAGAGAATACACAAATTGTGCTTTTTATGGTTCTTTATTTATAGTGAAACAGCCATTTTAATAAAATGATTCACTTAGATTATTTTACTGTCCTTCATTACGGGCCTTTGTGTCTTCTCACTTGTTCTTGCCTTTCCCCTGGGTTAAAATTAAAATGCTTGACTCTGCAGTTAATCACGAATAGATTTGGTTTTTTGAAGAACGTCATTCTTTTTAAAACATGCTAAAATATTATTCTACAAATCTTAAGATCAAAATCAATACAAAGCACTTGGTGGCTCACAAGTCATTCCAAGGCCGAGTTAAAGGTTGATCAGAACAGATATCTAGGAAGGCATCGTAACTTGGTTCATGAAAGAACTGACCACCTCTTCTTGTCCAGATTTTAGCTGCAGGAGAGACACATGCTGAGTACATTCCATTCATAGTAGCACAGCATTCTGTTTGGACAAAGGTGACTATTGTTTTGTGTCTAAAACGTCATAATCTAAAGACTATTGTGTGATAGGCTTTTCTATAGGATATGAGCCCCAATCTGCCTTAAAGCGTGAAGGAGGAACACTGCATTTTACCTTGTAACTAATATTGAAGAAAAGTCTCAGGATTGCATATCTGTACTCTAGTAGGTTAAAAGCAGTAAGACTTACACTGTGAAGATGCAGCTGGTAAAGTGTGTGTTGTAATCTGATGCCTGCTAGCCACCCAAGGGCATTTTGACAGTCAACCAAGCATTTATGTACAAACAAAAATGAAGATTGTATCAATAGAAAGTAATTATTTCTCATCTTATTTCAAAGTGATTATAAACCTTAATGCTAAACAGAACTGATATTATTAACACAAATTAATCCACTAAAATAAATTTCAAATTAGGATTTTTTTAAACACTGGAAGATTCAAACACACAGTCTCTTTGTTTTGAAGGCATGCCATTCCTGAAATAATCTGTGCTTTCTTTAAAAACATGCAGTGCACCATGAAGATTTATAAATAAAATAAGACCTTGAAATTATAAAATTGTGTAAAAAGAAATTGTTGCTATATCAAATAAATACATACTTCCACATAATATGTTGTAATCTAAAATGTGAAAATATACACATATACGGGTACACACACACACACACACACACGTACACATACATGCATGCACTTCTCCCCTCTACGTAATTTGCCGAGCTAATGTCCCATCTCAGAAAATATATGCTAGAATAAGATGGATTGAATATGTTGGTTCGATTCTAAAATTCAATAAAATGATTACATTAAAGGTGACCATATTTTAGGCAAAAATAGCTAAGTTGGGCTAATTTATTATTATGACTCTCATTGCATTTAAAGAAACTTGGGCCAGAGATCAAAGTACGTTTTGATTCGTTTGAAAATTGTAAATGACCCATTCCCAGTTTTCCAACCCCATAAAGTTAGAATGCAGCCTGTGAGTACTCTCTGCTCTAATCAAGAAGGAAGGGGCTTCAACCCCAAATGTCAATGCCATAAACATGTTCAATCTGGAAATATTTTCTAAGCAAGCAACCATGTGTAAAATTTACCGAACTTGTCATGACACAGCTGCAGCTGCAGACCTGAACACTTCTCACTTCCACGAAGACTCCAGATGTTGAGACGGGGAGGTGAGGCTCTGCACTCGGCCCCACCTCACCTACCACCATCTTAAGCAAGGGAAGGAACAGTGACCATTAGACACCAGGAGAGAAAGTTCACGTCCTCACAGCAGAAAGTGCTTCATAGATTTCCTTCCTCACTGCCAACCCACACGTTCAGCCAGAGACTAAGATGCACAATCTCGCCAGCCACCCTGTGAAACGGCATGAGTTTAAGAAAAGCTTCTAAGATGCTGAAGAAAAATATTCAGCTGGTTGTAAAACTAAGCAGTTGTTGCAAGTTACTGCCAAAGAGGGTTCCCATTGACTTAAGCTTTCGTATTACCTTATGAAAACTTTTCATAGACCATGTTTGCTGCTTATAACTAAAAACATTTATCTTGGGATAAATTTAAAACTTTACTGCAGAAATATAAAATCTACCAGATATCATCATAGACAAAGACAATTTGATGAATTAACAAAATGACTAAGCCTACTTTTAACACCACTAGCATTATACGGAATATTTACAGTATGCAATCTTCTTTTCATAATGTAAAGTGTTTTTAAAATGAAATCTGCACTTAGTTGCCAATATCTTCTCCTTCTAGCTTCTCACTTTATGACACTAACATAGGATCTCATTCACCAAGCCAATTGAAATTTTAATAAAAGAAAGCAGGAGTTTCTAATAAACTCCTGCAGTGAGCTGATAACCCTAAACATCTTTAGCAGCATGGTGTTTTTTATTATTATTTTAGCTGTATATTAATATGCTAGTATTTGTAAACTCCCCAGTGCCAGTAGATTTATTTCAGAAGCCTTCGCTACATTCTTCTATTGTAAGAAGTTTATCTGACAAAGAAAAATTCTTTTTTGGTGGTTTTCCACCCAACAACTGCCTGACAGGAAAATATATAGCTGACAAATGTGTTGCGACTTTGTGTTCAGTCCTAGAAGGACTAGCAACTGATTTCACTTATTGCAGTGTTGTCCTGGGCTAACCCTGAAAGCAGGTAGAATGCTTACCTTCTACAGAGGCATTCATTGGCTTCTATGGGGGATTTAACATTCTACGAGGGCTTGTAGTTCTCAGTGCAATAGATCCGTACTGACTTTATATTCTACTCAGTCCCCTCAATGCACCCCCAGATGCCCATCCAAACTTCCCAACCAGAAGGCTCACCACCATTCTTCCATCTAAGCATTAGGGACTGTAGCTACATAGTTTTCATTGTGAATATAATACACAAGAATTCATGTTTACAGTGTAGTTGGAGTGTACAATTCAAATAAAACCATGTGGAGTAGATTTATAGTACTGGGTGGGGTATGAAATTATTATCAATAGTGAACTTCAACCTACATCCTATGTAGTATTGTTTGCTAAGTATTAGCTACTGTTTTGAACACTATATATATGAGAACCTGTTTAAAAATTTGGTCCTTTCTCCTGCTCCATATGTCAGATGCTTTTATTATATCTACTTTACAAATAATAAAACTAAGGTATAGGAAAGCAGCTTGCCAATGTCCTGAGGCTAGAAACAGCCAACCAGATTCAAGTTCAAGTATCATAGCCAATATCTGGCTACCCTCACTCTGCCTCTGTAAATGCATTGTGGGAACCTGGCACTGTGATAATAGTTGATCTTTCCTTGGAGTTACTCTTCCAGTCTACACCCACCGGACTTTTCTTATCCCTTATCCTCTGGGTAAACGGCATTCTTGATTTTGCTAATCTTAAATTCAGAAAGAAAACTGATCCTTTCATTCTCTATCAATGCTATGTTTTCCGATCCAATTCTGTAAAATGAGTCAAGAAATACTTGCTATGGGTCTCAACCCAAAGTTGAAAGAAGACAAGGTTAGAGCAATGGTGGACCTCTTAGTCTCCTGTGAGATTAATTTTATACAATATTTTAGAGTATTAAAGTATTATTTACTTAGTTATTCACTCATTTACTTATTTACTCACTTACTTATTGTTTACTTATTTAAGGGCAAGGTTCCACTATATAACCTTGGCTGGCTTTGAATTAACTGAAAATCTTCCTCTACAGCCTCCCAAGCATCAGGATTATAGGTATGAACTACCAGACTCAGTTTTTTGTGTGTGATATTTAAGACAAGGTTCAAAAGATATGTGATTGGAGAAGGAATTTCTTAGCTTAAAACTTTAAAAGGCATCCTTTCAGTCATGCACGGATAGACAGGATACCAGGCATGGGGAAGAGACTACTCTGTGTAATAAGCACCCCTTACACGTATCTGTGGAATCAGGAGAGCTTCAAAACACCCCTCCATCACCTCAACTCTTATTTGACCTAGGTCTTGTCCAATATGGAAAAGAAGAAGTGGGTCTTCATGGCTAAGGCGGCAGAGCTTAGATGGCAAGAGTTTAGAAAGGAGAGCTTGGTTTTACCAGAGCCAGGATACTGAGTCAATCCAGGAAGGCCTTTGGGCAGAAATTTCAGATTAGTTCATGCAGATTTGCAAAATCCATTGCAGTTGACCAGAAAGGAAAAAAAAAAAAAGTATATCTGAAAAAGTATATCTGTATTTTTTTAACCCCAAATTTTGTGTCACCTAAGGCTGAGTATTGTTGGTGTGGATAAGCTGTCGTGGATGGCAGCATCGATGCTTGAGCTGTAGCTTAGATGTGCTAACATTAGATCGCTGATCAATCCAACACATTGTTTTTTTGTTTTGTTTTGTTGAGATACAGTCTTATGTATCCCAGGATGGCTTCTAATTCACTCTATAGCAAGAATGACTTTGAACTTCTAATATTACTACCTTTGCTACTACTGGGATTATAGGAGTTCACCACATACCTGGTTTATATGATCCTGGGGGTCAGACTCAGGGCTTCATTCATGCTGGGCAAAGCACTCCACCAACTGAGCTACATTGACAGAAGTCTAACTCATAATGTTCAGTCATATATTGCCCAGTAGCTGTTCTGTAACTGGTTTCTAGGGCAGACCAGTAGACACTACAGGGATATGTCGAGGGGCAGCGAGAAGTAGCATTTGGTGATAGAAATACCATATATCTTTGTTTAGAAGTAGTGGCTTCTATTAAATTTAATTACTTCCCCTGTGGCTTTAAATCAAGGGCAGCTTCTGTTAAATTTAATTACTTTCCCCTGCGGTTTACATGGCAAAGGTGTCATTGCTGCTCTGGAACGCTTCTGGCCAAAGGGAGCGCGTAGCTGTGACTTGCTCCACCGCACTCACTCCTTCCCTCATAATTCTCCTTTCCCATCTAGCCAATCACGTGTTTTGTGGACATTTTTATTCATGAAATCTGCTCTTGGTATCTTGCAAATTATTCAATTAAGAGCATGTGATTGACAGCTGAAATCTGACGGGGAGGGAAACAAAGCGATTTTTGATAAATTTCAACACAAAGGCTGCCTGGGTTTATTTGACAATTTCATCTGAAGAATGTCTAGTTTCATAATCTGCACCAAGATGCAGCTATTTAAAATTTTTGACTTTCGTTGTATTAAAAACCCAAGCTAACAATTTTCACTGCTAATTACAGTCCACACCAATTCCAACTGCTCTCCTGCCCCCTAATTGTGAAAGCGAGCATTGGACTGTAGCTAACGCAGCCCTTATTGACTCTATCCCAGTGCATAGGCAGAAGTGAATTCCTGAAAGTTTGCTTCTCTCAGGGTGAAGTAGATCTTCATTAACATTCTGAAAACGAAAGGCAGCTTCATAAAAAAATATAAGTCAGCTTTCAGACCATTTTAGAATTTCAGAGAAATTTTGCATTATCTTTCCCATGATTCTATGCTGATGTCGGCTGTATTTCAACCGAAATGACAATGAAATCATTTCGATTCTATGCAATGTGCAAAAAAACAGTCAATTTTTCACTTGGCAAGCTGAAGTCTAAAGTAATTAAGCACTGCTGTGTGGGAGGCAGCTTCCTGCTCTGAAGTCAGCCTGAGATAATTACCATATTAAAGTCAAAACATCATGTACGGCACTGATAGATAGATGGATGGAGAGACTGGGCATCTATTAAATGATCCATTTTGTTATGCTTCCTGGGAAATGTGCCACTGATGCCAATTAAGAAATATATATTCCAAGTGAGTGTTTCTAAGTGACAAAACTTCTATCTGGTAAATTGAATTTATTATTTACTGATCATGAAGTACTTAAAGTCATAAAAATCTAGCTAGAGAGCAACCTAGGAGAATTACATGCTCTGACTCAATTTACAAGCCCCTCATTACCAAATTGCCATGTTAGTGTAAAGTTCTTTCTAGGAGCTTTCCCAGCCAAGGTATCAAGTTAATTTGGTCATGAAAACTCTAACTGCAATATAAATAATAAATAATGTGATACTGTAGATAAAATGTAAACATTCAGAAATTTCAAAGTCCAAAACCAAGTTGAGTGGAAAATTCATTCTGTGTGTGTTTAAAGGGAAAGTAAATGAAACACACTTCAAAGAGTAATCTTTATTAAATATCTTTAAATCTGTCCATGGCACTAGAAAAGGAAATGACCTCCCAAATATCAAAGTCAGATACGTAATTTATTAACACAACTCTGCTGAATACAGAGCAGAGAGACTATGCTTAAAACATTCCTGGTGGCCTCCTCTCTCAAAAATCAATCATTTATTAATATTTGTCCAAATTCACTAGAGATAGTGTTTTTAGTTTTATAATGCTCCCTTGCAAAGAATAAACTAATCAAACACCTTAGAATGATTTTAGTAGAAGAGTTTTTATGTAAATATTAGTCAAAAGGAACATAACACATAGACTCTGTCAAAACACACCAAATCAGGATCTTTTTCTGGGTGAAGAAAAGGCATCCCTGTGTCTGCAGTGAAGGTTCTCTTTGATCCACTCTAACTGCTTTCTAAGGGACTTATTTGCCGCCATGTCCACTAGTTTATTTGATACCCTAAAAAAGGGAAAGCTAAATCTACACCCTTTAAAAGTCAGAGAAAGAACTTTTGAGAGTCAAAACTAGTATTTTTTCTAGTTGATCAAAAGGAGTACTTTTTATAACGCAGAAAATTCTGAAGCCAGAAATGGAGGCAAACAGCAATAATCCAAGCACAAGGGTCGAAAAGACAAGCGAATCCTGTGTTCTAGGCCATCCTCAGCTATAGAGCAAGCTCAGCCTGGGATATCTGGGATGCTGTCTCAAGTGAAATAAAATATGAAATAAAATAATAACCCACTCATATAAGGAACAAATGCTAATTCTTATTCCAAGGAGGAAATTTAAAGAATCGATAGCTGCTTTTCATCATTCCATCCATCCCTACTGCCACTAAATTTCAAAGGGGTCCAAAGGACAGCAGCTATCCTTGGATTGTGTGAGTGTATACACGAGCGTGGGTATTCCAGGACGAACACAGCTTTGGTTTACCCTGAGTGAGAAGAAAGGAAACATGGAGGATTTTTTAGGGTTTGTTTCTGGGTCCTAGGATACAACAATGAAGTTTGCTCCATGTCTCGGTAGCACCATTTTCTTAAAGGAGAAACGTGTAAAAAATAATCTGTTGTTGTCGTTGAAAAAGAGTCTCCCATAAGTCAAACACCCTTATACAGCACACGATGACCTTGAACTTCTATACTCCTGCCTTTACCTCCCAAGTAAATTACGGATGTACACACCATGCTCAGTATGAAAGAGCTTCCATGATGGAGAGCAGGAAACAGAAATATTATCTTTGATTCTCTACATATATCTAAATAATATAGACCTAAGCAGGTACACACACATACACACACACACACGCATGCACAAATACACAAGAAGTATTTTTTCTTTTTCCCCCCTTAGCCAAGGGAGAAAAGCACCTGAGTTAGTTAAAAAAAGAAAAATTAAAATTTGTTTGATTCTTTATGAGATTTAGCATTCCCTCATAAACTGACATTTTTATTGAATTTTTATTTTTTCTTTATTTAATAGCCTATATTTTTCTATAATAGGGTCATATGATTTTCAAAGTTGGTAAAACTAAGTTCCAATTTTATTTTTTTTTAAACTGAATTGAAATGCTTAGTCATTTTATAATACACTCCCAAATGAAAATGAAGTGTAAAGGTCTCTGGGCAGAAGAGACTGCTTTGTCATGGATGGTCCAGGCAACCACTTCAGTCCGTCAGTCTGAAGTTGACTCAGAGCACTGGAGGAAAGGTAACAGCCTGAACTTTAGACGCTATGACTTCATTCTGAAGATGAAAACAAAGAAATGGAGAATGGAGCAGAGAATGGAGAGGACTGAGTCTTCCAGCTCCTGTTTAGAACAAGAAGATCTAGGTGTCTGTTTCTGGATGTAGTGCTCCCTCTATTTGTGAAGTTAGAACTTTCTCCTTCCCTTTGTCTCCATCTGCAAAAGGCAGTAACATACTGTTATGGACCCTCAGCAAAGCAGACCAGCTGCCAGTGAAAGAGGGTGGTCTGGATGTCTGGAGCAAGGGTCCTCTTGGGAGAGCCTGTTCTGCATAGTGATTTTTAGCATCCTTTTCAGCTGCCCAACTACAGGTGCTATTTGGAGAACCCAGCCTCATACATGACATTATTTTTCTGCCCTTTAACCGTTCAGAGTTTTGAGGTTTCTTTCTCTCCATCTTAACTTCAAGAGTGAAATGAGATTGTTCAGCTTCAGTTTATATTGCATTTCATTCTTTACCTTCTGTGTTCAGAGAATGATGGGTTCTGTTTGTGTCCATGGTGTTTCAGAAAATAACTAGCCATTAAATGGGCTTTCCCTTGAAACACTTAAACTTCATGACAAAATATCTCACTCTACCTACTCTACTGAAATATTGCAGATGTAAATAGAATAATAATATTTGGGAACATAGCTTAGGCTTTCCCTAGAAGCTTCCTTATGCTCCGCCCCACCCAACACATACCTATCTAATCAAAACTAACTCTTAGCTGCCTGTCAAAATCTGTTCTGAGATATTTTGATTTTGCGTTGGAGTGCCCCTTTTAAGACAGTTCTCCTAACCTGCTAAAAAATGAAATGGATTAATTCTACCCCAGACCCCTAAATCAAATAAACAAGACATCAATGCATGTAACCTTCTATTCATGCTCCATCCACCACCTCATTCTTTACTCTCTTGCATTCAACCATGATAATCTTCTGCCTCTCAACAAATGTCATATTCAGTAACTCAATCATACGTCTTAATCAAAAGCAGTACGTGTAGTGCCCGACAAGAAGGAACACCTACATAAACATAGTCTTTTGTGCCTTCAAGTTTCCCTCATGCTGACACCGTTAACACAAGACAGCACTTCTCATCACTGGGAACACCCCTCTGAATTCATTAAATGCTCAACACTTTCTCTAACATCATGGAACGACAGTCAGCAGCTGTGTCATCTGATTTGAAAGCAGACTGGCACTAACGAAGTTTAGACTTCAGAATTAAGAGGAGATAAGAGAGTTGTTTCTTTTTTATTACCAAGATAGTTCCCCCAAGTTATGGAAATAATTACCTGACTCTTAAATATTATTTTTATGTGTGATTTGTCCAATAGCTCCTGGCAACTAAAGTGATAAAAATAGATTCTCTTCAGTCTTCAAATTTCAAACCAAGGCAAAGCAACAAGAAGTCTAACGAGATGTGCTAACAGGTTTTCATCACATGGAGTGTCTGCCATTTATCTGGGTGTCATCACCTTGGAGTGCATGACCCTTTTCACTGTGTGCCTGGATGGAGCCATTCTCCGCCTCAGGTCTTGAGATCATTCACTTCGTTATGCTGAGGCAGCAGCATACTGACAGGAATTTTATATTCAAGATGGTACTGATAGAAGAAAGGAGACTACCATCTTGGGCCCTAATACAAAGTGGGCACATTGCTGCCTACAGTCACAAATCTCTAGTCAACCGATTTTCACAGCTGTTAGACGAGTGTTGTTTCTCCCTGTTCTTGCAATGATGAAAATGTGAATCAGAGGTAAGCAAATTGGGTCCCACACTGGAAATGGAAGTGCCATGTTGGGGCACATACAGCTGACTGGCTGTAAATATTCTTAAGACCAAGCAACTTGAATGTTTGCTTAGGTCTGTCCACTGTGCCACCTGTGACCAAGGATAGCTATGAATGTAGAACACATAATTATAAATTTACTTAAAACATGATGATTGTCTTTTGCACTTTTAAAAATTTGTAACTCAACTGCAGAGTTCTCAATCAGGAATTTTGAAGATGACTACATGTCTATAGATGTCAGAAGGATAGACACCCTTGCATGATGCCAAACAGAGATGCTCTTAAACATGGGACTCAGAAAAATCTTATAACTCTAAGATGCTCAGGATCGTGGGGGGGCGCGGTTGTTTCTTGTTTTGTTTTTTTTTTGTTTTGATGCACAGTGACAGACCAAATTACCTTTAATAACCTAAAAATTACATATTATTTGCCCCCAAATAGAGAAGAGGAAATTGAAGTTGCAGAGAGACTGTTTTCATAAAGCTAGCAAATGTCACTACCAGGTCCTGTTTACATTAACTCTTAGATAATATCAGATCTGAAAACTTAACAACAGGGTATTATGAACCAAGAAGTGCATCATGGGAGAAAAAGCGGTATTTGGAATAAATCCGAGTATTTTTTAAATTCTGTCTCTAATAGTACTGTTTCCATAGTACTAAAGTATACTGAACTTGAAGGCAAAAGATTTCCCCTCCACCTCAGTCTTGATTATCCTCTTACTCCCAAGACTCAGTTTCTAATACAGGAAATGGGAATTTAAATATATACTTCCATTCCGGCTTACCAATGAATCCACAGCATCATTGCCTAGAAGATAGCAGGTTCTTGGCAAATATTTGTTGAATAAGTAAATGAAATGACTGTCTCATGGGCAGTTATATAAACAGTGCTTGGTAAGTCAATCTGAGGATGATAATTACAGTTTTCTCAGCTCTGATATATTTTTCCTCACTGAAAGTAGAAGTTACCACCTAATTATTTATCAAAAGAAGCTGTCTTTTGAAGTTCCTGTACATTTGAGCAATCTGTCCACTAACAGTTTATCAAGGTTGATCTTCACCTCCTTCTCCCTGCTCCTTGAGCAGGTAATTGTCTTTTTGCTATGATCCAGTATACAGATTTAGGTCAGGGGGTCAGCTGTCTTCTCCCAGTAAAGGTTAGATAGTGAAGAATTTGCTTTCCTAAGCCATGCGTTCTCTCTCCAAACAACTACATTCTCAAGTTATAATACAATATCAGCCAAGTAAAATGAATATGAATGATCTTAACTGTGTAGCAATAAAACTTTACTTACAAAAAGCAGACATAAGGCAGAATTTGGCCCAGAGTTTGTATAATTTACCAACCCCTGATCACTATTATTTAGACACTAGATCTTTGTAGATATATCACTTTGAAAGAGTGGCATATGTTCACTGTTACTTCAAGTGCTGTGTACATACTTAATGTTCAGTGATACAAGGCACTGTGTTATGGATCCTGAAGAACAGAATGGATGACAGTAGCCAGAGTAACCTATTCATATGAGAAAGGGGCTTACCACATAGGAGAGCTAATTGTCCACTGAATCCCTTGAGAGTGTTATATGTGGCCACAGAAAATAATACCAGGATGTTCCTTTTGGGTTTGCAGGCACATTTGCTAGATTGGAATTTAGGAATAATGATCATTGTGCTAATGACACAATGAAAAACAGTATATCCGAATGGTGAGGGTCAGGTTGAACATGTAATGGAATAGGGCAGGAGGAGGTGGAAAAGAGGAGGCTCCCAGACAGAAACCAAGTGAGAAGTTGTGGGACAAAGCAAAAAAAAAGTGACATTTGTCAGCTGAGAGGAAGCTGTTCCATGGGTGAATAACAAAAACCAATGTCAGAGATGTGCACAAAACCTTGCTCTATCCAAGTTCTTCCTTTGGTCCTCAAAAGCCATCCCTATGGAAAGATGAGTTAAGGAAATAGGTCTAACCACACCCGTCTATAAAAGAGGAGTTTTATTAAGTGACAGGTTGTACAGTCAAAATAAACTCAGGAGTCTAGAAAGATAGCTTGTTCATTACAGAGCTTCTTGGCCTTCCAGAGGACAGGGTGGGGGTGAGTGTAGAAAGGGAGGGGTAGTTCCCAGCACCCAAAGGGTAGCTGATAACGGGCTGTATATCTAGTGAATCCAAGTCCCATTTCTGGCCTCCTTGGGCACTGTGACTATGCACATGCAGGCAAAACAGTCATACACATAAAAATAAATAGATCTTTCACATTTTTTTAAACTCTAACAAAAACTCATGTTGTTAAACAACAGCTTTAACCAACCAACGTCTCCAGAAGTAAAATTCTACACAGGCAGAGGAGTATCTGGAGTATTGAACTCAAACATAAGAATTTCCTGGACCTGCCAGAGATGCTAAATTGCTTTCATTCTATAGTACATACTGGCTAGTCACATGGCTGCCTCTTGCACAGTTTTGAACTGACAGTACTTGCAACAGCAGCATCCATCAAAATGCAGCTGGCCTTAGTGGGCAGGTAAAGTTCGGTAGCCAAATCTCTTTTCTTATTTTCACTTTTATAGAAAGAAAACTTAGTTTTAAGGCATGTGGGAAAATAGCTAACCCCATGCTTCTTCTTTAGAAAAGCCTCCTGTTTGCCCTGGGGTTAGAGCAATGCCCTTTCCAGATGAAAAGCTATTCTCACTGCTGGGAATATTCAAATGTCTCTCAGGTCTGGGAAATACAGAGAGGCCTAGGGAGGGAGACTCTCTTTGCCATTCATCTCTGAAAAACAAGTGTTAGGGTAGAAGGTGGGATGAGACCTTAGTTCACAAATTTGTTTAAGAATTTATTAGTTAAAAGAAAACTTTGGTTCCTAGGGATTGCCTTGTAAAATACACATTTCATTTTCAAAGCACTTCAGCATTGGCTATACTTCCCCGTTTATGGATTCTCTGCCTTTGGATAATGTAAGCAATAGAACCGAGAAAGCCTTTAGTAGTAGAAATTAAAATCCAAAAAGGAAACAAAGAAACAGAAACAAATGGACGATAACCAGCCATATAATTTTATATGGCAACACATTATCTCCCAGATTCTCGGAGGTCCCGTCGCTCTAACTGTCACGCTATTGCTCACTAGAGCTTTAAAAACCGAAGGATCCCATTACCTGGGATGCTTAAACAAGTAGACTGAAAACATTTCTCAGATTGACATTAATTACAATTAGTAAATTGCTTGGTTTCTTTGAAAACACACGAGCCTTTTACTGGCCTTTTACTGGAAGACTCTGATGGAATTTCTTTTTGATGGGAAACGCAGAGGCCAGGGTGCCCACAGGATGCACCGGGTCTCGGCTCTCATCTCCTGCTCCAGACTGCAGCGTGCATTCTTGAAGACAGAGTGACATCTAAAGGGGTTTTGAAATAGCCGGGGCTTGCTGTATGGCAAAGTCAAGGGCATGCCATATTTTGGAAAACTGATGAGTTTTCAGGTTTCCTGAGCCTGATTGTCCCAAGTAACCATGAAAAGAGGATCAAATTCCGATTTTAATGACATGCCTCGGGGTGCCCTCAGGACAACTGCCATTTTTATCTTAGATTCTGCAGGTCTTCAGTGAACAAAAGGAGGGAAAATCAGCTTTGAATAGATTCCTTACGCTCTTGTCAAAAGTAATCCAACTCTGAATATCTATATCCCCCAAATATCATCATGCGGGCAGCTTTTATTAACCTGAAGAATTAATAGAGCAGAATATTTAAAATGGGGTTTCAGTTATTGATTCTCCAATTAGATCTTGTGTTCCCTGGGTGCCGTGTGTAATAATGTTTTTGCTCAATCTTCTGCGCTTGCCGTTTTGCTCTCTCTCTCTCTCTCTTTCTCGGGGTATCTCTGTTTTTCTAAGGCACTGCGTGCCTTGAATATATGTGGTGCATAATGGCCGGATCTGGGAGACAGGCAAGGCTGCATTTGCTGATTCTGATTATGTTCTTGAAAAATATCCAAGGTGCCCACATTTAGCCTTTCCCAAGCTCATAATGCCCACTTTCCCTCCTCCTGAACAAATCATTTTTTTATTTTGGAATTGACTATCAACATACACAGCAGCTTAGTCAGAGAGCAGGGCCTGTATGAACAGCACCCTGTGCTAACAACGAGCAGTTCACTTTTACTCCTGATATGTTCTGGGCATTATTTTCTTTCTGTGTGCTTTCCTACTGAACTATTGTCATTACTCAATCAGAGGACTAAGACAAGCAAAAAAAAACAAAACAAAAAAAAAAACAACCTAAAAATAAATAAATTTAAAAATTAACAAAATAAAGCAGAATGTGTTTTCCTCAACCAGGCTAAAGCCAGAGTTTCACACCCCAGATCTTATCTTCTTTATTTTCTTGAATTGTTTGGAAATTAAAGATGCCTCCTAATGCATTTTGACTTCTTTATGAAAAATAGTAGAAAATCGTAGCAGGCTCCTGGGATACTCTGTCACATTTATACCCATGATACCCCAGTTAACCGCTTGAGCGTGGACCAGCTGCAGACCCCAGAAGTTAACCCTTTCTCTACAGACGCTTCCTCTGAGTGGTAAAACAGTTTGTGGTATATTCCCATTTCCATAAAAGTGCCTCTGGTAAAGAGAACTATGTGTGTTCCTCCATTTGCACGATAGCGCATCTAGTTTTATTGGAGTGGGGGGGGCATGAAAGGGAGGGAGCGATGAGAAAGGACCACATTAGCCCAGAGAAAGCTACCATAAGAGAACATTTACAGTGGGATATCATTTGCAGCCAAAGTTGTATTTTGCCTGAAGATAGAATTTGCTCACACAACTGATTTTCTATGATTGTTTTCATATAAAACACCCACCCTAGACCCATTCGCACATCTAACCCAAACAACATTTCACTTTCATGTCAGAAGAAGTTGGCAGAGAAAATTCAGGACAAAATAGGAAACCTGAGGCATTGAAACAGCAAATAATGACAAGAATTTTCAGCCAGTCCTAATAAAGGAGACTAAAGTAATGTGTACCAAGATGTACACTAACATAATAAGTGGTGAAAATAATAAATTATCTACCCTTATAATAGAGGCATGCCTTTATGCTTCAACTAATCTTTGGTTGATGTTATTTTTTTCAACACTTACAAATATATTGCAAAGGTAGAAAAATGATGATTATCAAGCCACAAGTCTCTTGACATTGTGACTATTTGGGTTATTGTTTTGAAATAAGTAATCTTTCCTATGCGGTCACTTTTCATTCAAGGCTATCTCAATTAGAGCAAGAATCAATCACACAATGTTCAGACATCCAGACGCTGCCCAGTTTCCCAGAGCTGTCAATGCCCACAGTCAGCCTCAGAGGATTGAAATTGTGTTAAGAAATCAGAAATGTAAAGGTCAGGCATGGGAAATCTTGGAACTAGAGGTAATAACAATTACAATAGTGCTTATTTGTTCAGAGACCAGTGCTTAGGACCAGAAATCAACCACCTTCCTATTAATAATGCAGTTTGGACTTAGTTGCTAAAATATTGCTTCACATATGTGTTAGAGAGCCTCATTTTGATTCTTTTGTTCTTCAGAGTTATTTTCACAGTAAGCTGTTTTTCTGTAAAAGAGAATGTATGCTCCAAGAAGAGGTCTTTGTTCCCGTTTCTTTCCGGATAGCAATGTGAAAAGAAGGAACAGGAGGAACTGGGAAGCGAGGAGGCAGAACCGGTCATCCTCTGGCTATCATGCTGTGCCCTCTGTACCACACATTTGTAAGTCTGGTTTAGTTCTTGCTCTCATCTAAAATTGTGTGTTTCGTTACAATCTTGGAATTTTGAGAAACTATTTCTTTAAAAAAAAAAAATCAAACATCTGGGAGGTAGGGTCTATAATGAGTGAAATGGCCAGCATTGAAAATTGTAGCAGCATAGCTACTGCTGAGATTGTAGGTTATAATACTTAGGCAGCTTTCAATAGCTTTAGGTTGAATCATAAAAATAAAATGTGGGCTGGGGTATAGGTCTAAGGAAAGAACAAATGCTGTAAACTGTCTCAAAAATGCTCAAATCAAAGCAGTGCTCAGAATGTGCTGACTTGGCGTTTTGAAAGAGGTGAAGGGAGGAAGATCAGAAGCAGAGAGCCTAGAGTCCTGCCCTGCATTTCAGGGAGCGGGAACGCCAAGAGCAAGGGCGCTGGGGAAGTGCGTGGCCAATGAGCTCTGAACTGCAATTCTATTATGCTGTCAGACCTCTGCGGACCTTTGCCTTCATCAACTGGATGATGGGCTTGATTAAGACATACATTTTTATCTTGGTAAAAAGTAAATGAGGCTTGAGGAATGTGAAAATTTGCATAATGTTTTTTAAATAAGATTTGCTCAGGAATTTCCGTACAAGGTTTGTGAATTATTCAGCTTCAAGTCTGGACTTCTACTTCTGATATATATGATTGGTTAGCACTAAAATTAGCAGTCTAAAATAGTCCCATAGATCACACATAATGTTTTTCTAAATCGCATATGTCTTAGGAAAAAATGGATATTAGAACTTAAATGAATAGAAAAGCTAAGAAATGATCTATATAGGTTTAATTCTATTAGTCTTACATGCCCAAAAACAAAGTCCCGTGCCCATTTTCTCCTTAGTAGAAAAGAATTATTAATAATGCTAAAAAGGCTTCTCTAAAAAAGTGCTTTGAATAGTATGAGATCTTCCTAAGTCTTCACCAACTGAATGATGCATATATTGGTCAAGTTCCACACTGTTCATTCACAAATAGTCATTTATTTCATGAGTCAAAAATATTGATACAATTATGGCATTGACTGAATTTAGCTAAAACCACTTCTATCATGAATTACCAACAACTGCACTCATTGCAATACAAAGTCCTATCTCCCACTAGTTGGAGAGTATCTTTTCCTAGTTCTAATTTTAACTTGAAAAACTCACATCTCAGAAAACCCAATATCCTTTTTTAAGAGTAGGAACAATCAAAAAGATATATAATATATTCAGTTCCTAGCAGAGTGAATCATTGAGGCAACTTGCAAGATATGAAATGTATCTCTTACAGCTTAGACTTGGTTTTGTCAGAAAGGCAGTATTAAAAATAGCAAGCTGATTGAACAACTGTGAGAAGGGAAAAAGCATTAGCAAGCCCATGAGTGAAAGAAAAAAATCTTTAAATACCATCTTCATGAATGTATAAGGAAATGAATTTTATCAGAACTAAAATACAAATTTCTACTCAATGAGTAATCTGAAAAAAAAATGAATTTTCTTTGGAATGAGTGAAGCATACAATATTTGAACAACACCAACCCAGCATCTTCTTTCAAAATATCTTTCTAGACCACTTGATTTCTTGCTATAACTTCAGATTAAGAAAAAACGGGCATGTGGCTCTTTATAGAATGATAAATCTGAGTACTTGGGTTTGATTCTTCTGATTTTTTCCAATCAAGTCAACCTCTTTGGTTTTCTTTATTAGACACCAAAGACCTGCCTAACATGTAATCACAGGAGATGCTTTCTAAGGGTATATTGAATGAGACAATTTAATAACACAATAACTATGTGGACAAGGATATGGTTTTAAAGTCTTAAATTCCATTCCTTACATGGTTCTCAGTTACTATTTTAATTATAAATGATACTAGCAACCAAAAACTATATTGAACTGGGTAAAGTATTCATTTATTCAACCAATATTAATTGACCACTGCAATTATATAAAAAGGAATGTAGCAAAATTTCTGCCCTCCAGAAGTCTCTAGTCTAATGGAGTAGAAAACCACAGCTCTGTAATTGCAAGATAGTGTAATAAACATGATGATTGAGACTGCCAGCCTTTAAGGAAGAGTATCAAGCACAGCAGGAAGTAGGTGTGGCATTTAGGGGCTGCTCCCTAAAAAAAAGCTATGGATGAAAGCTGGAAGGAAGGGATGTGTGGTAGGGGTAGAGACTGAGAGGCGGGAGTTTCACCAGGGCAGCAATCAGGTCAGATGCCTGAATGTCAGGGCTTTGTTGGTGCCACTCGTCAGTGTCGTGGCTGATAGAACTCAGAAAGAAAGCAGGTGCTCATCATACACCTTATTGCTTATGTGAACAGCTCAATCATTCTTCTCACTTCTAGGAATGGTTGGAACCTGAGCACTCGGCCAACCCTGCACTACACAGGGCTTAACAGGAATAACTTGAGATGAGTAAAATTTAGCTATGCCAACTGGTGCTCCTTTAAAAGCAGAAGGAGAAGCAATTCAACACTTCACTAGCAAAGAAAGGTAGACCTGAATGCCATGGTGTGGACGCATAGCTGTGGGACAGAAGACAGCTCTTTGTCGCTGCTTGCATTTGATACTATGAAACTGGGCAAAGCTCAGGAGGTGACTGAGGCTAGCATTGAAGACTTGGAATTGTAAACTTTGATTTTATCTATTAGTGACAGAGGACTAATAAAGAAGTTTAGCAGGAATGGGACAATGTCAAAACATCAGGGAAAATCTAACATTATTACTTGATGAGGCTCTCAGAAAATAAACTTCCCTGGACACCCTCATATACTAAGGCAGCACAGTGTGGTAGAAAGCAGTTTTTAACTCAGATTTCCTTGCCCCATTTCAGCTCTGGAACCTACCAGCTATGTGACATCTGACAAGTCAGTCTCCTATGCATTTCCGCCCATCTCAAAGCAAGTAAGAACGGTTTGCAACTTCATGGGACTTAAGTGAGAATTAAAAGATCTACTTATATCCCATTAAATAAAAGGCACTGTCAACCACAAGAAGCATCAGAAAATAGAAAACACTGCCAATAAAATATGACTCAATGCTTTTTCATCACTTAAAACTTTCAGTGTAGCTGTGATTTAGAGACAGTTTTCCTACTATATTACTATTTATGTACACATAAAAAGCAAAATATAAATGAAATAAATTGGTTGCTTTGAAAGAAGACATTAAATTGAGTTCTCTCCTTCTCTAACAGTTGCTCGACTGAACTAGGTTTTGCTCTCTTTTCTTGCCTTTATGAATATACACTATCTTTTGGTTTCTGTGCTGAATCATAATGTAATCATTTCACAATATTTTAACACTTCAACTCAATATACGTGCCAAAAATGCATTTAACTCAACTTAAATGATGATAATACAAACAGCCACCACTAAGTCTGGGCATGCTCAGCCACGGTGAAACTGCTATGGCTCTGCCTAGCTAGCAGCAAAGAAGCAGGTAAGACTTCCCTGGTTCAGAGATGTTAAAATACAAAAAATGAAAATGAATCGCAGTGATACAAGGGGTGGGCTTCCTGTGAATGCAATAGGAAAGATCTTCCCAGCATCTCAGTTGCAAAGGTACTTTCCAAAGCCCTGTGAAAGACTCTTGTAATATATTCACATAATTATCAATTGTGAAAACTGTTTATATATTGGAAAAATAGTTTCTAATCAATGAGCTAAGCTTACACTTTAAAAAACTAGAAAAGGATCTGAGAAAAGGATCTGAATAAATGGCTCAGTTGTTAAGAGCATGTACTGCCCTTACAGAGAGAAGAGGAACCAAAATTCAGTTCCCAACACCCACAGTGTATGGCTCACAACTACCTGAAACTCCTGTTCCAGGGAATGAATCCAACACCTTCAGGCACTCATCTACACACATACATACACACACCTGCATACACCACACACACATATACATGCACACACCTGCACACATATACACATATAATTCAACTTTTTAATTTTTAAAGAAGCTACAAAATAGGAATGGATTAGATTTAAAATAAACAGAAGGAATATACAACAGAGGAAACCAGTGAACTAGAAAACAAACTGCAAAACAAATCAACAAAATCAAACATTGATTCTCTGAAAAGATTTATAAAATTGATTAATCTAAGTAAGGCACTGAAAGAAAAAAATACAGGAAACATAAATCATTAATATAAAAAGTAAGGCAGCATTAACAAATATTTTTTAAAGAGTAAAAATGGAGTATTGTGAATAACTATGAGCCAATAAATTTGACAACTTAGGTGAAACAAACATAGTTTGAAGAACACATCTTATCAAAATTGACGTGAGAAGGAAGAGTCTAAACAGTGATAAACATATACATATAAGCAGAGTCTAAGAACTATATAACAATTATCTTCCTCTCCTTCTACCCATGTTCTGAGGAAAACTGTCTCTAATCAGAACAGGTGAAACCTGAGACTTACTTGACTAGGAAGATAAAGAAACCTTCATGGATTGTCACTGCCATGATTATTATGTTATATGGGACTATAACTTCCATCTTGCTAGCAAACTCTCCCTTCTGGGCTTTGACGAAGTTGCCATATAGAAAGCTCACAAGAAAAGGAACTGAATGAAACCTCCAGTCTACAGTCAGCAAGGAAATGAGGCCCATATTTCCCAAAAGGATCTGAATTCTACCAAATAAGGTTGGGAGCAGCTCCTTCCCCAGTTGCATAAAAATGAGACTCCAGTCCTGACCTTCATTACACCTTTGTGAGTGACCCTGAAGCACAGGACTCAGCTAAGCCATGTCTCGATTTCTGACCCACAGAAAGTGTGTGGTAATAAAACTGTTGTTTTAGCTGCCAAGTTTGCAGTACTTTAGATATGTAAAAATAAAGTCTGTTTTTAATCACATATATGATGAAGAAAATTTTGGGTTCGGAAGACTTAGATGGTGAATTTTATTAAACACCCAAGGAAAGCATAATACAAGTATAAAAAATTCAGAATGTAAAGGAATAATGTACATTTTACAATTGATTTTATAGAATCACTATAACATAGAATTCAAACCTGATAAAGATATTAGAGAAGATGTATAGATGGATAGATATCTTTCTTTGATAGTAATATAAAATTATCCCATTAAAAATTAGTAAATTGAATCCAGAAATCTATAAAAAGGAAAATATAGCCTAATCAAGTGGGTTTACCCCATCCCCAGGAAAGGAAAATTGGGTCAATATCTGAAAATCCACATTAACAAAATATCTCATTAACTAAATTAATGACATAAAAAACTCTCAGTCAAAAGAGAAAAACATTTGATAATGCCTGGATATGACAAAAATTCTCAGCATACTAAGACTAAATCATCATTTCATCGTGCTGCTAACAATATATAAATCACACCGACAGCACACATCATATTTAACCATTAAAAGTTAATATCCAAAAAGAGGCAAATATTCCCAATCCTGCTACCCTCCTGATTTTGCTGGCCATTCTAGCCAGTATAACAAGTGAAGATAAATACTTACAAAACAACTACCAAAAGCAGCAAAATTTGAATTATTCACTATCAATATGATTGTATATGTCAAAAACTATGAAATCCACCAAAAATTGATAAATACATTTGGTAGGTTTAGAAAATACAGTTCATTATTTTAAAATCAATTTTATTTTTCTGTACAGGCCATGATCCTTTGGAGCATGAAATTTTTCAAAACGAACAAACTACAGTAGTTTTTAAAAATCATCCAATGCCTAAAGACTTGATAAAAAATAAGAGAATGCTAAACTGACTATTACAAAAACACAGCTGTGAAAACAAACAGATGGAAAGACCTGGGTGATTAGACTCGGTCCTTTGACAGGAGCCATTCTTCCCAAATGTATCTCAATCTTAAAAGCAATCTCTTCACAAATCCAGCAGAACTTTAAAAACCATTTTATTATCTATAGCCTTCTATGGAATCAAACAGATCTAGAATTTCCTAAGCAATCTAGAAAAAATATGAGAGGAGTTATAAGACTTGATTCCATGAAGCAAGACGGTGTGGAATTCAAAAAATAAGGTCAAGTTCATGAGGAGGTGTTTTACTAATTAACAGTACTTGAACAAGTATCTTATGAAAGTAAAGGAATAACCTTATGCTGGGCATGGTGGCCCACACATTTTGTCCCAGCCCTCAGGAGGCAGAGGCAGGCCTCTGTGAGGTTGAGGCCAGCAGCTTGGTCCATATAGTGACATAATGACTTCCAATCAAGCTGGGACTACAGAGACCCTGCCAAAAAAATGTACAACATTTATAAATGTTAAATATATGAATTTATAAAAAACCAACAACCACAAAACCTGACAAATAAAATATAGGAAACAAATGAATGTATTTTGGACACACCTTTAATCTCAGCACTCAGGAAGAAAGGGCAGGTGTGTCTCTGTGAGATCAAGTCTAGCCTGGTCTATATCATGAGTTCCATATGAATTAGAGCAACAGCAAGACTCTCTTTCAAAAAGACACCACCCCTCTTTGAATCAAAAGCAATAGTATTTTCTAATTGACCTTTAAAAGATTCCAAAAGGAAAATATGATTTCATCAAAAACTAAATTTCCTGAGGCTGGAGAAATGGCTCAGTGGTTCAGAGCATTGGTTGCTCTTGGAGAGGACCTGGATTCTGTTCCCAGCACCCACATGGCAATTAACTGCAACTCCAGTTCCAAGGAATTCCACAACCCCTTCTGACCTCTGCAGGCACTGAATGACAAGAGTGCACTTACATATAAGCAAGTAATATACTAATATACATAAAATAAAAATAATATATAAAATATTTTTTAAAATTAAATTTCCATCTTCTCAAAATATAACATTATAAAAGTAAACCATGCCTGTAAAAAATATTTGGAACAAATATACATGAAGGGCATGTAACTAGAAAAAATTATTATTCACACACACACACACACACATCAAGAGTAAAAATACAAACAACTAAACCAAAATAGGATTGGGAAAAAAGACTTAAAAGAGACAAATGGACAGTGATCAACAGTTAGTTTTCAAAATGAAACAATCTAGAATCTGATACATACACTATTCTTAATATAAATTAAAAAGGTAAAAACATCAATGTGGGTGAGGATTCAGAGCAACTAGAACTTTTGTGCTGGCAGGAATGTAAAACAGAACACATGCATCCTTTGAAGGTCTGTGAGGTAATTTCTATTTATTTGTTTGTTTTGTGTGCTCACATACATATGAAGGTTCCAGGGATCTAATTCAGACTGTCAAACTTTACAGGCAAGCTGAGCGATCTCCATGGACCACAGTTGTTTCTTGTAAAGTTAAATTTACCCTGCAATCATACACTCGCTCTGTAAGCCTGTAATTCTATTCTTGTTAATTATCCAGAATGAAAGTTACCCACAAAAACATTGTATTACCCTGTCAAACCTGGAAACAACTAAAATGTTCATCAAACAACTAAAGTTTTAAAAACTGAAGTCCAACAAGCGTATTTGAAATCTACATCTTGGAAGTTACTATGTTATCCTACAAAATGCTGTATATCTTTGAAATTGAAAGGATATCAGGTGTACACACACCATAAAACAATTGGTTCCATTTCTTCGAGCATTGGTTAGTTACAAAAGTTCCAAGTTGGGTGTGGTGACACAAACCTATAATTCCAGCACTTGTGAGTTCTGGAGCTGTAGGTAAGACGATTAGCAGTTCAAGCTTAACCTCAGCTACACAGTGAGCTCAAGGCTACCCTGAGCTACATAATACTATCTCCAAAAATCTATAAATTCACAAAAAATTCATGCAATGAATATATTTTTTTATTCTTAAAACTCAGAAGAAAAGCCTAGCATGGTAGTACTTGCATTTAATCCCTGAACTTGGGAGGCAAAGGCAGGCAGATTTTTGTGAGTTTGAGGCCAGCCTGGTCTACTTACAAGTTCCAAACCAACTGGTGTTACAGGGAGACCCTGTCTCCAGAACAACAACAAAAATAAACAGCAGTGATTACAGTTATTCCTATAAAATAATTGCAAATACCTTTGAGAAAATTAATGTCCTTGGAATGAGAAGTTCAGTGCATTCAGACAGGTGGAAAATACCAGAAAGGAATGCAAGGTAAACTATTATACACAAACGCCCTTTGTCTGTGATGGCCTGTGGCCTCTCCTCCCCATAAAATGACTGGTTTATGACTATTACCACTTACTGCTTCCAGGACGTATCCCATCCTAAGACCATGGTCAGCTAGCTAATGCTACTTTGCAAACAAAATGGCAGTAGCAGTTATTCAGCAAGCTACAGTGGGTATACAATACCACACTGGGTGACATCAGTTACTGTGGAGGGAAAAACTTTATGGATAAGCTTACTGATGGCATCTGGATACAAACGCAAGTATGTGTATATATTTGTGGAGTTTTGCTGCTGCTGCTACCTATCAATTTAGACACTTTTTTGTTTTAAGATGTAATCAATTAATGTAAATATTTTCTGAATCGTCTAGAATTATCATTATCAAAGTGTCCTTGCATTGGTTTAAACATTGTTCCCACTGCTTATTCATTCTTCTAGGCTAAAGGCTTTCTGTGTTTGAGGAACATGCCCTGGAAAACTCAGAGACATATTAGTCTGTGTACAATACACAGGTGCTCAATAAATATTCATTGAATGACTCAGCATTGTTACGCCAAAAGAGCCAACATTTCATAATCTCTGAAACTGATCATGATTCAAAACACTGTTCATAAATCATATGCCTTAATGTCTATAGACGAAGTCTGAGTCGCCAGTCCTACTATCATTTTTGAATTTCAGATAATTTGTTAATTTCCCTAAGTCTCAATCCCATCCTTTGAAAAACAGAGATTAAACAAGAAAACATACCCAGTCTAACATAATTATAATTAAAAACATGCACAAAACATTTCTCAGCTTGTCTGCAAGGAGTCTTGTAGGTTCTTGCTGCTGTTATTCTGCAGATAGTTTTCATCATCACTCCTATAGTGTTATACTAACAGAGTAGGGAACAGTGTAGACTTAACCCTCTGGTCTCTGGTTTTCACATATCTAAGATGTAAGGATGCTGGTACTTGTTGCATAGGATTCTTATGAGGATGAGAAAGTTAACAGATTATTTTTTTCTGGTGTAACAAAGACAATATCGAGATAAATTGTTAATGGTGAGGTAAATGTAGTTTCAGTGTTACATGAGCCTGAATCCCAGCATGAGCCTTCCTTTACTAGGTGGTTTTTAGTAAGTCAGCTGACTTACATGCAAAGCCCTTTCTTCAAGGTCGGCAGACAGCATGATAGATACTAGCTATTGTGGTCAGTTTTCTGTTTTTATCCCCATCATCTATATCAAATGAATTTACATCTTTGGTATCAAAATATTAAAAGATGAAAGTTCTGTCTAGAATGAACACAGAGAAGAGACAAACTAAACATACAGTCTTAATAGTTTACTGTGTCAAGGTCCTAATTCTCTGAGCTGTCCTCTCATTTTCCTGTCCATCTAGGAGACAGCTCACAATCTACCACCATCAAAGGCTCCTCCTTAGCTCTGGACACCAATTTTGCCAAATCCGTTATTCCTTTGAAAATCAAAATACAAACTGTAAAGCTCCCAAGGAGATCAAACATGTGTGTTCTATTCTTGAAGTTGTTAGTAAATTAGATATCCTTGACTAGCCCACTATTTCTTGGAACTATGTGCACATTCTCTCTCAATAAGCATGTCCATAAGCCAACCTGTGACCTTACATATACCAATGTCTACATGTAAAAAGCCAACTGAGAACATTACTAATACTGTATGTTGCAAACCACCAAGATCCCAGGGAACTAGAGCATGGTGGATAGAGATGGACTTAGCACCATGGACCAAAAGTGCCTACTGGGACTCTTCACTCTTCAACTCTCTGCTGATATGTAAACATTCTTCCACAATTCTGGGGAAAAAATTTTGACCCAAAGACCCCACAGCTGTACTAGAAGATATATAAGCGTAAGATGGTTCAATATCTCATTTTGTTGGTTCAAAAAATGTGAATGGAAATGTTAATTATCTCAGCCAAGATCATAAATTTGTGTCACAATTAACCAATAATAGTAATGATAACAATGCCCTCCATCCAAGAAGCCTTCCACCATTTAGGGAACACATTCAGGCCTATTCTTTTACTTAAGTTGATAAGCAAAAAGAAAGCATTACCATTTACAATTTCCAGGTGAAGCAGGCTTAGACCTGTGAAATGACTGGACCACTCTAACACTGCTTATACACAGCAGAGAGGTCAGAAACCAGCTCCACTCTGTCTCCCATCCCTTGCTGTTTCTTCTTAGATGATGTTATCAAGCCTTCTATTAGGAGACAAGGGAGTTCTCAAGTGTGTGGCTTTATTTGCTTTGTGGTAGGAAGAATGTAGAAACATTCCTGTACATTTCCCTAGTATTATAGAGACAAAAGGATCTGTCTGCCTTTATCTGTTCCATCCTCATGTATCAAAGAAGGATTTCACATAAACCAGATAGGGCAGACCTGGTTTCTACTTGAACACAAGCTATTTTCAGAATTCTAAGAAAACTAGTTTCAGCAAACTTTATTTTCTCTCTCTCTCTCTCTCTCTGTCTCTCTCTCATCTTTGCTCATTCCCCATGTCTGAGTCGCACATCCAGTCCCAGTGTCACAACAGATTTTCAATATTTACCAGATTAGCAAGTCTCTTAAAGTTCATCCAGCTCTTTATTTAACAGGAAATTATTATTTCTTTCATATTCTAATTTATAATAAATCTGCTATTCTAAAATGTGTGCTTATGTTTGAATATTGGCCTGAATTGTATTAAAATGTTAATAATAATTGGTAGTTCATCCTGATTAAATTACCTTATCAATGATTCTCATCTCCCAAGCTATATAGTGATTGGTCCAATAATAGGTAAATAATCCCGTTTAAGCCAATGAGACAATAGGGATTGATGTCTAGGACTTCTGACAAAGGAGAGATGTTTCATGTCCTGCTAGATGTGAATGAAAAACATAATACCCTAGTCTCTGTTCAAAGCCACTTTAAGTCTGCCAGCTTTGGGCTAAAGCCAACACAGCAGTTAGGGGAAAAATACAAAACAAAACAGATGTTTGATGAAATTGTTGAACTATTGTATACAACTTTGTTTAAAATAGACCCTATTTATTCACTTCTAAACTTCTTGAACCAATAAATGCCCTTCACATTTCAGTCATGTTGACAGAAAGTTCCAAGTATGCAGTACTTCTAGTTTTTCATGAAGCAGAGAAGGTAAGAAGGACTTTCTCTGGCCACAGAGACCACTGATATGTGGCATAAACAAACAATATCTCCCATAAACTGCCTTCAAAGAGACAGTCAATGACAGAGATATTGAAAAGACCCAAGAAAATTGAGAATTCTGTCCACCTCTTTCTGGGTTCTTCCATGTTCCTTGCCTCATAGTCCAGTAGTGTAGGGAAAACAGGTAAATCCATGTATTAGTCAACTTCACTTATTTTTTCAATTTTATTTATTATTTTTATTCTATGTGTATGAGTGTATTGTCTGCATGTATAGAAGTGCACCCATGTAGTGCAATGCCTGCAGAGATCAGAGGAAGGTGTCAGATGCCCTGTAACTGGAGTCATGGATGGTTGCTAGCCACCATGTGGGTGCTGAGAATCAAACCTGTGTTCTCTGCAAGAGCAGCCAGTGCTCCTAACTTCTGAGCCATCTCTCCAGCCCTAGCTTCACTTATAAAGAGAAAAAACTTGGTTCACAATGTTAGAGATTCCGGTGCACTAATGAGAGCCCCATCACTTTGAGCCTGCATCAGGATAGCGTGCGGTGGGATCATTTGGCTAGACAAACCAATGATATCATGAGTCAGGAAAGAGAGTGAGACAGGAGAATCCAGGTTCCCACAATCCTCTTTGAGGGCACACCCCCAATGACCTAATGGTTTACTAGGAATCATCTCTGAAAAGTTCACAGTCTCTGATGCACCACAGTCTCTAATCACAAGTAGATGATAATACACAGAGTGTTTAACCAATTGGTACTACGTCAGAGAGTGGTTATAGTCTCAAGGTCCAAAGCTATCTAGAAAGACCAGTTCTGGGCCATTTCCCCAGCTTCTTACCCTATCGAAGCTCCTGTCTTTCCATGAGGTCTCATCAACCCAAGAAACTCCTCTGATCAAGCTGAACAATGCAAGAAACCAGTGTTTTCTGTCATCTGCCATCCATGATGCCCTTGTTCAGGCATTTATTAGACAGAATCCCATGACCCATACTGTGGAAAAGCCAGACTTTACTTTCATGTATATGTAGAAGGTGAGTGTATGTACATACATATGTCAGGGAAAACACCTAGGAATCTCTATCACTCTCCACTGTGTTCTTTGAGACAAGATCTCTCACTGACCCAGACATTTCCCAATTCAGTCAGGCTGCCTGGCCAACAAGCTTAGGGATTTATCTGTCTCCACTTCTCCAGAACTGCAATTACAAGCATGGCCACTGAACCCAGCTCTTGAATAGGTGCCAAGGATCAAACTCGGGTCCTCATGCCTATACAATACACACTTTACCCACTGAGCTGCCTCCTCAGCCACCCCTCCTAAGTCTTGATCTTTATCCTAGTTGTTACCGGGAGTTTCTCCCTCTCCTGATGAGTTCCAGATCTTTCTTACCTAGTTTTTTAGTAGGTTTGTTGAGCAATAGATCAGATGTTGCCCCCTATTGTGAATGTGATGATACAAGTAATACAGAATCTGAGTTTTATGTCTTTGTCTTGAAGACAAAGGTATTCTTAAAGTATAAACTCAAAGCAAAGGGGTCATCAAATTATCCCTCTTTCCTACAGACACACTGGTGTTTGCAATAGGAAATCACATTTATTATCACCTGATGACATCACTAGCTCCTAATGACTCAGCAGTTCTGATGCCATATATAGTCTACAAAATGAGATTCCCAGGCCACCTACAATGTCATCTCTATCTTAGTAATTTATACACTGTGACCTCTAAATTTTCCCACTCTTATTAAACCACATCCATCTCCTGCAGTAGTTAAATCAAGGAGACATAATGATATGTGTACATGTGGGAGTCCCATGAGCTGGAGTCCTCAGAGGCTACCTGATGCCACCATAGCCAATCAAACCCTAAGAAATATTTAAACACTCCAAGAACATACGTCCACTAAAGTTTCAGGTGGGATTCTACCCAGATGTCACTGCCAATAGAGTAAGTGACTTCAGAACAACTGAATTACTTTGTCACTCTGGGGCTCCGACACTCTGGTACTGTCTTCCGAATGCTCAGTGATCCTCTGCTTTTGTACATTTTCAACCAACAGCCTTGTGGTTGTTGGTTTGGCCCATAAACCACTGCTGGCTCTTTGGGAAGAATTTCCTTGTTTGTCTTCGTCCCAAACTTTATGCATCTCCAATATAATGACACAGGTCTGGACAGCCATACTGTGGAGCTCCATTGCCAATCAAGGTCTTTCTGGAAACAAGGCCCCTGCAAATATTCTGTGGCTACACAGCTTACTCACTAGCAGGAAAGATTGATCTGAAATCCCAGAGGAGGGAAAAATCATTTTTTGGCACCTTTCCTTTCTCATGTTCGTGAATACCAAATACCCCACAAGGGAGATAAAGACCCTATTTTTGGAAACTAGAATATGAAAAGGACTTCATCTCTTCAAACTGCCACAGTTCCTCTTCTTTAATGAAGGAATGTGTCTGTTTCCATGGACTCTCACGCTACACAATATTCAACTGCAGATCACAGGAGGTCTTTTCTTAGCAGGGAACTGTTTAAAATTCTCTCTCTCCTCATGGAGCTCTCACTGCCTCTGTCTCATTACTATCAACTGGACTCTTCAGGAGCAACTCCATTTCCGGACTCCTGCAGACAGCCATGTTCTGGGCTTATATAACTCAATGCACTTCCCAAACCACACTTTCCTTCTCATAGCACATACACCTTTTAAGCATTGATCCTCTTCTATTATATTGACTAGCATGTCTTCAGAATGAAATCCAGAAGACCCTGGGATAAGCTGAGGCACAGACACTTCATTTAATAGAAGTTTCTGGTTAGCTGCATCATGAAAGGTGGCCTGGCTTTCCTTTAAACCCATATACACAATGGAGCTCCAGAGATGATGGAGAAGGAACATAACTTTTTATCAGTGTTGTTAGCCTTCCAATAAATTCCATTTTTACTTTTATTTTTATTTTTGGTCTTTTTGAGACATAATTTTCCTGTAGCCCCAGCTGACCTAGAACCCATTGTATAGACCAGACTGGCCTTGAACTCACAGAGATCCGCCTACCTCTGCCTCCCAAGTGATCATTTTTATTAATTATGTGCATATGTATGTCTGTTTGTGGATTTGTGTAAGTGTAGTGCTTGTGGAGACCAAAAAAAAAGCATCAAGCATCAGATTAACTGGAGCTAGAGTTACAGGGGGTTGTTAAGTCATCTATTGTGGGCACTGAGAACCAAACTGAGATCCTCTGGAAAAGCAGTAGGTAGTTGCTCTTAAGGACTGAGCCAACTCATCAAGCCTCTTCCCCATGCCACCATAAATAGTTTCTCTACCTGAACATCACCCTCATATTCTGCCTACTGAGACAGCTATAGATTCTAGATCCATGGAGAGTTCATGATCAGCTTCAATACAGTGTACAGAGAAGCCTTGAGATAGACAGGATTTTGACTTTCCTATATGTCATTTTGTATCAAGTCTCATGCTGAGGAAATCAGAGAAACCCTATTAGCTATCTCAGTCTTTTTAATGAAGTGTAGCTATCTCAGTCTGTTTAACAATGTGTATTAGTTACTTTTCTGTTGTAGTAATAAAATACCATCAACAGAAGCAACTTAAGGAAGAAAGAGTGTATTTGGTCTTAAGACTCCAGAGAGGGAGTCCTTAATGGTGGGACAGCATGGCACTAACAAGCAAAGCACAGCAAGTCATGATCAGTTTAGTCTAAACTAAACCTGAAATAACCAAGATAACACAAACAGAATAGGGTCATCCAATACAGACTAGAAAGAACTTCCAACTTGATATAGAAGCTGTGATCCATATGGGAAACTGAAGTTGTCTACTGAAGCCACGTGGCATGGTAAACTGACAGAACCACCTCTGCTACAGGTCCGTTCTGTAGGTTGTAGCGTGCGTAGTTTGGCAGCAGATAAACAGCATAATCACATTTGAAGAAAGGTGCGTGGAGGACCTTGATAGAGAGAAAACGGAAGAGGAGGCAGGTTGCTGACCTTTAGTGCTCGTGAACTGCAATGCACAGACAAAGCTCCCGGATTAGTGAAGTGCACTCTGATCTGTCCTGAGTGCCAGGAGTCACCTAAGCCCTGAGTTTCTAAGAAGCACCCAGATGGTGCTCGGTCTATGGAACTCATTTTAAAGGGCCATGGTCTGGGTAGAAGGTGATTTGAGCTAACTAAACAGTGACACTGGAAAAGCAGAAGACCAGACTGAGCAGCACTAGGAGGTAAAAATGGCAGGGCTGTCTAGGGTAAGAGGAGGTAAGTCACAACCACATTGAGGATCTTACACTTGGTAACTGGAAGGATCACGGCACCTTAACTGAATCCTTGATAAATAAGGACCACGTAGAAACACAAGAACCCTTACGCATAGTTGTTTCTACGAAGTTGTAGGAACACTGCAGTTAAGTGAGGCTGCCTGTTTGTTTGTTCATTTGTTTACTTCCTATTGCTCATTCTGGCAGAATTCTTGGGAGAGAGCCAACTGCCTGTTTCCTGCCCTTTAGTTTAGGTGTTGCTCTTACCCCATGGGTCCCAGCGTCACAGGAAGCACTTTGGGATCGGGATCCATTTCTCTTTGCTTCGTGGGTTTTGGCTGCTTTGCTTTCATTGCACACTGTCAATGATTTGTCCCTAAACAAACTGAAAATACACTTTTAGGGAGATGAGCAGATACAGAACTCCAAAGAATCTAAAATTACTTCAGTGTAGTGTGAGAAGTGTTAAGTGCCTCCTTCTCCACCTATGGCGGGAATGATGGCAAACGGGTGCTTCACTATTCCCCAAGAACCAGTCCAGAGAGGACCAAGGACCCATAACACCCTCTACTGCCATGTGCATTCTGTTCTTAGTCTGAAAGAGAGAATTAACAATAAAGAGATCTGAGAAGTCTCTGATGATGACCTAGAGTTGTAACTACAAGTGAGGAGCCAGTCCGGAGAGGCATAGACAAGTTGCCAGAAAAGCGTCAATAAAGATGAGCTACAGGAAATAGAGGTGCAGTTTCACTCCTCATTTTACATTTCCATTGAAGTGAGACCAGAGTACACTCCAGTCCTTGTCTGTCTGCATTCTGTGTCTGTGTGGAGAGGAAGAAAGGGGACTGGGCATTGTGCTTCTGTAAAAGGGTTTCCGCAATGCATATGGAGGAAGTGCTTAGAGCAGTTCATGGCTTCCCCCAGGAAAACATTCTAAGTGGGCCCTGTGCCCAATGGTTTCTATCCCAGTTAAGTAAATAAATGAAATATGCTAATTAGCACCCTATTAGCTCACAGCAGGGAGTAATCCATGGCATTTTGATTGGAAAGAATTCTGTCATCCAAAAGGCTGGTCTGTAACAGAATGCAAACTGGTCCAATTTCCTCCCTCCCTTCCTCATGGCAGTTATCCAAACGTCTGAGAAGCAGACCTCACAACTGTGTGTAGTTCCAAGGGTGTCACCGCACTCAGTGTAAGCACCTCCTGGCCTCCACTGAGCCTGGCTCCAAGCCGCACAACAAGTGTGGATTTGTGCAATTAAGAAATGCAGACCAGAGCTCACATGCACAGTAAGCAGGTTAGGGAGGGAGAACCTCTTCCTTCTTTCATTATGACCGCGCACACACACACACACACACACACACACACACACACACACACCCACACTTTTCCTCGCTTGCCTTCCCAGACTCCAATCCCGAACACACCTCCTTAACCCAGACACGCACCCACGTTGCATGCACGTTGCCACCGAGCTGCCGGGGCAGTGTTCTGATGACGGCAGGAGATAGCGCTTCAGGGTTTCAGCTGGGAAAGGCAGGCTCATTAACTTCTCTTTCCATTTTTATTGTTTCAGCTGCAGGGAAATACCAGCTAGCTCCCGTTCTACTGTTCCAATGGCCAGATTTGCATCTTGCCCATCTTTTCTGCATGTGCAGAAGAGAAAGATTTGAGGGGCTACACAGACATAGAAGAAAAAAGCTCAATACAAGAATAGCATGCTTTCCAGTCTGTCTTTTAAAGCATCCCGTTTCCAAGAGCACGGGAGCAGGGGAGGGGGGCACTTAAACACTATGACAGATCTGATAGGTTGCCACAGAATTTGTCACAAATCCCTTATAGACTAGCATGACTTATGCAAAGGGGCTTCACTAGATCACGAATAGGTTTATAGCACCATGTCTGTTCCTCATGCCCAAAGTTACAAAGTGTTTGTTAATGACTGTCTGGTGTAAGGAACAGAGCAGGGGACAGGTATCTTAGCATCTGAATGTTAACCAGGAGTTATTTTCCCCAATCAAAGGGACTATAGTGAGGAAAGGTCCTTATGAGGATGGAACAGTGGCCTGACTCAGGCAGATCCCAGGAATTATTTATTAGCAAACCCAGTTACCCAAGCCTCAGACTCTGCAAATGGAAAAAATAGTATAGCTGAATCAGAGGTCTCTTAAACTAGGCACGTTCTATGTGCAATGCAGGCTTTGTAGTTTTGGCAGATTTACCTGTCTTGAACTGAAAAATGGTTCAGCACAAAAGATATGAACCAAAAGCACAAAGATTTGGAGTCAACGCTGCAGCCAACATTACCAGGCAACAGTGAGAAGTCTTAAAAGACCTTCTGTCCATCCCCTAGCCTCACCTCCAATCCAGCTGGCACAGTGTAATTTTGCTGCTTAGCAAAAGGCTAAGAATGCTTACAGAATGCCTGACTATACAGGCTGAAATAAAGAAGAGAACCACCACATACATTATGGAATAAAGGAACGGGACCCAAGTGCGTTTACGTTGCTTGAAGTGGCTGAGGAATATTTTTCCTTAAATTTCATGTGTTGAATATTTGTCTTACTATAAGACTAGATTTCTAATGGAGAAATCCACAATCTAGCAGTGGGAACAAAAATCAGACGTAAACTGATACTTTAAAAGTATTGATACTTTAAATCAGATGCAGTTACAAGGCCACTCCGAATGACAATTTCGCCTACTGAAGCTCCTATTGACAGATTGAAAGCAAGCATTCATTACTGCTACATGGCAATTCTACCTGCTAATTACGTAGGAAGACTCAGGTACAACTAACTGACCCAAAAGCTTCTGTGAGTTTAAAGATTTGTTAGGAGAGGCTTAGGGGATGACTTAAAAAAGCCACACAGTGAGGCTGACAGTCAGTCAGGAGTTGTTGAAATCCTATCAAAAATATTCTTGCAGCATAATGAAGCTTTTCAAGCAGTCAGTCTCCCCAGACATTTGCCTTTGCCAACAGTTACAGCAATAAGGAAAACTTTATTAGTGGTGTGGCATTTTTTTTTTTAATGCTGACTATAAAAATACCCACTGAGCTGTTTGCAGACTCTGCCAAGTGGCAAGCGCACCATGAATTTCAGATAAGAGAAGACTTTGGACTCCAGCCCTAAAGTGATACTTGGGAGGTATGTATGTGTCTTTTGGATGGAAGGAAAAAGACAAGAGCTAGTGGAAGGCTGTAAGCCAGAGCAACGCCACAAAACAGAATAGGAAACGCCCAGACAAGCTAATGTTTTTGCTTGAATTGGGACTCCATGGACAGTATCCCATGATAACTGCAGACACTGAGGCTGGTGATGGTTCCTGCTTGAAACAAGTGACTCCTGAGAACTTTCTGTCCGGTCAGGGGGAACTACTGAGGGATACAGATGTGACCAAGTCACTGATCAAGGAAAGAGCAGCATTTCTATTCAAGGTCCCTTGGAAAATTGTCCATCACGCCATGTGCCAGAAGCGGGAAATTCAGGGTACCCGTGAAGTAATACAAGCAGATCGCGACCAATATTCCATTCATTACAAGGTTGAAAGGGACAGGTTCTTACCTCCAGGAAATTCACAGTCCTGGAAACAGATACCTTTATACTTTTTTCTTTGTACTTGGGCAAAAGCTTTTTTTTTTTTCAAATATTCTTTCAAAGTCTTTTTTTCCAACATATACTTTATATTGAAATTTTGTGCATTTCCTATAATACAACTTGAATCATATTTAAACTCCCTCCCCAATCTATAGCCCCCGAATTTCATGCATTCTGTCATGTATGTTAAGGCCTGTTGAGTCAAATTTGTGTCCCCAGATGGCCCTTGGTGTGAGTTTATCCATTACAATCAGTTCACCCTTAAAGAAGATCAATTCTCTTTTGCGCAGCAGTGATCAGCTGGGACCTCCCGCCCATTTCCCCAGTTCTGGGCTGGGTTTTGTTGGGTTGAGTTTGCATGGGTCTTGTGGCATGCTGCCACAATTGCTGTAAGTTCATATGAGCAAGTGCCCAAGGAACAAGCTATTTTAATGCATAGTCTGTAGACCCTTTTTAAAGTGAGAAATTTCATCTTTGTAAATTTACAGTTGAGGAAAATGAGTCTCTGAGTGTCAACCTTGCTCAAGGTCATGTATCTATTCAACAGCTGAAGAACTTAAGCTTACCTCTTCTGATTCTCATGCATGTATGTGAACCCACAGCCTCACTTATCTATACCCCCACACATTGCAGTTTTGATGCAACTAAACTCACCTGAAATGCAGTACTCCAGAACTCCAAGTCCCCACTGAGGGGTTATTCCCACCCAGAAGACATGTTCATCTACTACAGTGAAGGTTCACCCAGAGACACATGACATAATGTTCTTGAAGGTAAAAAAAAATAATCATTAATTAACTCAAGCATAGACTCGGTAGTTGGCTAATTGAATTTCAGAGTTCTTGAAAACATGATTTTGCCATTTTCAAGAACATTTTTGAGCTAGTTCATGTCTATATACCAAGATTATTTCCAACAAAATAATATTTTGTCAATTATGTTTATCACTATTTCATTTATAATGGGAAAAATGTCAAGATAACCTGCTATGAAGAATAGAAAAATGAGAAAATATGGTGCAGGTAAAGTCATCAGAAGTAGCTGCTGTTAGTTTCGCAGTACGACAATTGCATTCTCTTCTATAGCACTTACTATGGAGAAAATACTCTGTTAATTCTCTTGTACACAATACTTCATTTAATCTTCACAGTAACACCATATTCTATCACCCACCCTACTGACATATAGAAAAAAAACAAACACAAAGAAAGTGGTATGCCCAACATCACACTGGGAGGATTCAAACCCAGGCAATGGATACCATAGCCAGAAGTTTCAGTCACTGTGTTATCCTGTGTCTCAACCATTAACAGAAAATTGTAAGAGCCACATTGATGGACCTTTAATTGGACCAGTATAATAACAGAATCTCTGCAGTGGTGGGGAAAGAAGAAAATACTAATAAACCGAAAAGGCAATGATCTGATTCTGTTAGCCACCTGTTACCGTATGACTAAATCACCCTAAAGTTTAGCAGCTTGAAACAATTAGCTTTTTATTACATCACAGTTTCTGTAGGCAGAAATGTGGGTCTGGCTTACTGAATGAAGGCTTCTCAGGAAGCCTCAGTGATGCTGTTGACTCGCATCTCAGCCATGTGACAGCTGGGTTGGGGCATAAGCACTGCTTCTACAGAGGCTCACTCATACAGCTGGGTGCGGAAGACCTCTCTTCTCCTTGTCTCTTGATAGGAAACACCAATGCCTTGACACATGAGCCAAATGTCTTTGTAAAGTAGCAACTGGCCCATTCCAAAGCCATTCATAGAAAAGCAAGGAAAAAGCCACAAATCTTCTTTAACCAAAGTCAAGAAGTTGTGCACACTTCCTTTTCCAGAACATTCCAGTTTGAGGATGGATTCACCAAGTACTGGTCTCACTCAAGAGAATTAGCTTCTCCACTTCAGAAAAAGGGTTATATGTGAATTCACAGGCATGCTTTATAGCAACTCAGTAGCTATATTTAGACTATAGGAATGTAATTCTTCTTTAATAATCAATTTCTATACTGTTATTTTTTATGAAAAAAACTTGAAAAGAAAGCAAAAGAGATGGCTCAGCAGATAAGAGCACTTCCTGCTCTTCCTGAGTACCTGAGTTCAAGTCCCAACACCTAAGTTGGGCAGCTTACTCTTGCCTGTGCTCCAGCTCTGAAGATCCAACACCCCCTTGTGGCCTTCAAGGGCACCTGTACTCACATGCAAATACACACACACACAATTAAAAACAAACATAAATCTTTAACATAAAACTTGAAAAGACAACTAAGTGTTTTATTTGTTATATACCTCTCTGTAATTTGACAATATCAGAAAACCTTCTTATTAAAGATATTTCTGAAGATCAAATTCGGCTCTCAGTTTCTCCTTTGATCTTTACATCCTCTGAAGGTGGCAGTTCAACCTTCAATGTCTGAGAGAAATAATCTTTTGGGAAGCATTCTGACATCTACCCATCTTCCCCTTCCACCCAACTGACCTCACATTTACCCAAAGTTGCCCCAAATCCCAGTGCCTTTAGATTTCTCAGTTCTTAGAAGAAATGGGCAAATGGAATCTGTTGGCATCAGCTCTCTCAGTCTACTCTTTCATTTTTATATGAATAAATGCATTGCCTGAAAGTATGCAAGTGCACTCGGCTCAGGCAGTGCTCAAGGGGCCAGAAATGGATGTCCGATCTCCTGGAACTGGGGTTATGGATGTTTATTCATCACCATGTGGGTTCTTGGAATTGAACCTGGGTCCTTTGCAAGAGCAGTCAGTGCTCTTAACTGCAGAGCCATCTCTCCAACCTCCTCTCATACTCCTCTTAAGGACATTACCTACTACCATGCCTCCCAGGACCTACATAGGTTTGTTGAGACATAACTTATAGAATACACTACATGAAAGCATTGCTCCTCTGGAGAGTTATGTGCTTATTCACCACTGAGATTTAAAGCTTAGCATGGTTTCTTTGCACTAGCTGCAAGGAAATTCACAGTCATAGACTCTTAGACACAGTTCTTTTATGTGATCCTGATTTTGCAGTATCGTGACCTTATTTTCCATGAGTCTTTTATTCAGAGCCATAGAATAGTTGTTTTTAGAATGAAGCAGGTAGAAAGCAGTAACTTTTAGTATTTATCACGAGATAAATGCTGACAATAGCTTTATGTGTGTAGTTTGCATCCTGAGAAAGAATTCCTATTTTGTATTTAAGCAAAGAAGGGCAGTTTGGGAGTGACTGACGGTTTTCAGTTTCTCTAGATCAAGAATGTTGAGACCTTTTAGAACAAGGTAACTGATGTTATTAACAGGAAATTTTGCTATTGTTAATGTAAATCGAGGTCCAACCGATGGTTTCATTTGGGAAAAATAACTGTGAAGTCCCCATAAGTCTCCATGCTGTAGGACAAGGCAACAAATGCTTTGCTTATTGATAGAGTATAGCCTCGTTTAGCTGTTCTGTTCTGGCAGATGTGGAGCAATGTTTTATCTAATATGGATTCAGCCTGGAGTTTAGACCCACATATGGTATACTTAGGCTGGAAGATAAATGATTTATAAGTAATGTACTCTAAACTTTGTGATTGTATTGTCAGGACCATGGAGTTCAGACTGTACCATGGATGGGTAAGTAACCCTCCCTAAAGGGAATGAGAATCTTCGCTGTTCATCATACTTAGATAGGAAGACCGAGAGAAAGAAGAAAACCACCCGTTTCACATGCTGAGGCCAGAGACAGGTGGAGGTCTGAACTGAGAATTCTGGGTGTGGCAGGGTAGACATTCCTATAAGGACTGGCACATTCACTACTTGGGAACCTGTGGGGAACAAGGCAAAGGCCTTTCAGTGAGAGTCAGAGCCTGTAAGCATCTGGTAGAAGTGAATGACAGGACTTTATTTTCTTTTTCAGACAGAGTGTCACAATTGTTGCCCAAAGTGTCTGGGAACTACGGAAATCAAGTGATACTCCTGTCTCAGCCTCCTGGGTATCTGGGGATACAGGAGTGTGCCACCATGTCCAGATATGTTCTTACTGTTGCATTTCTTCACTGAACACTTTTGGTAAAGTAGTAAGATTGAGTGATTGATTTTATGTGTGTTTGTCTGTGTGTGGATATGTGTACATGCATGCTGATGTTCATGGAGGTCAGAAGAAGGTATCAGATCCCTGGAGCTGGCATGTAGGTGCTGGGATCTTTACTCAGGTCCTGTGCAAGAGCAGGATCTACTCTCAATCTCTGAGTCATCTCTTTCTCCAACCTTAAAGTGGTAAGATTTTTATAAGTATGATTAACATATTTATATGACATATGGAGATATATGTATATATTATGCTTTATCTGCCACAGTTTATTCTATTTCTGTTTTCTCAAAATAAAGAAAAGCACATATATGTCCATCCAATATACTCACATAGGGACATATAGATAAATATGAGAGCTGACTGGTCACCAGTACCGTTGACTTGTGACAAGTGAGTGCAGAAGAGGTCTGATGTTGCTCAGAACTGAGTGTATTTGTGATCCTGACTCTTTTGTGAATTCTGCTTCTTGCCATTTCTTTCTGGAAATCAGTTTTGATGAATGATGGCAGACAACAGTAAACAAATGAAATGCCTACATTGACAGGAGGAATAAGGCTGATGGTAACTACTCAAATGCAAGTTTTCTGATGTTCAAGGATGCAATGAAGCAGACCAAGTGTACAGACTGGCACACAGTTCTGTATGGGAGGGCCTTGGGATGTCAAAGACCACCTCATAGATGCCACTGTAGAGTCAAAGAATAGACTTCTATTCTTATAAAGGAGCTTCTAAGCATCAGAAGTAATACTGTTGGAAGAAGTGAATAACATGCTCCCTTGATTTTCTTTTTGGAGACAGAGTCATAGTTGTTGCCTACAAAAGACTAAGGCCTAGAAGTATGTCAGATGCTATTTGATCTTGCATACTTTAGTGGGCTAATCTGCAGGGATACTCCCACAATGCACTAAAAGGGATACAGAAGTAACATCTCAGTCAGTGCTGGTAACAGCCATAGCATGTCATCTCAGTCAGTGCTGGTAACAGCCATACCGTGTCATCTCAGTCAGTGCTAGTAACAGTCATACCGTGTTGCGGACTGGGGAAGTATGCCTCAGATAGGTTAGGAGAAAAGGAGCCCAAGATCCTCCAGCTAAGACAAGATCTCTTGGCCTGTGAGTAGGCCAGGCAGTGGGACACAGTGCTGAGCGGCTGTGCTGAACCACTGTGTCCCAGTGCTCCCAGCTCACCTCAGTGCTGCCTTCCCATCCTCCTCTCTATTCAGTTAAGTTGTATTAAGCCTGACTTGAGGCCAGGGGAGGAAATGTTAAGGTTGTTTACTAGGGACCTGCATAAACAAAGTGGAGCTGAGAATGAGAAAAGCCTTTTGAGAAACTTAATTGCCCATCCAGCATCTATTTTCCTCACTTTCAGTAATGAGATCACCTTTAACCAAGTGCCTGGCTGAAAAGATAACATTTCTCACTTTTCCCCACAGACAACTGGAGTCATATAATCAATTGTTGGTCAGCAAGACTTAAGCAAATTATCCTTACGTGCACAGGGAGTGCGTTTGTCTTTATCCTTTCTGACTTTTTACTGCTTAGTACTTTGGTCAAGATAGCATGAACTCTGTGGCTGTCTTCAGTCAAGTGTTCACTGAAGAACTACAAAAAAGTAATATAACTGGGCATGGAGGCAAACTCCTATAAGCCCAGCTACTTGAGAAGCTGAGGAAGGCATTCAGACCAGTCTGGACAGCAATTGTGATTACACACACTGGATGGCAACACAAAAAACAGGCACTTAGGACTCGAATTACAATATGAAGTAGTCTGATCACACCTGGAAGGCATGTTTTCTTGGATATGAGCTAGAAATAAATTTCTATTATATTTATGCTAGAGCTGCTCTAGTGGGTTATGTTATGTGCATCCAGGGACTGTGTAAGGTTCTTGGTCATAGTTTTATTCTTTTTATTGTCCCAATGCATCTGGGTGAGGTTGAGGCCTAGGGATGAAGTCAAGTAGGTTCTCTACTTAGAGAGGCTACATGGACTAGCTGTGGCCTTATTCTAAATCAAGACTAGAAAACTGCTGTCTAATATCAGGAAGTTACACGAGTTTTCTGGAGCAGAATTCATGCACAAGAATGACGACCAGAGTTCACATACAGATCTTAGTATTTCTCTGATCCTCCAAGAAACAATTCAGAGAAGAGGTATCCAACAGAAAATTAGACTTCCCGTAACAAGAATGATGATGGTTTGAAATAATACAAAAGGTGACTTATTTATTGATGCTGTAGTATTTACTGGTTAATTCCTTGAAGGAAAAGCAATAAATATGATTAGCAATTTGGAGAGATGAAGAGGTTGCAGGGGTTTTTTAATTGAATCTTTTTGTATTTCATACAGAACATCTTAATCTTAATCATCTTTTTACTCCCTTGTCCATTGGCACCTCCTACAGTCTCCCACCACTGGAATTCATACATTCTTCCATTTGTATTAAAGTCTGTTTCATTAAGTTAGTGTCCCCAAAAGTCCGTCAGTGAAAGTTCATCCACTAGGATCCAGTCAGCCTATCTAGAGTCCTTCCTGAACATAGGAAGATGAGCTCTTCCTCACCCTGTGATCAGCAGTTGCCAATAATTCTTCAGTTAAGATTGCAGCCTGTTACCCATTCCAACAGCTCTGTGCTGAGGTTCGCATAGGTCTTGTGCATGCTAACACCATTGCTGTAGGTTCATGAGTAAGGTCCCAAAAGCTATATGGTCATGCACCTCCTCCCTGGCTCTACAATCTTTCTACCCCCTCTGTAATAATAGTTCCTGGACTCTGGATGGGTGAAGTTTAATATAGGAGTCTAGCCAAAAACCCACACTCTACGGACTCTTAATCTCCATCCTTTGACCATTTATGACTTTTTGCGTTCCTGGCCCTCTGTTGCATGAAGAAACTTCAATGATGAGAACTGAAAGTTACATTAGTGTCCTCTTCACCCCTTGTTCTATGTCCCATGAGCCTTAGGTGTGGGGATTGCATTGTTTTGAAATTTTAAGTGTCTCTGGCGGGATCATATTCTGTGTACATTGGTACAAGATTGCATTGTGATGTACCAATTAGGCTTGGGCGATCCAGATACAATGTCTGTGTATGACGAGTTTGTTGCAAAAGAAGCATCTTTGATGAGTGGTGTCTGGGATACTTGTCTATAAATATAAGGATACATATTTTGCACATAAGAAATTACATTTGTCTAAGGATGAGACAGCCTTGGGGTTTTCTCTAAGATCTATGGCCTCTCCAGCCATGTGAAATTTGGTTATATTTCCGGTACTACACATGAGTTTCCTTCCACTGAGTGGGCTAAGTTAAACTAGGTAGCTGTTGATTACTCCCAAGTACCACTATAGCACTAATATTATTTGCTGTGTCGGTCAATGATGTGGTTATTAGGCTTTGAAGGTGGGGTTGGACTGTCGATTGATGTTCTTTCTTAGTGGCTTGCATAGTGCTCTCCAGAGCTATGAGAGCTAGCCTTCAGGGGGAGTGGTTGGCAGGTCAGTTCCAGCTCTATTGCTCCAGATCCTGTGTTCTCAGTCTGTGCTATGACTTTATTTTTAATCATGGATTATATTAACCATGAATTCATCTCATTTGATTTCAAAAGTACATTAGAGCTAGATGTCCATTGTCCCAGGTTCACAGAAGAGAAAGCAGTCTGGAGGCTGGTAAATAAATTTTTCATAGCCATAGCTAATGAAGGCAGGACTCTAGCCCGGGTTTGTCTGTCTCACGAAGCCACGTACTGTTCTATGCTTATACTCTATTCTACCCAGGTTACCGTACATCCAAATTAATGAGGTCCTAAATTAAAGGACATTATAGAAGTTTGGGCATACATTATAAGAGGTCCAGCTGGTGTGTCAGAATGCCTGTGTACAGAATGGGCTTTCCCTTCCTTCTTCAGTTCTTTCTGCATCTGAGAGAAGCTGCACAGATGGGAGAAGCAGCCAGACTTCCCATTCAGCACAACACAGCCCAGATTCAAGAAGTCAGCCCCAGAAGTCTCCAAGGGAAAGGGCAAGTCCTCACTAATGAAATTTTTCCTCTAGAGGCACAGCTTTCCTCTGTTCAGCTCAGGTTCATCTTGGGATCACCCTCCCCTAAGTTATTTTAAGGCAGTATTAATGTTTTATGACTCATTTCCTAGTTTCCTGCTAGAAAAAAAAATCACAACCCAGGCATTCTGCCTCCAACACTGCAAATAGCTGATGTGTAATGTAGAAAAGTATATTTTATTGTGAGAGGGGAGGATATGCACAAAATAAATTATTTCTGCTGAAGCAATATCAGTTTCTTGATCACCCTCTCTCTTACGCTGGTGCCCCCCCTAACATCTGCAACCACACTCATGTGGATCTCTGTACAGAGCTTGGCAATGACATTTCCCAAAAACTATAAAATTGACTCTAGAGACAAAAGGTCGTTTCTGAGGAATTTTTGCCTCCAAGAGTTCACTGGAGATCATTTCAGAGACACACCCTTGGATTCATTTGCTTCTTTTTGAATGTCTCTGTGGACTTTTTTTAACTTCAAATGTACACACACACATACACACACACACAGAGAGAGAGAGAGAAAGAGAGAGAGAGAGAGACATGCACACATGCTCACAGTCATATGAAATAATATATATTTACGCCTCTAAATAAAATGTGATACTCAATAAAATGAATACTAATAAACTTGCCCTTATTCACTTGTTCTTAAGTGAGGTCAACATGCTCCTTAGCAGAAACATAGCTAAAAGAAAGAAAATTCAAGCTATAAAATGGCCATGGTGTAAGAGAGAGACATGAGCTCTTGACATCTCCTTCTGTGGGGCACCTGGTTCTGCTTCCGGAGATGCTTGGCTCACATCGAATCCAGCCATTCACTAAGAAATTCCTGAATCAGGGGACTCTGCAAAGGAATCAGTGCAAACTGTCCTAACACCAAAACCAAAGAAAGAAAGAAAATGAGAAAATGACAAAGCAAATCCTGAAGATTTGCCTAGATTCAGAGATGCTAAAGTCAGATAACTCAGTATCATTTATGAGGACAATTACATCACAGTATTTCAAATTTATATTGGCAAAATTACATGAATAGCCATAGACTGATACTATTTAAAATGCATTTATTAAAGAAATGTTTGTGTCATGTTTAAAAAGAACACTGTAATGATTAGGATTAATTTTGTTAACTTGACAGAAGATAGAATGACTAAGGAAGGGAGTCTCTATGAAGAACTATCAAGAATAGGATGACCTGTGAGCAAGTCTGCATGGGAAGTACCTTGGTAACATTAACTGATGGAAGACCTGCCCACTGTGGGTGGGACCATTCCTTAGGCAGGAGATCCTAGACTGTGTGAGAGTAGAGAAAATGAGATAAGACCTAGCATGTACACTGTTCTAGTTACTTCTCTGTGGCTCAGATAACATACCCTGGCAAAAGCAATTTAAGAAAGAAAGGGTTTGTTTTGATTTACAGTTCCAGAAGGAATAGAGTCTGTCAAGGGAAGGCACCTGTCAGGCAAAGCATGGCAGTGGGATGGATCAGAAGCCAGCTGATCACTTTTATACACACACAGGAACGAGGGAGAGGAAACAGGAAGAGGGGTGAGCATATATACCCTCAAAGCCCACCCCTCACCAGTGACATGCTTCCTCCAACAAGGCTCCACCTCCTAAATAGAACCACCAGCTAGGGATGAATTATCCCAGTACATGAGTTTCTTAGAGATGTGAGAAATGTTTTCTTAAGTTCTAGGTACCCAGACCTCCATTTTCACGGTAATTATTGAATGATGACAGCATGCTAATCATATTATATATTATTTCATTGATTCTTCAAATTCTATATTCCTGTGATAAATGTCTGATCATTATTCCTATTTAAATAAGAAAGAAATTGAGGATGTCACTAAGTAGCACTGAAAGCCATTTTCAAATGATCAGACCAGTCAGGATCTATCCCTTATGTCTGAATCTTAATCCTACTTGTTGGGGGACTTTGCCTACATCTCTTCACCGAGAGGCAGGGGCCAGGGTAGAGTGTTGGAAAATGTATCAGAGAAAAGGCTGAAATTTTAAATGTCTCTGGCAGAATCACATTCTGTGTACACTGGTACTCGAAAGTGTAATTTTCAGAATATGCTATCTTTGTAGAGTACTTTAAAAACTGTGCATTTCCTTTGTAATAACCTTATAACAAACTATTGCACATTTTTCCATAAACTAAAGTAATAAAATGATCAGCTCATGAATGATCACAAACAACTTGTAAATTCCTACCGAGTAAGGCATCATAATGTTCAATAAATTGAAGCTATTACATTATTGCTCTTGTTCTTATTATAGAGTCAGAGCATCTCAATGTCTTCTAGCAAAAGTGGTTTCCCAGCCCTTTCCTTACCAAACTGCATAATAACCTCAGGGCTGTTCCTTAATGAATGTATTTCTCTACTCAGTCACTGCATTCTTAGGGCCTTTTGTGAACTAGGCCTCATTCTACTCATTGGAGATACTGTCAGTGAAGAAAATGAACTCCTTACATTCCAGGAATAATATACTTGAAGATATACCTTTTGAACAAACAACAAATGGGTGTGTGTGTGTGTGTGTGTGTGTGTGTGTGTGTGTGTGTGTGTGTATTAAAACACAAGGCTAATTAAAAGACAGAGAGTGATGTCACTTCTGCTAATTTAGACAGAATAGCCCAGAAAAACTTTTCCGAGAAGGTATCATATGAGATCACTTGTTATGATGTGGTTAAATTGAAGACAAGGTTTCTGATGTCAGAAACAATAGCCATAAAAATCCTAAAGTACTACCGTGAGTTTTGCCATGTAGGAAACATCAAAGAGGTCCATAGAGTACAGTGGACAAGAAAGAAAAGGGCGGGAGAGGGATTGGAAAGTAGGCAAATCCATGACACAGATTCACCCAGGCCATGAGATCTGAGGGTGACTTTTATTCTGGATGAGAAGTACAGGATAGAATTCCATTTATTATCTGACACATTTTGCTAAATCTGGCTCTCCTATCAAAAACTAACCCATACTACTAATGCCGAGTGGCAGGCACTCTGGGGTCTGGAGGTGACCATGGCCCCGAATGTTAATTATATTCATGGATATTTATATTATATTAATGAGACAAACTAATTGAACCTTGGGGGAAAAAACATTTAAAAGGCCAAATGAATTGAGCGGGAATGTGAGCTTAGATTAGGGAATACTGATTAAACATTATATGTGCCTCTGTTGAGGTCATCAGGGAACAGTGAAGACTTCTCGTACAAGGCAGCCTAGGAGTCCTCAAAGAATTCCAAGTTCTCACATGCCCTACATGATCAAGTGATACAGGCCTGTGGAAATGGCTCACCAGTAAGAGAGCTGGTGATTGGGTTTACCTCAGTAAGAGTCAGGAGGAACAGGAAATCAGGAAATGGCTGGCAAAAACAAGAGTTCGAAGGTGAATGATAGCAAAACAGACCAGCTAAGAGACAACCGACATTTTATGCCATGTAGGTGCCAAATTCTATCCCAAACGTGATCTTATTTTAACTGGAAGAAGCACCCTGACTCGAAAACAATGCTCAGACATGTCCAGTGTGTGCCCCAGGCCACGGGATTGACAGTGACAGAGGAGATGTCGAAGGCCAGGCGTTTTCTTCTCTTCCTCCAAAGCGTGTGCTTTTTATGTTCCATATCAAGTTGTGCTGATGATGCCGGCACAGTGACAATGAGAAGATTGTCCTGAATAAATGTGAAAATAAATCCTGGGGTACTCATCACCCACATTTCATGAACAAACCATCATTGGCGTTGCAGCTTGAGCTGCAGTAGACAAATCCCAGTGCACACATAAGAAGCATCACTCTAGGTTACGGGGCTCTTACCCATAAGATCAGAGGGCCGAATGTAGAGGAAGAAGCCCTCGTTCCACCTCCACCCAAAAACCCATCTTACCTGGAGCTAAAATAAGAAGAGAAACTGAATTCTTTCAGAAAAAGACCTCTCACTGTGCTCAATTTCATTCGAAAAATACTTATTATTAGTTTTAATCAATTTTAGTTTGATCTCCATCTTCTTTACAATTCTACAGAAAACTTAAGTTACACAATCTTTAAATAGTTTATTGATTTTTAATTTTATGTGTGAATTATTTCCTGCATGTGTAAGTGCATCCATGTTGTGCCATGTCCTCAAAGGTCAGGAAAGGGCATCTGAACCCCTGGAACTGGAGTCACAGACAGTTGTTAGCTACCATGTTGGTGCTGGAAATTGAATCCAGGTTCTCTACAAGAACAGTCAGTGTTCTTAATCACTGAGCCGTCTCTCCAGCCACCCCAATTACCCAGTTTACAAAAAAAAAAAAAAAAAAAAAAAAAGATCTGTTTAAGTCTACCTCCATGAAAATCATAGCCACAGGTGAATTTATCAGGTTTTGTCTTTTATGGCTTTGTTCTACAAATATTTATTGAGCATCAATTATGTGATATCCTGTATGGTAACTGGGCAAAGAAATTCCTAGTTCCTATTGATGCTTTTACTAATCATACAATATCACTAATTTTTAAAAACAAATGATTGACAGAAAGTACCCCCCAAATAAATGGCACAAACATACTGCATTTAGAATTAGGAAGCTGACAATACATTAAATGTATAATATCCAAATGTTGTCTTCATTTCCAGCAGTCCTGACTCTTCACTGCATTCTTCTGTTATCTGGTTATTATTAAGTAGAAAGGGTTTTGAACACACTGTGGTAGATACATTTCCATTGGCCAAATTATTGACTGCAATAACTATTTTTCTGTGTGGCTGATATGTACATATGTGGAAGTTGCTTATGTTTCTTAGTGTGTTTTGAAACTTCAGCCTGAGTATGGAGAAATGAGACTCCTGTAATGGTCCAGTTTTGTCCATCTGGCTTGTCCCTTTCTGTCTCTGCCATCATCCCGATTTAACATTTGGATATCCTCCAAGGGAATGCTCTCAGTGGCAAGTTCCCAACTGAGCATCAAGTCATGCTGCTGGAATTATACAGGACAGAAGAGAACATGGATTCATCTCAAACTATTAGACCAGGGTGTGCTCCCTTCCCAGAGCTCAGTGCCTCAGAAACACTAATCCTGGCTGCCTGAGGAGGATTAAATCAAGACACAGAGGCCTAGCTGCCAAACTACAGGACTACATTAGTCAGAGACCTCCCTAGGGCAGATGATGTGGAGAACTTTACAGAAACAGCAACAAAATCCAGAGCTGGTAGTGAGCTGCAGTATATTGCAGAAGGAAATCACAGGGCTGAATTTTAGAGCTGGAAGAAACCCACATCAACTTCTCATTTTACAGATGAGAAAATAGCCATTCCGACAAGGTAGGTGCTTGAACATAAGATAGTTCACTGTTAAAGTGCAAAAGAAGGCCTGGACCCCACATCTAAAATCCCAGCATGACATGTACACTCAAAGCTATTATAGGCAACTCCCTGGTATTGTATTTTCCACAACTGTATCTTCAATCCTGACTAAAAGACCCTGTGCTAGTCAGGCTTCTGTTACTGTGACAAATACCTCAGGTAAATCAGCCTACAACAAGGAGTGGCTGATTTGGGCTCACTGCACCAGAAAATCAATGTCAGCACAGTATACCAGGGTAGAAGGCTGGGCTCAGGAATGGGGGTAAGGTAGCCTGTGAAGACTCTAACAAACTAGACTGAGAAGTGGAGCTGGTCTGAGTCTAGGTTTCAGGACGCAGTGGGTGGGTCTGGATGGTCTGGACTAAGAGAGTAGGCTAGGATCTGGGGTGTTAAGAGCAGGAGCAGGCCTCTGCCCAAGGCTAAAAGAAGAGTTCTCTTTTTTAATTAATACATACGTAGAGGAAACTCTACCTGTGTGGCAGTCCCACTCCTTATTCCACTTTCAATGTATTTGTTCATTTATTGGCAGCAGCACAAGTACATGATTCTTATTTTATTCAAAAAAATAATCATCTCTTGATATTGCAAATTACCTTGGTGCTCTATTTGTGCCAAAACTGACCAATGGGAGCCCCTTCCAGATGTGGCCTGTGTCCTCTGGCATGCTTTCATGCTTCTTGTGTTTGTTCCAACTTGTTACTACTTTGAAGCATCCTCAGTGTAGAAAGGTTAGAAACACACACACACACACACACACGAGCCCCTTAATTCTGTATGTACTCCAACAGGGAATCATGAGTTGATAATCCCATTCATTTATTCATTTCTTCTCATTTCACTATGAGAAATTACCTTCTCTGGCAGTGAAAAAAGTCTCCCTCATGTTAGTCCCAATATATTTACCTTTTTCTTCATTTCCATGGTACAAATGCTACCACTGCATAGACACCTTCTCCCCATGCTTGAGCCCTGATTCCTGTCTCCTCTCCTGAGGACCAGCTCTTCTCACCTGACTTAGGTCTTCTCACCTGACTTAGATCCTAAAACTTCATGCTGAGCCACAACCCACCTGCAATGACTGCAAGAAGCGTGGCAGCTGCCTGTGGACGATGCCCTGGGGGCACCAGTGAGCTCCATCCCTCTAAAGCCTTTGTAAAGAATTTTTAGAAGGGAAAGAGAAGGATATAGACAAAGAAGAAGAAACTATTCTCTTTTCTGTCCACATAGCCAGGGCTCCCACAGCCTCATTGGTCCTCCATCATTTTCTTCTCACATATAAAATGGTATAAATCACATTGAATTGTAGTCATTGGTATACACAAGGCCACTGGTCCTGAGCTACTTTTGGCACAGATGACAGTTTATTCATCTAATAGGCCCAAGATCAGGATAATGCTTACCATGGAGTAGAAGCCCAATATGTATTTATTCAATATGGAAATGAAAACATCACACGAGTGAAGAAGCACACTGTAGCTATGCTGTTCCCCTGAAGGGACATTATTTCCCTGGTGCTTCTCAAAGATTAAGTATTTCCTAGAGGCAAATGCTTAAATATCTAAGGTGGCATAACAAAAGTATGCAGATAGTAAGAATGGGATTTCATACATGGGCTCAGAGTCCGTCTGGCCTCTTCATAATATTCACTTAGTAAGAAGCTGCATCTGGACTAATTTGGGGACTAGTCATTGCTCTTGTCATCATAGAACTTTTCTTAGAAAACGTATCTCCTTAGATACCTGTCCTCTGAATGTCTACCACACTTAAACTGTATATCACAAAACCAATCCTATATGTTTATTTAAAGTATCTCTTTAAATGTATTGTGACTCTCTTGAAGGCCATTTAGTACCTTGCCCTCTTCCATGTATCTAGCAAAATATGAACTATTAAGTATTTGATTGACTTACTGACACTGTATAAGTATTATAGTACTACAAAATATCCTTTATGTAAATTAAAATGATAACAGAAAACCTACCCATTATAAGAATGAAGCTCAAAGAACCAGATAGCAGTCTGAAAAGAACATGCACATGCGCACGCACACACACACACACACACACACACCAAGACATACTTGACATGTATCCAAATATATGAAGAATTCTTAAAATACAACAATAAGAAAATGAACAATACAATTAAAAATGGACAAAAGATATGAACAGATACTTCACCAAAGATGACACAGAGATAGAAACAAACCTTGAAAAGATGTTCAATGTCATGTCATTTGTGTTTCAAATTAAAACAATGATATAGTGCTATATTAGTCAGCTTTGTATTAACAAAGCAAAATACTTGAGATAGTTATCTTATAAAAAGGAAGCGCATGTTCATCTCACAGTTGTGGAGGATGAAAGTCTAGTTGGCATAGAGCAGGCTTAGCCCAAGGCTGGTCCCTTGGTTGTCTTGCTTCATGGAATATGGTAGATGGTAACAGCAGAAGCACATGTCAGAAGCAGACAACTACATACATCTTAAGTCAGAAACAGAGGCAGAGCAGGTGCAGCAAACATAGGTTTTCATTTTACTTAGAGTTTTATTTATTTACTTTTATTTTATGTGTATAAGTGTTTTGCCTGCACGTATATAAATGCAATAGTGAATGCACTGCCCATGGAGCCCAGAAGAGGGTGTTGGATCTCCTGGAACTGGAGTTACTAACAGTTATTCCAAATGCCATTCCTCTGTAAGAGCAGCCAGTGCTCTTAACCACCAAGCCATGTCTCCAGCCCCAGGGGTTTTCATCTTTTTAAATTTTTTTTTATTATCTTTTAAATTTTTAATTATCTACTCTGTGCATGAATGTGTGTGTGTGTGTGTGTGTGTGTGTGTGTGTGTGTGTGTTTGTGGTGTACCCACATGCCATGGAGTAGGTATCAGGTGAGAGGACAACATGAAGGAATTGGGATCTGGAGATTAAACTTGGGTCATAAGGCTTGATAGCAAACACCTTAGTCCACGGAGCCATCTCGCCAATCCCAAACTGATCCCCAATGATTGAGAACCTCCCACTAGTCTTTACCACATAAAGGTCCCATCACCTACCAACAGGGCTACACTGGAAGCCAAAACTTTGGGACATTTAAACTATCCAAACCATGACAACGACTACATTTCTGTTAGAATGGTTAAAATCAGAAACAGAAACACTGACATGCCAACTGGTGGCAAGATCATAGAGGGATATGAACTCTTGTCCGTTGCTGACAGCAACGAAAATGGAAAACACTTAGGAAGAGAGTTCAGCAATTTCTTACAGAAAGTAAAAATTCTTAGAAGATTTAACAATTATGTTCTTTGGTATTTACTCAGAGGAGTTGAAAATGCATCCCATGAGAAAACCTGAACATAAATGTTTATAGCAACTTTATTCATTATTGCCGAAGCTTAGAAGCAGCTGATATGATTTTCAATAAATGAGTAGCAATAGAAACATTGTATATCCAATATGCTTTGCCTATGACCTTGGGGGGGCCACGCTGAAGCCAGACACAGATCAAAAGAGAAAACAGAGTTTTATAACTATAAATGAGTTATAATCAGAGTTCCCTGGAGAAAAACAGCATGCCATACAGAGAATGTCCCAGGAAATGCTAGGGTCACTCACAAGGCAGGAAAGGGTCAGTATCTATGATTTCTATCGAGAAGAGGCAAGGTAGAGTCTGTAGGCTTGGGGTTGATTTAAATAGTTTCAGAGGTTTCTGCTTCAGAGGCTAGCCCTGGTTGTCTGAGCCCATGCGTGTGGTGATTGGAATGGCTCTATAAGGATCTGGCACATATAAGACCACAAAAAGAGAGATAGTTGGATGTGTGGACTTAATCTAAGTAAGAAGAACAACTGACCCACTACTAGCAGAGTAGTGGCAAAGACAGACTTAAAACCAAACAAATCTACACTGCACAATAGAATTTTATTTAGTATAAAATATACATAGGCTACTGAACTACACAAAGCATGGAGAAATACTACATGCATGTAAGTGAAAAAATCAGTCTGAAAAGACTATATTGTATGATTCATGACAGTCTTGAATAGGTAAAACTATGGGAAAAGAAAAAAAAAATCAGTGGTTTCCTGAGATCTGCAGTGGAGGACAGAGGAAAATATGGAGATCAGGAGGGCAGTGTAGGAATCCTGTGTGGTAATCTAAAGATGGAGGCCCAATCCAAAGGTGTCAAAACCCACAGACTGCACAATGCATAAACTGTGCAATGCACACTAAGTTTATATATCTATCAACACTCATTCTACAACACCTGTAGCATGTACCTAGAGTAAACACTCCATAGAATATATGCCAATAAATGTAAGCTATGGCTTTGGTTGATAATACCCATTCATCTACTATAACAAATGTACCACACCAATGCAGGGTGCTGATGGCAGGAGAAGGGGTATACATGAGTGAGGGGCCAAGTGAGTGGGGGGCCAAGTGAGTGGGGGGCCAAGTGAGTGAGGGGCCAAGTGAGTGAGGGGCCAAGTGAGTGGGAACTTTGTACTTTCCACTCATTTTTGCCATGAATCTAGTATTAGTTTCAACAATAAAGTCTGTTAATTAAAACTATGTGAAAGTCATTCTGAAAGAGAAATTTAGAAGAGGGATTTGCTGCAGAAAACAAAGTCTGCTGGCAAGTATGAAGCTTTTATGCACTGTAAAAGAGTGAAATGAGGGCTGGAGAGATGACTGCATGGTTAAGACACTTGCTGTTCTTCCATAGGACATGGACCTAATTCCTAGCACCCACATGATGGTTCCACTCACATCCCCAGTTCCAGAGGATTCAATGCCATCTCCTGACTTCTGCAGACTTCGCAGGAATGGGTGCACTTACACACATGCAGTCATCACACTCATACACATAAAAGAAAAACAATAAATAAAAATAAAAAAGAGTGAGATGGTGAATGGCGGAACCCCATTATAATTAAAAGGGAACTTAGAAAACTAATTCAGATTCACAAAATGTTTCCTGAAGTCATTGCATGCCACAAAGAAAATTCAAATAATGCCACACTGTCCCACCTAATTTCATGTAATCTTTTCTTATTACTCATGAAAATAGGTCATTAACTCATTTTCAGATGATGAAGTTAGGAGCTCAAGGATAGCAGCAGGTAACTGGTTCAATTGGAGACATTCAAATAGGCAAGATTGTCTTCTAGGTGTTAAACAGTGGGCTGAACTCTGAGTTAAATAAGAATAGCATTCTTAAGAGTGCCTGAATTCAGCCTCCACATGGTGGTGAGCTTCCCAAATTGCACAGTACCCATCCTCCTAAGTTGGGACCATCTGAAGCCCCCCTCCACTCACTGCTGCAGGGCAAGACTCCTCAGCCCTCTACTGGGGTTCCAGACATTTCTAGACTGCCTGAGAGTGCCTGAATCAAGCCTCTGAGAACTTCCTGTCAAGTATCCCAGTTATCACTCATCAAAGAAACTTCTTTTGCACCAGATAGAAACTACTCCAGAGTGTTACAACTGGTCACACACAGACATTGTCAATTAACCTCCCAAGCCTAAGTGGCACATCTACAATGCAACTTCTACACCTAAGGCTTATGCAACATAGAACTAGAGATAAAAAGGACATTAATGAATCTCTCAGCTCTCACTAATAAAACTCTGTTACGCAAGAGAAGGCCAGGAACAGAAAAGGTCACAAATGATCAAAGTGTGGAGATTAGGAGTCTGAAGAGTGTGGGTCCTTGGACAGGACTCTTAAATTAAGCTTCACTCACTCCGGGCCCAGGAACCACTGTAGAAGAAGGGGTGGAAAGACTGTAAGAGCCAGGGAGGAGTGCATGACCACAAGAAAATAGACTCTACAGTCTCCTGGGGCCTTGTTCATATGAACCTACAGCAATGGTGTCAGCATGCACAAGACCCATGCAAACTCGGACAAAAACCCAGGCTGGAACTAGAGAAATGGGCAGCAGACCCCAATCTTTGGCAGCTGATTGGCAGCTAGTTACTGTTGGATGAAGAAGAGCTAATCTTCTGAAAGCAATGGGCTCTAGATAGGCTGACTAGACCTCGGTAAATGAACTTGCACTGAAGAACATCTGCAGACACTAATTTGGCACAATAGGCCTTAAAACAAATGACAGAGTCTATGAATTTGGAGGGATGTGGGAGGCTGTTAATAAGGAAGAGGGTATAAAAGTGATTGAGATTGAGGTATTCTGTATGAAATACATAAAAATTCAATTAAACAAAAGAAATCTTCTTATAGGCATACTTCAGACACAGGACTTAGAGCAATGGAGCTGAACTGAGCCTCCCCTGAAGACTAGCTTTCATAGTTTTAAAGGATACTATGCAAGCTGCAGAGAGAAAAATCAAACAAAGGTCCAACCCCAGTTTTCAAGATCAATAACCACAACAATGACTGGCACAACAAACTATGGCAGTGCAGTTGTGGCACTTTTAACTGGAGCAATCCACAGCCTGCGCAATGGGAGGGAACCCATGTGGGGCACTGTAAACATAGGCAAATACACATAACTGGAGAGGTCATAGGTCATAGGGAAAAAGAAAATTCTATACCCACTACATTCCCAGACAAATGTAATTTCTTACTGTATACTAAATATGGATCCTTATATTTACAGACAAGTGTATCAGTCACCATTCATCAAAGAAGCCTCTTTTTGCAACAGATGAAGACTATTGCACAGTTCCACAGCTGGTCAAACACAAAGAATAAGTGTCTATGAGATGCCCAGCTTTAAGTAATACATCTACAATGGAACCTCTTTACCTAAGGCTCCTGGAACATGGTGGAACAGAGGGTAGAGACAATACTAATGCATCTCTCAACTCAGCAGGGACCTTCCTCAATAATAGATGGTGGTGAACACAGAAGGCCACAACTGGCCAAAGTGTAGAGAATAAGAGACTGTAGAGAAATGTCTCCAAATAGGCCTTCTATATTAAACCTCATCCACCCAGGGCTCAGGGTCCATTGTGGAAGGCGGGAGGGAGAATGTAAGTGCTTGAACATAAAGAGTCTTCCGGGACCTTGCTCGTATGGACTTACAGCAGTGCTGTCAGCATGCAAAGACACATGCAGACTCCATCAGACAAAAGCCCAGCATAGAACCGGGGAGAGGAGCAGCAGGCCCAGCCCTAGCCAAGGAACTAGTGGCAACTGACGGCTGCTGTATGAGGGCAAGTTGATCTTCTTTAAGGGAGTGATGTTAGACAAGGTGAACGGGCCCCAGTGGATGGAGTCACACTGAGGGGCATCTGGGCACACAAACTTGACTCAATAGGCTTTAACATATATGACAGAATGCATGAAATCCCGTGGGCCAGCTAAGGGCAGGTGAAGCTAGGGGAAGGGGTGTAAATATGATTATGGTATATTGTATGAAATGCAATAAAATACACATTTTAAAAAGAAGAAAAAGAATAGTCTTCTGTATATAAAAAGTTGACAAGTTCAAAAGAAGGTGGGCATCAAAAGTTAAGGATTTGGGACATACAGAATGAATATGTACAGAGATAATTTACTTGGAATTCATAAGGAAAACTCCACAGATAAGGCACCATGAGACAGGGTCCTTGAATAACTATTACTACTGAACATAAACTGCAGGAAAGGGTCTTTCTGGTGAGTATGTTGGCAGAGGGAAAGATGCATAGGGATCAGAGAGACCAGAGTAGATGAAGCATGAGCTCCAAAGAGAACTATGACATCAGAGGAGATTGGAGGAGCATTGTGGGATAGTGATGGTTTTGAGGAGTATGGGCCAGATTCAGCTGGACTGTGGCAGTTTTGTGATATTGGAATATTAATTTCAGAGAACCAAGACTACAAATAAGGATAGCAGAATGAGGCCATAGTAACACGACACCCAAGTGTAGCCAAAACTAGATGGGCTCATGGAAGGACTTTCACATTACTGAGGTAAGGAAGTTCAGAACACTGAAGAGATTTGATAACATCAGGAAAATGTTATCCTTAACGTGATTCAGAGTAACTTTTATCTAAATATTTGGGCAAATGTTCTTAGTGAGTCACTATGAATCACACTATTTAATGTTTTAATTCTACTATAGACTCCTGAGCCCCATAATCAGGATTCTTTTTTCTTTATTTTTCCCCAAGATTTATCTACCATAATCACAAACATTCTATGCAATACTTTATATGAGTGCTTGCTGTCTGTCTTTGTTCACTGAAATGTAAGCTTCAAAAGGAAAGACATCTGTATTTGGTTATCCCCAATGCCTAGCGCACTACCTTCTGTAGTATAGAAGATGCACAGCACACACTGTTGAATGAGTGAGTGAGACATGTGTGCACTGCCATTCTCCTAATGAGGCTTCCAGGTAAGCAATACACATGACTCAGAGACAATCTCCAGTATCTAAGGGCAAAAATATTACCAATGGAAACATTTACAATACACCTGCAGAGAAATCATCACAAATGAGTTTCCATGATTAGTAAATAGCATATACCCCCAATAAAGTTTCACATGAAGAAAAAACACTCTATAGTGCTGAAAACACTTCGAGACTGGGCAAGAAGGAAGACGCCAGAGGTGTGAGAACTGAAGGACAACAAGTCCCATGACATGATCTAGTGCACCACACACCTCGTTTACATTTAAATCTAAATCAGTCATTATAAGAACATGCCAGCACTGTAATATATATTATTTAAAAACATCCCACTTAACAAATCAGGAAGCAGACAATAAGCAACAAGCTTGCCTAATGATGCAGGTAATAATCTGTCTAATTTCAAAGACTCTGTGCTTCCTACAACGAAAATTACAGTAATATCAAGGAAAGAAAAGGACCAAGAATTTACCCTGGACCAGATACTGTGCTATTTACCCTCCAATAACACTATAATGGGTGAAAAGTTTACCCATTTTACAGATTGGGAAACCTGGCAAAGAAGCTGATGTAAAGGTTCAAGATCACATCTATGTTAAATCTGGGACAGAGACAAAGGTCTGGTCCAGTGGGCTCTAAACCCCGCACACACCACCGTGTATGCCGCACAGCCTTTTCGGAAGCAATGGCCTTGCCAGCTGGAACATACTGGAGTTTTGCAGCATCTTGCTGAAGTTTTAGGAGAGGGGAATTAGCAAAGATAGGTTTCCACAAGGCAAGAGCAAAGACATCATCATTTAGCAAATTAATGCTGTAGTTTGAGCAGATGCCATGTGGATGTTACCACAGAAAACATCAGTTCTTTAAGCCAAATGGCATTCTGTGAGCATGAAGAGAATGTGATTATAAGATTTTTTAGCCGTGAAAACAAAGCCATATACATAAACACTTAGCTAGAAGGAGGAAGGGACATAATGCTGGAACCATGACATTAAATGTGACTTTTCCTAAGTAATAAGATATTGGTCATCCTAAAATGACAACTGTTCAAATGTCGTGATCATATTGAGTTTGATGGATGACTATTGTTCTTTGTGTTCACACAGAAGCAGAGATCTTACCAAACCACTTTTCCTGATGGGAGATTCCTAGAGGACTGACACAACAGCAACAGGAAATGCTTCATCAGTTATGTCTGTTATGATCTAAAGCTCCAGAACTTAAGAACGAGAACCAGGAGCTGTGTAGCAAATGGAAAGCTAAAAGGAGCTGAAGATCAGCCTCCCCCAGCTTCCACTGTGGAGATCAGCAGTTACTGGCTCAATCAGTAAAGTGCTAGCAGCTGAAATACAAGGACCTGAGTTCTATCCCCAGAAGCCATGCAAAAAGCTCAACATTTTTAATCCCAGAGTTGGGGAGGCAGAGAAGGCAAGTCCCTAGGGTTTACTGGCCAATCAGCCTATCTGAGTCAGTGAAGTCTTGGTAAATGTGAGAGACCTTGCCTCAAAAAACAAGGTAGATAGCACATGAGGAATGGCAACTGAGCTGACCTGTAGTCTCTACATGCATGTGCACACATGTGCACATATACACACATGAACGCATGCACAGCCACACACACAGAAACATGAGCAGCCAATGTACACATTTATACACGAAGCCTACCTACAAAAGTGCTGCAGTTCTCACATAGGCCATCTTGCTTTTATCTGACCACTGGAATGTGTGGGATCTAAAGGAAAAGAACCTAAGAGTTCACAAAGAACTTCATCTTACACGAATTATCTTATGAGGCTACGAATAATTCAAAGGCAGGCTATGAGCTAATCTATCTTAGTTACCCAGGTCCCAGCGTGAGGCCTAACAAGTTGCTCAGCCAATGTTGAGTGGCCAAAGCACTACTGGTCTCATTGATCAACAAATCTATGATGAGTCTTTTACTGTAGGGTGCAGCTCAGGCACATCAAGGGATTGAGATCAAAGGATATTTATTTAAATAATAAATCATCTTTAACTACCTATCAGGAGCCCTTGGGGGGTGGGGAGATTTCCTGGCATATCAGAAAATGGTTAAAAGGAGCAATTTCACTTGTCTAACATGAAGATTGACCTAAGTAACTCGGGTGCCTCACAGCAAACACTAAGGGATCTGAGTACATGTTTGTGCAAGGCAGCAAGGAAAGTGACCTATTCTCATACTATGGGAACCAGAGGCAGAGAGAGGGGTCGATTTCTTCCAGCTGAATAATGAGAAGCAATCTTTTCTGTCACACAGTGAGAAGCACTCAGTCCTCCATAGTACTGTGTCTGAGTGTGGTGAGGAACGGACGGGACAAATGTTCTTTCTACTCTAATGCATTATGTCACCATCCGTCATCTCTGCCACTGTCCCTCTGAATGCCATGCTCTGACCAAGTAAGTCCTTTTGTATAGTTCTTTGAAGTTAGAAGCAGGAATGAACTAAAGCACTCTTGAGCACAGAAATGCTTGAAAGCAGAAGCCAACAGACCTACTGTGCAGCTTGCATTTTCCCGGTCATTTGCAAGCCAACTTTGGCAAAGTTCTAAGCTAAAACTATCATACCTTTTGTCTTGGCTATCCTTCTTGTTGCTATGACAAGATACCTGACAAGAGCAACAGAAGGAACGAAGGATGTATTTTAGCTCCAGTGTGAAGGTACCATCCAACACATTGCAGAAGTCATGGTAGAAGGAGCCTGAGACATGGTCATATTCCATCCATAATCAGGAAGCAGACAGCAGTGAATATTAGTCCTCAACACTCTCCTTTTCTGCAGCCCAGGACCCCAACCCCTAGAACAGTACCACGCACATTTAGGCTGGGTCTTCCTACTCCAACTCACCTAATTTAGAAAATCCCTCACAGACATGCCCAGAGATTTATTTCCAAGGTGATTCTAGGTCCTGTTAAGTTGACAATATAAACCATCACAATTATCTAGCACATAAGTGACACATCTTTGGTACTTGGTAATGTTTACTGAATGAATTTTACCTTTCACAACACAGCACCTAATGTGAAGAATAAGCATCATTGGTAAAATGCCTTCAATCCTAGGTTCACCTGGCACAGCTAGGTTACTGTTGGCTAACTTTCCTCTGGACCCAGTTATTCCCACTGCAATTCTCTTCCTCCAAACTCTCCAAGAGACTATATCCTCCAAAGGACTGAACTTAGCATTTTTCTTCTTCATATAATCCACATAATTATGTAATTATATTTAATCTAGCCTCATGCAGATAGCTTTAAACAAAAGCCCACATGGTAATGTGTGGATCTCCATCTACTGACAGACTTCTGCTCTTGAGCTAACTCCAGAACATTACCTTGTCCAGCCTTTCTATTTATTGAGTTCCCAGGTTTTCATCCTTTTTTCAATAAGACTACCATATTCTCCCTTGTTCTCTACCATGAGCTTTGTCTTTCTCAAATCCATTCTTTCTAGGGAACCAAACCGAAACTAAAGTGTAAGCACTATTGATTTGGGAGCCTCTAACTTTCCTTATTCCACCACTGTCTATGGATCAGTGTCTCACCTCACTCTTCAATGACTAGAAATTTAAGTTGCTCAGGGCTCCCCACATGCTCCATACTCCTTCGTGCTTCCTGTGCCCTCTCTCTAGTCCTGCCTTTCAGTTCTGCTTTAAAGATTCCATTACAGTTGCTTCTCCTCTGGAAAGTTCCCTGATCTCCTTTATCACCTCCGACAGACTCGGCCAGGTCCCCCTTATCCCATGAAACCCTGTATATTTTTAGCACCGAATTTAGCATGTTTTAGTAAAGTAGTTCATAAAAAAATATTATTCTTCCTCCAACAGTCAGCTGTGAGAGAAGAATAGATCTTATTTGATTTAGCTTGGAGTATTCAGCCCATAATGTTGGTACCTGCCACAGAGGGCAAACCAAACAAGTCCATGTTGAATAAACTGAGAGCTGATGGTTGCAGATGTGCGAATTAATTAGCATCTCATGCTGTCTCTGAGTGCATAACTACTCAGAGCACAATCAATTATTCCATTTCCTATGTTTCCCTGAGAAGGAAGCTTGACCCATTGAATGCTATTCAGAGGCACAGTGGCTTTACTGATATTGCCAGTCTGGGTTACAAATAATGAGAAGAGCTCCATTTCCTTTAGCTGCAAAGGTTTTCAGGTTGTTAAAATGACATGAGACTCCCAGCGTCTTGCCCTACAGCCTTTAGAATCACGGCATCTATTGGTACAGATGTATTGCCTAATTAAGCATTCTTTGAGTAATAGTATCACAGGCCAGGAGAGTGTCGGCCGCAGGTAGATTTCCCGTTAACCTTGCTGGAATTTCCATTTTTCTCTCTTTCCCCCTGTGCAGAAATAAAGTTGCCAATTTTGTTGATGTAAGCACATTCTCCAACGACTTGAAACTGCTCCAAACACCACCAGCCACAGGAGAAGGAAAGAGATGAAATGTAGTTTAGGGAAAGTAAATTCTTGATTATGTTGGAATTAAAGGGTGTATACTTTGCTGCACTTTCAAAAATTACAGATAAGAGGCACAGCAGTGTTTTACTCCTACGACACCCAAAGCTGGAAATTCACTGTTCAAAATAAACAGATAGAGAAAAATAGGAAGGTGGTGCCTCTGCTTTTTAATGCTATTCCTCAGGGATGATCATGAGGAGAGAAGTAATAATTATAGCTACAGAGGTGGTGTTTTCTTGCCTCTTGGAAAGCTTTATAGGCCAGTTGTTTACTGCTAACTTTTGGTGAAAGACTAGTTTAAGTATATCAAAGCTTTACGGCCTGAGTGGGAGCCATTACACATGGAAGCTGACCCGACTGTAGCTTCTAAGGAGGCCAGAGATGGGTATTCAAGAAATAATGATGTAGCCATTGCAAAGACAGAAACCAAAACTGTCCTAGGAGATCATTTTGAGTAATCAAGGCACTAGCCCTCTGCCACCTCCGTAGACAAGGACAACATACATGGTGAACCCTATCAATAAACAAAGGCTCAAGAACTTCTATTCTGAGAATTGGCAAGTGGGCATATGTTTATAGGGAATGAAATAAATCATGGCTAGCGTCCACAGTATGCATTGAGACCAGTGAGGAGACATCAAATAATATAGCTAGATCTGTACTAAGAGAGCCTGGTATCTGACTATCTGTTGGGCTACTGTGATTTCCCTATGGAGGTAAAACCCATGCTCACCTTGTTCCTTCTTAATGATTCTTGTAACTGACCTTTCATTTCTTCATCTGTCACTTGTCAGCTTAAGCCAAGACATTAGCGTCTCAGACCCCAGTTACTGTCCTGCCTGGGCTTCCTACTTAAAGACCTCGTTTTCATTCTCTAGTCTGTTTTCCATACTTGTCTTAAGTGCTTTCTGTGGTCCAAACTTCCATCGATCTCTGTGCTGTCATACAACTATTGCATCCCTATTCTAAACACGGGGTTGGGGTGAGGGTAAGATGCATCTTGTCACAGTTATTTCTGCCTAGATGCAAGAGCAAGCACTCGGCCTTGAAGCAAGCCATCATGGTGTGCTAGTATTCCAGACGTAAACTTGACTAACAGGGAATCAGTCAAATTTGGAGACTTGCACAAGTAGGTTTGCTGTGATGCTAAAGCGGTTTGACCTTCAAGACCCTACTTCATGTTCTAATTTCATTTCTGTGGCTGTGATAACATTTCCTGACCAAAAAACAACTTAGAGAAGAAAGAATCTTAGCCAACGGTTCTGGGATTCAGGTCATCACTTCAGGGTAGTCACAGAAGCAGACACTTGAGACAGCTCACACATCATATCCACAGTCAACACAGATAGAGAGGCGAGCGTGAATGCAGGCAGGTTCGCCAGTGCTCAGTTCCTTCTCTATACTTACACAGTCCAAGATCCCATGCCTGGAGAATGGTGTCACCCACAACGAGCTGGGTCTCTCTATATCAATTAACTAAACAAGACAATCCAACAAAAACGTGCTCACCTGCCAACCCAATGCACACAGTCCCTCCTTTGAGACTCTCTTCCCAAGTGAGTCCAGGTGGTGTAAAGTTGAAAATTAAAACTAACTTTATATCTTACTAAAACTGCCTCCCAGGAGGGGTGAGCATGCTGGCCATTGGGGAATACTGACAGGGGGAGCAGGGAGGCCGGTCAGTCACAGAAAATTTCTAGCTAGCTATTTCTATAAATTTCTTACAGCGATCTGCCCTCATCTGGTTTCTGTTTGCTGTGATAAAATGCTTATCGAAAGCAACTTGGAAAGGAAAGGCTTAACTTCACCTACCGTGGAGGAAGCCAGGCAGGAACTTGTAGACAAGAACTGAAGCACAGACCACAGAGGGATGAGGGATGATGCTTACTGGCTTACTCCTCCTGGCTATGTTCGGCCTGCTTTCTTGTCTTTTGGTTGTGAGTCAGCAGCCTTTAGCAGCCATGCCCCCGCCTCTCTCCCTCTCCTTTTTCCTCTTCCTCCCCTTTCTCCTTCCTCCCCTGTCTCTCTCCTGTCTCTCCCCACCTGCTTTCCTATATAACTCAGGACCGCCTACTCAGGGGTGGCTCCGCCCACAGTGGTCTGGGCCTTCCTACATCACTCCAATTAACAAGAAAATGCTTCATAGGCCAAGCTTGGAAGTACGTGTCTTTAATCCTAGGACTCAGGAGACAGAGGCAGGCTGATCTCTGTGAGATTTAGGTCAGTCTACATAGTAAATGAGTTCCAAACCAGTTGGGGCTACAGAGAGATGCTGTCTCAAAAACGAAAGAAAAAGAGAGAAAGGAAGAAAGAAAGAAAGGAAGGAAGGCAAAAAAGAAAAGGAAATGCCTCACAGACACGCCCAGAGGCCAGTACAATAGAGGCAATTTCCCAGCTGAGGTTCCTTCTTCCCAGGTGTGCCAAGTTGGCAACCTACGCATCCGGCACAAGGTGGTAAAGATTTGTTTGAATCCTTGAGGCCTTGGCAATTTGGTGAGGTTCCCATTCTCATTTGAAGTAGCTTCTACTTCTGCATGCACTCTCGCAGTCACAGTTTTGACCTTCCAGCTATGTGAGCCGGAGGTCCCTGTTCCAGGGCAGAGTCACACATGCATGGTCTTCTCAGCTCTGGTCTCCCAGACCCTACTTTACTCCAGCCACACCCCACTGCCGACTTACAGAAACACCCTGGGGCCGTCCTCACTGGCTCTCCCTCTTTCAACACAATTTTCTGCCTAACTTGGCAGTGTTTGCCCACTTCATGCCTTAAAAGCCTCTTCTGCTCACAGCTTAGCAAAGACCCATCTTTCAAAAAGCTTAGTTTCCCCATGAAGTCCACTCAATTAACTTGCCAGAATTTTCTCACATCACCGTATCCTGTCTTCCCATGATCCTTGAAGAACTGACTAAGTATTTGAGGGATGAATTGATATGGATCAGTGTACCTCATTGGTCCCTAGTCACTTTTCCCTTCTTTGTGGACTCCCAAGGTCAGTGCCCTGTTTTGGATTTTCAGCCCCATAGCTCCTCCTACTACTTTGAATATCTTGAGCGTCACGAATAACCGAGCTATATGGCACAGATCTGCCCCATTTAAATGTACATGGACTGAATATAGAATGAGGATTTCTGTGTTGGCAGGTGTATTCTGAGCTTGGAGAACCTCTAGACTTCCACAGGGAACTACTTCCATTCTCAGATTTGCTCAAGCAAGCAAGCACAGGGAGATGTGCACAGTGGCCTACTTCCTAGGGTAAGCACCAAACTCCCAAGCCCCTACTTCCTGAAAATTAAAAGTCCCAGCCCCCTTCTTTCTGAGCACTGAAGTCTCACCCCTTACTTCCTGAAGTAAGCACTAAAGTCCTATCCAAGTCATTTCCCTTTCCCGAACTATTACAGTCAGATGTAGTTCATTATCTTATCCTCACTGGAACTGACGGTTCATTTGTAAGATCCTCTAATGGTCGATATTTTACACATAATGTTCACCAAACAAGATTTCTGGAGGTAAGTTAAGAAAGACTTAACCAGGCAAAGACACCTAAGGCATGGACAGGAAAAGCAAAGCTACTTTCCCCATCTCTCTGTTCTGGGAATTAAAACCATCTGAGTAAATAAATAGCAGACCCAACCATGATTCATAGTCATTAGTCCACTTCTACTCAGGTATGTGTTGGGAAAATAATAAAGATTGCAAATTATGCAAGGGTCTGCATTGCTGGGTTCAGATTTAAGGCATGTCACTTGGGGTTACCTGGGGTGATATATCATAGATACTTTATGGTTTCTGCTAGGAGGGAGGTACAGATATACACGGGGGCTTTTCTGGTATTGTACAGTCTTCTCATAAGGACACTTTCTGCATCTGAATCCTTCCTTTAGCAAACTGAGGCATATTTGAGCCCAGGTTGCCAACATGAAGGAGGCTTCCCGCTTTCCTCTCCTGTTTCAGATGCGGAGAGAGTAGCTCAGGCAGGCAGGGGAGTAACCGGAATCCACAGGCAGAAAGAGAAAGAGGATTCCATTTGGGCTCGACCTCTGCCTGGCACAGGAAGATTGAGTTTGCTCTCAGTGTGGGAACGCGCTCCCAGGGGTTAGCGAGCTCTCCTGTTTGAGGCTCCCCTTTGTCTCAGGGTAAAGAATTTATTAGTGAAAAATTTCAATTTCAGACCTTAAAATTGTCTTGCTTGGCCTCAAGATCTTCCACACCATGTATTAGAGCACACCCTATCACTGAACATTTGTTTCCCCCACAAGCCTTCCCAAGCTTATTTGTAAAAGGATTTTCTCTCTAACAAAGGATTGGTTCTTCATCTGAGCCTTTTTATACAAGCTTCCAAAGGATTCTTAACAGGCTTTTGGTAATTCTTAATAGGGCTACTGGACAATCCCACCTGCTGACACAGATGCCATCTGCTAAAGAGCCACCTCAAGACCGCGCGCATCTGGCCTGCCCTTTCATTCGCATCCAGCCTACAGGGTTCATTGTGTTGGTTGTCAACAGCTGCCATAACAACTCTGTAACTCCAACAACAGACCTTTATTCTCTCACAGTTCTGAAAGCAATAAATACAAATCCAGTCCCAGGTAACTGTGAGCTGGATTCTCCTGAGGAGATGAGGAAGAATCCGTACAGTCTGTCTTCTAGGTACAGCTGGTGATGGTGCCTTCCTATACTTCAGGACATTGTTGATCCCAAGTTCTTCTTGTGGGTGCATCTCTGTGTCCAACTTTCCTTTAATAAAAAAGTCCTGTTGGAATAGCAACTACCCTAAAGGCCTGTATTATGCTAGCCACACCCCTCTGTGAGGGCACAAGTCTACTGGAACAATCACATAAGAGACACCAGGAGGCCCCTGGAAATACCTTGTCAAGATTTTGAGACAATCACAAGACACTAGTATATGTTTTTGTATAAAGTCAATCATGGCTTAACATAATAATGATCATTTCTCACACATGTCTGAAGTGACTCCAATGGCCATTTGTTTGGTTTTTTGAAAGGAAAACCATTTTGCTCTTGTATGGACTCAGAGATCCAACTGTCATCATCTGAAGCTGGAGAATCTCAAAGTTCCCTCTTTGATGCTTGAAGATAGTAAAGAAAGTCTACCTTTAACTGCTGCAGCTGAACAGTGACAGGCGTGCCTTCCTCTCTTAGTTCACAGACAGAAATTGGTCATATGGCCTCAACTGCAAAGAAGGAGAGGAATGCAGAGAGCAGTGCGGATACCAGGAGAGTATGATATACTTTGGATCTTTCTCCTGAAACAGGTCAGGGCTGAAGAATTGTTGATAGGAGAGGCAGAATAGAAAATCACATGAGCACCAAAGAATCTTAGCTGGCGGTCGAGACTGTCTAGTTGGAAGGCTAGCTCCGATGTTTTCTGTTTGTGTGTACTCAGCCAATCATTATTGGTGTCCTTGTCCCCTAAGTCTCCTCCCTGCCTAATTCAAAATAATGACACAGTCTACGTCTAGAGCTTGTTCCAAAGCAAGATTTGTAGTTAGTGCTTCTAGAACACAATGAAAAATGGGCTGTTGTATTTCAGATCACCTTATAAAGTGGGACTGAGGGGAACATAGACGTGTTCTGATAACATTACAGATCTCAGTACTGGAGGTCTTGGTGCTTAATAGAATTTCTGGTATGGAATGGAGGGTGCTGGGTTCGAGTGGCACCAGTGAGAAGGAAAGTCATCATTGTCAATCATCTCATTCCTGAGGACTCAGATCGGTTTTTTTTTCTTTAAAGACATGGCCTTATAGTTACTACAGTTTTGTTCATCTCTTATTGAGTGAGAAAATCTGCGTATTGCAGAAAGATGGAGAGTCCAGGTAGCATTTGATCCTTAATGTTTCCCTAGTGGAGATGAAAGAAGAAAAACAAACAAACAAAAAGACTTTATTGAAAAGGCCTTTTCCTTTTGTTAAAAAAACATAATATTCCTGCCACTGTTGCACCAGAGGTCATATCTTGCCAGGCCAGTTGTTGCTGAAGCATTCAGGATTCACAGATGGGTAAGGTTAATGATTATTTTTTTTCTTCCAGTAGCATAGCACCTTCCAGCACACTGGCCAGTAGAGAGGAAACTTTGAAGTCAGCAACAAGCTTGATTTCTCATTTTTTTCCTATGGTTTACTATATAGAGTTTTTAGCAATTGACTTTTATTGTCAAGGCAACCAAGAGCAGAAGCAATGGCCAGGTCTATCGGACTGCTGAAAACAGCTTCAAAAGAGGGAATCCATCTCTGGCATTGGAATTTTAATTTGCTAGCCTATGGTGTCCAGTGGGGGCGTTGTGTTATGGGAGTAACCAAGCAGTTGGTTACTAATTGGATTTAAGGTTGCTTCATAAGATGGAGCCCATATCTGACACTGATATCAGGCCTAGAAACATGTAACTACACGTGTTAGCTGTTATACTGTCATTCTGCTGAATAGATACAGTATTACACTGACTCCTAATGACTTACTGTCATACCCATAGATTAATGCATTCTCAGCTCCCACCAGAGAAGCTTTCTTATGCAGCAGATGGTGATTAACACAGAGACCCACAATTGGCCAATATGCAGAGAATAAAAGACTGCAAAGTGATTATCCCTGAATCAGACACTTATATCAAAATTCTGCCTCCAAAGACTCAGGGATCATTGGGGAGGAGATCATTGAAGAGGTTCTTACCTTGTAAGAACCAGAGGTGGTGAATGACCACCAGGAAACAGAGTTTCTCAGACAGCTGGTCAGTTATTCACATGAATGCACAGCAATGGTTACAGCATGCACAAGTACCACATAAGCTCAAACCAGACAAAATCCCAGCACAGACATGGAGGAGTTCAGAGGAAACCCAAATCCTACCTAAGGAACTATTGGAAACCATATATTACTATCTAAGTATATTATATATAGCCATATAAATATACTTTATGAAATTTGCAAAAATTCCATTTAAAAAGGAGAGTCTAGAGAGATGGATCAGCTCTTAAGAGCACTTTTGGCTCTTGCAGAGACTGGGGTTTGGTTCCCAGCATCCACAGGGCAGTTAACAACCATCTGTAACTCCAGTTCAAGAGGACCTGACAGCTTCTTCTGGCCTCCACAGGCATTGCACACATATAGTGCACAAACATGCATGTAGTCAAACACTCGCACACATTAAATAAATCTTTTAAAAAATAAGGAAAATTTTATGTAACACCAATTAATCCTGCAAAAGTACATCATCAAGTGGCATTAAATACAGTCAAAATTATTTGCAAATATCATTTCAATGTTCCTCCAAGGCATTTTCACAGTCTAAAGGGTAACCTTGTACCCTTACATAGTCATTCTTCATTCTCCCTTCTCAAACTCCTGAAAAATTACCATCTGATAAGTGCCCCGATATATATTTGCCTATTCTGTATATTATTTTATACATGAGAATCATACCATATGTGAGTTTTTGTGTCTGGATTATATTTATTTTTATTTTTGTTGATGTGTGTGTGTGTGTGTGTGTGTGTGTGTGTGTGTGCACGCAGGTGCCCACAGAGGCAGAAGAGAGCATCAGATTCCCTGGAGCTGGAGTTACAGGCAGTTTTCAGTCACCCCATGTGGGTGTTCAGAACTGAACTCAGCAAGAGCAAGTGCTCTTAACTGCTGATCCATCTGTCCAGCCCCATAGTGTCTGGATTCTTTCACTCATGAGGCCTCAAGCCTTATGTTGTAACCTGTGTCATTACTTTTGATTGCTGAATAATATTCCATTGTAAGGACATGTTACTTTTTTTAAAATCATTTGTCACTAGAGAGACAGAGCTGTGTTCTCCTTTTGCCTATTGGGACTAGTCCTGCTGTGAATATTCATGAACAACTTTTTGTTGAACATCTGCTTTCAATTCTTTGGGATGGGAGTGGAATGAAGGGTTACAAGATAATCCTACATTTAACTTTTTGGTGGTGCTGCACAGTTATTTTCCACAGCAGGAACATCACTCCGTATCCGGCAATGTACAAGTATTCTAATTCTCTAGATCCTTGCTAATCCTAGGTGTTTTCTTTTTTTCAAATAACCGTCCTTGTTAGGGTGAATTGATAACGTATTGAAATTTTAATTTCTTAGCTCCCTAATGATTCATAAAGCTGAGAACTTTTCATGGTCTTGTTGGACATCTGTGTATGCTCTTTGGAGAAATATCTATTCAAGTTTTTTCTCCATTTTTAATTGGATTTTTGTCTTTCTGTTGTGGAATTGTAAAAGATTATTTTTAATGTGTGTTAAATATTATCAGATATAGTTTGCAAATATTTTTTCTGTTCTGTACTTAATTTTTCAGTGTCTTGGCAGTGTTATGTAATGCACAAATACTTTAATAACATGTAATAAATATAAACACAGGGTACAGGCTGTTGATTCAAGCAGTGTAAAAATAAAGTCAAGGTAGTTAGCATCTCTGTCTCCTAATCATTGCTTTATATCTGGAATCTTCAAGTCTCTCTTACTTTTTTAATATTTTATTTATTATTTTTACTTTTATGTATATGAGTATACTGCCTGCCTATATGTAAGGGCGTCTATGTCATGCAATGCTTACAGAGGTCAGAAGAGGCACTGAATCCCCTGGAACCAGAGTTACAGACCACTGTTAGTCACCACATGGGTGCTGGGAATTGAACCTGGGTCCTCCGCAAGAGCAACCAGTGCTCTTCACTACTGAGCCATCCCTCCAAGTCTCTCTCTGAATGTTCTTAAATGCATATGGTGTGTTTCTATGAACTACATTCACCCCACTGTGCTGTAGAACTCTAGAACCTCCCTGTATTTCACTGTGGTTTTGTACCTGTCACATGCATACTCCCTCCCCTCCTCCCAGCTCTTTACAGCCTCAGTAATCAGCATATTCAGACTGACTCACATTTTTCAGTTTCAACATATGAGACCAAACGTCCTGGATTCATTTGACTGTGCCTGGTTCATCTCGCTTAACATAATTCATTCAGGGTCATGCATATTCTAACATACTGAAGAATTTTCTTCTTTATTTAGGGCTAAATACTATGTATATACCACATATTAGTTATCCATCCATCCATTGATGGGAGCCTATGTTGATTCCATACGTTGGCTATTGTGAATACACGGTATTCACAATTCTGTGATCTCCAGTCATCCTTGATTAGGAATATTTTAATTCTTTTCTGGTTTTGTAATATATTTCCCCTTTACTATATCTGTCTTTACAAGTACAAGAAATATGGAGAATCCAAAAGCACCTCTTTACAATATCCCTAAGTATTATGTTCCACATAGGCAGGCAGAATGTGGAACAGATTCACGTGTAATCTGGAAATATATAAAATAAAGGACAGTGTGGCAGGAGTTAGTTACGTCCTGGTTGGGGGTATCTAAGCCTGGATTCACTGTGCTTAAATCAGCTGCAGCAATTACCCAGGAGGTAGGGGGTGTGAAGCAGACCTTACCAGAAGACAGAGCTTGGAGCCTTGTTATCCTAGCAGGTGTCCACAGTGAAGATGAAAAGAACCACCCTACAATACAAAGCCTCTGATTCCACATCTGACATGATAAAATATTCCCTTAGTGAATGTCTTTCCAAATCCAAGATGGTTTAGAATTAATTATAAAGATGATGAAGTATTAATACTTTTGTGTCAAGTTCAGGAATAGGTTTTTAATCATCAGGACAATCTGTGTATATTCAGTTCTTAAAGTGTTTGTAATGATGTAGATTGGCACATTAGAGTCCCTGACAGATTAGCCTTAGAATTCCAATTTAAAATATGTAATTGACTTGTGATTTCAAGTCAAAGGTCCAATATTTTTAACTAAGTTTGTAAACAGCATTAGAACATTTAAGAGAACTAGATTTAGTGTATTCATAAGTTTAATAATTTATTAGAATTAGAAGACTTATTTAAATTCTCAAGCCAGTTATGCTCATAAGAGACATGAACTTGTCTGGCCAGGTATTTGAAGGACTTACAAAGAAAACTGAACGTAATACATTTATAGTTGCAGCTTAAAATCCCTACATTTGTAAACCAGACTCGTTTGTTTCAAGAAAACTTAAAGCTGATCAATCACTTAACCAATTGCTTCCTTACAGTTCTTAGTTGTTAAAATTGTAAATTTGGGGGTTGGAGAGATTGCTCAGTGCTTAAAGCATCTACTTACAAATATGAGGACTGGAGTTGGAATCCCCAGAACACATATATATGCCAGGTGGGCATGGAAGCCCACAGATAATTCCAGCCGTTAGAAGGCACAGGAGGGTTCCCCAGAGCAAGCTGGCTCACTGCACCAGCCATATCTCAAGCTACAGGCTTGATCTGAGACACTGCCTCAATAGATAAATCAGAAAATAATGGAGGAAAACTCCCAACATCAGCCTCAGACCTTCACATTCACATACATACACATGCAAGCACGTGTATGTGTACCCCCACGCCCACATGCACGCACACATATGCAAACAGGAAAACACACATGCACATGAGAAAAAAGGTATATTTTAGCAACAGCAATCATACCTATAAGTTAAACTTTAAGATATGAGAAAAACTATGAGGCCCTAACTTCAGAAATCTAATATTAACTGGACATGGTGGTACACACCTTTAATCCCAGCATTCCTTAGGCAGAGGCAAGTGGATCTCTGTGAGTTCAAAGCCAGCCTGGTCTACATAGCATGCTTCAGGTCAGCTAAGGCCACATAGAGAGACCCTGTCTTAAAAAATATCTAATATAAATTTAAATTCTAGGTAACTCTGATTATATAATATGCTGGAGTTTGAGATTACATACTTAATAGAAACCATTTCTAACATAGAAATCACATTAATGAATATTATAAATAATATCTCATTGATCATTTTTTTATTTTGACTTCATTATTCAGACAGAGTTTTCTGCCCAAAAAAACTACAGTTCTGAAAACCTGAAACAGTTCTAGCCCTAGGTTTTATTTGAAGGTGAATTATAGAATTTATATGCTTTTTAGTCATGAACACACAGAGAAAGAATCCCACAGAAAAAGAAATGGCCAGAATCTATAGACAGACAATAGATTTGCATCACAACATTCTATTTTGGTCATCCTCTACACAGACCGGAGCTATATGAGGGCCCACCATGTCCTCATGCACGTTGAAGATGCTCCATCAATGAGTAGTCTGCAGATAAAGGAAGCAAACCAAGCAGAGGCCAATACAAGGTAGAATGGGTGTAAGCAATTCCACATAAACAAGGTAAAGGCTTAGCATTATTTTTAATACATAGAAAAGGCATTCTCCCTGCAAGCAACTTAAATAAAAACAGCTTTAGAAAAAGGCACTGCTCCCCGAGTTCTGCTAATGCAGAAATATAATTGCTGCCACCAATGTGTATCTCTGAAACACTGGTGACCAGGTTAAATCTCTGAGGAAAGACAAGGTCTTGACATTCGGGATGCTGAGCTCAACATCCTTTCAAAACGCTTGCATATGACTTTGTGGTTTTAAAATGGGAAAACTTTGAGATTGAGATTTTTTAAGACCTCGAGAGAAATAGATGACATATTTCTCTAGTGGAAAATAAAGCCTTCAGATAGCTTAAAAAGCATGACTTTGGAGGCAGGTAGCTTGGGTTCAGATCTTAACTCAGTCACTTATTGAAATAATGACCTTGAACAAGTCACTTGTCCTCTTGAAGAAAGTTCAGGTATTTAATAGAGCTGTTGAGAAAGAAGTTAATGAGTATCTCTTACGGTTCTGAAATACACAGAGCTCAGTGGCATGACCAACACAGAAAAGCCACCTGCTAATATCACTGTTCCGCTTATTTCAGAAATAGGAGATTTCTGGAAAGAACAGCAGTTCAGTCTTAACATAACGGCTTTTTTCCTCCTGTCTCAGAAACTGGCTGAGAAACTCACAGCCCTGTTTTACATTAAGGTCATGTTTTCATACTGCTTAAAGCAAGTTGTCTCTTGAAGAATCAAGAATGATACACTGTCATCTGTTAAAAATTTGAAGAGAGGACATGAAGGCTGAAGGCTTTTATTAAAATGTCTCTAGATATGAAGTAACATTCCTCACATTGAATGGTCATAAATTGAGCAGCATAGAGCTGCTCCCCAGCTGTGAGCATCTTCTGTGGCAAACCCAAATTTGACTTTTAAAATTTTCACTCTCACATGAAGCCACTAGGAAATTGTTAAAATTTTGTCAGAATTTGAGAAAATTAGACATGAATTTGATGTTCTGCTAATACATTTTTCACTACTCCCGTGTATTTAAATTAATTCCCACTTATTGGTCATATCAGCCAGTCAAAGAATTAATAAAATAACCATGACTACACTGGTATACTGTTAGATAGATTTGGAAACCTGAGGTTTCTGTAGGGACCAGTGTCCACCCTGAGAAGCTAAGGTTCCTGGGAAAATGCTGCAGAGTTCATGTCTACCTGCTTAAGTTCCAGAAAGACAGTCGTTTATAAGCAAACTATTACTCTAAATAAGTTTTTGTTGCAAAGAAACCTATATATTACGTAGTCACAAAGGACATTTTTCAAAACAATGCATAACCTATGGATTCAGTAAGCAGCAAATCTTACAAAATTCATAAAGAACTAAAATTCGGGGTTTTAATTAATTAGGGAATATTTTAAACAAGAAATTAGTATTTCTCTTTTTTATTTGAATAAGGGGATAGGATTATCAGGAATACAGGAATTTTATACAGACATGGAGCTGCTTTTTATCTCCACAGGGAGAAAAGCATTAAACTAGGAAAGAAAGCCCTCATGTGCACAAAGGACATTTCTAGCTGGTGGGAATGACAGCAGAAGGTGTGGACCCTCTAAGCCCTGACATCTTTCAAAGGACAATTCAGACCTACCTGGAGTGACTAGGTCCTCCTGGGCCAGAAACGATCGCAGAGCCCCCAATTAATCTAAATATTCTGTTTTTGACAGATTTACTCTTGGGAGTTGTATGACAGGAAACTGAAATTTACAGTTGAGAAAAGCATTCTGGTTGTTAAGAACTAAAATATATCTGCCCAAATTAACCTGACCTGGAATGTGGACTTTGATCTCAAAATAGTGAAACCCTGAGTGCTGTTATTGTCTTCAAAAAAAAGAAAAAAAAAGGCCTAAAGAGTGGAGAAAGCTTTTAAGTAGTATAATTAGTGTGAAAGCATCACTCACAATATGGCAGAGCCTCCTGTGACCCAGAGAGGAAAGACTCCATCATACCCAGAAATGGGAGGAGTTCTGCTTACAGTTTTATTTGCCCTGGTTGAAGAAAGAAATCTTTAACTGAGGCACACTTAAGACTCAAAAATTGGAGCACTTAAGAGGATTTATTTAAATCTCTAAAATAACACCTTTAAAACAAATCTTGTTAAATGCTCCATTTCCTTATTCTTGTAAAAAAATTTTTACTTGGCCCTTTCCCTTTTAAGAAACGTGGTACCTCTTCATTCCGTTTCAAAATAACATGCATGGTTATTAGGTGACACCTGTAGCTGCTGGCATTTCTGAAAGCAGTTAGAAAGCAAAGCTTCAAGTTTTGCCAACATAGTTAAGCTGGATTACGAAGATAGGATTCATCCGAGAAAATGGAAACTTTTAAACACTATGGACACCCCTCTTCTTCAGATTTATTTTAACCCTATTAGCATCACCTGCGAGAATCTTTTACTCTATGAATGAGTTTCAAAATCACGTCTTAAAATTGAATGTGCACTGTAAAATCCAATAGACTTTACTCGCCCCAGGATCTGGCAGCCAGGTCTTATTTGCAAGAAGCTTCAAGGAGTCAGGAAATCCTTCAAAGTTAACATCAGATCATCAGCTCTGAGGCTACACTGTCTAAAATGAGGCTCCAGTGCAGATGCTAGAAAGGAGTGGAGGAGGAGGAAGGGTTCCATGATGAGATGCTGATGGTCTGGTGGGAGAAATGAACTGAGAAAAGAAAGAAGATGGCAGCTCAATACTGGGTACGTGAAGAGTTGTAGGTGCCTAGGGGCCAAATAATTTTAGCTAACTTTTAGTTTGACTGCTCTCAGAAACATTCAAAGAAAACTGCTTATAATCAATAGTAAGCCGAGGCAGAGGGTTCAGTGGCTAAGGCACTTGCCATGCCAGCATGAGGACTGAAGTTCGGGTCCTAGTATTCATTTACATGCCAGGTGGGCACAGAGACCCATCTGGAGTCAAGCACCCAAAAGACAGAGATGCGGGATTCCCAGACCAAGCTGGTGGGTTGTATTAGCCATGTCTAGATTCATTTGAGAGAGTGTGCCTCAATGAATAGAGTGGACAGTGATCAAGGAAGACTCCTAAAGTTTGCCTGGGCTTCTGTGGGCACAGTGCCCTGCATCATACACCACACATACACACACACACACACACACACACACACACACACACACACACTTATGTGCAGGAAAGAGTCAAGTCACTAGAGGTGAAAAAATACCAAGGAGACATAGAAGGGAGCATCTTACCGCATCCTTGTCAGACCACCGGAGCAAGACAAAAGAACAGTCAACTACTCCACTCAGAATGAGCAAAGGACACGTGGTGGCGTCACGACCTTTGCTGGGAGTGACTGGGGAGGAACCCAGGTGAAATGTGTGGAGAGCTGCTGCATCGGACTTGATAAGAAACACAGGGTGCTTCATTGCCTGGTAGAGGGACCGAGGGACCTGAGCAGCCGTCGATTTCGTTGGTGCTGAGTCAGAGAACTCCATTCTTCACCATGATCACTCTGAGTAGCAAATAAAGCACCTTAAAAGAAAGAAGACTTAATTTGTGTCCTAGACAAATGTGAGGGCTGCAAGGCTCCACTTCTGCTATTTATTCTCTTCTTGAGGAAGATATCCTTTGACATGACGTCTTCTAACGTCTCTGTCCGCTCCTGGCACAACTCGTCATTACTCCTTCATGAAGCACTTGGTCCCATCCTGGCAGCTAGCTCACCAGAGTCCTAAAGGTCCAGAAGACGCTCATGAAGCCTTGTTAAGCCACCTGCTGTATGGCTGAAGGTGTTGTTTCTGTACCTGTTCTGCTGCCAGTATGCTGGTATGGCAGTATGCTTCACCTAATATGCAGATGTCCATCTGAAGAGAAGTCATGCACTCTGATTTTATTCAGCTACTCTTACAAATGTTCAAGGACGTTTAAACCTCTCTCACTTGATTCTTAGTGGAAGATGTAGGTGTCCCAAGACTGTGTTGTCAACTCTCGGACAACTCTGATCATTTCCCTGGAGTTTTCCGTACCCTAGAAGAAGATTAGTGATACTAACCTTTCGTCAGGTTCTCTGAGGAATTTTAGAGGCTGTCTTTATAATAAGAGATTTATTGTGCTCATTTGAGTAGTCCCTGAAAAGTTGAGACAAAGCATTCAATTCGACCTCTTGTTGTATCTAGCGCATTTCAGGAGAGGAACATCAAATGAGACAGCAGAAAATACCTCTACTTATGGGCAGGGAAATGGTGCGGCAGGCAAAGGTGCATGCTGCCAAGCATGACTAGTTGAGTTGGATCCCTGGAATTCACATGGTAGAAGGAGATAATTGACTCCCATGAGTTCTCTTCTGACCTCCATACATGTCATGGAGCATGTATACACACACACAACATCAATAAAAAAAATTCTCAAAGGAGGCTGTCTCTCAAGAGAATGTCACAGCTATTAGGTTGACCCAAAATAAAGTAGTAAAATTATTTTTATTCCTATTGTATAGCAATAAGGATGAGATTTAGAAAGATTGTGCAGTCTGTTCAAGACCACACAACTAATAATGGTTGAAGGCAAAATTCCAATTCAGCTTCTTCAACACAGATCTGTCACCTGAATTCCTACTTCACATGGTATCACTAGTAGTTCATACTCCCCTTCCACAAAGGGATCTATTATCTGATTGAACCAATATCCTTGTGTTTGCATACCTAGATAAGTGCTTGTGTGTGTATGCCTGTGTGCAGATGTGTGTGTGTGCTGTGTGTGTAGATGTGTGTGAGTGTATGTGTGTGTGTGTCTGTGTAGGAACCAGGGGTCACCAATGGGTATCTGCCTCAATCAACTTCCACCTTATTGTTTGAGACAGAATCTCTCACTGAACCTGGAGCTCACTGACTAACTGAAAATCATAGTGTTAGCATTTCACGTGGATGTTATTTGGGTTTGGACATTAATGTAAAGTTACGGTAAACTCTGCATGGCTAAATAATCAATCATCTGTAGGTTGAATCTTCATACTCTAACTCTCAAGAATCCATCCTCTTGGTATATGAGGAGGAACCACAGTCAGTTGGTCTGATTGTTCTTACATAAATACTTACAACTTGAGACTGGCTTGTATTGTACAAGTGCTAAAAAACAGTAGGCCAATTATAGGTCAACTAGGGAATGGGAAAAAGTCATCAGTGAAACAAACCTAGCATATCTGGCTTTCCAGACAAACATTCTACAGGGAAAAATCAATCTTACCCAACTTGACCCTAAAAAAGCCACAACTCTGTTCATTCATTATATCATATCCAATATAACACACCATACCAAACACAGGAAAGCTTGAGCATTCTATCTAGAAACATCCTTGCCTAATGAGGCATAGATGTGATCATATTTTACAGGTCATTCAACTTTCAATGTTGTCCTGGCTATACTCCAATTCAATGTCATATCCCAATTGGCACACCCACAAAAATCCTGTGTTCCTCAACAAAATCGTCAGATGGAGCTAAGGTATTGAGAATTATATGCTGGTTAGAAGGGCTAAAATTGCTGAAATTTCCTGCCCAAATCCCTGCCCTTAAATGACCTCGAAGTTCAGGTGTGAGTAAAAAATAAAAAGCAGAGTCAAGGACTTTAGCAATAGAAATATAGTATTTTTGACTTTCTGTGGACAAAACCACAACCATAAGATCATATTGCAAAACACCTGAATCATATGCACAGTTCCTTGTCCTGATTTCGTGTTCAGCAAGAAATAGTCTGATATTACAGCTCCTTACAGAGCTTTCCTATAGGAGGAGACTATATCTGATCAACAGGTATCTAGTATTTTTGTGAATTGATATTAAATTTTTGGATTTTATGTGTCTTATGTCACTTAGGATTCTTTGGATGAAAACAATGCAAATTTACTTTGGCTACTATGATCAAAGGAGAATTATTAGCAGCATTCATTATTAAAAATCAAAGAGTCCAGTCTTAGAAATGGGCAAAAACCAAGGTAGTTCCAAAGGCGGGAACTTGAGGTAGTGATGGAGTCTTGGGAGAGGTGCAGTCTGGACAGAGTGCAGTGGAATATTTGACAACCGTGTGTGTTTCTCTCTTTAGTCATATGCCACCAATTCTGGATGAGACTGGCTACATTCACTCACATGACTGTTTGTGGTCATAGCAGAGGAAGGAGATGATGTGGGTGAGAACAGGAGTCTCTTCGTTTGCTATGGGGAAATGGCAGGTATTAGAATTCCCTGTACTGCTGAGACAGCATGCCATAGAGAAGAACTATTTTCCCCTTCAAAATATTTTTTTACAAAACGTAGTCATAGAAAGATGGAACAAATGTTTAATATCTAAAATCAAGATAGCCATGACAGATTTCAATTTTGTTTTACATGTAAACCCAAAGGCCAAAGTCTGGTTGCATTTGAAAAGAAAAATTAAGTTATTCGTGTTTCCAAGGTGATGACGAGGGACTGAATCAAGGTGCACTCACAGGAGAAAAAAGCTTCTCATGAGTTTTGGGAGAAGAGACTTGATAGATCATACATTCTGACTGTGCCCCAGCCTTCTCATTGGTTGCTGGTACTCTGTAACACGCATGGAAAATGTTAGTAGACCTGGTAATTTTCAAACTTGGTTTCCCAACAGTATCACCTAGAAGGTTAGACCAGCACAACCTGCATTCTAGCAGCGCTCTAAAGAATTCATATGACCTCTGTGGGTCCCTCTGATCCAGCAACTTTAAATGGCTAGATGGTCCACTTTAATGACCATTCTGAGTATTAGAAAGTTTCTGTTTTATTGGTCCCAAAATATACTATATTGTAGATTAATACTCGGTGATAAATGATTCTTTAGATTAAGATGAATTTGAGCCACAAATGTTCAATACATAAAGGATAGGAGATCACAGAGTGCTCAACCCTAAAGGGGACACGATATCACACCCTCTTCTCCCAAGATTCAGAGATCATTGTAGAAGAAGGGTGGAAAGACTGTCAAAGCCCGAGGCGGTAGGTCAATACAAAGAATTGTGCTGTCTGAGCACCACAGGGTAGTTCCACATATGAACCCTCAATGCTTACGACAGCATGCTCAAAATCTGTGCAAACCCAAGCCAGAGAAGGACCCAGCATGGAACCGGGAAGAGAGAAGCCCCAGCCCCACCTGAGGATCTAATTGCATTCGATGGATGCAGGGAGTGGAAAAGTTAGTTTTCCTTATTGGTGTAACACCTGGTAGGTCGACCAGACTCCAAGAGATCAAGATAACCCAAGAGCACTTGGGAAACACAGATTAGACTTGATAGGCCTTAAAAACAAAAAAAGACAAATAATAATAGAGGACATGAGTCGGGTGGGGGGTAAGGTGGGAGTGAAGAGGGGAAGGGGCTGTGAATATCTTCTAAACACATTATACGAAATGTCCAAATCAACAGAAGTTTTTAAAATTGAGTATGATTATTACCATTTCTCCAACAGTGCACAGGCACTCTTCAGTAGGATGAAATCCCCACCATCACACCATCCTCAGGCTCGTCAGTCCCAGCGCCTGCAGTTTGTCACCGCATAACAAAACACGTTTTTAATTTTTAAAGTTGTGTTTGTTGTGTGTATGTGGGTGCGGGTGTGTGGCGAGGGCACATGTATAGGCATCTGTACCTGTATGTGTGTATGCTTGTGGAAGCCCGAGACCAACCCTGGGTGTCTTTTCTCGGGAGCAATCCACCTTAATTTGAGACTGAGTCTCTCACTGAGACATAGGGCTTGCAGATTCTGCCTGACTTGCTGCCTAGTGAGTAGTCCCAGGAATCTTCCTGTCTCCACATCCACACGTCAGGCTTGCTACCACGTGTAGCTTACCTGAGTTCTGGGGATTGAACTCATCCTCATCCTTGCCTAGCAAGTGAGCCGTCTTCCCAGCCCTTGGACCAAGATTTGAAGTCTCTTTAACCTCCAGATTGCTCTGCTTTTATGATCTTCAATTTGATTCTATTACTCTGAGATATTTCGGGTGCTCTCCAATCAGTGATCTCCAAAATAATTTCATTTTTGAAAACTGAGATCACATTAGCTTGTGAAGGGCTGTGTCTCATGTGACTTTGAATGAGCCCCCTCGCCCACATACTTTTTAAAATAGAAGTTGTTTGGAAGCTAGTCCCCTATTTCAAACCATATTCCAAAATTCTATGTCATTATAGCTGGTTTAATTTTGATGCAGACCCAGATGCATATACGCACATTTAACTCTCACGAAACGCATGCTATATTCTGTTTATTCTTTCAGCTGATCAGTATCTGAAACTATAAAAATGCTTAAGCTTTGTCCACTAGTGATTCCTTTTGGCCTCAGAATTTTTGTAATGTTTTATTTATTATTTTTATTTTACGTGTATGAGTGTATTGCCTACATGTGTATAAGTGCACCCAAGTCGTGCAGTGCCCCCAGAGGTCAGAAGAGGGCATCAGATCCCCTGGAACTGGGGTCACAGAGGACTGTTAGCTTCAATGAGGGTGCTAGTAATTGAACCCAAGTCCTCTGCAAGAACAGTCGGTGTTCTTAATCACTGAGCAATCTCTCCAGTCCCCTGTCTCAGAAAGTTTTATATGATCCTGAGTATATAGGTATAGGCATACAAATAAAACTTTCACTGATAAGAAATCATAAAGAAATTTATTTTAAAACAATTATTTGATTTACTTGTCATTTTACCGCTTATTAATGATAAAATCAGACTTCTATACTAATGAGATCATTGTGCCTTTAAGCTTGGTTGCATGTTTGATGCTACAGGGCAGAAAGCAGCTTCAACATTGTCCAGTGTTGACTGATAATTTGATTTCATGATCATCAATGCTGAGAACACCAATTTGCATAAACACATGACATTAAATGGAAATAGTATATTTAGAAACATTTCAGAATTTTTGGAAATTCTGTCTTCATTTCAAGTCAAAATTCATTTAATATGTATGAGTGTATATGCCTGTGTGCAAGTGCACCTATATCATGCAATGCACATGAAGATCAGAAGAGGGCATCAGATTCCCCTGGAACGGGAGTTATGAACCATTGTTAGCTGCCATGTGGGTGCTGGGAGTGGAACCCAGGTCCTCTGCAAGAGTAGCCAGTGCTTTTAAACCACTGAGCCATCTCTCCAGCCCCATTTAATTATTTTTTAATGAAACGTGAGCCGCCAATTCAAAGAGTGGGTTTTCAAATAAAACATTCAATGAATTACAATCCAAGAATACATTCATCTGACAATTACATGCTAAGGGAAGAGGAGATATTAAAAATATTAAAAGTGTTTGCTTTCAGTACACAAACCATTACATAAGATCCTAAGATACTGGTCAGTAGAAACACCGTGATTTCAAACGTATCGTCATCTGCGATGAATGGCTTCAGGCAGCACCTATCACTGTTACATGGCAGGAGGCATGCACAGGACAAGGTGGGTATGTTGTGTGTTCAGATCCAAAGCTGCAGTGAGGTCATGCAATGCAGCACGTGTGAACATAGGCCGAAGCACTCAGAGTCATTCCCATTTAATTCCGAATTGTTTTTAGGTCACTGACTATTCAGAAACCTTTGGCTGTCGCCAGGTTTTTTCAGCTTCCACAATGAGTTTTGTAGCCCCAGTTTGGAAAACCAGATACCTATACTACTGACTTTGCCCTCTAAATTAAAATAACTGTGGGATTTGTGCACAAGAGACTCTTGGAAAGTTGGACAGGAAGCTAACCTGGAGATGTGTTCCTACAGAAGTATTTGACAAACGAATTACATGAGGCTGACAAAATATCTGATGAGAGCCAATAAGATGTGGGAGGCAGGCCTTCCAATTTATCTCTTGATGTCTCTACACATCAAATATTTGACAGTCTTCCCGCATCACCTTATTAGCATATTTGAAAATCACACCTTTCATATTTTCAAGCAAACTATTAACAGAATGTTACACAGAACATGTTTGAAGATAGAAATATTATAAGCATGCCACCAGATTAATATTGATTAATTTGTCAGAATATTTGGATATAATTCTTCTACTTGTTATGACATTTCCTAAATTTACTACAAAAAAGTCTTTCTGTCTCAAGTCAAGCTTATTATCATGCAGCTGAAAAAAGTCAAAATAAAATAATACATTTCTAACACCTTCCAGAAAGATGACTTTGGCATAAAAAATAATTAGATATGCCCATCTTGTTTTTAGTAAATCCTTCCATTAATTCAATGGTTGCCCTGTTATTTTGTCTAGAAATAACATCAATTTCTTGACTTTATCTCCATGAAAATTCCATAAGAGAAGATAACCTAAGCAACTTGTGTCCTAAGAACCTTGTACAGTACTCAGTACCCAGTAGGCACCCAGTAAATGCTGATTAGTTTTTCCAAGTTGTATGTGTCTGTGTGTGTATATGCATGCATGCACATGTATACAAATAGGTGCATGTGCATATATGTGTGGAAGCCAGAGGTCTACATGGAGTATCTTTTTTGGTTGCTTTCTACCTATTTTTGAAGACAGGGTCTTTCACTGAACCTGGAGCTCACAGACTGGACTGACTGGCCAATGAGCTCCAAGAATCCACTGGGGTTATAGCTTTAGCCACATCCTCTTTACCTGGGTGCTCAAGATCTGAACTCACGTCTTCATGCTTGCATGGCAAGCACTTTACCAACTGGCTTTGATCTGTCTGTTTTCTTGATTCTTCCATGATATGTTAGAGTCTCCGTTTCATATGTGATACAATAATATACAGTCATAGTTGGGATCAAGCGTCAATATAACCTGCGGCATTAACAGATAAGTCTTATCCCTCTCCAAAGGGGTTTTATGTGTACCTTCTATACTTTGTGATTCTGGAGCAGATCTTGTGCTCTGAATAGCTAAAGGAACTCTGAACTTTGGCCCCTTGTTTTATTTCTGAGCATATATATTAGTCTATGTTCTCCTATAAAACTGATTATTCTTTTATTTAATTTTTAGTTAGAGTTGATATTGGTCCTAATTCCAGACTGATGTACTCAATACACCTTTTTATTGCCAGTCATGTATTAAATCTGATGTTTCTATTACTAATTTTATGCAATTCTCAGAGTTACCAGTTATTTTCTGTTGCCACACCCCCAAGACTCCACCAAGACACCACTGCTTAAGGCCTCTGGCCTCACCAGAGCCCTAGGTAGAATTAGAGTGTGATCTGTCTCTTACACGCATGGGCCTTCTACGATCATGTGGCTTTGGCCTGGATACAAACACCTCCCTCTTCTTTAGGTTTCTGTGTACTCTGCTTTGTTTCCTCAGCATCCATTTGGCCAGTCTCCTAGCAGCTTTCCTGGTCTCGGGAACAGAGCATCTGGCTTATCAGGTATCCATGCTAGAGGACACAGCATCACCTGGAATGTACAGGTCTTCCGCTCTGCTCTCTGTATAATCTCATTTCTACCACGTGTGGCTTGAAGGTTGATTTTCCTGACAGATAACACGGAAGCAGAAACGGTTGAGAAGTTAGTTTATTTCTCTTTTATCTGTATTATATTCTCAATTCTTAATATGGAAAAGAACCCCCAGTATTCTGTGTTTTAGTCCAGTTGACATTGTTATTTTGGGTCTATTATTCATTATTTCATTCATTTATCCACAAAATATTTCTGAATGTCCAATAATCATCAGATTTTATTCAAAGTTCAGACAATACAGCCATAAAAAAATAAAGGTCTGTTCTTTAGAGTTTACATACTGTTTTTTTTTTATTTGAAGTGTATGAGTGTACTGCCTGCATGTATGTAAATGCAACTGTGTCATGCAATGTCCAAGGAGGCCAGAAGAGGGCATCAGAGCCACTGGAACTGGAGTTATAGATGGTTGCTAGTTGACATGTGGGTGCTGGGAACTGAACCCAGGTCCTCTGCAAAAGCAACAGTGCTCTGAACCACTGAGCCATCTCTCCAGCACCTACATCCTGGCCTTAGTAATAAAAAATTTAGAAACAAAGGTAAACATAGTGTCAAGAAATATACTGTGCTATAGTATGAAATGGACCGTGAATAAGGAAGGTAAAGGAAGCTCTCTGAATACCACATGTGAGCAGAGAGGTGAAGGTGTGGGTTATAAGAGAATATAAAGACAAAGCCTCAAAGTGGGGATGGGTTGAGCTTTTCACTACTGTAGACAAAGTACAGTGACCAAGTGAGGAGGGCAGCCGGTGAAATATAATGGAACACTAAAAACTCAAAAGAAACCCAAGAAAAAACAGGAGAAAAATATATAGATCAGCCTGAAAACAAATAGCAAGACGGTACATGTAAACCAGCCATATCAATAGCTACATAGAATAGAGTCAAAATCAACAATAATCAGTGACTGCTGCAAGCTAGAGGTATAGTCCTCTGCTAGAACATTGCCTAGTATGCATAAGGACTTAGGTTTAATACTGAGCACTGCAAGGGGTATGGGAAAGGGAGGGAGAGAGGGAGGGACGGAGGGAGGGTAATCAACCGATGCCTAATTGATCTTAGAGCCCAGTCAGTGGGAGGAAACTCATGTGTGGTACTGTAATCATAGCCAAATACACGTTGCTGAAGAGGTCATTGACCTTTGAGAAATCCCTAAGGCTGTTACATCCCTAGGCTAATGTAACTTCTTATTAAATGCAAAATATGTATCTTTATACTTACAGTCAAGTATCCCAGTCACCACTCATCAAAGAAGACTCTTGCACCAGATGGAGACCATTACAGAATCCCACAGCTGCTCACACAGAGACATCATCTGTGAATTGCCCATGCCTAAAGAACGCATCTACAAGGCAGCCTCTACACCCAAGGCTCACACAATATAGAACAAGAAGTCATTAATGAATCTCTCAACTCTCATTAATGAAGCTCCCTCATGCAACAGAGGACCAGGAACACAGAAGGTCACAAATGGCTAAATCATGGAGATTAGGAATCTTCAGAGTATGGGTTCATGGACAGGATTCTTACACTGTTTCACTCACCCACAGCTCAGGTGCCATTGTGGAAGAGGAGGCAGAAAGATTGTAAGAGCCAGTGACCACATGGAAATAGAATCCTACGAGCTCCTGGGACCCTGCTCATATGAACCTACAGCAATGGTTTCAGCACGCTCAAGACCCATGCAGACTCAAGCAGACAGAAACCCAGGATGGAACTGGGGAAATGCGTAGCAGCCCAACCTTTGCTTAAGAAATATTGGAGACTGATTACTGTTGGGTGAGGATGAGCTAGTCCTCCTAAAGTGAGGGACTCTGGGTAGGCTGACTGATCCTCAGTGGATGAACCTGCACTGAGGTCATTTGGGGGCACCAACTTGACACAATCGATCTAAACACAGATGACAGAATGTGTGGATTCAAGTTGGGGGCTGTGGAAGGTGCCGGTGGGGAAGGGGTGTAAAGATGATTAAGATTGATTGAGATGCTCTGTATGAAACACACAATGATTCAGTAAAAAAAAAAAAAAAAAGTTTTTAAAAAGTGATTAAGATTGGTTGGGATGTTCTGTATGAAATACACAATAATTCAATTTAAAATTCTATATAAAAAAAACGACTGGAGGGAACTTTCTTAGGCCTCCGTTTCACCTTCTTTCCCCTCTGTCACTGCTGAAGCAGGCTGTATCTCTGACCAGACACTGAACCTGCAGGCCTCTTGATGCGGGACTTCTCACTCTTCAGAACTGTGAGACATGTAAATTTACATTATTTATAAATGGCCCAGCCTTTGTTGTTTTGTTACAGCAACACAAACAGAAGTAAAACATGAGATAGGAAGTGGTGATAACTCTTTTGGAAATTTCTGCTGTTCAGAGACTCATAAAACCATGAATGCAATGCAGAGTCAAAATAAGAATTCTTGTTAAGCTGTGATATATTGCAGCACTTTGTACCTAAGGGGGTGATTCAGAAAAGAAGGAACGTATGAGCGCCAGTAGAGAGGGTACGATATGAAAGCGATGTCTTTGAGAAGGTGAAAACGATACGGCACAAAAGTGGGATATGCTCAGAGAAGTCCTTAAAGAACATAGCCGAGTTTTAAACACCCCAAACTCAGAGAAGCGGTGAGCTAAATATTTATTGCAGCATTGGCATATTTTCCATTTGTTCATGTTTGTTTCTGACCCTTTTCCCCTCCTTTGAGTACACGGATTCCACACGTTGCATGATTTCAGAATGCCCTGCACCTCTTGAAGCATGCAAAGAAATCATACTTGGTAATTAAGGGTGACTGATGAATTGGGTTCAGGGATGGCCATAAAAGGTTTTAGAATCTGGTATCTTCAACAGCTATTCTCAAAAGACAAGCACAGCCAAAGGAGGAGCCGTATAGAGCTTCGTGGCCCACTCCAGGTTCAAGAGCAAATTTGAGGTTAGAGTCAAACAGCTGCTAATCATTCCTTCATCACGTTGAACTGATTGAATGCTCCAACTCTTGCATAAATGCTACAAATATCCTAAACTGCCTGTGATTCTCCTAAGCCTCACTGGTTTAGAATTAATATCACTAAAGCTCCATTCTCACCACATACAGGACTGTCTTTCACACACAAAAAGCCTGTGTTCGACATTGACAAATACCCACAGCTTGAGATTAATAGTTAGGAATTAGGAGGGCAGGAACCTTCGATAAAAGCCACATGAGAAGGCCAAAGTGGATTTTTAATATTGGGGACAACAAGCATTAACTAATTTCTCCTACCGGAGTGCACTGTCCTTTTGTCTCTGATTTTGCTCCTAATTCTTCCTGCAGGTAGCAGGTTAACATGGACCACACTTAGAGAAGAAAGCAATTGAATATGGCATAGATACTGAAAGAAAGGGCTCAATAAAAGAGCAGCATGTGCTCTAATCTGGCCTTTTACAACATCCACTATCAAAGAGCTTTGGGGGTTTAAGGGGATTAGATACCATAACCCATCTGTCAGGTCATTATGGGAGGAAGCAGTCCTGCTGTTTCCAAGGGAAGATGCCCTACTCTATATTATTATCATTAAGCATTTACAGAATACTGTAGGCGGGCAAAGCACGTTCAAAGGATTTTTATTTGTTGTTCCTCACAAAACACTGTTGCCTCTAAGAATTATCTACAAATGAAGAAACTGAGGTATTAGAAGACAGTGGCAAATGTCTCATTCACCAGAAAATGGCAAGAATGATGCGAGGAACTTGGAGCCTTGAAAGGCTTGCCAAAGGTGTGAGGAGAGGATGGAGTGTGTGTATGTTCTCTTGTGTGTATGCATGTGTGTGTGTGAATTAGCATGTTTTCCTGTATTTTATTTTAATACCACACATTATTCCATAACAAGTGCCTAGAGGTTATTTTCTGTAGACACCGGATGTATCTTAACAACAGCTTTACATCATGATTGACACAGTTCCATATGGGAGAAGAAGCAGGTTGCAGTCAAGCATGAGTGTGCCGTGATGGACTGACGGATGCATCGTAGCTATCATTTACACAACTGGAGATCCCAAATCCAAAGCATAATTAGGCAAAAACAAAATACTACATGCCCATCCGTCAATACCGCTTGTCATTTTCTAGAAATAAGTTTGCCTTCCAGTAAATCCTAAGCACACAGCCTAAAGAACCAGGCAAAAAGAGAAGGTTTCCCCTGTGAAGCAGCAAAGCTGTTTACCATGGGCTCCAGGAAAGGCACCCTTTCATTACACAGTGACTGGAGACACTGAGCTGAAGGTGGTGCTTCTCCTGAGACTTTTCTCAACTATTCAGAACAGAATGATGAGAGTCATTTGTGTGATTCTTACTACCGAAGTGGCCACAGTTTTTATTTTAAATGAAATTAAAACCTAATTAAATTAGGCAATATATAACATGTATTCAGGCCTTAAAGGCAGAAGTTATATGTGTCTATTGTGCACAGTTGTTCAAATACACTAATCAGATTGGCTGTATTTTATAACTTTTAAATTTGTTGTGCCTTTCAACCATTAAGGAAAAACATGTTTTCATAGTTTTCCTTCTGTGTGTGTGTGTGTGTGTGTGTGTGTGTGTGTGTGCGTGTGTGTGCATCTCATCTACATAGCAAGTTCTAGGATAGCTGAGGCTACATGGAGACCCTGCCTCAAATCAAATCATTTCCAATATTCTCTGTAATCACCTATGTGCTAGACAGCCTCTCCGGGAGCTCAAAGGCTGATAAAGGAGGTAAAATGCATTCACACTGGCTTGTGCCTCAGGAGTTTGAGAGAAGGCTCAATGCTGGGAAATATCATCATCTCATTCATCAGGAAGGTGAGGAAGCCAGAGGACCTGGGAGAACCCTCGAGGTTAGACTTCCATTGGCGGGCTTCTCCAAGGTTGTGCATCAACTGGGAAAATGGAGAAGTAGAAGAGACATTCCAAGGAGTGGTGTGAAGAGAGGCAGGCCAGCAAAGAAGGTGGCTAGAGTGCCAGAGTCAAAGGACTGTTGTTGCAGTTCTTAGTTAGTGCTGGGTAAACTGAGTCAGGATTAGGTGTCAAAGGAAGGTTTTCTCCTGAGAAGGAAAAGGCAGAGCATCCAATCATCATCACTGCAGTAGTTCAGCAGACTCTGACTCAAGAGGGTTATAACCTTTGACTCTCTACTACAATCACCCACAGGTGATTTTGATACTCAGCCAAGGTAGATGCCACTAGGTCTTTCTTTGACTTTCTCTTATTCAGTCTGTGAGTTCATTTCATGCCCATTCCCAAGCCTGTCCTTTAGGGATTCCTTAACTCTTACCTAGATGATTGCAAGGCCTCTTGACTGGCTTTCTCATTAGCACTAGAAATGTTTCTAATCATGGCCTTTTTATGTCTCAGAGTCCTGTGCTGAAACTTCTGCTGGCTCCACATCATTTAACAAAGGACACAATGTACTGGGTTAGTCAAATTCTGAACAAGGCCTACCTTTCCTGATCCCTTCATCCCCAGTCCCCAGAACCAACATACACAGACCTACTGCCTCAAGGTTTCTTAAAGCCTGTTCGATTCTCTTGGAATGCCCCGCACTTCCCTTCTCTTCAAGAGGAAATATTAATGACACGTAGAACTTCATTTCTTGGAAGTTCTTCTATAGGGATGATCTAGAGTATTAAGAATCTCTTTTGCCTCGTCTGTCGTTTCCTACCTCACACTGCAGTCCCCAGTGCCTCTGGGTCTTTGCAAATTATGTTGCCTCTATCTCGCTGCTGCCTGCTGGGTGATTTTTTCCACCTTTGATTTTTACTGTATTTCAGTATTTCACTTTCAAAGGACCGCTTCTAATGGCCCTCCCATACGAAAACATCTCCCTTCTGCCAAACAGGCAATGTCATCCCACCAGACTTTCATTACTCCTTGAATCTCTGCTGCTGCATCCCTGAGTGCATGGGTTTTCAAACCCACCTCTTTTTAAACGCCACAGATCCACAGAACAAGATACATTTCTTCTCTGTCTATGGCTTTGTAATTAGCATTGAGACTTTCAACATTTGTAAACGTGGAAATGAGTGGTTCATATGAGAAAAGGAAAGGCTACTCCAAGGGCTCTTGTAAGGCTGGTACAGTGGTAGAAGGTTAAGGGTTAGCTGTTAACACACATGGTGAAGCTCAGCAAGCTGCTAATGACATTACATAGGTGATGGTACGATGACCTTGACATAAGAAACCAAGAAGCTAAAAGGAGGCAGGAGACAAATCTAGACTGTGACCTTGAGTAGGACAAGTAAAAAGAGTTCTGTGGGTAAGCATTTCCATCCTCTGTAGACTGAGAAATCTGGGTATGTCTGAGCTCTACCTGGGATGCTTCTTCCTTTAGCTTCCATGCTGTTGAGATGCATTGTGGGTAGCCATTAGTCACTGTATGACTACATAAGAATCAATAGATGTGTAACCGGTTTATCAAAAGGACTGAGCAAACAGGAAGCAGTTATATTTTCTGCCTACCACTGTCTTTCAATATGTCAGAGTCCCTTTTCCACACCTTCATGACATTTCAAGTAGCAACCCATAGCTTTCCAGTCATCTTCAATGAAAAGAGTTCAGTCTTATCTCAGTAATTGTGAATCAGTAATTACTTCCAGGTAATAAAAGGCTCTGTCAAATCTAAATGTCTGATCCCATGTCTTATGCAAAGTTTTTCTGTCTCTCTTCAGCACAGGCTTAACCTCTTGCAGCTCTAAGCTCCTCTGTGGAACGTGGGGCATGATCTTGTTCCTTCACTTCCTCTACTAACTCAGCCAATTCTTCTAATGTTGTCAGAGTTGGATGGAAGAGAGAATGCCTAGGGAAATGAACAAACATTCTTTCTCAGGTAGTGCTGCTCATTATAGTCCTGACTGACTTGATTCTGGAACACCTATATACCCCTAGAATAATCCAGACCTTAACTCTTTTACAAGGTCTGTTTGTGAGTTCTTAAGAACCTTCTAATTCCCTGAGGTGGGCATGCTTTGGACAGCCCAAGATCTCCAAGTCATTCATATTCATATTCTCTCTCTGTGTGTGTATCTCTCTCTGTGTCTCTCCCTCTCTCCCTCTCTCTCTCCATCACAGCATCTCAGCCCCACCATGGTTATGTCTAACACTTACTCCAATAGTTCTGGCACCAATAGGGGGATCACAGACTGGCTGTCCTTCTTGCAGTGCAGGTGACCCCATAAGCCACACAAAACCTTGATGAATTCTCTAACACTCAATAGTGAATGGCCTTTTCTTTGCCTCTGAGCAGTTGGACTAGTTATAACAGAAATGAAAAAGACAGAGAAAAGAAACAATCAATGCTCAGTTTTAAGATTTAAAGTGGATTTGTAAAACTGATAGAAAAGACAGAGTACAAGAGTTAAAGCTTTTAGTTGCAAGAACTATTTTATTTTGCCAGAAAGAATTTGGGGAATTGCCAGAGTTTGGAGAATTGGGTAAGGAATTAAAAAGCAAAGCAGTGAAGGAGCTCGGGGCCTAAAATTTATGCCATAAACACTAGTTAGAAAGACCAAAAGATAGCCAGGTTACTGCACTACAGAGCAGATAAAGATTCAGAGGGCTAGAATACATGCAACAACAATAGTAATCATGATAATAACATTGGGTGAGAATGTGTCAAGGTCCAGAAGTCATTGCAGCTATAAATGGTAGCAGAGACCACAAAATAAATAAACAAATAAATAGATATATTGAAGAACCAGAGAAAACATCAGATGTCACCAACAAACATCAGAGAAGCACAGGAGAGCGTCTCACTGTCCCAAGCTCACTCAGTACCTCAAGCATCCAATGGACCACTGCACATAATGTGTACTGAGCAAAGACATCAGCTGCATGCACTCTGTGCATTCCCATTCAGGAAGATTCCACCGTCCACTGCAGTCAGCTAATCGATGTGGTGCTCATGGTGGTTTGTTCATCTCCATCTGAGTCATCTTTTGTGGACAGTCTATCATCCCCTTTCCCGGATTCTTTAATGGCTCAGGAAATCCGAAACTCCCCACTTAAAAGCTTTAGCATTATACTGTCATTGTGGAATGGGAAGCCACCACAATAGTGTTCCTACAGCAGTTGTATTGAGTGGATTGCTCACATCTATTGTCCCTCAGAACCACATGGCACCACAATACACCCCATAGATGGGGAGTCTCTTACCATAAGGCCCAAAGACACTTTAAGACAATATACCATAGTTCATCTAGAAGAAAAATACTTTTAAAGCAGCCAAAATAAAACCTTGAAATTTAACCTTGAAAGGTCAAGGTTAAATTTCCACTCTACTTACTATATGGGCTTAATTCTGGTGGTCTAAACCACCACATTTGAACACATTGGAAAATGGGCTTTCAGGGTAAGGGGTTTTCAAACAAGTTTCTTTATTGGTCTCATACATTAAAAGAAGTATACCTATGTTTCACTCTCTTCTAGATGCTCTATTAGGTCAAAAGAACGACAAGAGGAAAAGGATCTATATCAATGGGGTGAGAATTCCCAAAGTCAGGTCAACACAGGCGTTTGGAGATATTACACGTTGAATTTGGCATTGTTCAGTTTTCAGATTAAATAAGAATCATGTCCAGTATAATGTTTCTGTCAGCAACTGACCACACATATGACATTTCTGTACAGTATAGCCCAGGTGTGTAGCAATGTATACCATCCAGATTTGTGTATGTACACTCTCTGGTGCTCAGACTACAATGAAATCACTAAGCACGTTTCTCTGGACTTATCCCTGCTGTTAAGTGACATATGACTGCATTTAATATTTGCCAGGCCACACGAAGCATTCATAGTGCATTCCACATTTCCCAAGGTAGTCACAGGCACTTCATTCAGCCTCTGAGAAATTTTCCAGAAGGTCTTTTGAAATGTATTTGTACTAAACCTATCAGAACCTATCAGTGGTGAACTCAACCATTCCATGCAGAACTTCTTTACTCTTCTGCTTTCTGTATCCAGCAGGTAGAAATTTTTCAATATTCAATTAACTTCTTGCAATGCTTGGAAGAGTGGCTAGAAACCATTTCTGTTTCTATTAATGACTAGAGTTACAAAGTACCTTAGGCTTCAAGAACAGATATTTCTCAATGAAATTTTTTCTCTGCTTTTCAACATTTTCACAAGCATTTACTAAGACTCTCCTTTGGTGTATTAACACATGTAGACACAAGATGAGTGCAAAGCCGTCCTTGCCTTCAGGGAGCTCATAATCTCTTAAGTGTATTTATATGGTGGTCTTTTCTTTTTCTACTCAACTTATCTAGACACGTGGTGCACATGTGTTGAACAATGCATTCATTCTCAGCCGCTATCCTTGAGGACAAACTGATTCTGTAGCTCTTCACAGTTCTCTGCTTCAAACATCATCATAGTCTTTTGCTTTTCCTCACTAATCTTAATAAAAGTATATTTTGCTAGATGTGTTAGATTATTATGTTCCCTGATCTCAAACTTTAATTTTTACATTAAAAAATGGCTGCCAGAGAAGGGAGCATCAGGTTGCTTCAGGGGTCGGGGCCTCTTGTGGAGTGCCCTTGATCCAATAGATGGCTCTCTACTTTTGCATATAAGGGTAACTCTAATTAGACTAAATGGATTATAAAGAAAAAGAGATTATGAAGTTGGGAGGAGGACTTGAAGGGGTCTGGGAGAAGTGACAGATGAATATGATGTATGCATTATGAAATTCTCAAATAACAGGTCCATAAAATAAGATTTTAATTTTTTTCTGTATATTCATTTGTGTTGCACTTAAGTGTCCTTTTTACATTTACATGTCAGAACTTAACAGAAAAACAAATCCTCCATCTCCTAAGATGGTAAGACTCAGATAAGATCACACACATACACACACGTCTGCACACACATACCATATACACACATGCACAGACCTATACCATATACATATACAGACATACACACATCTGCACATACCTGCCATATACACACATGTACATGCACACACACATACACATGCAGGCACACACACATGCACAGACCTACACATATACATACACAGACATGCACATATGTACTCACATGTGCACACGTGAATACACACATGTTTTGGATTTCATACCAAAATTGATTCTTATAAAACAGAGTGATAATAATAAAAAACATAATAATGGAAGAATAATTGAATTCTCATCTCTCCTCTTAACTCATTGTTTGATATAAAAATCTTACCATAATTGTTATTAGATCTTTTAAATGTGTTTGTATCAAGTATGTGTAAGAACTTACCAGTGCCAACCTCAACCATTCAAAGCAGGACTTCTTCCTTCTACACTGTTTTTCTTATCTGTTCGTAAAACCTGGGTGGACAGCCTCGGTATTCAATTAATTTCCTATAATCCTTGATGATTTCATTTATGTTCCTAGAAGGTGGGCCAAACTAAGGCAATTTAATTTGATAGAAATAGGAAACACTCTTAAAAGAGATCTGGAAATGATCATATTATTGGTATAATTTGTGTAATAGTGAGAAAAGAACATACAAACTATCTGGCTCAATCAACACTTTGTTTTATTCATGGTCTCATATAATTAACTCCCCAGAATCAAATGAGATCAAATCTTACAGATATCTTAATTGAAACAAAATTCTCAAAGCTGTAGATATTCTAAATCTGACCATTCATTTTATTCATTCTAATTAATGAGCCTTAGTCTTACCTAAAAGCACTACTTGATAAATACCATCAGCCTGTTTGTTTTCAACCTAACATCCAGATACCATGGATTTGAAAATCCCAGGTGAATGACCCCTCATCCTCCTATGAGCCGCCCTTCTGGACTCTTCCCACCAGCCTCCCTAGCCTTCCTCTGCTCCTTGACAGCTCGTTTTGGAACATGCCAGCAGAGATATGTTCACCATCCTGCCTCTGTCTTCACAGGAGCACCTGGAACCTGATATAGGTTCAACCAATAGCTGGTTAACTAAAGAGAAACTGACTAATAGATGATTCATTAGAATATACAGAATTTACTGAATGCCTGAGATTTGCTTTGTTCTCAGACAACAATATTAAATACAGAATGTAACTTAGGATATTAGCTGCAATTTCCATCTTTGAAAAAGTGGGTTTTCAGAGGGAAGATGTGTAGCCTCAGACAAGGTGCCCTGAGTAAATGCCTCACTGTTGCATTGGCTTTTTAAAATGTGTGAGTGTGCATGTGTACATGTATGTATGAATGTAGGCATGTGGAGGTCAAAGGAAAGCCCTAGGTGTGGGTCCTGCCTATACGCTTTGTTTGAGACAGGGTCTCCTTGTTGCTGCTATGTACACCAGGCTAACTTGTCCTCAAGCCCCTGAGGACTCTCCCATCTCCACCCCAGTCTCTTCATAAGAATAATTTGATAACAGACACACACCACTGTGTCTGGCTTCTTGGGTGTGTCTGTATTTTAGTATGTATATATGTGCATCACGTGTGTGAAATGCCTGCAGAGGCCAGAAGAAGGCAACTGGATGCCATGGAACTGAAGTTAAGGATGGTTACTGGCTGCCATGCGGGTGCTGGAAACCAATCCAAGGTCCTTTGCAAGAGCAGTCAGTGCTTTTAGTTGCTGAGCCATCTCTCCAGCCCTGAACGCCATCTGTGCAGCCCTGACCAGGCTTTTTATAAACACGGGTTCTGGGATTCTAACTCAGTGCATCACACTTGCAAACACTTTGCCTGCTGAGCTGTCTCTCCAGCTCACTCACTGACCTTCCTCACACATGCCCTTCAACATCCCTAGCAACAAACGATATAAATTATATAAAAATTTCAACATAAATTTTTAAACCCACAAAATTCTTCCTATTAATACTCTTAAAATAAATCTTTTAATGATATTTAATTTATAGGCATCCAAACTATTTTCTGATATTTTTATAATTTTTTTAAAAATCACATAAAAATGTGTTTCCTAAATCCAGAACTGTTACACTTATGCCTGACTTTTTTAAAAAATTTTTCTCCCTTCATGACTTCCTCCCACCCCAAACTGATGAATTTACAAATCCATAAAATATGAGTTTGATATATGTACTAAGTCATTTGTTACTGTGATACATTTTTAAGATTTAGTCTTATCAATTTTCAACTGATATATTTGACAGGTCTCCCTGCCGCCATATAGTAGTAGCAATAAGAATCTAGTATTTAGTTCCTACAACCAGAAGATACTGTGTTTTGCTAAAACATGAAATCCTTACATAGAAAGGGTGCCCTAACATAGTTAAGCCACAAAATCCAGCAACATTTCTCATTAAAGTTAATTAAAATTCACTGTTTAAAAGTTCACATTTAGCGGCTAAATCTTGACACTCCCATTTAATCTGTGTCAGCTGTTTGTATTCAGAGTTTTATTTACTTATAATACGTGCTGTGGTTTGATTAGGAGTGTCCCCCATAGGCTCGCATGTTTGTGTGCTTGGTCCCCAACTAGTGCCAATGTTTGGGAAGGTTATGGAAACTTTAGGAGATGGAACTGTCTTGTTTGGGAAAATCTGTCACCGAGGGTTGGTGGTTTCTGTGATTTTGTAGCCAAGATCACTTACTCTCTGTGTCCTGAGTGGGCACAGTACGATCAGCCAGCTTCCTCTCCTGCTCCAGCAGCCACGCCCTCCCTACCTGTTACCTTGTCTTGTTGATACACTGCATCCCTCTGGAGCTATAAGCCAAAGTAATTATTTCCTTCCTTAAGTTGTTTTTGTTGGGTATCTTATCATAGCAACAGAAAAGAAGCTAATACAGTACTGAAAATATCTTAAAGAAAATTTTCAGTAGTATCCGTTCTTTAAAAGTTGAACATTATGAATGTTCACTGTTGTAAAAGAAGACAAAAATTTAAAAGCCGCCATTCACACATTTAAAACCTTTGGAATTTTTTTTAACCTCATTATACCAGATGGAGAAAAATGTGTCCTGTTGAAAGCCATTTCTGACAGGAAAAACAATGTCGATTTTTAGAAATTCATAAATGCAAACCAGAAGTGAAATCATAATAGAGAAACATATTGTGCCCAGAAAATATCTAAAGACAAAAATATAATCTCTGTAGAATGCACCATCAATTGCCATGACCCTAATTAATCATCGCACTTCATCCATCACAATCAGTCAGAGACAGGTAAAGCAATAGATCCCTAAAAACAGCATGCCGGTGATGCTCCTGCTTACCATAGGAAGTGGGACTTGGAGGCAGTTTTCTAAAGTGTGCTTATGTCGCTCTCTCTTGGTGAAAACATAGTACTGTTCAACATGATCACCACTGATTTTTTAAAACTTTTAAGAAACATTTTCTTGTTAAGAGAAACAGTCTGTTTGAATACAGCATTTTCAGTGCCATTTGCACAAATTAAAGCGCTAATTGCTAACCTTAGAACAGCTAGAAGTACTTGAAATAATCCCGAATTTCTAAATTGATGTGACTTGCAGCCAGTTGGAGTGCACACTCAGATGGTCTCGTTCAGAGACTCCAGGGAATTTCATTTTGTAATAAACAAAGTACCGAATAAAACGAAGAGCAGGAAGGCCCTCACTGCATGAGAGACGTGGCTTTGAAAACCCAATGCACCAAAAGAAAGTGGGAATGGCAGCCGTCTCCCAAGTACTTCAATCCACTTTTGGATTTGATGAAACAAATTATGAGCCATTAAAAAAAGGGAAAGTTTGCTGGATAAACATGAGTGGAACCAGAAGCACAAAAATTGAAGGCAAAGGCACCTCTCTTGTGCTAACCAATTTAATATCAAAACCAATGGCAAGCTGGCGCCAGCTGGGACCGGCTTGCAAAAAAATTAATTGAGCCTGTTACCCCCCAATTCCATCTGACATAATGTCGACAGATGAAATCTGTCATGGTAGGAATATACAAACTACAGAAATTGTTAAGCATTATAAATTAGAATTTTGTCAGAGAGAGAGAGAGAATGTCACAACACTGGTTATAAAGCATTTAACAGCATATTACCAGATATACCAAAAAATATAGAGAAGAAGACCTTTCCCTTTAACCAAAGGGGGGACATCATATATTCATATATTCATATATATATATATGATTAGCAAATTTTCCTGACTACAAACTCTAACTACAAACTCCTGTGAACTCTGAACAGAGGATTGTTTAGGGGACACCACTATATACTAAACATTGAGTAATGAAAAATACTACTCTATGTAGTGTAGTGTCTTGGAACACAAAGGCATCTTTGCCCCTTCCTCTTTTTTTCAATATATATACTTTATTAAATTTTTGTGCATTTCATATATCAAATACACCCTAATCACATTTAGACGCCCCCTCCCCTTTCTGAACCCCCCTACAGCCTGGCCACCAAATTTCATGCATTCTGTCATATATGTCATATATATTGAGATCTATGGAATCAAGTTTGTGTCCCCAGATGTCCTTCAGTGTGAGTCCATCCACTGGAGCCTGTTCAGCCTCTCTAGTGTCACCCCCTTAAAGAAGATCAACTCTACCTCACACAGCAGTGATCAGCTGCCAATAGTTCCTTGATAAGGTTGAGGCCTCCTCATTTTTACGGACAAGAATGCCAGTCACCACTCATCAAAGAAGCTTCTTTTTGCCACAGATGAAGTCTATTAAAGAATTCTACAACTGATCACACACAGAGAATAAATGTCTGTGAGATGCCCAGCCCTAAGTGACACATCTACAATGGAACCTCTACACCTAAGGCTCACAGAGCATGGTGGGATGGGGTAGAGAGAATACTAAGGCATCTCTCAACTCTCACCAGCAAAACTTCCATTGCGACAGAGGGTTATGAACACAGACGGCCACAACTGGCCAAAGTGCAGAGAATAAGAGACTGACCCTTTCTTTTATACATGCATAAGAAAACAGTTCAGTGGTTTGTTATCAGAATAGAGATTATTCAGAATTCCATTCCCTTCTATCAAGAGTCTTCTTGGATAGGCACTCCACTGCCATCATGCTGTATTTTTTCCATTCTCCCTGTGTATATATGTGGTATGTATATGTGTGGTGTGGTGTGTGTGTGTGTGTGTGTGTGTGTGTGTGTGTGTGTGTTGTGCATGTGGACATGCATGTTTACCTGTGTGGGTGCTCATGCATATGGAGGTCCAAGGTGGACGTCAGGAATCTCTCCACTCCATGGCTCTTCCATCTTCTTCACTGAGGCAGAGTCTCTCAGTCAAACCCAGAGCTCCCTGATATAGATTGTCTCACTAGCTAGATTGCTCTGGGAGTGACAGTCTCCATCTTCCAAGGCTAGCATTGCAAGTACCACCATACCCACCCTGCATTTACATGGGCTTCTGGGGATCTGAACTGTGGTCTTCATGCTGAGCCATTTCCCCAAGCCCTAACATGTTTTAAACCAGCTCTCTATAATAACAAAGGCTGAGAAAACTGGGAATTTGTACTCAACCATGTGATGGAATGATTATTATGTTTGTGTGTTACTTAGGAATAGTAAAACTTCTGTTCCCAGACCATGCATAAAGACAGCCAAGTTAGGAGTAAAAGATTATTTGCTATAGATTTAAGAATGATGCTTCAGGGGCTGGAGAGGTAGCCCAGTGATTAAGAGCACACTGGCTGTTGATGCAAAACACCTGGGTTTGAATCCCAGCACCCACACGGCAGTGAACAACCATCCATAACTCCAGTTCCAAGGGATCTGATGTCCTCTACTTGCCTCCGCAGGCACTGCATGACACGGGTGCATTTACATACATGCAAACAACCCCCTCATACACATAAAATAAAAATAAAAAAACAAAAATTTTAAAATAATGATGCTTCATAAGCCCCCAACACTGTCCAAATTTTACCCACATTTAAAAGTCAAGACTCTGGAACCCTGTGGAATCTTCCTTTCATTTGACTTATGATTAAGTTACAGAGATCGCGTCAAAAACAACTAGAACTTGAAGTGGGGCCTACTGTCTTCAAGACGCAAAGATTTAATTTCTAAAGTACAGCTGTCTTCTGTAGCTTACAGGGATCAAAGGCTTGCAAATGAAATCTTGGTGCAAAACTCTGGTAGCTTGCTTTTGAGTTAAGCGTAGCTCACTGTGTGGATAAAATTATCAAGGAGAGCTGGATAGATTACTAGTCCAGCTCTGCCTTTGAACCAGGACCCACTTGAAGACACTATACCTCAAGGTGACTAGGCTGTTGAAAAGAATATAATATTAAATAATGATTATATATAAATAATGAAAAGAAAAGGAACTAATTGAGCGAGACTTCGGCAAAATAACTCCAACAATGCCATTCACAGCAAGACGACTGAGCAACTGATCGACAGAACCAACCACTGATTGCAGAAATGGAACCTTAAATTAATCTCTCTGTTTCCTCATAATGAAAACCAATAGAAAAATTATATTTTAGATGAAAAATGTTAGGAAAAATATAATCATTGAACACCTAGAGACGCCTGCTTGCCGTTTAAACCTCAAAATGAAGAGCTATCTGGTGATGTAGGGTTATTCCTAATATTATTGATGGAAGGACAGAAAAGTCATTGTATTGGTAACACAGAAAGAATCATCAGGAGGCGAGGATCAGTCAATGGCAATGCAATTTCAGTGTTACAAGTCATTAAGTTGAAGATATATGAGAATTGGTTTTAAATACAACATGTAATCAGAATCTACCATGAAAACCACATAATAAAAACAACTTTTTTAGAAACTGCACTGGGTCAATAAAGGTGTTTACTTAATAAAATAAAAAGCCTGGCCTCTGGGTATAGTTACCTTGAATGCTTTCCATCAGAGGGAATGAAAACAACCGACGCTCACCGACTACACAGATGCTCGGATAAACCTTCCCATCAACCCTGTGGGCATTCCCATCACACCTCCAAGTTGCAGGAGGAAGATGAGAAGCCAGGCATCACTTAAGCAACTTAGCAAGGACCAGATCCCAAGGAAGTGATGTCATTCGGTTTGAACCCAGCGTCCTTCAGTTGGAGATGAAACTACAAAACCTAGGAACCTTTCTAAGGAGCAACTTCCATCTTGAACTGTCTTTTGCCTTATTCTTCTACCTGCCGCTACTTATAAGCTAACAATAGTGGACATGCAGTTCTGCCTTGTGCTAAGTAAATGACCTGGTATACCTGATGCTTTTAGAACCATAGCACCTGGGACCAGAACCAGGTTCTCCCAATGTCTAGAGATATAATACCCCATTCTAAAACTAAAGGAACATTTGATAGAGTTCCTTACATATACCCGTTATTTAAAATTGTTATAGTTCATGATTATTTGTTTAGATGGTTTATTCTTCCTGTACTAGAATTCAAGACCATGGAAAATGAAGATGTTATTAATACTTTCTTTGCTGCCTAGCATGGTTCTTGAAACACAGCTGATACTCGGACATGTTTGTTAAAATGATATTAGATACCATAGCCAAGAAAAGTAGGCTTGAAAGAAATATCTTTATACTAAACAAAGAATTTTTTGCACAAAGAATTTTAATATTTTACGATGAATACTGAATTCTCTCCTTTATTCTTCATGCAAAATAAGATAGACCTGTCAAAGAAGTTTTCTTGGAAATGTTACTTGGGTGTGTAGCTCAGTTGACAGAAGGCTTTGCCTAGAAAGCATGAAGCCCTAAGTTCCATCCCTGACAGTACATACTCTCCAGGTGTGGTGGGGCACACATAATTCCAACTCTCTGGGAGGTAGAGGCAGGATGACCAGAAGTTCAAGGTCATCCTTGACTACATAGTGAGTTCAAGATCAGCTGAGGCTACATGAGAAGAGAAAGGGCGGAAAGGGGAGAGGGCAGGGGAGAGGAGGGAAGGGAAGGAAAAGGAAACGGAAATATCTCTTAGATATGGCTCATCACCACAGCAGCTAAGTTTGGGCCTTCATCTTTATCTGCTATGATCCTATGACCAATAGTGCACTAACCACTGTTTTGCATTGCTAACTCCAATATCGTCTTCCCTCTCTCCACAGGGCTGACATAGGCAACTTCCTAAGACACAGACCCTATATACTCAGACCTTCTTTGAAAAGTCCTGTGTAGGAAAACATCCAAACCCTCAAGCATGGCATCTAAGTATTTAGAAATTAGTCCAGTGACATGTCTATCCATACATACCTTATTTTATTCCACCTGTCATTACCGAAGCAAAATACCCACAACTGGATATCTTTGCAAAGAAAAGAAAAAGGCTTATTGAGGTTATGGTGCTGGAGATTCAAGGGCATGGTATCACTCACGTTGGTTCAGGAATCATATGGGCATCATGATGGCAGGAGTGGGGTGATGAAAGAGATAAGCTGCCAGACAAGAAGGTAGTACAAGTCAGAAGGACATACTTCTTGAGAGAATCAACCCACTATTCTTTGAGAAGTACCTTAACTCCTTGTGGGGGCGGGGTAGCACCCAGGCTGCCTTCTCCTAAGCTCTGCTTCTTAAAGGTCCCTCTGCTTCTTCACATTAGCACACCAGTGGTCAAGCTCACAGTAGAGGACCTCTTGGGAGACAGACTACACTCAAACTACAGCCCCCTCCAACCACGCTCAGAACTCATCAAGCCTAGTTTGATGAGAAGATGCCAGTTATAATCTTTCCTTTGTCATTTTTCTATTACCTTCTTGTTTCAGAAAAGCCACTGTTGCATAATGTTTAAACTGAGCATTTCCTAAGAGCATGCGGACTGGACGATTCACCAAGCCCTTCCTTCTACTCACACAGTGAGACCTAGCGATTAGAGAGAGTGTTTGGGAATTGACCAACCACACTGTCCCCTTATCCACACCTTAAATGCTACCTGGAAGACAGGAGCTAGATGGCAAGGTCTAAGAAGGTGTGATGGGGGACCCAGAACACACCGCAGATTGCCTTCGAGAACTTACTCCTGAAGTGTTTCATCAGAAGCACATTGCTGCAGCTGTGTGGAGTCACAACAGATACCTCCTGGGAGGCACACGCTCTGCGATGGATCCCCACGCGGCACTACAGGGAAAGCCTGCCCTATCATGAAGAAAATGAGGCTCAGCTGGACATGGAGCACAGCAGTAACAGGATTGCTTACCATGCACAAGGCCTTTGTGTGTCAATGCCTGGGAAGGTACATAAAGCAGTGCTCAGGAGTGAAGGCGTCACGGAGGCCGCTGACAGGAGTGTTACTGACTAAACCACTTCCCTACCCCACCTGTGACAGGCTCTAAGCAGTATGTCATCTTCCATGTCATTTGAGACCCACCACAATTCAGTGGCACCCAGAAACGTGGCTCTCAGGTAAGTCCAGCTCCTAGCAATCCCTCAGGAAGGCTGTGGATGGGCCTGGATTCCCCTGAGCATTGGAGATGTTGTGGAAGAGCTAAGCAACTAGCCAGGAAGCACTGCGGCCAAGACGGTGCTCCCAGCCCACAGTCTCTGTACACCACAGACCTAGGGAACATGGCCTTACCTCAATCAGGCATATTGTCTTTAGAGAGCCGGATTTATACAAGTCTCTCCTCACAAGTACATCCTCAGGGCCCACCAGAGTGACTGAAGCTCAGTGTGAACCTACAACCTTGCTGAATGGGAGAGGACCATCACTACTTGTTAAGCCTTAATGCAGTGCAAGCCCAGAAGACTCTGCCTCACAGCCGCGCTTGAGACACTGTTAAGACGAGAATGAGATACACAGCCCATTACTCCAGAGACTAGTGTTCTGCTGTTTTCCTCACAGTAAAACTTTCATGTAGGCCAAGTTGATATTTAATTTTCAGAAACACAGGTTCTGGCTAGTTGATACACCTGCCAACATTAGAACCCACATTCTCTGTTTCCATAAGTAGGGAAAAAAAAAAATACTGAAGGCAAAGATAGGAGAATTGCTACAGTTCAAGGCCAGCCTGGGCTACATAGACACTCTACTTGTTGTAATTTGCAAGTGAAATATGTCCCCATAGATTCATGTGTCTGAACACTTAGTCCTCAGCTGATGTCACATTTTGGTGAGGTTGATGAAGCTTCACAAGGCAGAACCTCCCTAGAGGAAGTGAGTCACTGCAGGGCTGGCCTTGAGGCCTTTATAGCCCAATCCACTTCCTGCCCACTCTTCCTGAGCACAGAGGTGACTCAGCTCCTGCCAGCATGCCAAGACAGACTCTTTCTTAAACCCTGCTTAAAACTTGAACCAAAGTAAATCCTTCTCCCTTAAGCTGCCTCGTCACAGCAGTAAGAAACCAATACACTGTCTCAAAAACATGTAGCAATTAGGTGCAAGTTCCTGTGGAAGTATCCAGCATGTGCTGAAGAAGTAAAATCTACATCACAACAAGCCATGTCTTAAAATGGATTTCTTCTAGTTTACCAGGAAACGAGAGATTCTGAGCAGCCACCAAACCTACACAGGATGACTAGCTGCTTGCCACTCAGAGCAGCAGGACATCATGACCATGGGCCCAATTGCTAAAAACAAATTCATCCAAAGAGGTAAATAATAATGCAGAAGTGGAATCATCCCGCTCATTTCATTTATGTTGCTGCAATGAAACACCCAAACAAAAAACCGCATAAGGGAGCAAGGGTCTGTGTTTGGCCCACAATTCCAGACTACAGTCCATTTTTACAAGGGAGTGGCAAAGATGGGAACTTGAGACGGCTGGTCTCCTCGCATTCACAGCCAAGAGCACAGAGGGATGAACACTTGCACATGCTCACTTGTGCTCCACTGCGCTTCGCTTTTCCACACTGCCGGACCCTCTGCCCACAGTGGGCGGGATCATCCCACATCAGTTAACTTCAGACAATCCGAAATAGAGGCGTACAACACAAAGGGTCACAGCTGGCCAAAGCGTAGAGAACAAAGACTGCAGAGTGCAGGTCCCTGGATAGGACTCCGCTGTTAAATTTGACTCACCTAGGGCTCAGGGACCATTGTGGAAGAGGGGCAGAAGACTGTAGGAGCCAGGGAGGAGGTGCGTGACCATAAGAAAACAGAGGCTTCTGGACTTCTGGGAACTTGCTCATTTGAAGTTACAGCAATGGTGACACATGCACAAGACCCATGCACACTCCTGAGACAAAAACCAGCATAGAGCTGGGGAAATGGGCCGGAGGCCACGACTTCGGTGAGGAACTTTTGGCAGCCGATCAGCTGGGTGAGGGACATTTTATTCTTCAAGGGAGGGATGCTAGACAAGCTGACCAGACTCTAGAGGATGAACTCACACTGCGGAACATCAGCGTGCCCAGGCTTCACACAATAGGCCTTGTCAAGTCTGACAAAATGCATCAAGTCCTGTGGGTGGGCTATAGATACAGGCAAGAAAGGGAGGGCTAACCATGATTAAAATGTACTATATGAAATCCACAAAAATTCAATAAAAATATTAAAAACCTTTGACACACTAAACAATCCAGTGTAGACAATCCCTCCTTGGACTCTGTTCACAGGTGGCTCCAGGTCGTGTTAACAAAGCTAACCAGAACATGCTGTGCACTTCTGCCCTTTCTTAGGCATGTAAGCGCTCAGTGTTTTAGTTAGAATAATCAAAGTAGGAGAGGTTGGCTTCATAGTTTCAGAGAGAACGTAGCAGTGCTTCGCATGGAAACTGAGGTGAATGAGATGGAGTTCAGACACTGAGAAGTGACAGGAGGACAAGTCATTTGGAAACTGAATATAATACTTGCCTGAGGAACCTGAGGCTAGAAGTGCTCGGTGCTGGGCAACGTAAAGCTAATTCCTGAGGGATCCATTCATTCTTGATTTGCGATAAATGTTTCTTGATAAATCTACAGCTTCGGTTTCAGAAGACCAAACAATAGGATTAGCTGTTTCGTTTTTTTTAAATCCCAGATTCTTCCCCAAATTTGAATTTTCCCTTTGTACTTTCCACATTATAAAAAGAACATTTACTGAACAAATACCAATTTGAGCTAAAATGATATTAGATTTTGATGATCTACCTATTTTTAGCCTGAGGACTAAGTGATTTTCTATATTCACATTTTCATCATTTTAATGAAAATGAGGTAATATGCAGCAATGGTATTCTCTCAGATTGCATTAGGTTTATATATTCTCATTTTTTCAGATATACTGTGTCATAGACTTTTTCTCTAAGTCAGCTATATTATGAACACCCAGATATATTAAGATTTTTACTGCTAACAGCATGCTTCAGGTTTAAAAATTAATTCTGTTTCTTGTTCTTTTTAGAGGTATCTTATTCTAACACAAGCAACAGAATGACTATAATACCACAGAGCTGACTAAATGGGTATGGTTTTGTAGTTACCTTTGGAATGTCTGTTTTTACGGTATCTAATATGCAAAGGATGTGTCACCATTTACACCTGTTCTTAGGATACTTTTGCTAGTTCTCATTGTACATTTCTATAGCTGTATCAACTACTGAAGACAGTGGTAAAAAATAGTTAAAAATGGAGAGTACTCATTTCTGAGTAACAGTCAAGACATTCACTATTCAGTCTCCAAACTTCCCAATATTTCTGAAAACTGCATAAAGTATTTCCATTTAGGGGGCTGGAGAGATGGCTCTGCAGTTAAGATCTATTGCTGCTCTTGCAGAGGACCTGAGTTCAGTTCTCAGCACTCACATGGAGTAGCTCATAACTGCCTGCATCTTCAGCTTCAAGGGATCTGATGCCCTCCTCCGGCCTCTGCAAGCACCTGCACTCACAAGCCCAAACCCACACACAGACACACACAGACATACACATAATTAAGAATAAAAGTAAAATATAAAAAAATCCTAAACTTTTTAAAGTTCAGACCATCATACTAAAATTCACTTTGTATTCCCTAAATACAACAGCAGATAGGTCTGTTGTATTGTTAGAGAAGGATATTAATTTAGTAATATTTGGCAAGCCATAAAACAGAACCATGGGCCTGGAGAGATGGTTCCATGGTTAAGAACACTGGCTGCTCTTGCAGAGGACCTGGTTTCCATTCCCAGCACCCACATGGCAGCCAACAACTGCCCATAAGTCCAGTTCCATAGGATCCAACGGCCTCTTCTGACCTCCTCAGGCACTGCACAACACGGGTGTACTTACACACATGCAGGCAAAACATTTTTAAAAACAGAACTATGACTAAACTTACTAAGGCTTGGGAAGTGCTATCATATTTCTTTAAATAACAGACAGAAATATCTGACATGATAAATATTGTCCCTCACAAGTATGATAAACTTTGGATATGTTCCTCCATCAGCAGTAGGCCTTTTGGGAACATACTTTCAGATGGCCATCAAGTACTTCTAGATATACTAAGACAGTAATTTCTCATATTTTCCAATGAGTAACTAGGTTCTTATTAAAGACAAAAGCCTTTCTTATATAACACCCAATAGATGGTTAATGTCTTCTCATAAAAGCTCTGATGGCATTCTGACAGCATTGTTTAAACATTTTACACTACCTTGAACATCACAATTACAATGCCAATGTCTCCTATTATTCTTACTTACCATTAATGGCATTTATCTCACGCCATGGTTACTGGACTCAAGCCATCCCTCTTGGAAACCAGGTTCAAAGGCTGTCTGTAAATGACTAAATTCTCAAATGGCAAGTCCTAGTAAATTCCTGACACCAGGTTTTATTCTCCATGCCCTTGAGCATAACATCAATGTTTGTTTGTTTAATCACATACCTTGATTACTTACTAGTGGATGAGTCGGTTTGGTGACTGTGGAGCTAATGCACGTTCTACTCAATTTCCAGATTCTTAGTATCTGTGTTTTGCATTTTGTTTCTGAAGTCAGTGGACTGAGCTCAAGGCTTGCTGGTGTTATGTAAACACTGCACTGCCAAGATGCATTCCCAGCCCTCCTCCCCAAGGCATCTTAGGATACCAGATTCTTAGAGATCTTGACAGTAAAGTAACACATCCAACTTTTACATTATTTTGTTTTCCAGATTTGCCAGATCATAGTGATGGGCATTGTTGTCACCACACTCTGAACATGCACGATGAATGATCATTGAAATTTCTCTCCAAATTAGTCTAAAATTCTATTATCTTACTTGTAAAAAAAGAGCTTAATATTCATTTTGTTTTGAAGATAGGTTGTTTAGTTTTCTAATACTATAAATTATTTCAGGATATTTTATTGTGCAATTAAGGATTTTCAGAGCTTTAATTAAGCTGAATTTATACATATGAATTATATGAGTATAACTTAGTAAATAATTTATTTGATAAAATGGGGAGATACCAAACCATACACACTGGTATCATCTTTATCTACCTCTGGAAAAAAATCAAATAATTGGTAAAGTTTTTATAGAATGTTTTTATAAAAATACTATGAGGGAGTGGAGAGTTGGCTCAGTGGTTAAGAGGTTTGATTCCCAAAACACATGGCAGCTAACAACTACCCCTAACTCCAGTTCGAGGGAGTTTGACACACCCCCTTCTGACCTCCAAGGGCACTGCATGACACAGGTGCACTTACATCCATGCAGACAATACACTCATCCACATACAACAAAAATAATAAGGTATTCTTTTAATACTATGACTCTTTTAAAATATATATTTAAAAGTTAGTTTTGGAGGCTAGGAAGACAGTCTGGAAAGAGCAGTTGCTGTACAAGAATGAGGGTGAAAGCTTACAGAACAAGCACCCACATAAAAACTAAGTATGACCAGTGCACATGTAACCCCAACACTGGGGGCAGGAGAGAGAGCAAAGGTAGAGGCCAGAGGATCCCCGAGGCCTGATGATCAGGCAACCTGGCTGAAAAGCGATGAGCATCACGAGTGAGTGAGAGAGACCCTGTCTCAGGGGAACAGGATGGAGGGTAACAGAGGAGGACACCTCTTCCAGCCTTTGTGCCTGCATGGGTGAGTACTGATACACATGTGCACTCACATGCAACAGTCTTACCATTTGGTTGTCAATTCCAAAAGTCGACGCGTGTCTGTGTTAAATTACCCACTACCTAATTAACTTCTGTGAAGGAAAATTCTACTGGTCTAGCAGTCTAGCTCAGTTGTAGAATCCATGCCTAGCATACATGGGGCCTTGAGTTTATTTCCCAGCAAAGCAAATAAAGAAAGGAAAACTACCCTAAATTTGTTTAAACATCTTAAAGAACAAGACACAAAGAGCAACAAGACCAAGACATCCTTCCTGTACTATTAACACATGGTTATAAATTCCTGAAAAAATGAAGTTCATGCCTGAGATATCATTCTAATCAGATTAAAATGTCATTTTGGAATTTTAGAATACTCTGTCTTACAGCCAATGAAGAGGAGTTGACAAGAATTTTGTTTACTTGACCTGACTCTTACTAGCTGGTAGGGCTATTGTCACAGAACTGCCATAGAGACAGAAGCACAAAGTACTATGAAAGTATGTTTACTGTGAAAATATGTTCCTGGAATTGAAATCCTAATGCGGAGCGAACTGCCTCTGTTACTAAAACCAGTGTGTGTATGTAAAGCAGAAATAAACATCTGATGACATACTGGAGCTTCTTGTGTTAAAATTTTTATTATAGTAACATATCTGAGTAGTTGAGGTGATTTCACCATACAGATATCACATGCTGGATGGCAATGCAAGCTAATTGTACACTGTGTTGACATATTTTCTGTAACAACATCTGTATTCATATACAGAAAGTAAAGCACGTGGAGTAGTCATGATTCATGTTACCAAATGTATTCTTTCACGCTAATCCTCAAATCCAGACTCCTCTTCAAGCCCATTTAAATTCAGATGCTTTAGCATGTACAATAGTCATTGTATGAACCAAATAGATAAGGACAAAAAAAATCTATGATAGCCTTTGAAAGGAATGGAATTGTTTGAATATTTTTAAAAAATAAGTCTTCCCACTAATTTAGAAGTTACCAGTTTGTTGAATCATGTGTTTGTCAAAGAGCTTCAAGTTAGCAGGTGAGGATAAAATAAAAGCCTTATGTAGCTCTTCTTATATCCCATACATCCCACTTGATGTCACAATGTGTACCTGAGTAACTTTCTTTCAATAACATATACATATTTACAATAACTCCCCTCCTCCCAATAGAAGCAATCTCCAAGTGTACACAAGTTTTAATACATCAGAGTATCTGGCTCTATATGGATCCACACAGTTAATGCTTTTTGGGTCTACAGACTTCAGTACACTGTGCTCCTAAAAGTCTCAGCAAACAGAACTTGACTCCAGTACTGCATTCTAAGTTTTCTTATTGCTCAGGCAAAAGCACACCACTATAAAATTGGAAGAAGACCAATGATTAAAAGGCACGATTTCAGCCAGATGTGGTGGCACACGTCTTTAATCCCAGCACTTGGGAACAGAGGAAGGAAGAACCCTGTACAGTCAAGGTGCGCAACTACATTGCAAGTTTGAGGTCAAGTGGGATTACAGAGAGACCGTATCTCCAAAAAAAAAAAAGGCAAGATTTTTTTCTTGACTTTGTCCACACACAGTATAAAGCTTCAAAAGGAATTTAAAGAAGGAAAAAAGAAAATAGAATGCAGCATGAGGAATAGCTTTCTATGTGAATACATGTCTGCATTTTAAAAGTATCTGTAAGTAATCACTAGTTCAAAAATATTTAAATATCTAAGAATTAATATGCAGGTAATATGGCCTTTACAAACTTAAAATTCTCAACTTAAAGAAAAAAGCAAATATTCAAAAATGACCAGGTCACAGGAGCCCAACTGTATGATTATGTTATTATTAACTCTTAGATCCAAGTAAAGGAGATTCAAAATGCAAACTAGCACTGCTAACAAGAAAAGGATCTCCTGTCACCTCGTGAGGCATTTGCTATTGTTTTAAATGTGCAGTTAAGAATGATTTGGTGCTTTACTGAAAATTAAATGAAATGTGTGTAACTATCTTTTTGGTATTTGTGAAAGGGGTATGCATCAAATATATTTAGATTTAAAGCAATTTTTTATAGAGAGTGACCTTGACATGTCAAAGAAAGTATTGAATTTCTATTAAAACATCTGAAATTTCAAATTAGCACAATCACATATACATCTGCTTTTCAAGCTAAAAGAATTTCAAAGGAATCATTTTCTTAAGGTCTAGGGTCCACTTATTCTTTATTGATGCATAAATATTAGGTAGAAATGACAGGGTTTTGGTTTCTTTAGGTTTTAATTTTAGGGAGGAAGCATAATGGAAAGTTTTGTGTCTTTAGACCTAATTTAGACATATGATAGACCTTTCGATCTTAGAGTTACTTACCTATACACTCCATATTTTATACAAATGCAACTTTATTTTATATATTAAAAATAAATGAAAGTTAACAAAATTAATTTTGTGGATGGTAAAATCATCCAAGCATGAATTGCAGTAGGTCCTTTAACAGATTCAAATTCACAAGCTGGCTTACTCAAGTAAACACTAATTTGCTGCGTTAGACTACTTTGTAGGTGCTCATTTGGTACAAGCTCATTCTTAGATAATTTGGAAATCAACCCTATCATAGTTTAGGGATGCGTTCCAATCTTGAACTCTACCAAATGATTAGGGTGCCTTTTTATTGCAGAATATGCTCCCACTGTGATTTAACCAAACTCCCTTTCTAAAAATTCTTGGAAGATCAAGTACCTTCCGGAAGTTTTCCAGACACAGAAATTTTCTCTCCTATGGTGGTGGTTGGGGTGGGGGGCTACACTGTCAATTTTTGGTATACCTTAACCCTATGTATAAAACCCTCATATTAAAAACTAAGGACTGTTTTAGACCTCTGCACCTGTCTACGGTCTCCCAGGATTTCCAGGGCTCATGATCTGTCCTCTTGACTGCTCACCACAGACCATAGCACACCAGGTAGTGTGCATGAATAATGAACATGTGGCTTTCCCCAAAACTTCATTGTATCCAACCAGACGCATCAAAACAGGAACGTGTAGGCAAGGGTATTCTACTGTTTAAGATGAGGCCAGACTTGAGCAGCTAGAAAAATGGTATTTCTCCACAAAATACTTGACAGTTTCATGCATTTAAATTTACTCTTGTTTTTATTGTGTGTTTCAAGGGGGAAAATTCCTAACGTTGGGCATTCTCATTTATTTGATTTAAATCAAAACTCTCTTCTTATACAAGACAGAAGTTTCAAACCATACACTCTAGCAAATGAAATAACCATCTGTAATTTAAGCTCAAGAAAGTGAATGACCAAGCAAACTGGGTTGATATTTCTTACCAATCATTTCAAGACATAACTCCATGACTTTTAGATCATGGATTTAAAAGGAAAATGATGATAAATACTCCCTAAAAGGGCTGATTTGTTGATTATTTCTACAGAGATTTTTAACAATCTGATTTTTACATTTCTTATTCTAAGAAATTTATAATATATTTAAGAATTCACAAAATGGACTCCTAAATACTACATTCATTTCTCTTGTCCGGAAAGCTTTATTCTCTTTCAAAGACTTGAGACTAAATTACTTAGGTTGCAGCCAGTAAGGAAGGGTGGGCAGCCATGGAGAAATCAAGTAGCTAGCAGTGTTTTGTGTAAGAAGTGAACATTTCCATCAAAAACACTCTCCAAATATGGCTCTGAAAACAAAACACATACAGTCCATTGGGGTCACCACCTACCTAGGTAAATTCGCTTCTCATTTCTTCTGCTCTGAGGTCATTTCTTGATTTACTAGCACTAGCTTTTAGGTTATGAAAAGGTGTCTAACCTGAGTTTTGAAAATACTTAGCATTTGTGAAAAAAATCATTGGGGAAAAGTTTAAGTAAATGTTAAAATGTCTGAATTCAATCAGTGAGAGTGTGGGTTGTATTTTTATGGAAAACTGGAAGCTCGTGCATTGGATCTGAAGCTGTGGCAAGAAAAGAGAGAAAGACAAGGGGCTGCTCTGAAACTTATGCAGAATACCTTTGGACAGGAAGACAACTTCCTACTGTACTTTGATTAAAGAATCCCTCGAGGGCACATTATCAAGGAGTCATATGTGATCACTGGACTCTTCCTTCACAATCATTTATTTTCTGTGGTACAACAAGAAACCACTGTTAGACTACTTGATTTAAATTGGTCTCAACCTTGAGAGACTTAAACAGATCAATGGCACACCTTCTAAACTTTCTGTACTGTGCAACACCAAAGTCATAAAGAAGCCATCATTACCATCACTTTGTTTCTTAACGTGACTCCTGATGAAAAGTACAATTAAAGCTAGTTTACATTTTATTCTTAACACACTGAATTGCCTCCCATCTTAGACCATAACATGATCTTATGAGATCTTTACTGAAAATGTACACTATCATAAGTAGCTAAATTTCCATGTAAGGGAATAAAATGTTGACTAGTTGGGATGGGATATTAGAGTGTGCTAGAGTAATGATAAACCCGTTTTGTCCTAATCCGAACATGAAGCCAGCACCAGGCTTCTAACTCTTTTGTGTTTCACCATTAAATAGCAAGCAAGAGAAGTCATAGGGTACTATTCTATCAGTGCCTTCTGAAGTCAAAAGCTGTGTTACCTAGAAAATAATTTAACACTGTAATGGGATCATCAAGATCAATTCTGTTTTATAGACTCTTCAGCAAAAATAACATTTCTAGTAGGAAGTAATTAATTATAAACCTAGCAAATTCTACATATTTGCATATTTGTGTAAACAGTTTTAACAGGGTTTATTACATTTCCAGAAAGGTTAAGTCTTATATTCAGTTTTCTGCTAATTCTTCTTACATGTAATAAATATATATTTATATGTTGAGTGAATGTGTGTATATATTTCACACACTTATATGACATATATACATAAAACAGCACTTGAGGGTCACTTCCTCAGAAGACTCAACTGGAAGAAATAAATGAATTTCTATTATGCATAACCCGAGGCGATCTTCCACTCGGCTTCACAAATGGCCATATCTCGATGTAAACAAAACATTGGAACGAGTCATTGCAGATGAATTGTATTTCATGTTGTACAATGGTGATCTCATGAGGAACTGGGCGCTTCCTGGCAGCAAGTACCTAAAAACAATAGTTTCAAAAATTAGATTGTTGCAAGAAAATTAACTAGAACATCTCTCACATTTTGCAATTAGTAATTTACATATCCTATCAGAAAATGTTACTGTCACAACAATGCAATTCATATAAATGTTTCCTTAAGACTGAAGGATGTCATAACACTTAAGAGTCATCCATACATTCAACATATTGAATCAGTATCCCATGACATGGCTTCCCAAAATCATTGTGCTATGCAACAGTTGGTTCACATTAACTTACAATTCATTATCAATCCCTGTATGTAATGTGTGGAGTCAGTCAAGAATTTCTTTAAAACATGTGATATGAGAATTGGGCAAGTATTCTCCAGTTTCTCAAATCTTTAACCTTTTACTAAAAATTTCCATGAAAAAGTTGACAAACTTTATTAACAATAATTATTCATTTCAAAGATGTTGGAACCACTGATCTTAATTTGATCATGTATCACTGATGGATTATAAATCTAGTGATTTAAAATATTCTTAATTTGAAATTGTATATTCTTAGAATGTACAGTGATTATGATTATAAATTGCATGTGACCATGTAGCCAAATAGTATTTCAGAATGTGATTTTTCCAGATTTTAGAAAGATAAGATAGTATATCATATCTCCAAATAGGTGGGCACATTTCTGTAAACAAAGCATTAAGTTTCACATATTAAAAGTAGAACTATTAGGCCAGACTTGGTAATGCACACCTTTAATCCCTTAATCCCAGCACTAGGGTGGCAGAGGTTGGCAGATCTCTGTGAATTCAAGGCCAGCCTAGTCTATATATTAGTCCCAGCCCAAGCCAGAACTACATCGTGAGATCCTGTCTCCAAAAAAAATATGCATATTCCCAATAAATAAACTAATAAAGACTTTAGTAAATTCAAACTGTTCTCATATAATCTTTTCCTGTTTATACCTTGATCACCAGTCAGTCTGTAGGTCTAGAGTCAAATGGCCAAAGAAATCCACAGAACAACTGCAAATTAACCACAAGATTACGAGTCTAAGTCCTAGTGAGGACTTGAAGAAGATGCCATAGGATCAGGAAAAAGATACTACAGAAGAGCAATTTCTAACAACAAAAGTAGCAACAGAAGATTAGTAATTGGCTGTAGTCTTGGAAAAACAAACAAAACGATAGGAGAGTACCAACTAGTTTATTTTCTTCTCTTAAGGCTGGAATCCTCCAGGGACAGGGTCATAAATAAACAGATAAAGAAAAGACATTAAGGCCAAGAACATATTAGTTGCCAATTCTATGTTAAACAATACTGAGAATTATGACACTTCTCTACCCAATGGAAAATTAGATTTACAGCTGTTTCATGTGAATTTTATAAGAAAACGAATTCATTATAATCAAACTGCAAAACAGCATTCAGATTAAAACAGAATTTTCTATAATATCCATAAACATTATTTCATCATGAATAATAATATCCACTAACTCTGTTACCTAATATCACAAACTATAAATAATTGCTCAAATCATTAAGTTAATAGAGCAGTAAAATAATATACAACAAACCAAATTAAATCAAAGTGTCATAATGGGTGATGAATAATGAAACAACTGATTTCTCATATCACAGATTATATAAATTACTTTCTTAATATCACTTGGGTAATTCATATGGATTAATTATGATGTCAAGAGCTACTAGAGTCAGGATGATTAATCTCATACCTTTTGCCAGGAAAATCCTTTCCTTCTTATGTAGGGAAAGGTGCAAAATAAGCACACTAGACTACACTAAGGACACTGTAGAGCCAATCTACCCTCTATAGAAAATGCATCAAGACTCGATAGCAGTTACATAGTACACAGAAATGTCTACCAATTTCTTTTCATATGTGTATATGTATGTATGGTGTCCTTGCATGTATGTGAGTGCCTATGCATGCGTGTGGAGGTTCAAAGTTGCTGTCAGGTGTTTTCCTTAGTCGCTCCCCAGTTTGTTTACTGAGGCAGGTAGAGTCTTGCTGAATTCCAAGCTTGCCAATTCCAACTAGTAAAGCCAGCCATCTTGCCACAAAGTTACCATCCCCTGGATGCTGGGATTATAGGTGACCGCCACACCTGCCAGGCTTTTGCTTTTAAGTAGGTTTGGGAGTTCTGAACTCAGGTCTTCATGCAGTTTATCTATGGAGCCATCGCCCAGACCCAAACTTCTAAAAATTTTAATTTCCAAGCAGTCAATACTATGGATATCTTAGTGACATTCCCTTAACCTTGCTTTTCTACTGTGTGTCTCACTAGGCACAGGCACTTGGGACCCTCCTGCCTCAGCCTCCTTCCGGCATTACAGGTGTGCTCCATCACACTCAGCCTCACAAAAACTTCATGTTAACCATCTCCATTTTTCACATGAAAAAATAAATAAAAGCAAAAGGTACAGAGTCCTAACTAATTCACATTATATTAAGATATTGTTTAAATCATGTTCTCGAAGGCCCAGCACTATTCTAATTGCTTAAAAATATTAAGAAATGGAGTTCTGAGAACCATTATCTAAGGAAATATTACTGTTAGGGGCATTTGGCAGACAAGCTGTTGAGGCACACAGGGCCCAGCGCCTTGCCCTGCTCACGTAACTAGGCAACGGCAGAGGCAGAACTCGGATCTGTGTGTGCAGGTGCAGTGCTCTTCAGGACTGCACTATCCTGTCTTAGACCATTTCACAAAAATGTCACCATATCCCCATCTATCTCCATTGTACAACTTAGATGCAATTGTCCTTAATTGTTTTCAGAAACACGAAATATAAAATAACCTAGAAAGTAGATGATTATACATGCCACAAACTCTCTTTTTCAGTAGAAGCAGAAATTAAGATGATACTTTTCTTTTGGACTTGAAAGCAAAAGGAGTGTGAACTTGAAAACATGGGGGATTTCACTGAAAAAGAATTTTGTTTACCTAAAGCAAATACTATGGATTATTGTCAAGAGTTATAGAGAAATGCAAAAACAGTTTATTTGCCTTAAAGTCTCCACTAACAGCTCCTGGGAGACCTCACAGTAGCAGAACACCAAAGATATTACTTTTAAATTGTTCTGTGCATTGGAATTAAATAATACATTTTGATTTTTTTTTCAAGAAAATTGTTTCAAAGAAGTGAATTTGTAGACTATGTCTAAAGATCTGTATAACACACCAAAAAGTTTACAGTTTTTATCCTGGCTTTGCTGTACAAAAATAACTCATAGCTAATTTGTGTCCAGAAGAAATACCTCCCACTATGCACATTTGGTTCCCATGTGTAGACACTGGGATGGTTCATCTTGGCTGTCAACTTGACATTCCTGGGAAGAAGAAACCTCAGATGAGGAACTTCCTCTGTCAGACTTGTCTGTGGGCATGTCCACAGGGCTCTGTCTTGATTGCTGGTTGATATGGAGGGCCCAGCCAACTGTAGGGAGTGCCTTTCCAAGGGCACAACCCCTTTATAATACAGCTTTTTACTATTCCATAATAGGATATTGTGATGAATATATGTTCTTAGTCATAATACAATGAAATATATTCATCTTTTTATGTTTGAATAATTCTTTTGAAGATACTTTTCTAATTATTACACATCTCAACTTCATGCAAACACTCTCCTAAATTATCACCTGAAATGTTTTGTTTGCATTTTCATGACCGTTTATTGAGTTCATGTTTCCATTTATGGATAAATCAAGTTTATTTTTTATCATTACTTAGAAAATCATCTGTCCTAAGCATCATTTATGTAAAGAATCTTCTCTTTCTCATTGGTTAGAAATAAAGTTTACTCCCTTTTGTCATAAATCGAGTCCCTCAGTCGGACTGAGTTGATTTGTGCTTCCACAGTAGTTCCACTGGTCCATATTTTTCAATTTTAACTCACTTTATCTTTAGTATAGGTTTTCCTACACAGTAATTAACAAACAAAAGTTTGTGGTTCTATTTCAGGATTGTCTTATCCATTTTTCCTTTGTCCTTCTGTAGTATAAACGCTAGAGCAAGCTTGGGACAAAGGCTTCAGCTACCAAAATAATTAAATACAATATTTGTTGCATGTTATGTACGAAGATATTAAATTCATAGACATGTGGAACTGGCCTATAACAATCATGATTTGGATGGCTAAAATATATGTAAATGTTTTCATATTTTCCTAAGTATGGATGTCGCTCATTTTTACTAGGTTTATTCCTAAGTATTTGTCTTTCAAGCTATTGAAACTGGTATTTAGATTTTTCACATTCTATTTGTTGTTACTAAAGAACAAAGAAAATAGAAAAGTTATTTTCTTATATTGACTGATTCATCAAAATGGTTACATTTGCTTTATCTAGATGCATATGAACACAGACATTACACTAGTGATGAATTTTCTGTCCTTTATTTCAAACCTAATGACTTTTATTTCTTTTGTTTTCCTCATTGGAGTGCTTGAAACCTCCAGTTCAAGGCTGAGCAGAAGTAGGTGGTAACGGGCAAGCTTGTCTTCTTTGCTGTCTGTAAAGGAAAGCCTCAACATTTAGGCACGTCTGTTATGAGGTTTTATGGTTGCCTTATATTAGACTGTTAACCTTTTCACTTCTTTTTCCAGCTGAGTAAACCATTCTCAGAGCATAGATGTATACTGAATTTGATCCAGTGATTGATCTGACTGATCTGTACCTTGGGTGGGGAGCACTACTGGGAATGGAACCCAGGGCCTCAAATACGCACCACAGTCTTACCACTGAGCTACGTCCTCAGCCTTCTCTCTGAATCTTGTGAAATGGTCTTCTGCACCATTAGGTACCAAAGAGCTGAATCACTTCCTCAGTACTACACCCACCCTTCCACTGATGCCACAAGAAGAAGCTGGATGAGGGATAACTCTATCTAAACTCCTGTTTCAGTTTGTTAAGTTTTAGCTTTGGATTTTACATCTATCTATCTTGAGAGGGAAGAGTAAACATTTACTTTTCTTTGCCAATAAACTTCTGTTTGGGTTTCAGTAACGAAGGGAGGCCAGTCTCATAACACAAAGGAAGTAAGTCTCCTCCTCCATTCTCAGGGTGGGTGGTATAGAATCAACTAAAAATCATACAAACTTGAACAGTGTTCAGAGAGCCCAACATTTACCAAGTACCCATAATGCAATGGAATAACAGGCTGGTCCCAAGAACTTCAGAATCCTGAAGAATGCTCAGAGAAGTATATATTCATAATTGACCCCCTGGGTACCGACTCCAACTCTGTTTGCTTGGTTATTATGAGTTACGTATTTCTGGTATTTTTTTTTTGGCTGTGTTGTTATTTTTATGAGATTACAAGGATGGAAACTACTCTGTTCTGTTTAATGAATGCCAGATAGTATGTAAAAGCTCTTGGGAAATACTGCTCAATGTCATGGTCAACATAGCTCTAAAAAGCTCACTAATGTCAACTATTTTTCTTTTAGTTTTATGAATAAAATATCCAAAGCTTTATCTCCTCATAAAGCATTCAAGTAAACCTCATGGATATGGCTGTTATATTTATATTTACTTATAAACTGAGTTCTAATTAATATTTATTTGCACATATAAGTTCATATGTATATTTTATCAGGTATACATAAATATAAGTAATCAATCTATTAAATACTAAACTCTATAAAATGGTAGAGTCACTTACCTATCTATGAGGGAAAATCGATGTTTGTAAATTACTGTGACAGCTAGATTATTCCAAAGAAATGTTCATCTCCCTTCACTCCTTGGGCTTCCATAAGGAGCTAACTTCCCCTAGTATAAATGCCCTAGCCTCTTTCCAGAACTTCATTATCTAACTAGATTTAAAAGAAGGAGACACACTTCTATGTCTCTGAAGCTGCACTTGGGTTGGTCCAACTCTGCCTTGAAGCTGATTAGTTTAATCTTGGTGTTTTGTATTAGAAAACTCACCTCACCGAGGTCATTTCTGTACCACAATCCCACTCTGATCAGTAACAGAGTTATAATTTGTGATCCCCCACCTCTCTCTTTCCCTTCCTCCTGTAATTTAAAGGTTCTGAACTTGGGTGAGAATTGTAGTGTATTTACTTTTACTGACACTTCAAGATACTTACACACTTAATACCAAGCTAATATGAGCACTTCTCAGGAGTCCAGAATTCATGATTCCAGAGCCAGAGAAGTCTCTCTTGGCCAAAAGGATGAGAAGAAAATTAAAAGAAAAAACACCTGTAGCAATTGTGGGGCACAACCTCTTCCTCTAGAGTAACCGGGACAAATCACTCCATGTGCCCTGCTCACAAAATCTGTATGATCCATCAACAGAAACTGTTATAAAGGGAAGGTTGTAGGAATGATACTATGGAGCATGACTAAATTCCTTCTCAGCCAGGAATTCGAAGGGTTCCTGATCATACCACCAGAGTTTCTCCTTAAAGAAAAGGCTCTCCATTTCAGTGTTATGATGTCTAAACAGAGCTGTCATTCTTTTAAACCATATGAAATTATTAATGAAAGTGATCCAGGTTTTATTTCAATAATTTCCTTCAAATCATTAAGACTGTACAATGTAACTTTAACCTCTGCATAGTTTAAATATTAAGTTAACTTTACCTCTAGGGCTGTTATGATCAATTGGTTGCTATTTGTAGAAGAGTTAAAATAAGTTAAACATCTTATACAATATGCAAAGAAAACCTAAGACAAATACACATTCCATACCTTTTGTGAAAAACATTCTGCATCATCCCTTAACTATGGGTCACTATTCTAAGGCTTTATTACATTCCCTGAGATCTTTCTAATAGACAGATCAATTTATAGATACTTCAGAAAGCAAATTCAAGTTATAATGCTTTCATAATTTTAATTTTCACTTGTTAGCTGACTTTTGGGGACTATGCCTTAGTTTTTCAAAGCCATTACTTATATTCTTTTGCCTTGAACAGCAGTATAACTTACGCACAACAAAACAAAAAGTACAAAGGCTGGGACTGTAGCTCAGTGTGCAGAGCACCTGCCTATCATGCGGGAACCCTGAGTTCTACCTCCTGCCATCCAACCAGGCCAAACCAAACAGTAACAAAACTCTGCAGTCATATGCTCATTTTTAATTCTAATTGGAATTATAATTATGTGGAGACATTCTACAATACACGAATTTTTACTCAGCATTTTGCAGCTAATTTTGCCCTTTCTATTGCTGCTGTTTTTACTGATAGAAAATGACCCATTTTAAATGAACATTTATGAAACTCAGTTTTGAAAGGGAACTTGACAAAAATTCACCTCTTATTGATCTGTTGGTGATGCTCTAGAAGTGGCTCATGGAAACAAAGTTAAAACAAAGGTTCCTTCTGAACTGAAGTGTTCTCAAGGATAAAGCTTGCACTATCAGTACTAGGGAACCAACAGCACAATCATTACATTTTTTTAGTGCTCTTACTGGGCTTCTGGAAGGAAGACTGTATAAGCAAATTTATTTCCAATCTCATCATTTCTATCAGGTTTAAGTCTGTGATTGGTATTCTTGCTCAGTCCCTTAAAGGTCAAGATTATTCAAAATAAAAGATATTCTGTCGATTATAGCATGTATGGATTCTCCTTCTGAATTCTTCTCTAGTTATATAAGCATAAGACTCCCAATATTTTTTAAAACTCTCTCATCTTCAAACTGTGCTATATAACATCCCTTTGTATAAAGTACACAAAGGAGTGATTTTCTTTTTAAGTACCTAGAGTTGCCCCAGTCAGGACCAATGCCTGAGATGGGTCCTCTTGTCTCCATTGTGTATTTGTAAACCACTAGCAGGCACTGCTTACAAAGCTCCACCAGACGCTGACAACACTGAAGCTGCAAAGGAGTCACCACCTCGGGGCTTTTGCTGAAGATACTCTCCCAAGAGGATCTGTTGGCATGGAAACAGACATCATTTCATGTACCCTGTTAAAAATGGCAACCAGCTACATTACTTACTGAGTAACAAATGGAGAAAGCAAAGTAGAAAGTCAAATGTGTAGTAACTATGGAAGACTGGAAGTTTTATACTGAATACAGATTAGGAAATCGGTCTATTCTTAAAAAGCAACATTGACTTCATATATTATTTGTCTTTGAAGCCTTTGGTGCTGCCAACTTGGATAACTAACAAGTTGTTGTGTTATTGTTCCAAATTAAAGTATTTGCAAAATACTGAGGTAATTTCGCAAAATTTAATTTCTAGAAATGCAGGCTGTCTAGGAGTCTATATGTACCATAATGATAGCAACAATCACATAAAGGTATTGCAAAGTTATTAAAATTTTATGTAATCTCTGCTCTAGGAAAATTTAGTTTGACCCATTGATTATGACCACTCCCTTTCAAAATAATTTCAGACATAATTATTCCATGAGATTCCTAGAACACAAGTCTGTATTCTAGAAGTGATCGTACCTCAGTAGGTACTCACCTGCTGCAATGTGAGCTGGTATTCTTCCCCCTTCAGGGAGCAAGGCTTATGCCAAAGTACGGACAACACACAGCTCCCTGGGAAGCCTCAAGTGTTTGCATGTACATGTTTGTATGTGTCACTGCTAACAATTCCCTAGTTCATCATCATGGCTTAAATCAGAGCTACCTTACACCAGGCAGAGCATTGGAGCATGGAATATAAATAAACCTCTTTCCAAACCTTGGGGAAAACTGCTCTTTGAAACTTGTAATGGCTCGAGTCTCATTTCACATAAGCCAATCCATGTAATTCTCAGAAGAAAGAGAATAGGTTTTCAGAAGGAAAACAATACTAAGGAAAAAATACTTTCCAAAAGAAAAAGTATGTCACAATGGGAAATGCAAAGACCCAATTTTGAACCTTCTGTTGACATATCTGGAATTTTATCAAATGCTTTAGTCACCTAAAAAAGTATTTCAGGGTTGTTGTGTGGTTTTTTTTTCAGAGACAACTGTTTATTTTCTTGGAAGAAACATGGTTCAAGAAGACAGCACATCATCAGCAAATGACAGACAGAATTTCAAAGAGGGATAAGTAGAACTAGTTAATTGAAAGAAATGAATTTTATTCTGGATTTTGACATGTTCAGGTCTAAATAAGCAATTCATTCAACAAATATTATGTAAATAACTCAAAATTTATTACAAAGTATAAGAAAAGCTACATGTGTTTATCAAAACATATAATATACATCAGATATAAAATCAATGTGCCTAGTTTAGCCAAGGATATATTTGAGAAATTAATTAGGTTATATGTTTGTATTTAATATTCCATAATCTAGCTGGCCTAGGTGTGTGCAGTGAGAGATATAAGGTTTGTATGCATGTATATACATACAGAAAATGACCTGTTTTGACTGTCAGCCTAGGACTCTTTTCTCTGCTCCCATCTCCTCATCACCCTCCACTCTGAAGGTGGTATGTTTAATATTTATACTTTGAAAATATTTGATTAGACTCTTATCAGGTCCCTGGCATCAAGGTCATTTTTCTTTACTTAACTTGGGTTTTAGAGGTAGGAAAGGAAGAAATAAAATGGAAAATAAAAAGGCTTTTCAGCATTCTAATTTGATGTAACTTTTCTAAACAATATGTATGTTTGTAAGACCTTTGGTGGTCCAATGTGAGTCATAACAGGATGGTCTGTTGCCTCCTGCCTACAACAGGACCAACTTCGACTTCTCATCCCCTCATTCTTTTCCTGAACTGTCATGATAAATACATGAATCAAGATCCCATCTTCACTTATTTCTTATGAATAATTTCTGTACCACCGGGAAATATTTCGTTCTAGTCTGTTTAAGTCACATTCTAATGACAGGACCCAACACCCTGTTCTGACCTCCACAGGCATTGTACAACATGGGTGTACTTACACACTTGCAAGCAATACACTCATACAAATAAAATAAAAATAGATGAAATATTTATATAAAAAGAGTACAGTCTTAATTTTAGAAACCAGTTGTAGGAGGATAAGCAGAACAACCTTCAAGACAGTGGTTTTCAGTTGAAATTTTTCATTAATTAACACTATCTTCTCTCCACTAAATTTAGTTACACAGTGTTGTGTTCCTATTAATCATCTTATTCAAATCAGCTTAATTGAAATAAATTATACTTGAGTACTAACAATCATTATACAGTTTTAAAAATCCATACTTTCAAAGACTGTTAAAAGATATACAACCATTTTATTGATCTACCTGTATAATTAGTGAAATATTAAAAATTACAGCAACAGAAGATGACTTCAAACTTACCCGGAATCACAGAAACAACTCCACAGTCCTTGGCCATGACTCCAGAGTAAGCGATTAAAAACACGGTTGAAAATCCGATATAAACTTACTTCCTCGGCATCGGGGACCTTCCAGATCCGTGGAAGAACTGTGCGGATACTTGTCTTTACTATGTCCAAAACCTAGTAAAACAAAAACAAACCAAATATTTCAAATCTAGATATGCAGATATGGGTCTAAAGTTCAAGGCTGCTCTGTTCAGGGGAAGGCATGTAGGTTCTCAGGTACCCAAGGCTGGCATCAAATTCATTATGGCTGAAACTGACCTTAAATTCCTGATCCTCCTGCCTCTACCGCCCAAGTGCTGAGATTACACACACCATAATATAATGCTTTTGTGCACACAGAGAAATAGAGACAGAGAGACAAAGAGAAAGAGATAGAAATTGAACAACATAAATAAAATGTCCAAAAAAAATGGACCAATAAACTTAGAAAAGTTTTATGTTAAGTGATATGCTGGACTAAGAGGAGAGTGCTAAGCTGAGTAAAGATTTTTAAATGATCATTTTATGATAAAGATTTTATTAAGTATTCTTCACTCAAATCACAAAACTCAACTCTAAAGAGATTAACATCTCATCTGTTTAAAGGGTAAACTATTAAATATGTCAATGGAAATATGGATAAATAACTTTCAGACCCTGGGTGAGAAAAAGATTAGGTCACATAAAACTATGGACCATTAGAAATAAATGAATCTTGATCATGTTAAGATAACAAACTTTAAGTCATTAAAGACACAATAAAAGACAAATTAGGCACAGTGCCTTAATTTTGTCATCTCAGCACTAGAGAAACAAAGACTGGTGGATCCCTGGAGCTCAATGGCCAGACTCACAGAATTACTGCAGGTTCAATGAGAGGACCTGGCTCTAAAAGCACAAGAAGGTAGATGAGCTGGTTAGATGAATCTAAAGGTGTTTGCGCCCAAGGATGTAGGCCTAACAGCCAGAGTTCAATCCTGAGACCCAAATAAAGATGTACGAGAGACTCAGCTCCACAGTTTTCCTCTGGGCTCCACAGATGATGTGCACTGTAGTATGTGCAACACCTCACCCCCGACACACACACATTTTACACACAACTTTGCTTTCTACAGCCTATCAATGTATGATTGAGTAATAACAGGCCAAAAGTCACAGTTCAAGGATAAAAGAATAAAAAGCAGCCAATTACAGGTTATCATAAATTAATCTCAAGAATATATATGAGTTAGATAAAAGAACCAAAATTGACCAGGGTTGTTAATACTCAGAATTTAAGCATACCCTAAGCGAAGTTGCTTTCGTACTGTATTATAAAAGAATTATGTATCTTTAGAATGAAAAAGCATTTGAGATTATGAGATATTCGTTCATTCCTTTTTAAATATACCCCTTACTGAAATGCCCATGATATACAAGAATCAAACAGAAGGACAACCAGTGTGTATTAGCTGCCTGCCCTGTGCCAAGCATTGTACAAAGCCCATTATTAAAAGATACCCTCGCAGTCAGAAGTCTGCACAGTTTTTATTCTTTATCTAAAGGGAATTTTAAAAGCATAATAGTCTTAATATCCTAGTCTACATATGCCTAAGAGCAGCAACTTGAGACTAGGCCATGGACTTAGGGATAAGGAAAACTTCCATTCCAAACTAATATTTCTCACCAATCTGGACATGGAAAAAAAATCTTCAGACATCACAAACAACACAAACACACACACACACACACACACACACACACACACACACACACGCCCCAATACCCAGGAGTCCCTAGACAGTGATGGGCATGGTTTGGGAACTCCGGACACTTGCTTCTTTCTAGACAACTTCCCTGGAAACATCCATCCCCCTGCTTCCCCTGGCCTTCAGCTTTCAAGAAGTGTTCTAAGAAGGAAGCTCTGGTCTTAGGAGAAAGAATGGTTTAGAGAGGGTCACTCCTACAGTATGGAGGACACAGGGAGACACAAACCAATGGGAAAGAACCGAATCTCCGGAACTCTGAAGCTTCACACAAGCTCTATGCTAACCATAGTAGGTTCTGGTCCCCTCACTGGGTGAACTTCTACGTCTTGGATAATAGTCCCTCTCAGGGAGAGCTGACCTGCCATTAACGCAGTGTATAATCCCTCCATGCCCAGATCAACCATCACCTCTCTCAAAATTCCAGTGCAATGAATAAAGGCCACTATCTATACACATGAAGGAATGATGCTCCTCTTAGTAACACACTTCCCCTGTCCCCAAGGCTTAAGACAGATTCTACTTATTAGTACTTGGATAATCCTTACAATAAACTAAGACTTATGCATCTGAGGAAAAACTGGAGGTGAGATTTATTCAGGACCTATTTGGTGTACATACTCTGACAGGCACTTTTATATATAGTAACTCCTTTAATTTCAAAACAAAACAAAGGTCCATGGTCCCTTCCAAAACTCTTGAGGCTGGATTCCATAATCACACATATTAATATTTGGACTGGAAAAGATGAAAATGTTCAAAGCAAGAGACAGAGAAAAATAACACACAATTTCCAGTCGGGTTATCATCACCCAATGAGTTCAGCATTGCTGTGCAATGACTGGGGAAACTTTGAAGTACTTAAAACATCTTAGATCTTATATTATGAACAGGAAATCTCAGGCAGAGGGCAGACAAGTAACTTGCTTAAGATTATACAGGTAGTGGCGGCAGCTGCACAGCCAGCTCATAGCCTCTTCATAACATCATAATACTGCCTCTTCTCAGACACCACCAGCAGAAGCCTGGAACAGAACCCAACCGTCCCTTCTGAGATTCAGCGAGTGGGAGTCGGGAAGCAGAGTAGAATCAGTACACAAACGGGTGCTAGGCACCTCCTCCGTCATGCCTACTGAATTTGAACTAGTTTTTGATAACAAGATTACAAGGGTTTGGAGATGGTGGTTATACCATTGGCAAACTATCCGTTGGATAATTTCAAGAAGGCAGAAAGCGTGAAGATCAAAAATCAGACTGGATGAGGAACTTACTGCCTGTTTGGGATACATTTTCAGATTCGTGGACTTTCAGGTTGGAAGAAAGTGGGTAGAAGTTGAAGAGGTGTGATTTTTGGTTTTGTTTTCATCTTTGTTGGTTTCTTTCTCTGCCTCCTTGCTTGCTTGTTTGGGTTGTGAGACAAGGTCTCCTGTATCCTTGGCTGGTTTCGAACTTGGTATGTAGCTAAAGATGAGCCTGATCTGAGCCTCCTGCCTCCACCTCCAGAGTGCTGGGATTGCAGGCATGTGTCACCACACCAGCTTTGTGTGGTGCTGGGGTGCAAACCCCGAGCTTTGTACATGTCAGGCAAGCATTGTGCCAACTAAGCTAAGTCTCCAGGCCAGAAGTTAAATCATTTGTGAACCATAAAAAACAACAGTCAGCAAGGTGCCCTTGTGTTTATCTATGGGGCTAGGAGAAGTGAATTTATAGAACATAAGTATCCATTTCTTTACAGTATGGCTGTTAAAAGCATCCCAACCCAACATTAAGCTCTCACGGGAAAGGTAAATGGAAGATTCAGTGAATGACAATATTAATAAAGTGAAAAGATTTATCTTTTATGAAATATAGCACATTTGGAGGCATAAAACACACAGACAAATTCCTATTTTGCGAGAACATACAGATGTTGAATGACAAAATGTCCCATACGGCTGAGCAGTTGGTCCTAAATTAAAATAATGGCACGAGGTGAAGGCAGTTTCGAGGCAGCATTAAAATCACTATGTGTCGCACTAATGATGCATGCAGCAGAGGAAAGGCATCTTTGCTGATGCACAGTGAACGGCTAGGAACAGCATTTATGTCAACCCAAATGAGACAGACGGGAAACACCACCTCCAAAAGCAGGTCCAGGTAGCACAGGTATGAAAAGAAGGATCTTGCTGCCTGGAGAAGAGCTGAAGAACAAGTGTCTCTCAGAACACTAAAATAAGTGCAAATCCAACATGGTCTTGATGCAACCACTCACTTCTCACCCTCCCATCGTAGTTCACGCCTGGATACAGCAACAGAGAATGAGCTTTTCAGCGAATCTGAGGTTCTTCACAGGCTGGTGTTCTTGGCAGAAAGCTAAATTACCTAAGTGTAGGTTTACCTCAACACGACATTAAATAAGGGTATCTCTTTCCATTTTCACCTGGTGAGACTTCCTTTTAGTATTTCATTCCTATACCCTGAATCTTTACATTTTATACCCCTAGGAAAATGTGAACAAAGGCAAATACTTTTATTTTCAAACACACAACACAAAGGAAAGTGTGTAGAAGGCTTTGTGTGTCTGGCATTCTAATCTTTGAATTTTATAACATTCTACAAAACCATAGCAAGGCCAGAGTACTGCAACAGAAAAGATAAGATACACCTTTCAACAATGAACTCAAATTGGAATTACAATGTTCATTCTGCACCTAAGCTAGCGCTTGGGACGTGATAATCCCTCCATAAATACCTGTGGAATGCATGTTTGAAGAAGCAAATACATGAATAAGCTTTCAGAATCCCCAAGAGTACCTATCCTGGTCCTTGTAAGAATCTGGCAACCAATAAACGCATGTCAAATTAAATCAAGTCAGGCACAGTGTGTGTGACAGCCATGATTACATGCCACTTAGATCAACCTGTTTGAAAGGGTGCAGTCAGATGATACTCACCCATCCAGGATCAATGTAAGGTTTGAGCACTGCCTGTACTCACCCTAGAAGGTTCCCAGTCAAATAGGGACCATGGCTGGGACACAGTGCGGGCACTGCTGCCCAGGGTTTGCCCTCTGACAGGTGCTCCCCATCAGTCTGGCCGAGACTTCCGATAGCGTCAATCAGTCTTATCCACCTCCTCCACTCACAGGTATTCAAACTGTGCTGCAGTTGAAAGTCCCGCCCCTCCTCCCCCACCTCCCTTCCTTTCCCCCTCTTGGGAGTTCGCCATAGAAACCTCCTTCATTTCTAATTCCATCTTAGCCCCTGCTTCTCAGAAGACGAGAGTGGCAAAGCTTTCCAGTAATTATTGACTATCATCACACTGAAAGAAGGATGCATCTGATTAATCCATATCTAACATGTTACGTCTTTGGTTTTCTAAACAGGCAACACTTTATAACACCAAATTCTGCTTTCCATGACTGACTTACATTTCTGTATTTCTTTCTGTTATCTTGGACATATTTTCTAGCACCAGGTTCACACTGATAGACACCGGTTAGTGTAAGTCAACATGCTACACAGCTTATGTCGATATATTCTACACAGAAGAATTCCACATATGAACACAAGAACTTTCCAGTACCTAAGGCTACAAATCTCTGAGAAGTTTTCTACCTAAGGTAAGAGGCAGAAACATATCAAATACAAATTCATATTCCCCTAAGTCCAGGACATCTTTGCACTGCCTAATATCGCCTCTCTCATCTTACCACACAAGGCTTTTTACACATCTTGGCCTGTTATTAGATTAGCCCTCTTGTTATGAAAAGAAATAGTTCAATCATTAGTGATCATTTCACTTGAAGCAAACTTGAAGTAGAAAAATACAGAAAAATTATTTATATATTAAATTTATAATACAAATAAATCAGACACAATTAAATGTGCCCCAATGAGTTTTAACGCAATAGTTTTATACTTTCACTCCAACCTGAAGTACATATTAAGCATTTCACAAAACTAATTGCCACATTTAGTAAGTAGACCAAATGTTTAAATTTCTTCAACTAAAACAAGAAATCTTTGTGGATTAAAGTTCACTATCTCCATTGCTGTCTGTTTAAACAGTGCTCACAAAGTGTGGTTCTTAATGCTTCTTTTGGGAAAAGCACACAAGGAGCTCTAAATCTGGGCACAGTTCCTTTAAAAAGATGGAAAGTTCTAGCATTTGTTTTAAAGTCCCTTGGAGCCAAATGAAGACTCCTGGGATAGAGCCCTGAAACTGGCCCTGCTGAAGAAGATCATCACAGGATAAATGTTGCTCCAAGTGCTGTCCCATGCAGGCTCACCCCAAGTACCCATCTGAGCAAGCAGTCTGCTGGGAAAAGCCTCTTAACGAACAGAATGGGTGAAAAAAGGAGAGTCGCTGTAATCAAGACCATAGCAAGAAATTTGCTACAAATAAGTTGCACATGTGGAATTCCTGCCTGTGCATTCCTCAGCCACGTCCAGGGGCCTCTTGGCAAGATCATTTGCTCTAATTAAGATCAGCTCTTTTTATTCTTTGACTGCCAAATTCTTATATCTAAAATAAAATTGTCTATTAAATTACCCATGTAGAAGAACGATCATAATTGCTTGGCTAGCATGAACTCTGGAACATTATTAGCACACTCTTGCTGAAAATGGGGCATTTTGCTACTTGTACTTTCTTAAAGCGCAGAGGAAATATAATACCCCTGGAGGGTGTTTGTGCCAGAGGAGGAAGCAAAACAGGAACTCAAAGAAAGAGGAAAGGCTAGATCGATGGTAAATAAAGACCTCAGAAACCATACTGGTGTTGCTGCTTCAATACCTCTAAATAATACGAGTAACCTTATTCTTAGAGCAGATCGGCACAGGGGAGCTGAGAGCATATGTACTTTCTAGTAAATTTAAGAGCGAATGTTTATTTTTACCTTAAATTTAGAATCCCAACGAGCATAACAACCCTTACAAATTGTACTATTTGCTCACAAATATCACTATCCACACACATCTTATAATCATTCCATATAGTTTGTCATCCATTCTACAGGACATACAAAACAGAGAAGAGGGTCCCTCTGGAGGGATGGTTCAGTGGTTAACAGCACCGGCTGATCTTCCAGAAGACAGGGGTTTGATTTCCAGCATCCACATAATAGCTAACAACCATCAGTAACTCCAGTTTCAGTTATGCAAACATCACCTTCTGGCATCCACAAATATTGCATGACATGGTGCACTTACATACAGGCAGACAAAACACTCATACATATAAAATAAAAATATTTTTAAACAGAGGAAAAGTACAATTTAAATTGCTGCATTTACCTAAATGCAGAGTTATTACTAAAGAAAGAAGGGTTCAGAAAGAAGCTACCTTGTTAACAAGAGAACTCAAGAAATTAATCTCGAATTGAATCAATTTAACAAACCTCTTGTAGGCGACAACCGAGACTCACTCACTTTGACACAGATTAGCAGGAACCACCTCCTCTACCTGAGCTAGGAACACCACTGCCAGGAGCTGAGGGTTTCAAATGTTGCCAAGTGCCAAGACACTGGTGGATAAAGGCCAAAGCAGTAAGCCTCCAAAACTGAGGGCCTGGGCCCACACAGCTCTGCCCTCTAAAGGGCTTGGAGCTTGTCAGCCTCTGGCTTTGCTAGTCCACCCCTCAGCCTTAGGCACTCACCAGACATCTCCAGCACCGGAAGATCTTCCCCTAGCCTACCCACGGCTCCTATCTAGGAATAACAGAAGGATCCCAGGCAGGCAGCTGATAACATCTTGGTTTTAAATAAGGCCTTTTTGAAAAATTATTTTCCTGTAGATTTTTTACCGAACTTTCATATATTTCATACAGGACATCTCATCAGCTCTACACCCCTTCCCCAGTGGCACCCGTCCCAGCCCCCATTGGATTTCATGCATTCTGTCGTTTGTGTTAAGGCCTATCAAGTCATGTTAGTGTCCCAATATATCCCTCAGTGTAAGTTCATCCACTGATGACTAGTCAGCCTATCTAGAATCCCTCCCTTTAAGACCAGCTATTCCTTACCCAAAAGTTCCCTAGCTAAGATTGGGGTCTGCTGCCCATTTCCACAGTTCTATGCTGGAATTTTGTCTGCTTGAGTTTGCACGTGTCTTGTGCATGCTGATACCATTGCTGTAGGTTCGTAACAGCAGGGTCCCATGAGCCTGTAGGACTCTACTTCCATATAGTCATGCAGCTCCTCCCTGGATCTTACAATAGCTCCACCCCCTTTTCTGGAATGATGCCTGACCCATGGGTGGGTGGAGTTTAACATAGAAGTCTTGTCCAGTGACTCTGCAGACTCTCATCTCTACACTTTAGTTATCTGTGTCCTTTGTGTTGATGGTACCCTGTTGCACAATGGAGCTTTGTTCATGAGAGTTGAGATATGAATTAGCATTCTTTCTACCCTTTGTTCCACTATGTTTCATGAGCCTTAGGTGTAGAGGTTGCATTGCAGATGTGCACTTAGGCTTGAGCAATTCAGACAATCTCTGAGTGTGAGCAGTTGTGGAACTCTGTAAGAATCTCCATCTGTTGCAAATGAAGCTTCTTTGATGAGTGGTAACTGGGATACTTGTCTCTAATTAGAATTCATATTTTGAATAGGAAGAAATTATATTTGTCTAGGGATGTGGCAGCCTTGGGGATTTCTCTCAGATCTATGACTTCTCCAGTCATGTATATTTGGCTATGCTTATAGAACCACACATGAATTTCCTCCCACTGAATGGGCCTTATGTCCAATTATGTAGCTGTTGATTACCCTCAAGATAAAAGTGCCACTACTGCCCCAATACATTCCGCTGTGCCAGTCATTGTTGTGGTTAAAAGATGGGTTGGACCATCAACTGATGTTCTCCCTTAGCAGCTTGCATAATGCTCTCCAAAACTATGAGAACTAGCCTTCAGGAGAAGTGGCTTCCACGTCAGTTTCAGCTCCATTGCTCCAAATCTGTGTCCCGTGTCCAAAATATGCCCTGTCTTCAGTAATAGGATCATACCTTCAAGTTCTGGGAGGCAACCAAGAGCTGTGTCAACAGCCTGTATAATTTTAGGAGTCTCTTAAACTACCCTGGACATCACTCAAAGGTTGTTTCTCCTGGCTGGAACTGTTTGTTGTGTAGCCTTCAGCTATGCACATGGATTCATGAAAAAACGTTGTATGCATAATTTTTCAGTAAGTTTTTGGACTAATATGATTCCCTTTGGTTTTTTATACTATCTGGGCGTCATTCTCTTATTATCAAGGGAGAAATTGTGAAAATGGGCGTACTTTAACTGGAGAATGTGTGGAGGGAAGGTTAGTCAGGGAGAGAGGAGAGCTAAATGAACATTTTAAAGGCCATCGTCTCTCAAAGTAGAAGACGAATACAATTTAGAACAAAATCAAAATACTCTGAAATTTCAAATGAGGAAAAGACAGTATGTGGATGTGAGAGAATCAGACAGGCTACAAAGACAGAAACGAGTGCTCCGAAGAGTGGAGGAGTGGGGAGACTCTCCATTGATTTTAATTTCTAACTCTCTGCCTCCATTTCATTTATTTGTTTGATTGTTTATCATCTATCTACCTATCATCTATCATCTAGCTATATATCAATCATCTATCATTATCTATCATCCATTCATCTATCATCTATCTACCTATCATTTACCTATATATCTATCATCTATCATCCATCCATCTATAATCTACCTATCATCTATCTACCTATTATCTGTCTACCTATCATCTATATACTTACCTATCATCTATCTGTATATCTATCATCTATCATCCATCCATCTACATTCTACATATCTATTATCTATCTAATATCTACCTATCTTTCTATCCATCTATCATCTATCATCCATCCATCAATCTATCATCTCTCTGTCTTCCTAATCATCTGTCATCTGTCTATCTTTCTATCTACCTACCTATTGTGCCCTTAGGGATTGAACTCACATGCTACATTCCTCAACCCTTTTTGCATTTTTCATTTTGAGGCAGGGTCTCACTAAGTTGCCTAGGTTGGTGTTGAACTCCTTCTGAAGCTCAGGCTAACCTTAATGTTGGGACCCTGCTGCTTCAGCCTCCCACCTGTTGGGGTTACGTGTTTGAGACATGAGACTTAGTTCCACCTCATTTACTTACTTCTCCCTCAATGGGATTACTGTTTGGAACAAAAAGCCAACTAACACCTCTGTTATTTAACCAACCCATTTCCATAGACATGTCTGTATGTCTCACTTATTCTTCCACTTGTAAAAAAGATGATGGTAACGTGAAAAAACAGAAGTACAAAATAAAAGAGAAAATGAAACCAAGTAGCATCACTTTCCTCTCCCTGGATCAGTCTATCCTCTGGAAATAAGTCATCAGAACTTAGTACACAGGTCCAAAAAATTGGGAGAGGGAACTTTTTTTAACATAAGCTCACTATGTAAGCCTAGCTAGGCTAAAATGTACTGTGTAGTCAAGGCTACCCTTGAATTTGTGATTATCTTCTTGCCTTTGCCTCTGACTGCTAAGAATACAAGGATATGCCACTATACCCAACTGCCAGATATACACACACAGACACACACACACACACACACACACACACACACACACACACACATATATATATATATAGAGAGAGAGAGAGAGAGAGAGAGTAAATAGATAGTGATAGATATATAGATACATAGATGATAGATACACAGATGATAAATAGCTAAAGAGAGAGATTAGATAGATGATAAATACACAGATAGATAAATAGACATAGACAGAAAGATGATTGATAGACAGATGTTTTAGTATAGACTAAAATGGAACAACACCTAGTAACGTGCCATTTCTTTATATAGTGGTATCATTTCTAGGTGGTATCAAGCAGAATACTTTACCAGACCCTCCTACAACCTCTCTAGGTTCATAAATGGAAAGAGAGCAAAAAAAAAATAACGTTTGGATCTAAGAACATTTTAGAAGATTGAATCTGATCTGTTTAGAGCCATACTGTCAAATGCAGAAACCCATAAACACAACTGACCCCTCAAAGCTTAAGGAATTAAAAGTAAACTGCAAATTCAGTTTCACAGTCAGAGCAGCCACAGCCCAAGTGTTCAAGGGCCTCTTGTGACTGATGACTATTGTGCTGGACACCACAGGTACAGAAACTTGCCATCCTTGCAGAAAGCCTTGAGGAACTGAGCTCAAAGAAACTCAGGCTGGCTGTAGCATCAGAATTTATCGTTTAGGACTTAGGGGTGAGTAAATGAGGATAAAAATGAAGGCTCCCAAATCTGAAAAGTTCCTTCATTCCTACATGGACATCACATAGCTGCGCTGAATCTGGAATATTGCCAGTATTAAAAAAAGGACTTCAGGCAGCAGGGGCCTCAGAGACCATGAAGTGGGAGTCTGTCTCCAGCTTATGTCCTTCATCTACTTGCTTCCCAGGTTACAAGTCACAGGCTTCTGCTCCATGATCCATTCAGATCTGTGATTCTAGAATAGTCTTCAATTAAATGCAGCCGAATTGTATAAATGTACCAGATTTTTTTTATCATAAACCTACTGACAGCCAACCATTCTGGCTGTTACAGTATGTGACTTTCATGAATATTCCTATAAAAAATGTTCACCTATGAAAATCTTTGACAATATTCAGACTAAAAATTTGCAGGACAGGAGACAAGAAGTGGTTTTGCTGAGTCACAAGGCAATGGCATGCATCATTTAATAAGATGTGGCAAATGACCTTCCTAGAGTTAGGCCAGTGTCTGCTCCCTTCTGACAGCACAGCAGAGGCCTCTTGGCTGAACTATTCCCATCAGTAGATGTTATCTGTCTTAATAATTTTTTCCAACATGATTTTTTCACTCGCTTCTCGTCATTATTAGTGAGGCCAAGAATCTATTTACCTGTTAAGTGGCTATTTGAAGACCCATAAATTGTCTTTTCATGGCCTTTTTATATGCTTTGCAGTGTTACTTATTGGTGTTTATAGGCCAATTTGTCCTTTGCTGATTGATTTGCAAGAATTATTGGTGGACTGGTGTTACTTTTCACTTTGGGTGAAGCAATTATCTGTCTTCCCCAAGGCAGTCCCCACCTCAGTTACCTCTCATCAATTCTGCCTTTTAAAATTTGGTTTAAGATATCTTTTGCCATTCATAAGTTTTTATTTATTTGTTTTGAGATATGGTCTCACAGTATAGCTCAAGGCTGGGCTGAACTCACTATGTAGTAATCCTCCTGCCTCAGGTCTTGAATACTAGGATTTTAGGCAAGTGACCCTACACCTGACTTATCAGTTTTCTAATTCTGTCAAACTTTCCCTTTGAGCGTTCTAGATCAGGACTCCTTCAGGAAGTAGTTCTTTCTCTTCTTTATTATTCTAAACACATCGTTTTACATTTTCACTTGTCTTTAACATTTCCTTGTGTTCTATAACAAATTATAATCTAAATGGAATTTATTGTTGCAGATAAAAGATAAGTTCTAACTTCATTTTCTTTAAAATAACCAAGTGTTTCAATAGCATTTACTAAAAAAAAAAAAAAATCATGTACTTCCCGATGATCTAAAATGCTGTGTCTGGCTGTTGGGATTTCTGTCTTATAAAGAATTTCATCTACTGCTGTTTTATTTGCATTAGCCATTTACCTACACTTCTCTCAGATTACATAACTTACTCGGACTTGAAGAAAGTTGAATTCTTTCTAATAAAAGGGCCTTATCTTCTTTGGTCCAGGCCAGAGTCAGTGGCTGAGCTAACAGGCATCGGGGGCACCCAATGAGTTTAGCAACCTACCTCTCTGCTGCCGTCTCAGTGGAGGCGACCTATCTGACTGAGGTAGGACACTATGCAAAATGTTTGTTGAATGAGTTAATCAATAGTTATGATCATTGTACTCATATAAGACATGTAATTTAAAAGCCATCATCTGGCTAATGTCAGGTTTCACATTACTAACAAATGTTAGAACGGAAAAAATGTCAGATTGTATTACTGAAGTAAGACAATAACTTCCCTAAAGCTCCAAGAATATCACTATCACCTGAAAAATAATCCAGTGCACAAGAGAGGCCCCTTAGGGTGCTGGCCACTCCCTGCTCGCGCTCCATGACACTGTTCCAGGCCTTCCACTCTCCTCTGAGACCCTCTCTCGTCACCCACCGGACAATGGGACCCCACACCATCTCCCTGATTCGAACAACTGCTCCTGGCTACATGAAACTTCTGAGTTTACTTAACAACCTTGTTTCACTCCTCTTTCCTATGCCAGTTCTTCCAGACCATTGTCACCAACCCACAAATGGAAGTGTTCTCATCTTTAATACGGGAGTGGGGACTCTTCTCACCACCCCCACAACTTTCCCCCCACCAGCACTACGCTTTCCTTTGCCCTCTCCCTCCCTCCTTCCAGCAGCTTTGGCCCCTTCCTTTCTACTTCTCCCTCACTAAATATCCTCCAGTCAAGTCTTACCACACTTTAAAGTGGACTGTAGTTACCATTAACCTCCATGCACACACCCAACAACAGGCAGCTTAAATGTCAACACCCCACCACTGTTCTTAAAATAACTTCTTTATTCGGCCTCAGTGACACCCAGATCTTGCTGCTCACACTGCCTGTTTCTTCTCAGTCCCCTTGAAAGAATTCCATCTCTCTGATTCCTACATGCAGGAAACCCTCTGGGACTCAATCCTTGAAACACCTGTCTTCTCTAAAAAACTCTCTAGGTAATCTCATCTAGCTTCATGCCTTTAAAATATCTAAGAAATAGCTATGTGTGGTGGTGCACAGCTTTAATCCCAGCTTTCAGGAGGCAGAGGCAGGAATATTTCTGTGAGTTCAAAGCCAGCCTGGTCTATACAGCAAGGGCCAGCTGGGACTATAGAAGACCCTGTCTCAGAGACCAAAAAAAAAAAAAATTAAAGAGTCTAGGAGATTCCTAAATTTCTTATCTGCATACCCACCATCAGTTCTGAGCTCAAAGTCATACATACACCAGCACACTCAATATCTTCATCCGGATAACTAGCCAGTAGATAGCAGGTCCAAGACCAAATCACAACAAAACAGCCACAATAAACCCGTTTTGCCTGAAGAATCCACTCATTCAGTTACCACTCTAGCTTAGCACCTATCAGTGCTTTCCTCAGTTATCCTAGAAGCTTGCTAACTAATTTCTACTGCTAGTGTGCTACGTGCCCCTGCCTCAGTTTTCTTCCCCTCGCACAGTAATTCTCAGCCTTTTAAAATTATAAAGTAGACTATGAAACTCTTCTCAAAATTTTCCAATGGCTTCCTATCCATTAAAATAAAACCCCATCTTCATATAGCCTAGTAAGCTGCCATCTGAGCCCTATCATCTGAGCCCCACCTTGCTGTCTAAACTCATCTCCTACCATTTCTGTATCACTTACTGCTTTCCAAGAAAACCTACTTACTTTGTAAATAAATAAGCAAAATGGTGCCTTCTACGCTCCATATGCACATCAAACAGACATCTACTCATGATCTTTGTCTCTGCTCTTCCCTCTGCTGACACATTGACCCACAACTACCTGCACGGTCAAGTTTCTGCTCAGATGTTACCTTCTATTTTTTTTCTATCCTGTTTCACTTTTCCTTGTAGGAATTAGTTAGTCCTGTCTTACCTTGTGCTCCGCGTTTGTTATCGGACATCCTAACTAACATGCAAGTGCTGTGAAAGCATGGAATTCTTTCCCCTTGATTCACTTTTTATCCTCACAGTCTAAAACACTGTCTCACATATAACAGATGCAGTATATTTATTGAAGACATGAGCAGGAGAATTCGAATATATAAACTATGATTTGGCTGGGTGGTCTGAGTTAAATACATATCAAAAGGTCAAAGAGATTTTCGAGTGTTACTCACTTTTCGCTGTTTTGCAGAGTCCAATTTTATGAGCCAGTATGAAGCCACTTTCGTCTTATAATGCTTCCAATTATCCATGATCTGTTGAGGGAGGGGTGTCAACAAATTTAATCCCAAACATTCACTAAAAGTAATCAATAAAAGTAAATAAATGTGATGGCACAAATTTTATTATTTGTTCAATTAAAGCACCATAATACAACTTGTAGCAAAAACTTCCACTGTTCAGAAAGGCATGTGCAATGATTTCTAATGTAAGCCAAACAGCCTATGTGAATTCAAAGCCTTTTCCTCTCCATTAAGCATATAATCACTCATGAATGGAAGTGAGAAGTCTTTGGATGCCCACAGTTTAGATAGAACTCCAGCCCATACATGTCCATCTTTATTGCCGGGGCTGTATTAACCACATAGTAATAGAATCCTTAATTACACACTCAGAGGCAGTTTATATTTCTATTATCCTCTTCTTTGTATTATCTGTAAGTCTGTAAAATTTCCCAACATATATTCTAGTATACATATGCTGCAACAATCATTCAAACATGAAACACTTACAGCAAAGAATCAAATGTCTGACACTAATTAATTAAATTTAATTAGATAAACCTAACAATGTTCTTCACATGACATATTCCACAAATATTAGTGCTATTCTCACTTTGTACCTGATTCTAAAACAGCAAACCCTAAAATAACGACATAGAATAATAAGTGTCTGGTACAAAGTTACAAGCTTTACTTAGAAAATAACATTATCAAATAAAATAAGTAGAAATATATCCAGGGCCGGTGAGATGGTTCAGTAGGTGAAGAGGATTGCATCCAAGCATGACAACTTGAGTTTGATTCCTAAGACACACATCACAAAAGGAGAGAACGAACTCTTCCTAAAGTTGTCCTCTGATCTCCACATGTAGGCATGGTACATTGCATTCATACCACATAAATAGATAAATAAATAAATAAATGTATTTTTGAGTTTTAAAAGCATTTGTAGCACAATGCTTTATAATTAATTTAAAGTTTCTTTTTTTATTTTATGGGCATATTATGCCTGCATCTATATACTTATATAGATGCACCTGTGTCATACAATGCCTGCGGATGATAAGAGAGGGTGTCCAGATCCCCTGAAATCAGAATTATAGACCACTGTTAGCCACCATAGGGGTACTGGGATTTGAACCTGGATCTTCTGCAAGAGTCGTCAGTGCTCTTAACTGATGAGTCCTTTCTCTAACCCTTAATTTTTCTTTGGATGTAACAAGTAGTAGCTTAAAAACAAGATATTAGTACTTTTTTAAAAAAGATATCATAACAATTTGCAAAATATTTGGAGGCTTTAGTTATATGTAATGATTAAAATACAATTTGCCATTATGTAGTCTTTACATAGAGAAAACCTTTCATTGTTGTTATACACTTGCTTTAACAGATGTTAAGAAGGTAAAAATGCCAAGTGCACACTGTGGTTTTTATTCTACACATGACCACTAGATGGTGCCTTCTCCTCTGGAAAAAAAACACAAGGCCTCCAAAACAATATTCTACTACTGACGAAGGATCTAAGAAAGCCCATTCAGAATGTTGCATCAAGGGGAAACTTCAGTGAGGAAATACTCTCCCACCAAAAACATTTTAGGAGCTGGGGCTTCTTTGCAAATTAGGAGCAAGTCTTGACTGCTGAGTGTCTGGTATCCTTGCCATTTTCAAATGTTCCACTGGGTGGCGCAAATGTGCACGTGAAAAGGACAATTCAACTGACCCATACTGCTTCAAAATTTGACCCAAAGAGCTGACGTTCCAGTGTCATTTTCAAATCTCCTTGGCATTTCCTGCCCAGGATACTGCTTTCATCACATCTCTTTCCACTTTAAAGTTTTTAAACTTAGCAAGTTTTCACAGAGGGAAGTTGAACTTGATATTTCTTTGATCATGAACAACAATAATTATTTGATACTAATTATTCCCATTTGATAAAACAACCTTATTACAAAATAGCACTTTATGCTAAAATACATGTTCCATTTCTAATTATAAATGAGATCTCAGCGTGCACGAATCCTAATAATTAAAATGAATTCTTCTATTTTATAAAAGTTCGTGGACGCTGAAAAGAACATCAATTTTCCTATACTATTGAATACAGTGTGACCAGGGAATACATTTTATGTGTAGGGGGTAGTATTTGTGTGTGTCCGTATGTATGTGGCATACATATACACTGTGTATGCGTGTATATGTGTGTGCATGCTTGTAGAGACCAGAGATCACTCCCTTTTGGGGTGTCCTTCCTCAGGAGCCGACCACTTTGTTTACAGATCATGGTCTCTCACTGGGACCTGGGGCTCCACAAATAGGCTGCTATCTCTCTGCCTTCCTAAGGCTGGGGTTACAGGTTCACAGTACCATGTCCAACTTTGTCTACGGGTGCTGAGGATCCAACTCATATTCTCCTGCTTGCACAGCAAGCACTTTACAAACCAAGCTATCTCCCCAGGCACAGGAAATACACTTTAAACTTTAATAATAATAAATAAATATTCCTGGGTCTTTTATAGACATCAAATACTCACATCTTCTATTAGAAGTTCTGATTCTGCATCTGATTTTCCTGGAAAGCGGATCCTCATGTCCTTAAGAACAAACAAGGTCTGACTTGTGAGGTCATCTTCCTGTTCCCTGGTTTTCAGTTGCCGCAAAGACTCACTCTTAAATTTGAAAGAATACAGATATTTGGAGGGGGTCTTATTTCACTGTGCCAGTATAATCTGGAAGATATTTCTAGGCGAAAGTGATGTGCTTTTAATTTTTTTAAAAAAAGGAAAAAAACTTACATTTATAAATTCTTAGCATTAAGCTGGTATCATTTCCAATAATATTGTTAACATTTCTTCATGGCTGTATTTTATTTTACTAAAGACATTAAGCTAAAAACATGAGTATTTTAAAAAGGACTCCTTAATCCATTTCATTTGCTACAAATTCTTGATTAGAAAGATAAAATTATTCATTGTTATGAAATGAATGTATTCACTTATTTTTCCTGTTTTCCCCCTAAGAAACATCTATGTTAAAGAAACAAAGACCTTAACTAAATCTCTGACCTATCTCCAGCAAACTGCAATCTATTTACTGACTTTCCCAATTGTAAATTCCTGTAATTTATGCTGAACAGGGGATAGTACATGTTGCCCTAATATACAAAACCAGCATAAACAGCCTTGCACCTAAGTGCTGTCAGTAGAATTTATCGGTTTTTAAACTATAATCAAGAGTCTCACTAAGTGAAACTTCCCATAGAAATTTTCTCACCTTTACAGACTACATTAATACATTGCAAAACCACACATTTACTCATATTATTAGTCAAATGTTATCTCCTCTTGCAGATAGAATATAAAAGAATGCTTCTCTATGTCCATCCTTGAGGTCTGTGATATTGTGACGCTTGCCTTCAGGAGTCCATGCTAAACTGTAGCCTAGGATAGGTGAACAATCCAAACTCCAGAGGGCCATGAGCTGAATTACAGAAGGGGTCTGGGCTTCCATTTGCCATCCTCTCCTCTCCGCTGATCTCTCAGCCACCTAGGTCCTGAGTACAGAGCTTTCTGAAAACTTGAAAGGGCAAAATCGATAACTTACCACCAGGGAGCTGGCAGAGCTGGAGTTATTCCCGATAGGCAGATGTCTCGTGTAGGAGGAGGCACGGTTTAAGGAATGAGACCGAGACGCTGAAGTTGGCCGTGCTAATGGTATCACTTGATGAGAAGAAAAGGGACGCGTGTCCCCACTGGAGGGTAAATGAGCAGAGATGGACCGAGGGCAGCTGACCGAACGCCTCATGGAATCTATCGATGATGGAGAAGCAGTAGTGTTAGTAGACTTTCCCCTACTGACTCTACATAAACTAAAATGAGACCAGGTGGTGATGAGAGACAGCAAATGTTAGAGCCTAGACATCACCATGAGAAGATAAGCCTGGAATTAATTCTTCAGTTTGAACGGTGAGCTTGCTGCAGAACACCTCTGGTTTGCAAGAATAGCTATGGTGGGAAAAAATACTATGAGCAGTACTTTAATGGTATGTTCTTAGAGTATGACATTAGAGATCTGGACAAATGCAAACATCTGTGGAGCATTTGTAGGCCAAGCATCATGCTAGGGCCTACACTTTTATCACATTCTTCATACAAACCCACTGCAGAAGAGTTTGTGTGTGTGTGTGTGTGTGTGTGTGTGTGTGTTTGTGTGTGTGTTTGTTCATGAGTGTGAGTACAGGCATACACGTTATGGCACACATGTTATGGCACACACAGTCCTCGCCTTCCACCTTTTTTGAAACAGGGTCTTCTTGTTCATTTACTGCTGTAGATGCCAGACTAGTTGGCCTGTGGACACATAGGGGCTCATCTGTCTCCATCTCCCATCTTGCCACAGGAGCCCTGAGATTACAGACAAGCACTGTCCCCAGCTTTACCTGAATTCCAGGGATTCAAACTTAGGTTCTCACACCTGTACAGCAAGCATTTTACCCAATGAGCCATCTCCCCAGCCTGGAGAAGGGATTTCTATCACCCAGAAGCTCAAAAGAAAAACTTTCCCAAGATCACACAGCAAGATGGTGACCAAGGTCAGGTCAAAATTCTTACCAAGTAATTCTAAAGGTCTCCCTGTTTCTATATGGTACCATAATATGATCTTCTAGCCTTGGATTTAAACTTGTTATTAGAATCTCTGTGTAGGTTAGAGACTAATATTTTACAGCAAGTATCACAGGAGGGAAGGAAAGGAGTTGAGAGAGAGGTTATGACAAACAGATGTTATAGAATCCAGGGTCCTGATGGGGGCATAAAGCAGAAGAAATATATAAAGATTTTTCTAATGTAATTTAAACATATAACTGGGTACTTAAGAAGCAGCACTAAATGATCCACCTTATTCACAAAGATGGAGAAAAACAAGAAGAAAAAAAGTGTGAGTTTATAGGATTATTATCAGAACACCCAAAGAAAAGCAGTTACCACGCCCCATGGACTCTGAGACCATCTAGAAGTGTGACTCCTGACTGGGAAATGGCTAATCCCCAGCATCATTAGCCCCTACATCCTTGATTCAGCCCTTTTGTTCTACAGATCCTCTATTCTGTATTTGTTCAGAATAAATCATATATCAATCTTCATTAATTAAGTAATTTAATAAAACTCACATGAGGCCAGGTTGCATACCAAATATCTCTCTTCGTCAGCTGTTGAAAAAATTTTAATGCTTTATAAAGGCAGTGGACACAAAGCCTAGATTTAGGAACACATTTCTAAAAGATATTACAAGTAAGTAATATTTCCTACACTGTCAGTCTTCTCCCTCTGATGAACCAAGGTGATGGTTTGAATGCATGAAACCTGCTCACAGAACTAAAGGAAAAGATCATTATTCTGAATCATCTGAGATTCTCACTTTTCACCTTTTTAAGCTGGAAATTCAGACAAGGAAAGTAAGCTAGTTGGACAGGCCAGTGATCCTTGAGTAGGCTACACAACGTGGTTGTAACTCTATCTACAAATTAATGAAAAAAAGTCTTTTATGTTAGTTTTTTGAAACCGTAACAACTCCCCCAGTCAACTATCTACAAAAGAAAGTATTACACAATAGGCATTTTGTCCTTGATTATCAATGTCATTTTTGTGATATAATTCGAGGAGGATTTGTGGCTATAAGGCACCTGTTTTAAGGTTAAAAAGAGAATATAAAACAAGTGAAATCTTATAATTCTTGGTGAGTGAAAAAAATACAATAAGGAAAGAGATCATAGACTGGGTTTAAAAGGAAAATTCATACATGAAAACAAGCTTTAATTCTGCATCCTCTTTTTGTATACTATTGTTTGATCTGAACTTTCTAGCCTATTGTTCTAAGAAAACCCTATTTTAACCTATTATTATATAAAAACCCTAGGAAGTTTTTCTCTACCTGCCTCATACTTTCATCAGTTAATGCCATTAAATGATAGTCACATTAGCTAATAGGTAAGGGATTTAAAAACTAACAAATATAGCAGAAAAAAAAAGTTAGCTTCCAAAATAAAAAACAGAGCTGTATTTAACCAGATACACACTGAAAACAGTTAAAGAATCCTTAAGGACAAACGTAAACAATAGAATACAATAGCTGACAAACTCTGATGATCACTTAGTGCATCCTGAGTAAATCAACAAATTGGAACACAGTATATTATTTCCCCTCCAAATACATAAACCCCCAATGACAAGAACAGTACGGGTGTGCATCTCTACAGAATACTGGAAAGCAAAGCAAACGAGGGGCCGTTTCTCTGAATTCTTCATTTATTAGTTATGTACTTTACTGTAAGTTTGGAAGGCCAGTTTTAAAATAAATACATTATTTGATGTGCAAAAATATTAAACGTTGCTGAAGATGAGATCCACAAAGGCTTGGAGCTGTTTGTTGCATTGCTGAGCCGGTTTCTTTGGTGGAACCCAGTCACACAGAGTACTGTGCAAATAGGGATGGTGACATGGGGATTAAGAGAGTCCTGGGGTGGCGGCAGCACAAAGGGGTTTTCCAAGTGAGTCTAGGAAAACGGAAATATTATATTGGGTATTTGGAGGTGAGCATGAAATCAAAGGCACAACAGTGAATATTTAGCTTTGAAGGACAGAAAGAGGATACAGACAAACAAAGGGAGCAAAAGAGGAGGAGACAGAAATGCTGGCTGGCTGCTTTCCCACATAGCTACCATGCACGGGAAGTCCTGACTTAAGTGCTTATCCATGATGAAAATCAAAGGGAACAAAATTTCAACAGTTTCACTAGTGTGCGGTTCAGACACATTCAAGTCAAATGCCTAGAGAGATAAGCACATTTCATAAAACAGGTGATACCAACCACGCAGGTGACAGGCGGGAACTGAGTCAGAGAAACCCATACAACAATTTAGTACTTGAAAGAACTATGAAAGATAGAAGGGGGCATCCACAGTTCAATCCTTTTGCTTTCTGTTTGCAGAACTTGAAAAGGGTTGAGGGATGTGCCCAGGTCTGGCTAGAGAAAGGCAGGGGATAGAATACAGGGCTCCTCACACATGACAAGGGTTCATTCAGCCCAAGGACTTTTTATTGAGTACAAGAGTTTCAATTCTATAGTTCTTCTTGGATCAATGTAGGAGAAAATGACTTACTAGATTGTTGAATTAGCTTGCAGTGACTGCTGTGTTTGAGATTATATGGGATGTGATCTCCTCTCTTATTCTGGCACACTTTCTGTCCATTTTCATCTATTTCTGAGCTGCTGCTGCTGCTGCTGCTGTCGTAGCTGCTCTCACTGCTGCAGTAGTACTTCGGTTTCTTCATTGCCTCTGCACATTCTGGCATACAACACAGAGGCTGAAACACAGGGACATCATTCTGTTAGGACCCCCCCCCAAGGCTTACTAACACGAATAGTTATGATGTATCATTTATTAATTTATCTTTGTTTTATGAGTATGATTGCTTTGCCTGCATGTATGTAAGGGCACCATGTGTGTGCAGTACCTGCAGAGACCAGAAGAGGGCAATCACCTAGAACTAGAGTTATGTAGAGTTGTTAGCTGCCATATGAATGTTGGGAACCAAACCTGGGTCCTCTGCCATAGCAGTCAGTGCTTTAACTACTAAGCCATCTCTCTAGCTCAGTAGATCCTATTTTTCATTTCCCCTTTATGCTTTCTAGAGCAGATGAAAAGCCAAAGACTCTACTGCTCAGTGCTCTTTAGCACAGAGTATTCACTAATGGTGACTCTTCCTGGAGACCTCCTCCATAGACTGCAGCTCAGTCCTGATGAGGACAATGCTGGTTCTACATAAACATAAGAATGGGGCCCCTGTAAACAAAAAGCAATAAAATGAGAGGAAAATATTTTATAGAAAAAGAAAAATATCATAAACAAATTTAGCTTTGGGTCTTTCTATTCACAGAGACCAAGACTCACTCCATAAAAATAAGATCATGGGGGCTGGAGAGGTGGCTCAGCAGTTAACAGCACTAGCAACTTTTTCAGAGAACACAGGTTTAGTTCCCAGAACCTATATGGTGAATTACAATGGCCTGCAACTCCGGTTCCTGGGATCTGAGGTCCTCTCTGTCCTTCACAGAAAATGCACAACCCAAGTACACTTACATGTAGGCAAAACACTCATTCACATAAAATAAAAGGGCCCGGACTCTACATCCCTGCCTTTGGCAGGGACCAGCTTTTGTTCTTAGCACCCGAGGTCTCTGGACTACTCTCCGTCCAGACCCACCCATTGCATTATGATCCCCTGAATGCAGACCAGCTCAGTTTTTTGTTAGAGCCTTCACAGGTTGCCTTGGGTTCCCTGAGACCAACCTTCTTCTCTGGTAAGTTCGATTCTGCCCACTGCGCCTTGACTTCCCTACAGCCTGAGAAACTCCAATTTCCCAGACCCCACATCCAGTTCCCCTTCTAGCCTTGGGCACAGGCCTGATTTTGCTCTTAACACCCCAGATCTCTGGACTACCCTCTAAGCTCTGCAAATCGAGTCATGCCCATCCCCGTACACTGGGACCATCTGTAGTCCCTCCACCGCTATAAGGCTTGACTTCTCTGCACTTTAGGAGGGAGCCAGACCTTTGCAGTCTGCCTGAGAATACCTGAATCTAGCCTCCAGCTAGCAAATTTCCCAAGTTGTGCTGTGCTTGATGACTACAGGGGTTCAGACTTAGGTGAAAGCATGAGAGCATCTATTTTCACCTGACTTGGGCCTCTGTGGGAATTCCTGAGCAGCTGGACTAGAGCCATCTGGTCCCTCCAATATAAAATCAAAAGAGAAAACCTGAAGCCTAGACCAACAAGCTTTTCACACACAGTAAGAAAACAATCAAGGCACAGCAAGTATACAAATAGAATCAGACTTTAACTCAACAAATGAAGGCTTGAGTCTCACACCAGAATCACAAACAAGAAAAGAAATCCACATGCCAAAATGACAACAACAAAATAATAATTTGAAAAACCCAAATAATATGTCCCCACCAAATACCAACAGTTCTATAGAAGATTTTTACAATGAGAACCCCCTAGAGATAACCCAGGACAAAGAATTTAAAAGAAAAATCATAAACATGATCAAAGAATTCAATGAATTTAAAGAATACACAAACAAATCAAAGAACTAGAAGAAGATAGTGATAAACTTCTGATTGAATTCACAAAAGAGATAAAAGTATTAAAGAAAACTCAAGTTAAAATGAAGGAAGTAAAGCACTCAATCAACCAATTTGAAACAATAGGAGAGAGCCTCACCAGTAGAATGAATGAAACAAAAAACACAATATCAAGACTGGATGAAAAAGCTGAAAAACTAGACCTCTCAAGGAAAGATAACGAAAATTTAAAAACAAAGAATGGAATATGCAGGACTATTCAATGCAAACTATGAAAGCCAGAAGAGCCTGAACCAAAGTATTTCCAGTTCTAAATGACCACAGATGCCAACCCAGAACACTTTACCCAGGAAAAATGTCTATTATGACTGAAGGGGAAAGAAAATTCTTCCACAACATGAAGAGGCTGAAAGAATTGATGGCCACAAAGCCAGCCCTTCAGAGAATTCTTGAGTCAATACAAAGAGTTTAAGAAAGCAACAACTTTACCCAAGGCTCAACACTCAATGAAGGTGTAACTGCGGAACCACAAAGTTAGACCAAGAATGCAAACAGAAATTAAAATGATGGGAATCAACACACAGCTTTCAATAATGTCAGTAGACTGAACTCCCCAGTCAAAAGACATAAGCTAGTTGAATGGATCAAAACACAAAATCCATCTTTTTGTTGTCTGAAAGAAACCCATTTCACCTTCAAGGACAGGCACTACATTAAGCTGAAAGGATGAAAAAAAAATATTCCAAGCAAATAGCACTAAGAAACAAGCAGGAATTGCAATTCTAATATCTGACAAAATAGACTTCAGGCTTAAACTAATCAGAGGAGATAAATAGGGTCACTTCATTCTGACCAAAGGAACAACTAACCAAGAAGATAGTTTTACCAAATTCTGATACACCCAACTTCATCAAAACAGTACTACAGGCCTTAGATTAATCCCAACTCACTAATAGTAGAGGATACAATACTTCACTATCTCCCTTAGACAGGTCAACTGGACAAAGAATAAACAGAAAGACAGAGAGACATCTGAATTAAACAACCTCATACATCAAATGGGACAAACAGACATGTACCAAATATTCTACCCAAGCACCAAAGAATATATTTTTATTCAGCAACCCATGGAACTTTCTCCAAAACTGACCACACTCTGAGGCACAAAACAAACATCAACAAATACAAAAACAATTTGAAATAATCCCATTCTTTCTATTAGACCATAATGCAATACAGTTTAAAATCAACACCAGCAGAGGCCCTACTAACTATACAAATTCATGGAAACTAAGCAAGACCTTCCTGCATGATGAATGAATCAAAGGATAAATCAAGAAATAAATACAAGTATTCCTGGAATTAAACAAAAAGGACAATGCAAACCAACAAAACCTCTGGGATACTTTAAAAGCAGTCCTAAGAAGGAAGGTTAAAGCTCTATTTAAACAAATCTGAGAGAACACAAAAAAAATGACTTAACATTGCAACTCAAGACTTGAAAATCAACAACAAATGAAACCCAAACCCAACAGGCAAGAAGAAATAACAAAAATAAGAGCAGAAGTTAGTGAAATAGAAACAAAGAAAATAATAAAAGAACTGATGAATCTAAGAGCTGGTTCTTTGAAAAGATAAACAAGATAGACAGACCCTTAGCCCAGTTAACCAAAAGGAAGAAAGAGTAACTCCAAATCAACAAAATCAAAGATGAAAGGGGAAATATCACAAAAGATCCAGAAGAGTATAAAAGGACCCTTTGAAAACCTACACACTATTAAATTTGAAATCCTAAAAGAAATGGGTATGCATCTAAAATCATGGGAATCAAAAAGTTAAACCAAGAAGAGATCAACAACTTAAACAGAGCCATAACATATAATGAAATTGAAACAGTAACATAAAAACCTCCCAACTAAAAAAAGGCCCATAAGGATTCACAGAAGAATTACACCATACATTTAAAGATGTACACCCAATATTACTTAAATTAGCCAAAAAGATAGAACTCCCAAATTCCTTCTATGGAGCCAGCATCATTCTAATACCAAAGCTAGATGAAGATACAACGAAAAATGAAAACTGTTGGCCAATATCCTTAATGAACATACATACAAAAATTCTCAACAAAATACTTGCAAACTGTGTACAGACACACATCAAAAAGATCATTCACCATGATCAAGCCAGCTTTATTCCATAGATGCAGGGATGGTTCAAGATATATAAGTCAGTAAATGCCATAAATCATATAAATGGACTCAAAGCCTCATCCCTGCTAAGCAGGTAATCTACTACTGTGGATATTTATTAAAATAAACAGTTTAGCTAATTATTCAGGTTCTAAATTTGTCACGGGTAACTCATGACACTTCTCAGAGGATCTCTAGCTTTGACACAGAGTTTGACCATAATGGAATAAACCGCTTTTCATTACCAATGGGACATTTCACAAAATGATATATGAAAATTAGTGTGGTGGAAAATTCTTGGAAGATAGTCACCATGTAGAAAAGTAAATTGGTAAAGATGTGATTGCCATGGTGCTGTGTTCTAATACTGTTGACAGAAACATTTACTTCCCATCCTCCAAATCAGTGTTTCCAAAGATGTCATGTGAAGGAGGAAGAGAAGAGGACAGCATCTCATCAGAAAGTCTGAGCAGAACCAAGAACAAGAAAGTCTTGGGATTCTGTTATTTTAAGTCTGCTTGTTACACACACCATGTTCCTCCTGTTCCTGCTGGGAAAGGTTCCTGGGAGTTGTAAACTAATAGCTTGTTCTCTGTTGAATCAAACAAAAAAGAAATATTTTGATATTATCATATACATATTGAAATCCTTGAATGCCATGGGAAATTACTGAAAGGAGGTCTGTCTTCCAGTGTACCAGTGCAGAATGAAAGAAGCAGAAGGGAATAGCACTTTCATGAAGCACCTGGAACAGAGAGTGAGCCAAAGCATGATTGTTTTAAAGTTAGAGCCTTTGCAAAGGATGAAATATCACCAAAGGGGAAAGGAATCAAATACACTAAGGCATCAACTTGTGCTTAAACATATGTTCTTCCTTTGATGTTCTAATATTTACAGAGGTCTGAAAACGTTCAGACAGAAATGCATAAAAACATTTGCCAGTAACACAATCATCAAACACACTGACAGTCTTGGTGAACATGAACTCTAGAGAAAGGATGTTTCCTTAGAAGCTGCGCACACCCCAAAGAAAGAGCGCAGAATCAGGCTTTAGCAGTGTCCCCCTTCAGGCAGGGTGTAGCTTTAAGCTTTCCCAAGTGTCTTGAATACATAATTAGTTACTCAACCCTATAAAGGAATCACAGGACAGATGAGTTGAACCTCTCTCATGTGAGCATATAGGATTTTTTGAGTAACATACTGTTCAAGCAACAATTAGTTAGAAGTCATAATGTCTAACCCCAAACAGCTTCTTAACTGGAATTTTGAAATTGGCATTGTTGGCATTAAGTTATGCCACAAACCATGCTATTTAATTTTATGTCCAATTTTATTACAAAATGAAGCAGATATAAAATATGTAACAACAGAGAGTGATAAAATAAATGTTCACATACCTATCATCCAATTTAAGAAAAAGAACGCTGCTAATGCTTTAGGTCTTTGTGATATTAATAGTTCTTAATTTCTCAAATTAGTGAAGAGTTGCTATTTCTCTACAAGTTTGATTTAACTGTAATCATTTCCAGTTATTCTTCAACTACTAAAGATTCTGATAGAGATCAGTGCTTGTCATGCAGTACCATTCCTCTGAAATGGAAGGTCCGCTTTTGACCCTCAATAAAACCTTAAGAAAAAATAATCATAAAAACACTTCTCTTTTAATTATGCTACTTTTAGCCCCTTAGAAATACAGTCAACCTTAGGAATTAGAGGAATTTATTTCAACAAACCCACTATTACCTCATACTACATATTTGTCTAGAACAAGAGTTTGGGAAGTATACAGTATGAATTCTGCCCCTGAAATAACCACCCCTGAAGTGGTCACTCTTTCCTTTGGATGGCAAGTCTTATGTAAATTAAACAAAGGAAAATATAAGATACCCCCCACCCCAGGGCCTTTGCACTTGCCTTTCTGCCATCAACACTGTGTCCCCAGATGGTCTCAGGTTGACTTTGCCACACTGTAATAATTGATATGCAAAACTTAGGAGCTCTAGCGGTGTGACTGGTTAAGGTGAAATAGTCATGTGATAAACAAAGCTTAAAATTTCTTCAAATGTCTCCCACATGGAGCCATGATTCATGGAGGCGTCTCCTATCCCAGGTAGTCTAAGTATATTTGTTCTACCGGAATTTTCAGCTACAGAACAGTAACTGACATCAGAAGTCTGCATGCACATGTACCCCTTGCCAGGCTCACCTTCATCAGTATTGGTTCTTGCTTCCAAAGCATATAAGCTTCCATTGTTTCTAGAACACTTGGCACAACATCACACCTCCAGGTTTTTGCCTTGAATGTTCCTTCTAACCCAAATGAGCAGTGCTCATTTTGCAAGATCAAGTTCAAATGGAAATGCCTTTACAAAGCCATCCACAGTCTATCCACTTTACACCCCATTTCAGTACTCGCCACAGACACCCTGGTTTGGGATTTACCCATCTGCTCTTCAACTGGTCAAGGAGGACATTTTATACACATTCAATAAATTTAACCAGTAGATTCTGAGAAGTTGTGACATGCTAAACACTCGGTTATGTGCTATAGACGCAAGGTGAAAATCTTCCTACCTCCAAGGCACTTAAAATCTTATACAACATCCCACGAACAATACCTCATCCCGACTGATCTATAAAGGCATTATTTATGACATAGCAGGGGAAGTGGAGAAGACTTAGGTCTAATGGGAGTACAAGGCAGAGTTTCACGCAGGGTAGCAATGTTCCAGGAAGGGGTCTCTAATCAATCCAGCAACAATTAATGAATTTTATTTAGTAAGCAGGCATTAAAATACGAGAGCCTAAGAGACCGTGCTTGTCTATGGATGCAGAGACGGCTCAGTCATACTGAAATATAAATTAAAAGGTACACACTGAAAAAAATGTGTCTAAGATTTCTCAAATTCTACTTCTCTCCTAGGGAGGGCTTGGCTTATCTTTGCCTGCATAACAGCTTTTCTCATTCCTGAAAACTGTATCGATTTCTATTAACACATCACCACTGTCATTGTGTCATCAAGAGAAGGGGCTCTCCAAAGGGCTCCAAGTCAATATACCACAGAAATGCTTGCACATCAATTTCACCACTATTCCTGATGGTTAAGTTTCTGTCCAGCAGCGAAGGGAAAGGGAAGGAAAGTGTGATTCACATACATGATAGAATGTTTTCAGCCATATAGAAAAATACATCCATGTTGCTTACAGGAAAATAGATGTAACTGGAGATAATCATATTAAACAAATTAAGACAATCTTAGATAAATACTGTGTTTTCTTTCATTTGTGGTTCCTGAATTTTCTATAGATACATAGCATGATGTATGCACAGTTGACATGAAAGTAAAATATTTTAGGAAGATAAAAGTACCTACTGGGAGAAGGGGAGGCTGAGGAAAGGAAGGATGGAGGTATGTTAGTAAGAATATATTCAACATATAATGCATACACATATGAAAACTTAATAAACAAATAGATTTGGCTTCCTATCAATGAATCTCTAGAGACACAATTTGCTTTATCTCTAATCTTAACACATTTCTTTGCTAATTATTTATCTAGTGGCATAAGAAAACATAACACTGAACTTAGATTTAGGGTATTCCCTCTAATTCCCTCTGAATAGTAGAACCAAAAACTGAAGGAAACTAACTAAATGAAGTTCCCTGTGAGGCAACACCATTTTTCCAATTTTACCTATACTAAACACATAATCCCTGAAGTTATTTTAAAAAACATCATGACTCTTATGGGAAACTGAAGGGTAAAACCAGATGAACTTTGTGGTAGCTATTTTGGTTGTAAGGTAAGTGGTGATACCTTTGGTCCTCGAACTCTGGTAGTTTTTCCCGTCAACTTTTCATCATCAATTTCACACTGTTCCAGAAGGTCCAAAATATCTTCCTCCTTAAAAAATATTTTCATTAAGATTATTATCACTAAAAGAGTCTAGAATGTTTCCAAGTCCATTAATCTCTGTAAAATAATGTACTATGAGTATTCTAGAAACTATGAAATGCAGATCACTCATATCAAAGGAGGCAAATTCTCTTGCAGAAATTTTCACTAATATCTCATGATACACATAATACAGAGCTGAAATCCACTTTGAATTAGTTATCATAACCAAATACATCCTTGCCAGTATACTACTAAAATCTTAGTAGTGTGTCTGAGCATAATGTTTCTGGACATTCACTCTAAGCTTTCATACCACTGCCCATTAATCATTCCTATATTGATTAGTACAGAGGAACATTAAATATTCACATAGAAAACTGATGACTAGCCTAGAAATTCCATTTAGAAACAATCTAATGTTAGAATTCGATTAAAGGGCACTACTTAACAAAACTTCTTAGAAATTTAATTACTGCAAAAAAATATTTTTACAGTTTTATGGAATGTTTTCATTCTGTACCAATTGCTGGTTGGGAAAATACATCCATACCTTCATAACCTCTTACACTCCGCTAGATCCCTTCTGAAGTCAAAGGAAAAATTATAAAACAAGCTCTCCACTGGATGTTGAACAAACCAGAGTAGTTATGCTGAGATATAACCAACTATCCCTGCTCATATATTTGTGACTTATACTTCAAAATCCCCTTAAAGTTTGGAGAAATCGGAAATCATACTATATAGCAGGTTTATTCCAGTCTAAGAAGGCTAGCTATTAAAACACCAAAAGACTCTGGCTATGGTCCTGCAATGGATTATATTAGTAGTGTCATGAGAAACTTAAGAGCAGAGCTCTTCTAGACAGCCACAGACAATAATTTCATCCTGAAAAAAAAAGCCAGATGAATTAAACCGCCACATGTTTTAAAACAGAAAGCTGTAGGCGGATGGAGTGTTCTCCAGACAGGGCCAGGTTTTTCACAAGGGAGCAGAGATGAGTGGCCACCTTCTACTCTGAGGACCTCTGACAAGTCTAGATATAGGTGGGCAGAGGTGAGGCTATCATAGGCAAAAAAATTGTGCTGAGGTAAAGAGAATCATCTTGCAGTGTTCATTGTTGTCACCTGGAGATGAAATGCTAAGAGACCTGGCTACCCTGCCCAGAGCCATATAGAAACAGAGACCCCAGCCAGCTGCTGGGTATTCCTAACTCCTTACCTGATTACCCCAGATGTGTATATGAGACCGCCTTGGAATTCTAGGCCCAGCTAAACACAAGTACTTCTACCCTACATGATTCATTCCAAGTAAGACCAGCCCCAGGACTCCCTCAATTGTTGCCACTGAAGACTGAACAATAACAAGAAAATAAATGCAGAGATTTGTTAAGCTGCAGTAGACAGCTGATTGTTCTTGCACTGGGGCTAACAGAGAACACGGTCAGGAGAAGAAAGGGGGACTAGAAGAGGAGAAGAGTGGAGAGGACAGAGGCAGAAAGAAGAGAAGAAGAAGAAGGGGCTAGAGAAACAGGTCAGTGGCTAAGAGCACTGGCTGCTCTTGCAGAGCACCCGGGTTCGATTTCCAGCACCCACGGGGCGGCAACAATCATCTGTAACTCCAGTTCCAGATCATCCAATGCCATCTTCTGACCTCTGTGAGTATTGCATGACACAGGTGCATTTACACACATGCAGGCAATATACTCATATACAAAACATAAATAATTTTTAATAAGTTAAAAAAGGAGAAGAGAGAGATGTGGAGAGATGAGGAGAGAAGTAGAAGAAGACGAGAGAGATGTGAGGGAGCTATATATATTTATATGTGACATAAACATATATTATATGTTTATATTATATATTATATATATATGTAAAGTTTTATGAGACAGGGTCTTGCTCTGCAGCTCATGCTGGCAATCCTGCTTCAGCATCTTAAGTGCTGGGATTACAAGCATATGCCACTCTGCTCAGCTGAGAGTAGAGTTTAATTACTTGCTCTCAAATGTCATGTTGATGCAGTATAATGAAAAAGTACTGCACAGTGTTAGTCACAAACCACTAGGTCACTTAAATGGATTTCTTTATCCAGTTTCATACAAACACTGTATTATAATATGACAAAATTAGAACATAGTATCAGAATTATCTGCTCAAACTTTGTCCTGTTAGGCATCTTATTTATGAAGTCACTTGGTTTACTCTGAAATGTGACCTGGAGAGCATTATAAAAGTAAACCCTTTTTAATGTGCAAGACTAAGACTACAGTAGTCTTTTTCTCTTTGTCCCCCCTCCTCTGTGTGTGTGTGCGTGTGTGTGTGTGTGTGTGTGTGTTTGCTAATTTCTGTGTGTAAGTCAAAGGAACTCCTGCCTTATCGTTCACAGCCTGATTCCCTTAAGACAGCATTTCTCACTATTCCTAGGCTGGCAGCCAGCAAGCTCCAAGGGGCTTCCTGTCTCTGCCCCTAAAGCACTGGGGCTACAGGCCCATGTGCAGTGACACCAAGCTTTCCATGTGGGTAGAGAGGATTTGAAATCGGGTCCTCAGGTTTTCACAACAACAAGCACTCTCAACCCACCGAGCCATTTCCTCAGCTCCTAAGATAGGTTTGCTGATGGATTTTTTTAAGGTGTTTGGTTCTTTTTCTCTATGTAAACACTCATCTTCTTACCTTCATCTTTTTCAAAGGATTGTTCAACTCCCGCTGGAACGAGGCTGCTCTTCCTGAAAGGAAGGTCTGAAAGGCAACAGCCAGCAAATTTTCATACTTTTCAAGTAGTGTTTTATCTTCAGGAGGATAAATGCGTCTACAAAGAAAAAATCAGATAAACGCATTTATAGGAAAGACGTGATCACAGTTCAACAGTTAAGATCAGTTGCTTAGAAAATCATTGCCCTCCTGCTCTGGGCCAGCTACATTACTAGATACTAGAAATAAAGATGTCTAGGGAAAGTCATAAATCCCCACCTATTACACAAATTAGTATTTATGTAGAGAAGTCTCATTAAACAAACAGGACTAGGAGATATACTGTAAGGATTTAGTGGAACACAAGCAGTTGGAGATGGTGTTTAGACAAACTGGTAGAAGATAGAATACTGTGAAAGAATGTTCTGGGAACTTGAGAAAATGCGTTCTAGGAAGGTAGACCTTAGTCCGCATGATCTCTTTGGGTGTGGCAGTAATGGGAGTTCTCTCCTTGATACTGCAGAGGTGTTAAGACAAGGAAAAAACCATCCACAGAAAGTGTAAGAAATTCTAACCCCTACCCTTTGCTAAGTCCTGTTGAGGAAATGTCAAAGGTTGAGAGGAAGGACAGCCTTTTCCAGAACATTGGGAGCCTCTTTTATATCCTATCAACAGTGAAACTGAGATTTCCAGTTCAAAGCAGTCCATATCCCTCTCTGTTTTCTACCATCTCTACCTAACTCCTTCAAATGCCTTCTTACTCTGCCTGGTTGCTGAGTGTTTACACTTAAAATGATGAACAGTCATCATTACAACTGGAAGAAAGAACAGTTAGACCTGAATTTTGACCTTCTTAAAACACTGTATAATAACCAAGTGCAAACACAGAAGAACTGTAGGTTTCGAAGACCTCTCAAAAGCATAGTAGGCACTGGAAAGCAGGAGCCCTCAAATCAGATATTTCCTGACTTCCTTTCCTTCCCCAAATGATATGAAACAAAAAGCAGTTTCTCATTGTGAAAGCACAATAGTTAAAATAAGCAGAAAGGGTCAGTAAATGTGGAATGACGGTCCGGACACGATGTTCAGTCTCTACGAGATGGCAGCACACTTACCTGTAATTCCCCATATGCCGATTCTCGTGCTCTTCTCGTGAAACCTGCTTTCTTACTTGAACGAGTCTCTCTTTCTGAAAATGAAGACATTTCATAAACAAAGCCCAATGAGCCAGCAGTTCAGTCACAGACTGTTTGCTAAATGTTCACACCAGACGGGGGAGCGGCTCGGGGGTAGAGCACTCGCCTAGCCTGAGTTCTCTCCCCCAAGTACAAGTAAGAACAAACATAATGAATACTTAAGGGGCCACATTCATACCAACTCTTCTTTCCGCCTCTCCAGCTGGTGTCTCTGCTGTTCCCAGTCCGAGGAACCTGGGGAAAGCCTTCTCACTGAATTCTGACCATACAGCCTCCGCTGAGCCTCAGCTTTTTGTTTGGCCAAGTTTCTCCTTTTATCACTGGCCCTAAAATACAAAACACAAGACCACAGCTTTCAAGTCAGATAACTTCCACTATCATCCCTGTGTGGAGAATCTGTGGAGTAGAAACACACTGATGCTTATTAAATCACATTCACATACATATTCATCTAAGCATCCATCAAATAAAGGGACTATGAATGGTAAGTAGAACTTCCAAAGATAACAAGATAAAATGGAAATCTAGTACATCTTGAAGAGCCAAAGGGACCTAGGTCTCATATTCCATCTGAGAAATGTATCTATACAACCCTTCACTGGCGAATTAAATACTGAATCTCTCTCTCCATATATTAAACATTAGCAACACTAATGTTTTCCTCCAAGAGGCCATACAAAGATTGATTTCAGTAATTAATAAATGTGCTTCTCCCCTTCAATCTCTTCATTTATATTTAAACACTCTAATTTGTACTGACCAGTCTTTATCACATTTCCAGACATGACTGAAATCTCATCATCACTCTTATTTATTTCAAAAATGTCCACAGAGTCCTTCTTCTTGTTTGCTCAACCATGAACTCTTGGTCACAAGGCTGAGTTTTATACAAGGAGTCCTGTTCTGGGCTTGGATCCCTCTGCACCACTCCCCTTTCCTCTCTCTCTCCCTTCCTATGAGGAGGTACGATGAATCTGAGGTATCTTGTCTACCATGTTGCAACAGGGTGGATGGAATCCAAGATAAAAAAAAAAAAGGCAGAGTCAATACCACCCTCTACTTAGAGAAGAAACATCAAGCCAAAGCAGAATGCTGATCCTTGAGCTTACACATTTCAGTATCTCCTCTTATCATTACCCTGAGAAGGCCCAGACCTATCCCCTGTGTCAAAGGGAAACAGACAGGAAAGCTATCTGCTCAGTGTCTACCTTGGAGAAGGAAAGGAAATGTTTACAGAAGGCCTCATTCAGTTCATTAAGGATTACATTCAAAATACCAGGCTAAGGCTCTAAGGAACGTTCCCTTTCTCCTTCACAACTCCAATTTACAGGAGTGCCAGAAAACACACACTTCTTTTTTCATGACAACAGTAAGGCTGCAGCATCTGAAGATCAATAGGTGGTCGGGATAAAAGGTCTAATTTGAGGAAAATAAATAAAACTGTGGGAAAATACAAGAAAGTCAACTAATCCTACAGGCAGTATAGAGTGCATAGCGGTGAGGACGGAGAAGAGGTGATGGCTTCTTAACAGCAAAGGCAAAGGATGAGGGCCTGGACCAAAGAGCCAGGTGAGGGGCTGCAGAATCAGCAAACACCGAAGACTGTTCCAGAGGAAGAACAGACACGCAAGTGGGAAATAAAAAGGATTTCTGATGCTAGCGACTAGGTGACTACGAATGCCTTTGTTCTGAGCATGACTACAAATCTGGCTGACCATACTCAGGACATGAGATGGCTCAGGTCCCTCTTCTTATCAAGCTTTGATGTTCCAGCTTAGCTAGAATGATCCCTTGTACACAGCATAGAGAAGAAAGGAGAAATAAAAGGAGAGGAACAAAGACCAAATAATAAAGGCAGGGGACACAAAGAGGAAAGGCCTTTTTGCTTTAAATGGCATGGTCTTTTATTAGGAAAAAATAATATTCACACAGTAAAGTATTGTCAACAGAAGCCCCAAAAGAATTAGGATTTCTCCAGGAATGAAGGCTATGCTGGATGAGAACAGATGGAATCTCAGGGCTAGAGGAGAAACTGTCTCCACAAAGACCTCCACAGTCTGGGAACTTGTCCCATAGCTGTGTCTGCAAAAGTGTTATCTTCTGGCTTTTGCTTAATCTTTCTTATAAATTATAACACTACTACATACAAGGCAGAGAGAAACTTGGAATTTCTCTCACTCTGGTTCTAGCCAGAAGTGGAAATAAACCCATTTCCTCTAAGTTCCATCTCCATGTTTTTCAGCAGAATTGGCAAGAATGGACCAAAGATGCTGGTCATAGTTCTTTACTTCACAAGTCAGATTCACACCAGTACTACAAACACAGCCCTTAGGTAACAACTAAGATTAAAATAATGATGTTTTAATTATCATATTCTTTTCATATTCATATCTGGCCTTCAGGGTATGGACATTATAAACACTCTATTTGCAGGGACAGGAGAGAGGGTTCAGTGGTTAAGAGTACTGGTTGCTCTTGCAGAGGACCAGGGTTTGATTCCCAGAACCCATATGGAGGCTAACAAGCAACCGTAACTACAGTTCCAGGGGATGTGTTGCTCTCTTCTGACCTCCACAGGCATTGCATGACATGGGTGCACCTACCTACATGCAGGCAATATACTCATACAAATAAAAATACTAAAAATATTTTAAGTCTATTTGCATCTCTATGGATATTGGCACAAATTAGCACTAATGGTTTTTAGTATTACTTCAGAGACCAGAATGAAATTTAAGCAAGGGCTGTAAGTCTTGCCTTTCACTCAGCGTTTTAATCAATGCTTATTCGTTCAGCTGTTTCTGTACACTGATCGACTAAGCTTTGTTTAGCGTTTTCTTAGTTCTTCTCCACATGCATTACCCTGAGAGTCCAACCAAGAGATTCCTTTAACTCTCAGCCTCAGCCGTCAGGAGTTCTAACATGCTCTGCCCTGTCCTCCCACCTCCTGAGCTTTCTTCAAGTAGTTGCCTGGATTGAAAGGCCCTTCTACCCTTGTCTTCCGATCTGAATTTCATTCCGTATTCTATATGCTGGTTCTAGAGATGTTTCAGATGATACAAAGACAAACAGAGGGAATCAGTGCCCTAAAAATCGTATGGAGGTAGGGTGACCTGTAAGCAAAAACACAGGGTACAAGGAGTGTTATTACAGCGTGCTGGAGAGTCAGGTGAGAGCCTAGGGGAAGAGGAAAACCACCTTGCTTCAGGAAAGGCTTCAGAAAAGCTTGCACTGACCAAAAGGTGTGCAAAGCATCCACTACAATGCAGTGCTTTCCCCAGAGGTTCATGTGCTGTGAGCTTGCTCTTCAGCATAGTGAGAGTTAACAGACCTTTCAGAGGAAGAACTTAGTAGAAGGTGATTAGGCCATCAGAGCAACACACCCCTGAATGAATTAATGTGCTTCTTGAGAGGCTAGGCTAGTTCTCTCCAGACAAGGATTAGGTCTTATAGGAACACACTAGGTCTTATGGGGCTGAATGAGTACAATGAAAGTTGGCTCTTTATGAGGCAGGTCAGCTTTTTCTGGCTCACCATTCTACACATGCCTACCCACATGCACACACTTCCTACCATGAGCTGATACAGCATGAGGCCCTCACAAGAAGCCATGCAAAGGCAAGCAGCATATTCTTGGACCTTCAGAACTGTGGGACAAATATACCTGCTTTCTATATACATTCCTTAGTCTTGGGTATTTTTCTATAGCTTCAAAAAGCATCCCACTACAACATAGAGTGGAACAGTATTAATCCTTAAATAGGAAGGAAATTCTGACATAAGATCCAGTGTGGGTGAACTAAAGCCTATGCTTAATGAAAACTGGTACTAATGAAAGAACAAGCACTATGCTTTCATATAACACCCCAGTTATACCAAGGACTTGGAGATGGTGTTTACTAAGGGTTCTGGCTCTTCCCTTGGGTTGGCCAATGCTTGACAGGTAGCTAACAGCAAGGTAGTTCTTAGCCTCTCTGTCTTTATTTTCTTTCTGTCTCCTTTACTTTAGGTCAGATTTCTGATCAGCCCTGCATGTAGACACATCAATTATGTAAGGAGAGTCTGTCTTAAACCTGCAGTCATCTTGCCTTCCACGAACAGTGGAGCCTCACAGACAAATCACCCCATCATGAGACCTCACCCTCCCACAAATGGCAGCAGTTATTCCATGACAGAAACTGAGGCTGACCCCCTCAGCGGACACAATCATTTCATGGTGCTTCAAGCCACTACAATGATCAGGACTTCTCCAGAGCCACCTTGTAACACTAGACCTAAGATGAAGATCACCGATAGTACAGTCTGCCCAGGACTGCTTCACAATGTGTGTCTCCCACACCTCAATTCTTCCTGTGTTTAAACCTAAAGCGCCTGAAGATCGGCTGAGTTGTTTCATCTTTTCTGTCTTCCCAAGATAGCCATAATGAGGACAGTGGTGCTGAACCTCCTGGGACACTTGCTTTCCTACCCCAAGAGTCAGATGTCTGTCTGCCTGATATTCTGTAGCCCTGTGATGCTAAATGGAAGTCACTCAAATTCCGAATGAACACAGTGGTGACTGCTGGAACTGGAGGAGGAGGGGGACAGAGAGCACGGATGCACCAAATGGACACAGTGGTGACTGCTGGAACTGGAGGAGGGGGGACAGAGAGCACGGATGCACCAAATGGACACAGTGGTGACTGCTGGAACTGGAGGAGGAGGGGGACAGAGAGCACAGATGCAGCAACTACCATGTTTCAGTTTTACAGGATCTAAAGAGTCCTGAAGAGGGATGACCCTGACGGACATATGACAGTGTGAATGTACTTAATCCACTCAACTGTACCCTAGAAAAATGGTTGCAAAATGGATTTCATGGGAACTGACATCCATCAGAGGGACAAAAGTAAATGACTATTTAATCCATGGCAAGTACAAAGGTCGGTAAATGTGAAACAGCAGCATGAGAGTTCTTAGGAAAAGCAGTTCTGAGCAGAGGGAAAAAAAAAAAAAGAAGTGGTCAAATTGGATCAACGTATAAGGGTTGGATCAGAAGTGCCTTAGAGGGGCTAGAGCAATGGCTCAAGTTAAGAACAAGTACCGCTCTTCCAGAGGACATGGGTTCGATTCCCAGCACCCAAGTCAGGAGGAGGCTCAGAACTACCTGTATCTACAGTTCCAGTGGGGAAACTGGGATTCGAACCTCTGCAGGCACCTGCACTCTCATGCATGTACCCACACACATATGCAAAATTTAACATAACGGAAAATGATTTTTTTCTTTAAAACTTGGGGCTGGAGGAATGGTTCGATGGTTAAAGCACTGGCTGCTCTTGCAGAGGACAGGGGTTCAATTCCTAGCACCCATATGGTCACTAACAACTGTAACTCCAGTTCCAGAAGAATCCAACACCCGTTTACGACCTCTGAAGACATTACACGACACAGGTGCACTTCACACATGCAGGCAATGCATTCATACACAAAAAATTATAATAATAAATAAAATATTTTAAAGTGCCTTGCATATAATCTAAAGATCAAATAGTGACTTGTAAGGAAAGTGAAGGAGTTTGAACTCTGTCTGATAATGTAAAGACAATCTGATCAGAATCTCAGAGTTTACAGAAGTAACACTTCAAATGTTACAACCCTCAGGACTCTGTCCTTGCCCCTACACTTCTCAAAATAAATATTCCACTGCAATCTCTGTGTGAGTGTCAATCAAACAATTATCTCTACCACCTGGGTCTTCTGAACCTAATTTCCCATTTGACAGAACCTCCATCACAAATCACCTCAAAATCAGCACGTCAAAAACCTGAGTTATTGCTCATATTCTTCTCCCCATCTCCCAGCGCTCGGCTAAGCCTTACAGCCTCCCTAATCTCTATCTCATTAAGTGACATACCATCAAACAAGTCATCCATGCCAGAAACCCAGCAACCACCTTGAATCCTCCAGGACCTGCTACAATGACTGTGGACATATAAAACATTGTTGAATGCTTCGCAGAGCCTCTGAGAGGAGGCTACAAATTAAGGTGGTGGTTAGTGCTGGAAGGTGGAAGGGAGCCAACAATGACGCAGGAGACACATGTAGAGATCCAAAAGGTGGAGAGAAGAGCTAAGGACTAAGCAGCAGCTATAAATTTAACCAGGTTCAGTTGAGTCATGACAGAGGAAGGAAGGACAACACTCCGCCCCAGAGGACTAGACGTTCGTGTGGCTGTCTTTACCGTTAACTAGCGTAGCTAAGAGAGAGGCAGTCTTTCCCAGTTCCTCCATATGCTCTTCATGCTGGAAGTCCATTGGGGGATTTCTCTAACCCTTGCCTCATATGTTCTGTGCTCTTTTAACTACAGAATCACCAGCAGTTTTCTGAATACCACTGCTCTGCCTTCCTGCTTCCTTAGCGACCCTCAAGGAATAGCTTTTAGTTATGCTTAAAGAAAATTGTGTTTATTTTTGTATCTTCAGTTCTAGAAAAAAAATAAGCTTTTACAAAATGTCTAGTAAATACATGTGAAGAGATTTATGATATTTATCAGGGGGATAAAAGGAAACAACACAAGAGGATGAACTTGATTGATGGAAAAAACTACTCTGCTTTGGTCATATTTAATCTAAATGTCATTAGTACATTACCCATTTATTTATTCACCCACCTCCTCCTTACTCAGAACATGTTTATAAAGCACCTACTGGACCAAAAACACCCAGTGCACACCACTGGCACACAGCATCAAATGCAGGACTGCTTGCTCCAGAGAGAGCCATAGCCAACAAGATGCAACTCAATCTAGGTGTCACTATTCACATACAGAGGTTACAGACTCCGATGTCACACAGGAAGAGCCACACAAATGAGTGAAACTGTCATGGCGGGAAAGAGAGGTAAGGCACACAGTGGCACAGAATCATGAAGGTCAAGGTCAAGTGAACTCAATGAATGTCCAGAGAGGACAAATGTCCTACACCACTGGAATATTAAATTCTGCAGGCCTGTCACCTACAAATTGGTCCTGAATAAGAAACAAGTACCTGGGGCTGGCGAAATGGGTCAACATTTAAGAGCTCTGGCTGCTCTTGCAGAGGATCCAGGTTCAATTCCCAGCATCCATGACTATAACTCCAGTTTCAGAGGATCTGACACACTCTTCAGGCCTCCAACAGCATTGTACACATATGGTGCATTGCACACATATGGTGCATTACATACAGGCAGGGAAAGCACTCACACACATAAAATAAAAATATTTTAAATTTAAAAACCAAGTACTGTAACCTTATCTAACTGGCAACTATTTCAGATCTAGAGACTTACGGGACTCTGACTGTCTTTTCCGGATTCTATTTTAATAACGATAGAATATTTACAGAGGACACTAAACAATTCTCAATCCTCGAACATCAGAATCACACAACAGGATTTTTCTCTTATTACAGAAGAAAGAACCATCATTTGTTCTATGCATGGGGCCTTTTATGCTGTTATCTCTGAAGATCTCAAGCCTCATGTTTCAGAATATGGGCTGAACCTGAACTCACATTATATTATATCTGCCAAGTGAAAATGGACTGGTTCTAATCCCCTCTGCCTAAGCATCTGCATTCACAGTCACTGGGATGGGTCTTCCTGAGCTCTATGTTCTTCTGATCTCCTTAACCCTAAAAGCATAGAGGAAAAGGATGGACTCGGAGGTACAGATGGAACTGTATCTAAGTGGAACACTGTAATAAGGTCTGTGAAGAACACAACAACGTGCGCTATTTAACTGAAAGGACTTGACACCAAATAGAAAAGTCAGCCATGCTCTAGTAAAACAACACAGAGTATAAAAGAAAAAAAGTGATACACCCTACACTGTACAGCCCATAAAGCCCTAAAAACAAAAGAACAGAAAGATTACCTTGGGTCAAAATAAAGTCTTATAATAAAAGATAGGATGTGAGTTATAGAAAAGGCACTCTTTCAGGTTAGGGAATAGAATAAATCAGTGAGAAGGCACAGGCAACAGGAAAAATGAGATAACCAGCCCTACTAACAAAGCTTGAAGAGGACAAGAGAATACCAAAATGAGCCTTTCTCTCTTGTTTATCTTCTCAGGAATCCAAACAGGATTTATTGCCAATACCCAGGATAAGCTCCTTCCATAATATAACTAAGCCATAGTTCTTGCAGCTTAATTTCCTGCTTATGTTGCTGTGCTGTGATGAGTACAGAGCCTTGCATCTGACACATGTCATGATGTCCTCCATCAGACAGGAGAGAGAAGGCACATCTGCAGCATATATGTGCTCTAAGCATTACCAACAGTGGTACGTCCTCTGTGTAGAACACGAAGAGGCGAGAAAGAAGCATTTCAACTTGTCTATACTTGTGGCTTTAGAGAGTTCTGGCTCCTTAAATTGTAAATATACCCCACCTTTAAGATGACCAAAATTAACCCAAGAATTTCTGAATTGGTACCATCATTTGTAAATACAAAGATAAGCCAAAGATACCTCTAAAATTATGTAAAAGGTTCAGTCACAATAAAGTTCATGCAAAAGAGTATAGCTTAAATAGTCAAAAATGATGCAGTGCATAGGTCAAATGACAAAGTCTAACATTGTGGATCCTTCCCTTCTCCCTGTTCCTTTTGGAATAACCAACTGAAAAAAGGAATTTAGACAAGTACACCTTTCACCAAACAAAAGAATAAGTCACATGGAAATATCAAGGCAGGCTTTAATGTCCATGCCTTTTTTCAATGATTTTTTTTCCTACATGGAAATGTCTCAGTGAGGCACCTGCTAAATGCTTGAAAACACTTTAAATAAGAAAATTTCTTGACGTATCCCTCAATGCTTACAACATTCTTGAGGGACAATGAGAACAATCAGAAGTCATAAACTTCCTGGTACTAAATGATCTCAGAAGTCCTTTATTCAACACGCTGAGCTCTGTTTCCAGACCACTCACAACAGGTGTCCTTCATGAAGCAACTCCATTAAATTTCTTTCTTTTTCTTTTTGTCTAATGAAACAGTCTTGTATTATGTGGCCCAGACTGTGTTCAAACTCACAATCCTCCTGCCTCCCCTAATAAATTTCTTGTGTAATTAGTCAAAAGTCTGCCCTGCTTAATAGCACTTCAAATATCTGAATCCATGACCACATATACTTCACGCAGCCCACTGCCACACAAACCAAGTTTCCACTTAAACTTTTCCTACTTTAGCTCTACTTTTCAATGATGAAGTCCTTCCTCACTGAACAATTGCTTCTTTTCTGTTTATACAGCAGAAAGACAGAAAGGAAAGCAGCAAAGAAGAAAGAAAATTCTCAAGGGTCGCTGACTGTACTCTCCAGTTCCACTTTGTATCCCTAGTAACTGTATTATCTCTGTGACTGAACCACATCTACTGCAGGTACCCATTACTGTGTGGAACGGAGAAAGCAGTGTACAGGAGGAGACGGAATGATACTTTTTAAAAAACAATACGGTTTTACAGAATGGACAAGAAACTGAAAATATAAAACACGGATATAGAAGATTCACAATAAAAAAGCTAATTTCATGTGCCATTGCTTGATCTATAGCAAACGCGGGGGCAAGTTCCAACAAGTGGAGGAAACACTGTACCTGATGTTAAGAAGCTTTAATGCGTTCAAGAGAACACCCCTTTTCACATCATAGTCTATTTTCTGATCAGTTCCAAAGCTTGGGGCTCGATTAATCTGAAATTATAGAGAAGGCAAGGAGTTTAGTCAAATGTTGAAAGGTCAATAAATACTCAATAAATACATGGGATTTCTAGCCAGTAGAAAGATTCTATAATTAACTCCAGAGTTTTCTGTGATAGACAACACAGTCACCACCTGTGTGTCTATCACCCAAGGGGAAAGAATTGCAGAAAAGGAATTGCAAGCACTAACTCCTGTACCTGCTGCCTTAGAGTAACAATCTTCATTTTCAGCATTCCCTGACCACTCTCTCACCCACCACTACCACCCCACACACTCAAGGTTTTAGCCTGGAGGAGTTAAAAGTGACTTATCTTTGCAGTAAGTTGGAAGAACAGTAATAGTGATATTCATTTTACAGCATAACAATAGTTATATGTATGTATATATTTATCATGTAGGAAACACCGACTTCTCCTTTTCACTGATTAGGATGTTCTTAATGAGTTCTTCTATTGCACCCTGAAAAGTGTGTTTGGTTTCTTTCTACCCAACTCGACAATGATTCATGAACTTTCATTTCCAAGTGCAGTTGTTCCATCACTCAGAAGACACTCTTAATGACAGTCACAGAACAAGCTCAGTTTTCCATGCTAAAAATATGTTTTTAATCCTGGAAAAATATCTTTAATGCTGCTACTACCTATCCGTGCAGGGATAATTCTAGCTCACAACAAGTTATCTCACTGCAGAAACATCTACCACAGTCCACTTGGTGGTGCCAGAGGGTTCTCAACAGTATACCTGAAACCACAGTATCGTATGCTTGCTGGAAGCAAAACAGAGAGTAAGCTCAAGACAAGGCTCTGTGCTCAATCCCCAGCACCACCAAAAATGAAACAGGAAAAGAAAATTACAGGGCTGGAGAGATGGCTCAGCAGTTAAGAGCACTGGCTGCTCCAGGAGAGGATCCAGGTTTGGTTCCCGGCACCCACATGGGAGATAACCATTCATAACTCCAGCTCCAAGAGATCTGAGGCCCTTTTCTGACCTCTAGTACCAGTACTGAACGACAGGGTACACCTACACACAAGCGGGCAATACAGTCATACACAGAAAAAAAATTTAAAAATATAATAAATAAAACCAGAGCAAATTCTAAAGATGATCCTTTAATCTATGTTAATAGGTAAAATGTTCACTCTACACACAGATTTCAAGATTCTAAAGATTCTGACTGAGGTGGAGAAGGGCTGAGGGAAAGGGATAGAGTGAAGAAACATGTTTATTTTGAGTCTTTCAAAAATACACAGACTTCAGCTGCTCAGTAACTTCTGACTTAGCAAGGTAATAAAAGCTCCAGGGAGGCAAATGAGATACTAACATATTTATAAAGCTTGTATTCCAAGAAATCCTTTTATTTCATCCTCATAAACAATGAATGTGCCTTCACTTCTCCACCCCAGCGGGGATGAAAGATCAGAGCAGGGACAGAAAAACACAAGGTAAAGCAGGACTGCTGAAGTCAGAGCAGCAAATATCAAAAAGAAACTCCAGGCCTTAATGACATGAAGGGCCCACAGCACACAGTCAAACATTTGTCTAGCCAAGGACCAGAAGAAGCAAAGAGAAACAATGCAACTCACATCCTTATCTTGTTTCTAGAACCCAAGCTGGGCTGCACTGCCAGTAGAAAAATGAACATTTTTAGATACAGAATACAAATTATTTGTCCACAGTAAGGCAATGCATTTCTCTTCTCTTTCTCTCCCTCTCCCCATCACTCAAATTAGAAAAGTGTACTTTTCTTAAAAAATAGGTTTTGAGCTTCAGTCTTGCCTATCACTCCTTAAGCTGCTTGGGAAAACCTTGCTGTAACAGATACAACTGCTAACTTCAAATGACTAGAAAAGAGAGACAATCTCTCTCAAACTAAGGAGTCACTGATTACATCCTCTGTAGGGATGTGGTCCTTAAAATATAATTAATAACATAAAAACAAATATAATGAATTCTGTTAATAGAGCTCAGATGTGTGCTATTTCCCTAATAGTTGCCTGGAACCATCTATGAGTCAGCCCGAAAAGGTAGGTATTCTCTGTACCCCCAGACCAAGGAACTTAGAGAGAACTTTCTAGATGGGAAGCCGTTATACATGATGGCTTCTAAGGTACCTTGTGCATGATGTAAATATAAATACGACTGGCATGAGGACATTTCTCAGTTAGGCAACCTTTCATAATCAAAGAAAAAAGAGACATTCACTTGATAGGCATTATCAAGGAGGCCACAAGGGACAATTTATGTTATTTGCAGTGTTGAGCACTGGATATTGAATAAGGAGCCAAATGGAGTCCCTCTCACCACGGAGCTTTTGAAGACACACTGAAGGCAGCGGCCTGAAGTCCATTCTCCACCCAGAGTAAAGATAATATCTAGAGCGCATTAAGGGGCAGAAGGCACGAGGCTGAGGAAACATTAGTTTGTAGTCGACAGCTCGGTGAAAGCAGACTACACTCCAATTCACTCCAGAGGAAAGCAATATGCTAACATATTGATTCACCCATGGATGTGTCCTAGTCCCAGAATTTTCATCTCCTCCTCCCACATACTTGCTTCAGGCCTCATTCCAGTTAGTGTGGTGGGGATACCTGTGCCGAGCACACCTTTTTAAACACATTTTTTTATATGCATAAGAACTCAGGTAGTCTTTTTCTTCTTATAAAATATCTTACCTCCAGAAGCCATGGCTTCAACTTTCTATCCAGCAAGATGTCAAACCCTAGGACTTCGAAGCAGACACTTTGGCTTCCTGGAGGCTGACCAGGTCTGCACATTCGATAGGCATGCAGGACATGGGGTTCTGCTACAATCATCGTCTTTACCACCAATTCCTATGGAGGTTATAATAAAAGACAAGAACATGTCTTATTGGTATCTCACTTCATACATACAAAGACCTGAGTAAACAAAGTAGCATCCTAGCCAGATCCACTAATGCTCTCAGCACCCAGCCCCTGGGTTGCTCTGCCTTCTCCTCCTCCTCCACCTCTTGCCCCCCGCACCCCCACTCCCCACCCCCCACCCCCGGTCTCTCTGGCCACACTGACTTTCTTTGGGTTTTTCAAGGAAGTGACCCTTCTTCCTACCTTAGATCCTTTGCTGGTCCATCTTCCTGGAGTGCTCGCTCCTTTTTACCCCCTTGAATAGCTCTTTAGTGCTCAGACAGATTTCCAGAACACATGTGAAAACCACCCAACATCCCACTGCTTACAGCAAATACCCAATTGATGCTGCTCTTTGCACAATAGCTAAGAAACGGAAACAACTTAAATGTTCTTCAATTGATGACTTATCCAAGTATCCAATGAAAAGGTGGCACATTTTCCATCGTGTAAAACACAATGGAGTTCTACTCGGCAGTAAGGAAAGACAAAATTATGAAACTAGCAGGTAAATGGATAGAACTGGAAACTGTTATGCCACGTGAAGTAACACGCTGGAGCACAGGCCGTGGAGGAACGCTGTTCACTGGCTTGCTCCCCTATCCCATACTCAGCCTGTGTTCTTACACAATACAGAACCACCTGCCCAAGGGTGGCACCACCCACAGTGGGGCTGGGCCCCACATCACTCAACAATCAAGAAAATACCCCACAGACATGACCACAGGCCAGTCCAATGGAGGCAATTCCCCAATTGAGAGTCCCTCAACCCAGGTGTGTCAAGTTGACGCTAAAGGTATCCAGCACAGTCAGTGTCCCAGAATAAGACAGGCTATTGCCACAGCTCTTGATTACCTCCCAGAACTTGAAAGACCTTATTGCCAAAGACAGGACATACTTCAGACACAGGCCTTGGAGCAGAGGAGCTGGAACTGACCTGGAAGCCTCCCTGAAGACTAGCTCTCATAGTTCTAGAGGATACTATGCAAGCTGCTAAGAGAGAAAATCAACCAATGGTCCAGTCCAGCTGTAAAGCCTAATAACCAAAACTGGCACAGCAAGCTACCTCTACTGGTTCCATAGTGGCACGGTTAATCTAGGGGTGATCAACAGCTGTCTAATTGGATGTGGAAAGCTCTCAACAGGAGGGACTCACAGGCGGCATTGTAAATACTGCCAAATACACACACATGGCTGAAGAGGTTGTAGATCCTAGAGAAAATCCTATCTTTGCCATATCTCTAGACAAATGAAACTTCTTACTATATGCTAAATATAGATCCTTGCAGTTACAGACATATATACTGTACACCACTCATCAAAGAAGCTTCTTTTTGCAATAAATGGAGACTGTTACAGAGTCCCACAACTCGTCACACACAGAACATACGTCTGAGAGATGCCCAGCCCTAAGTGACCCGTCTACAGTAGAACCTCTGCACCTAAGGCTCACGGAACATAGGGGAACAGTAGAGAGAACCCTAATATATCTTTCACCTCTCACTAGTGAAGCTTCCTCATACAGATGATGCAAACAGAATGCTACAACTGGCTAAGTTTTAGAGAATAAAAGACTACAGAGTGTGTGACCCTGGATAGGACTCCTACATTAAACACCACCCACCCACAGTTCAGGGACCACTGCATGAGAGGGGGTGGAAAGATTGCATGAACATAAGGAAACAGAAGCTTTCAAGCCACTGGGAACTTGCTCATATGAACTTGCAACAATAGTGACAGCATGCACAAGACCCATGGCAACTCAATCTGACAAAAATCCAGCACAGAAGGAGGGAAATGGACAGCAGGTCCCTGCCCTGGATGAAGAACTATTAGCAACTGATTACTGCGGATGAGGGAGAGTAGGTCTTTAAGGGAATGTCTCTAGATAGGCTGATCAGACTCCAGTGGATGAACTTGCACCAGGGGACATCTGGATACAAATGCTTGATCATATAGGACTTAATATATACGACAGAATGCATGAAATCCAGTGGGGGGGGCGGGGTTACTGGGGGGTCTCGATGGGGGGACAGGTCTAAATTTGATTAAGATCTATTATATGACATGCACAAAACCTCAGTAAAACTATTTCTTTTAAATCCAGCAAGATGATTTGGAGGGTAAAGGCAACTGCCTAAACCTGACGGCCTGGGTTTCTTTCTGGAACTTCCACATGGTAGAAGTTACAGAACTGACTCCTGTAAATTGACCGCTGACTTCCACCCACTGTCCATCTCTCCCCCTGCTCTCTCTCTTTCTCTTTCTCTCTCTCTCTCTCTCTCTCTCTCTCTCTCTCTCTCTCTCACACACACACACACACACACACACACACACATACGAATGTAATAAAATGTTTCCAAAAACCTGAATGAGTCCAGGCCCTTATCATGTTGTATCCTTTCTCTTGAGATGCAGAAGTTGCCCAGACCCAAAGCAGGAGTGGGTTCTTACAATCTTCCCACATGCGCGTGTGACACCCTGCCCACCTCTCAGGATCGCATACCTCCATGCGCTTGTCTATGTTTTTGTCCTCACCTAGAATTCCTCTTTCCTTAGAAATGAGATCCTTACTTTTCAAGACCCATTACCAGGCCCACTTCCTTCATGAAAATCTCCTTATCTTTCCAATCTAATGTACTCTTCTTTTTAAAAATGTTTTATGATGTTTTAAGTTAATGCTAAAGAAAGACAATTCTAATGAAGGAATAGGATAATCTTACTGAAATATCACTCCAGAACTTAGTGACATCATGTTGGTTGGCTTGTAGGAATTCTGTAAACCACCTGATGGACCGTTTGCTGCCTTTGTCTTCAGTTTCATTGCGTTCAAACCTCTCATTATGCTTGTTCACAGAGTAGTTGGTCAGATGCATGTATAACTGTGTCTGCGAGGAGGAAGAACAAAGCAGTTACCACCTAGGGAAACCACGACCCCACAACCATGCAGCCTCACAGGAAAGAATCATTCGAAAACTAAGCACAATTTAAAACTAAACTTAGAAATAATCTGCAAAAGTGGAACAAAGCTGCTCGCAGGCACCGTAGGTTATTAAATAAAATCCCACTTCTAGAAGTGAGCTACCTCCCTACAAATTCTTGTCAGGGAGTATGTGGAGGCCCCCAAAACAATACATGCAATTGTCACTGGTGCTAGTTGCCCATTATAAGAGTTTGATCAAGACCTACATTGAAGATCCTGCATGCTATATTAGCAGGATATAGAAAAGTCAAACTAGAACTGATCTAAAAGCTCCCTCTAAGTTCTGGTCAAAGCACTAGAAGGGGCCATGCTGGGTTAGAATGGTCATCAACAGTCTTGTCCAGCTGTGGTTCCTGTGTGTTACACTACTGAGCAGCCAGACAAGATGTGCTCATTGGTATAATAATGGCAAGTCAGTAATGGGATAACCAGCCACTATTAGGTTAAATATGAGGCTCACTCCACCGCAGGGAATCCATGTCCAGTACAGCAAACTTGGTCAAAAGCCCATAGCTAGTCGGAAAGAGAAAGTGGATCAATGAAGGAGGAACATGAGAGGGTCCTGAGGTGACTATAGTCAAAATATTTCACATGTGCAAAAATGTCATAATTAAGCCTGTTACTACAAAAGAAATAATATATTCTAATAAAAAGTATAAGTCTCAAGCTATACCAAATGATAATTTTAGCTATAAATAATTTTCAAGTGAAGTGGAATGCCACTTTTGCCTTGAAAGGACTGTGAATGTAATTATCTACATAGCAGCTTTACTTCTTATGCATAATACTTACTATTAAAAAGTATCAAAATGGGTAGGCACGGTGGTAAATGCCTTTAATTCCAGTCCTTGGGAAGCAGAGGCAGGCAGAACTCTGAGATGGAGGCTACCCTGGTCTACACAGCATGTTCCAGGTCACCTGGGGTTACAGAGAGACCCTGTCTCAAAAAAGGGGTGGTGGGGAATGGAAGAGACGGCTCAACAGTTGAAAGCACTGGCTGTTCTTCCAGAGGACCCAGGTCTGGTTCCCCGCATCCACATGGTAGTTAACATCTGTAACTCAATTTCCCAGAGATCTAGGAGATCGTTTCCTGGCCTCCACAGGCAATGTACAACATGGGTACACTTATGTGCAGGCAAAACACTCACACACATAAAATAAGAATAAACAAATCATAGAATTTTAAGTACCAAATGAAGGAGAATATAGAAAAAAATTAAATTTGAAACAACATATTTCTAAATAAGAAAAATACTACAAGTCCAATTTCAGTAGTTTGTTTTTAATGTTCTGATCCCTTAAAGTATTTATCCCAAGTTGTTTGATGAAAGGATTTTCTAATAAAGCATCCCACATCTTTACAAAGAAAAAAATTTAACTGAAAGTCTAATAAACAGCATTTCCAAGAGTCAGGACTACCAACCTCCTCTGCCATCTCCTACTAACTGGGACAAGTGAATGCCATAGCAAACAAACAGTCACAGTGCTGTCCAGAAATCTAAATGACTAATGCTCCTGGAAACATATCTGGATCCATTTGGGCCACATATTTTAGATATTTGGTGTTCTTTTGTTGTTTTGGGTGAAATTTAAAACTCCTCTTAACTATCAATGTACATCTAATAGTTCCTTACTGGGTTAACATAAACATTCATAAAATCAATATTTAATTCTTATCTTCTTTCTAATCCTAGTCCCAAAGATTTCTCTGGCTGGAAAGGTTGCATCATAATAAATATATATCCAACCTACAAGACCATTAATTTAATTCATTCTTTTGAGCTACTGAAAACCAACTATATCTTTCTGATACCTTGGGGGTTATTGTAGCTGTTTGTTATTGTTGTTGTTTTATGACAGAGTCTCACTATGGAGCCCTGGCTGGACTGAAACTAACTATGGAGACCAGGCTGACCTTGAACTCACACAGCTCCACCTGCCTCTGCCTCCCGAGAGCTGGGATGAAAGGTGTGAACAATCACACAAGGCCTATATCCTTCTGATACTTTATTTTGACTACAATCCCTAAGTCTACGTATTAAATAAACTTGTTGAAGCAAATAGGCAGAGAGAATTATTTGAGCTATTTGTCACTTATTAATCTACATGCCTATCACTACTGAAGAATTTGTCTTCCCATTCGTTAAGCAATATTTTAAGAAACAACTACAAAAGGAAAGGCAGCTAGGATCCCACAGCAGACTGCAGAGTAGTAAAGTTTGTAACTGTACCCAACTCTGCGTGTCATCGTAAGCTAAAAAATGGACTAGTATATACAAATCTTTTCAAAGACTGGCCAGTCTCTACAGGGAAACTGGTTGTGGGAGCATGTGCCTGTAATTCTACAACTTGGAAGGTAGGATCAGGAGGATCAGGAATTTAAGTCATCCCTGGTTACATAGTATAAGGCCAGCCAAAGTTATGACACCCCATTTTTAAAAATAAATATCGTATGTCAACATTTTAAATTCTGTCATAATCTACATTCATAAATAAATTTCAGGCAACTCTTTTTATAAATAAAATACATTAATAATTTTAATTAAGCTTATGATTTCTTTTAAAAAATGTGGGGGGGGGGGTTTGTGGGTGTGTGTGTGTATTTTGCCTGCATATAAGTGTACCCATGTCATGCAATGCCTGTGGAGGTCAGAAGAGGGCACCAGCTCCCCTGAAACTGTAATTACTGATGGTTGTTAGCTGCCATTGGGTGCTGGGAACTGAACCTGGGTCCTCTGCTAGAGCAGCCAGTGCTCTTAACCACTGAGCCATCTCTCCAGACCCAAGTCTTAGGGAAATACAGAGCTCACTGACTTCAAGCCACTTTCGTCTGCACCTGGAGAGCTGCCCCGTGGTGTGCTGCCATAGTTCCCTCGGGTTCCTATGCCTTCACTTAACCTGTGTCACATATTCTAATTGCTCATTTTTTCTCCTGCTTTTCTAGTAGACTCTTGATTCTGTGAGGTCACACACTGTGCCTGTCTTGTTTAATGCTCTTTTCAAAAACAGCACAATACCTAGAATGTAGCACACTTTAAATATTACTTGGTGGTTGGCTATAGAACAACCTCATGACCTTTAATAAGACATGTCTTTATTTTAATGCCATTTCTTATACAATTTTTATAGTTCCTACTTTTTCTTGGCCAGGCTTGTGAAATTTCAATTTAATGAATATTGCACCAGTGAAGGTCAGGCACTACGCAGTTCTGAAAAACGATCAATCCTACTGGAATTAACTGTATACATAATATTGAGAGAAAATAACTGGGAAACGAGGATTAATTGTAATTTTTCGTATAATTAGCACATTCAAAATACAAGATTAAAAGTGAACTGAACTTTTAAATGTGGGTAATAGATTACAATTTGAATCTCATAAAGCAGTAAATTATAGCTTACAATTTTCATGATAAATTGCAGTTACAGCTTTTGTGAATATTAACTGTTAAACAAAGGAGATCTTAATGGAACAATACTTAGGAAATGCTCCATATAATAGACTTTCCAACGCGCACTGAAGCTGTTGTCTTACACCTTAACTTCATTTGATCAGTGTAAATTTAGAACCTTACTTGTCTTTCGTCCCTACAAAATAAATAGACTTGCTAATACTGTTTATTTTTATCCAGACACATTCTACCTGTGCATTTTGTACCTTGCCTACAAAGCCTGCTCAATCTCATCCTTCTATGAGCAGCTGAATCCAGAGCTCTCTGTGCTTCATTCAGCTTCTCAGAGGCACACTGCTTTTCTTTCCAGCTGAGTGATTTCCATAGAGGTCACTGCATAGAGATGCAGGCTCTGAAATCCTACCCAGAGAAGACACCTTTTCCTAGTTAACTAATTAGATGCATTTCTGTCTAATGTTCATAAAGTAATCCATAAGTTAGAAGCAGGTTTCTTTATGCATATGATTATTCTAAGCCAAATCTCCAAAAGGAACTGAGATTCATACAATCTTTACACACAGATGACTTAAAAGGGGGATGTTGAACAAATGAATGATAACATAAGTTCTCTCTGTTGTCACTCACCAGGTTGGACTCATTAGGCGGAATGTACTTCTCTGTTCCCATTCGCACAAGCCCATCATGGTAGAGAAATATCTTTAGTGGATCACAGGATGTAACCAGAATATAAATTCGTAAATCAAACTTGTAACCTTCCATTAAGAACGGCTTTTCAATGTATTCTTGAACTATCAAATGATCTTGAGATGGAATTTTATCCCCATTTCTTATCAAGGAAATTCTAAGTTTAAAGAAAACACACAAAGTATAATTTGTTATGAAGGTTAAGCAGCTCAAAAAAACAGTTACCTACCTATCTATACCTGTCTATCTGTCTATCTATTTATCTATCTTTCTATCTATCCATCTAACCATACTCAGGAGGAAAACAGTGTTAAAGGAAGCTTCAAATTCTGGCCCTACACAAGATCAATGAATAGGGGAGAAACGTCAGCAGCAACTCTGTGGAGCCACAGAAACTAAACAGACGCTTGCAACAACCAGACAATACTTGATCAAGTTGGGAAGGAAGAGAAGAAGAAAGATGTCGAGGGAAGGAGAAAGGGAAGAGGGGCTGACAGCAAAATTCTGCTTAAAGGAGTTCTGTGGCATTTTAACAAACTCCTATCCCAACACTCAATCCCAGTTCACCAGTGGTTTTTTACAATCCAGCTCCCAACCCAGAGACTAGTTCTGGAGCAGGCAGAATGGACCTTATTCTTGTTTTGGCCTGTTTCAGGCTCTCTAGGGGAACTCAGAGGGCTTGCTTATCTTTCTAACTCAAAAATCTTTAACAGAATAAATGACAAGAATGAAAGAGAAGTATTTACACAAAAGAGTTCAGAGTGATAAAGTAAAAGAAAACTACATAAGAGAGACAAAACAAACAGAAGAATAACAGAAGTAAGCCACTTTCTTTTAGTAATGACATTAAACATAAGTAGTTTAGCTTTCCAATGAAAAGCAGAGCTTGGAAAAACGGACTTTAAAACATTGGTCTACCTATAGCCACCTACAAAAGAATTTCTCTAGAATTAAAGATACAGAAAGGTTGAAAGTGCAGAAGATGGGAAAAACACAAGCAAACAGTATTTTGAAGTGGTTATACCAGTACCTGGCAAAACAAACAAGAGACTTGGCATGATATTACATAGTTATAAGCAAACGTCTCAAGAATATAAAAATTATAAATATATATACCCTTAATTAGCTCCAAAATATGGCAAGTAAAAACTGGTTGATATGAGATCATAGTTCAGCAATAGTGTTGCATCTTCAAAAGCCCACTTCCAATAACAGAGCAACTGAATAGAAGATTAGCAAGCAAGTAGGTGTCAAAAGATAACTGGAGTGTCTTTTACCCATTTATTGTTATATTCCAGGAAATAATTCCAAGTTCTAGTGAATGCCATTTCAACAATGGTTTTCTACTTCTTATATTACTATCAAACACATTTGACAAATATCAGTAAATATGCATTAAATTTAATATGAAAATTGAGAAACATACATCAATTACCATCTGTCCTCCAATTTCCTTTTCATACAAATACACAGGAAGCCAACTTGACATTTATCAACTTACACAAAAGTCCCAGATCACACCTGTTTATTACCAAACATGTTTTAAAATAATGCAGACTGAATCATTGCATCATGCTTAAAAGTTCAATGTTTTGGAGCTGGAGAGATGGCTCAGTGGTTAAGACCACTGGCTGGTCTTTCAGAGGACCCAGGTTCAATCCCCAGCACCCACACGATGGGTAACAACTGCCCACAACTCCAGTTCCAGAGGATCCAACAACGTCTTCTGACTTCCGTGGGCACTGCACAACACAGGTGCACTTACACATATGCAGGCAGTACACTCATGCACATAAAGTAAAAACAATAAAAAATTTTTTTGATCTTTTTGAGACAGGGTCTCCTTGTAGCCCCAGCTGGCCTGGAACTCACTATGTAGATCAGGCTGACCTTGAACTCACAAGATGAGCTTGCATCTGCCTCCTGAGTGCTGGGATTAAAGGCATATGCCACCACACCCCACATAAGATAATTTTCTTTTAAGTTAAATATTTTAAACAATAAATTAACTGGTAGCTTCTATTTCCACACACTTTTTTGCACTACAGAATTTTGAATCAGAAAAATTCAAAGGACTCACATGTGTTTTACTAAAAACAGCCCCTAGTCAACTTTCTCTGAAAAAGCGCATTACAGAAAATTAAGTGCCAAGAAGAAACAAGCATTTTAAGTTGCACATTCTGTTCTTAGGTAACTTGTCTAGTTCTTGGCACACTAACTCAAAATGTGTTCCATGCTCTTTCAATCCAATTACCAGGGCTACATAAAGGAAAAAACTCACTTATAAAGGAAAGAGCATATATACTTTGCTTCAAGAATTCTACCTACGAAAAGACAGCCATCTTCCTACTTCATTCTCAAGCTGACTTATATCTTCTATAGTCACTTAATTTTACCATCCAAATGTACTGAAATTATTGTAACTATGTAATGTATTTATAAAGTAGAAAAGAACCTTTCCCTTCTATGTTATTATCGCTCATTAAACCCTCATAACTGTTTGATTTTTTTTTAATTACTGAGGTCTGTTGGAGGATTTAGCTGTAAAAAACACAGTGGGTAGAAAGTTATTATTTTTCCAATATGCTATTCAACCATGAGTAATTGTGTAAATCTCTTGGATTTTCCACTTTTTATATTTGGGGAGTGGGGGGACTTACCCATGACCCATTGCACCATTAGCTGGTTTTATTATAAAAGTTTTCTGCTTTCGTTTTTTCTTCAGTTCTTTCACATAGTTTTGGAACTGAGTATATTCCGAAGGGAAAATCCATGTTCGAGGAACAAAAGTATAATCCAAAGGCCGAGACTTGATCATTCTGAAAGTAAGAGACAGAATGAAACTTGAAATTCCATTGAAACATTTATAAATCTTCATTTTTGTTCAAGCTATACTATGGAGATTTAACTTCTGTTGCTCTTTCATTTACCCCTTTATTTACTGATTTGCTCAACAAATGTCTATGTACTAGAGTTGCCAATAAAACAGACAAAAATTTCTGCCTTTTTATGCACTGCCTTATTATGCACTGATTTACATATTTACAACAAAGATCTATTTGATTCTGCCCTGTGCCAGGCACTGTGAGAGTAGGATAAGCTGGCATGGTCTCTGCCTCCAGTGAATTTATAGATAAGTTATTAATTAGAAAAGAGGTGTGATGGACACACTGATTCTTATGAGGCAAGGTAACAACAAGTGGGTGTCAGCAGGAAGCACCGTTCAACGCTGTCTCCTGAGCATGATGTTTGGAGCCTCCCAGTCATCCGCAGGCAACAATTTCTGACTTCCTTCTCTACCACTGCTTTAGAATTTAACTGCTTTTCTAAGAAAACAACCTGAAAGTCTGAGTCAACAGAAGAGTTATTTATATGAGCCACCAATGCCTGGGCTTGAACAGCTAAAATGATTCCTCCTGATGTTTGTGAGTTTGCTATAATTGGGCTGCCTATTTTCATACATAATTGAAGGAGAACACTGTGTATAAAATTGTTTACTTGGCCAGGCAGCGCCTTTAGTCCTGCCTTTAGGCAGATCTCCGCGAATTCAAGGCCAGCCTGAGTTACACAGGGAATTCCAGGTCAGCTGGGGCCTGGAATCAAAAAGATCCTGTATCAAAAAGACCAAAAAAATGTTTATTTGGAGGGAGGATGGATAACACTGGAGACTGGGCCTAGGGTCTCACACATGCTAAGCAAGCACTGAACCCTGGAGCTCCAGCTGCAAAACATCTTTGTGGTTTTGTTTTGAGACAAAGTATTAATAAGTTGTCCAGACCGGCCTTGAACTTGGAATCCTCCTGCTTCACCTTCTCAAGTAGCTGGTATTGCAGGTCTGTGCCACCAGGCCCAGCAAAAATGTTTATTTTTTCACTGATCCCAAATGTTAAACATTTTAAATTATCAATTCCCAATAAAAATGAAAAAATGGGAATGATTTTTTCACATTATGTCTGTTATTTTTAATTAAGTGTATATATGTGTGTGAGTTTGTACATGTGAGGACATGCTCAGAGATGCCAGAAGAGGATGCTGGATTTCCTGGAGCCAGAGTTACAAGAGGTCCTAAGCTGCCCAATGTGGATGTTTAATCACTGAGTCATCTTTCCAGCCTCAAGAATGATTCCTAAATATTATCAAAGGCAATATTCTTAAAAGATGATTTTTTTCTTTTTCTAAAGGAATGTTCTCATATTTTAATTTTTTTCTAAATATAGTCCTGTAAAGAGAAATGGTGGTGGGCTAAGGCGATGGCTCTGGAGTTAAGAGCACTTGCTGTGTAAGCATGAGGACATGAGTTCAAATCCACGGAACCCAAGTAAAAAAGTAAAATGTGGCCACACAGGGACCTCCAATCCCAGCATGGGGGAGTGGAAACAAGAGGATCTCTGGGGCTGGCCCCCAGTCTACTTTCAGGTTCAGGGAGAGACCCTGTCACAGGGGAATAAGACAGAGAACGCTAGATAGAGCAGAAGACCCAATGTCCAGCTCTAGCCTCCAGGAGTTCACACCTGCACACACGTGTATTACCAACTGATTTGCTCATCCCTGGTCAAGCCACAACTAAATAATCTCAGAACAATATTGATTGGTTTGAAATTTTGGTTTTTGAAAAATATATATAATCAGTGCTAGTGTTCTTGTTTTTGTTCCAACACATTTAAATGTTTTTATTATATTTAACAGAGACTTGAAATTAGAACAAGTTAAGGCTTTGATATACTAATACTCTTTAAAGCTATCCATGTGGTATCATTCTTTTACATATGTGTTTGGAAAAAAATCTGGTTATACAGATTCAAGTGAAATATTTCATTCCATTTAGATAATGTAACTCAAATGAAAATGGCATTCTTAGGAGTTTGGGAATCTGGGATACTTCTTGTTATGTCATGGATTTACTAAATGATATTAAATAAGTAGCTAATTCTATTTCCATATTGCTAGGTCACAAACTTTTCTGTAACAGAAAACTGGTTTTCTCCCTGAAGGTAAATTTTAAGGACACCATGAAATGAGAACTTTCCTATTTTGCCAATGTCTGCTGACAACATGACCTTTATCCTTTGCTGTTCTCAGGCAAACAGATTCCCATTCTCTACACAGAAGCCAGAACTGGGCTTTCCAAAATAGAAGTCTGTCAGAATTCCCAGTCTCACCCATAGCTCCCCTGTGGCATGGGAGATAGACTGTAATTCTGAACGGCTAATCTCCCATACCCCATCCACGTATCGGTGTTCCCGCTACACTTGGCACCAGTTCATTTCTTGAAAGTTCATCCTTTCTCCCACAACATGACCAAGGCTCATCCTACTCTTCCTGCCTGGATGGTTCTTACCATCCTCTGCACCAGAAGACTAGTCACCTCCTCATATCAGCGTCCATGTCACTTCCTCAGGGAAACTCTTCTCAACCTCTCTAACTTGGGTCAAGTCTTCTTTGTTACACAGCATCTTAGAACAATGTACCTATACTCATAGCCCTGGCCATATTATGGTTGAATTAGAGGGACCTTAAGTCTGTTTTGGATCGACTTCATGTGACCAAGTTCCCAGGACTATACTCAGTACCTAATAGGTACTTACTAAGTATGTGTTAAATGGCAAATGAAACTCACGCTACAAACTTTCCAGAAGTACTTCCCTTTTCCATGAATGGCAGTCTTCTCTCTCAAGTCCTACATGTCCGGTACCAAGCCAGAAGCCTAGGAAACCTCTTAAAGAATCTCTTCTTTCCATCTTTAATTCTCACACCACATTTTAAGTCCTACTAATTCTCCCTCTGAAACCTTTCCTATCTATTCTCTCCTCCCCATGCTAGTCTGTACTCTTGTGGCTTATTAGATGGTGAGACCAGCCTCACAGAGTTTTCTCCCTGTAGTCCCACCTTTATGACTCCCATAACTACAGTGTCCAGTTTTCTAAAGCATCATTTCCCTGCTTAATCTCATTTAATAACTTCCTATTTCACTCATAATAAATTAGTTGAGGGGCTGGAGAGATGGCTTAGTGGCTAAAAGCACTTGGTCTCTTGAAGAGGACCGGGGTTCAATTCCCAGCACCCACATGGTGGTTAACAACCATCTGTAACTCCAGTTCCAAGAGATCTTCCAACCTCCATAGGCACTGCACGACATGGGTGCACCTACCAACATGCAGACATTACACTCATACACAATAATAAATAATTTTTTTAACTAGTTGAATTGACAAAGGAATCAAAGAATGAATGACAGAATGAAATATATTAGCACAGGATGTACAGCCCAGCCTTCATCTGATCACTGAAACCACCTAAGGGTCCTCAAAAACCACATTGGTTCAAACTTCCATATATGTTCCCCCATCCCTGTCCCTACCTGTAACCTCCTTAGTTCTTCCTCAGACGGTGTTTTAATGACCATCTTGATCTTAAACCGTGCCAGAAATTCCCGACTCTATCCAGCCAGCAGGGCCACCACCACACCTCTAACGTGGCTTCCTCAAACTACTTCGCATGTGTTAGCCTTTCACTTTGTGGTAGTTTGAATGACAAATGCCCCCATCTGCTCAAGTATTTAAACACTTCATCAGCTGGCAATGCTCCTGGGGAAAGCTCATGGACCCTTTAGGAGGCTTGGCCTTGCTAGAGGAAACACAAAATGGCCTTGGAGAGGTCAGAGCCTCATCCCAGTTCCAGCTGCTCTCTGGGCTTCCTGTCACCCTTGGGGATGTGAGCTCTCCGCTTCGGGCCTCTGCCCTCATGCCTGTGCCTGCTCCCACAGCTTCCATCGAGATGACTCGTCCCTTCGGAACCCCAAGCCGAAGTAAACTATCTTCCATAAGCTGCTTTTGGTCATGGTGTTTTTTCACAGGCTAATATGCTCCTTTACTAACGTGTGCATTCTAGACAAAGGAATAGGACTTATCTATCTCATATGCTTAAAAACCAACAGTCTCTGAAGCATAGTCTAGATCTGTTAAAAAAAAAAATCTTGTTTCATGAAGAGATGCACACTTATAAACTTTCACATGGACAATGTCAATATCTCTTTAATTAAAACATGAGTTATACTAAATTTCTTTATGAATAGTCCTCTTTTATTTATTTTTTTGACAGGGTCTCCCTAGCAGCAGTCTGCCTGGAATTTGCTATGTAGATCAGGCTGGCCCTGATCCAGAGATCTGCCTACTTCTTCCTCCCAAGTTCTGGAATTAAAGGCATGGGCCATGACCAGCATATGAATAGTACTCTTTCAAAAAATGCTAGTTGCCACTCAATATTCTTAAACCAAAAAATCCAAAATAATTCTAGCCAACAGAAATATAAATTTTATAAAAATTCTGTAGTTTATTCAACAAAACATTTGAGTACCTGTACCAGTTTCTCATATCAAAGTAGATTATTACTCTGAACACTGGCCTCAGAGATGCATGCACATTCCTGTGTAAGTATGGGTACATGTCTCTATGTGTGCACATACTTACCTAGTACAGTCCTTGGCAAACATTAAATATTTAATATGCACACCACAGAGACACAGCATATAATGCAACAAATGACTTCCTTGAGGTTAAATTTAAGCAAGTATCTATTACTGTTTTACTAAAGTGACAGCAAGCTGTAATAAAAAAAGAATCCTGAGATTCTAGAAACTGGTTAGGGCCTAGTTCTGCTGTCAGCTATTGGTTTGGCTTTGTGCAGGATATTTGCCTTTCTGAACCTCAGCTGCCTCTTTTGCAATGTGAAAGTCTAAAGGAAAGGTTAAGACCACTCTAGCTTTTAGATTCTTCTATCTAAACAGCATTTCATATAAATACAAGTTACACAAAATACTATAGCATTCATTGTATACATTTTGTTCAGGTCTTCTCTATTACAAGAAAATAAAGATTACTTAGTCATATTTCTTGCTAAGAAATCCTTCCTGCAGATTTCTCCCATCCCTGGAAAATGGTTGATCCTCTGGAAAATAAAGAGGTAAATATTAACATCAAATCAATGAATATATCCTCTATACCATTAACATCAAATCAATGAATATATCCTCTATACCATTAACATCAAATCAATGAATATATCCTCTATACCATTAGCACACAGTTAAACACATCCTTTGAAATTTATAATGTACTAAATTGGAAATTATTATTGTAAAAGATTTCAAATTAAATGGCCTACAATTAATGTGGAATTATAAAATCTATGATTATCAGAGAATAGAAATGTAAAATTTTTAAAAACTCAGAGACTTTATAAAGATGGTAAAGTTCTAATGGTCTACATTAAATATGTGATAATTTCAATATTCAAATTTCTGTTAGAATACAGACATTGTAGGAAAATGGCAAGATGGGATTTGAACATTTGCCCCCACTGGTCTATTGCGTATTCCCCTCTAAATCCCCATCAACAGGAGAAGAGCAAAGAGGGGGAGGAGGAGAGGGGTGGGCGAAGGGGCAAATGCCAATTGTCTTAAATTCCTTGTGCTTGGCAATTCTATTTGACCTCAACCTTCTTCCGAATGTAAGTTTGTTACACAGAAGAAGTAGAAGCCGGAACGACAGAGCTGATTCTAGCAGATCCCTCTCTGGCTTGATGCAATCCATCCCCGTTGCCTGTCTCCAGATATAATTCAAAGCATCACAGAATCTTTTTCTATCAATTTCTTCTTTTAAAAAGAAATTAAAACTTTGAAAATGATGCAGGCTTCACGTAAAGTGTCAGCACACTACAGCTGAAAACCACCCATACATAATTCCAGTTTCGGGGGATCCAATATTTTCTTCTGACCTCTGTGAGCACTGCACGACATGGGTGCACTTACATACATGCAGGCAATGCATCCATACACATAAAATAAAAATAATAACATATTGTAAAAGGCTACTCAGGTAACTTCGAAATGAAATCTAATAAGTGGACTGATTAAGAAGCTGAATTATTAAGAAAATTATGATGGAACTGGTGTGATTTTTCTCCTAACAATAATTGCCAGTGATTAGTTTCCCACCTGGTAATTCTGCAGCTCTGTAATCTTCTCCTGTTGAACAGCAGAGTCACACCATATAAGGTTACTTGTCTCATCTTCATCTGGAGTTTTAATAAAGCCCAGCTCATCTATTACTAAACGAACTGCAAGCAAATATCAATGAAACCAGAGTTACCATACCTTTAAAACATATTCATTGTGGAAACTTATGTACATATATTTTACAGTATTTCATTTGTAAAATATCCATTACCTACAGTGTAAGTTTATTTTCAGTCACAGCAGTTTTACTTTGGACCAAATTATTCTCAACAGTAGCTGCAACGAGACTGCACCAAAAATCTTTACTGTGGATCCTCTCAGATTTCACAGGTGCATAACACTGTCATCCGGTTTAGTCAATGATTTTGGGAAAGTGAAAACATACAGATACCTGATTAGAAATGGATGCTCATGGCTCTTCATGGCCTGGAACTAAGTACAAAATAGTAAAGGCAAAACCAGCCCCGACAATCAGGTGTCTCTTGTACCTTCCACAAGTTACTTTTACCCCTTAGAACCAGGTCAGCAATGTTTATTCAAATCATAAAATAATGCAGATACTGGTCTGTTAGTCCCAAACCTAAAATTCCACTCAAACATTTCATGTTCCTCAGGAGAGAAGGCTCAGCAGTTAAGAGCACTGGCTGCTCTTGCAGAAGACCAAAGTTCAGTTCCCATCATGCATGTGGTAGCTAACAACCATCCTTAACTCCAGTTCCAGGGGATCCAATGTCCTCTTCTGGCCTCCATACACACAGTGCACTTACATACACGCAGGCAAAATATTCATACACATAAAATTAAAACAAATACATAAATAAAAAATTTTAAAACTTCATGCTCAGAGAAAAGCATTCTTTGGACTGTAAACAATATGTGTTCCTCTTTAATCTAGATTTTAAAACATATCATTTTTTCTTTCAACACAGTTTAGTTTTTAAATGAAGATAAGTGATACAGCTGGGGTAATATTTGAGTTCTAGTAGAATTCTGGGTCTTAATAGTGTATCTATTCTGCAATAGTTCCCCGTGCTTGGTTTTAAATGTCTTCTTTTTACCATCCACCAACAATATTCAAGAAATGTAATTAACTACCTGGGTGACTTAGTTCAAGTACAAAACCTATAACCAGGCATGAGGTAGTCTCAGATCCTACAGGTTCTTGACTATTTTCTGGCTAAGGAAGAAGGAATGACTTCATATGTAACCATGACTTGAATACAGCTATGCCCTAAGAGGGCTGAGAACTATCCAGGTGAGGACAGGAAGGTGTCCCCCAACAAAGGCAGAGTGAAACTGGGAGCCGTTCTAAAGTTCCAGGACACCATGTACAAACACCCAAGACTTAAAAGACAGGTCATTCTCCTCCACTGTCACAGATCAGGAGCAGCTGTGGCCTCCTGGGGAACTGCACCCACTGTGCCAGTTGGACCCATCATCAGAGGACAAGAAAAGTATCAACACAGCCTGAGAGATTCTTCCAACAGGGTCACAAGCAGGGGACAATAATGAGGTCAGAAAGTCGGTACCTCAGTACTAGGCACAGTCCTGGAAGACAGCACTCTGCCTCGGAAATAACTGGGGAGACCTTTATTAGAGAAGTGAAAGTCCTGGCAGTGGTGGAGGGAGTCCAGTAAGTCGCTTAAATCTAGGGTCCATGTACGCACACACAGCAGTGAGGCTGGAAGCCCTCCAGTTACAGGAGAATAGTGGAGAAGGTCCACTCTATCTTCACAGATACAGTCAGTCATCTATATATTTCTTTTATGATGTTCTTCAAAGCTCAAAAAATGCAGCGTTGGGTATTCGACAGGTACTTTTTCTTCAGTTAAGATAATTAAATGCATTTTTGTTTGAATTGAATTTTTAGAAATCAATTAGCACCTTTTTTGAAGTCTATCATCCTCCACTGCATAGGAAAAGAATTTAACCTGTCAGAAACATTATAAGTCATTTTTAAATCTATTACATAAAAGATAGTTATCTCTCTGGAATTCTACATTGTTTTCAGCACCAAAGCAATTTTTCTTACAATTATGGAAAGCACAATACTTGGGGGAGGGGAGGAACCTACCAATTTCAAACTTTGTCCCAGCAACATTCGCTGTAATGATTCCCTTCCTTTTCTTTTTTCTGACTTTTCTTTTCATGGTGCACTGATAAGGTAATTCTGTATTCAGATCCAGGGGAGAGGGTCCCTGGATAACTTTAAAAGAAACAGAAACAACCACTTGTCACTGAATTAAAAAAAAATGCACCAGAAACACAAATGCAGCCCCCAGTAAAATGAAACTCCAAATTATAGCATTTTTAAAGCTCACAAATTCTGAATCCTTTAGAAAGCAGCAGTAATGCCCTATAGCACATTAAGAATCTTTAATACGGAGAGGCCACTCTACTTACCCCCTTCTTGAGGCAGAGATGGCATGGTCACCTGTGCCAAATGGGTAAGCAGCGTGTGTAGAGTACCAGGCTCTCGGGATATCTAGAAGTCCAGCATTCATCTAGGTTGGATATGGCCCCAAGTCACTGGAACTTACTTTCATAATATTTTGCCAAATTCTCAGGTTTCACAACATGAGTGTCAGACTAAGAAGACACCTGCAGAGATTTTAAAACAAAGTTATTTTAACACAACTTTATGAAACTTTTTTCTAATACATGCCAACACTATTCTTATCAAAAGTCACATAGTGCTATAGTCAATTTGTTCCATCAAAAACTGTGTGAATCAATTTACTAACCTTATGCAAAGTACCAGATTACAGATTTCTATTCTTAAAACATATCGTGTAGTGGAAGAGATTTACTAAAGCCTGCATCATTTTATATACACAAATTACTCACAGGACCAAGAGAAATAACAAAATTCACTGCCATGTATTGAACATTTACTATCTTAAGATTTATATTGTGCTGCCTAGCCTTATAACAAGCTTATGAGGTAGAAGTTTTTTATCCCCATGTTATAGAAAGGTCAAATAATTTCCTCTCCCATTACAAAGAAATTCAGTGGTAAAGGGGAGTTTGAGATGATGTTTTATCAAAGCCAGAATCCCTTAACCAGGAATCCATATAAAACCTTCAACACAATACCTAAACTGTAACTGGGTGTTGCTTTTAACATGAGACAGTGAAATGCCTGAGTAATGTAGGAAATGATTTCTTTTTAAAAGGCAGGGAGAAATGGCTTTAAAAAAAAAAGACTGCATGTGTACTGTGCCTTCAGAAATGGGAACAGTTCTGAGGGGCACGAAACAGGAAGGGTCACTACCATGATGATCTTATTTAAGAACATAGAGGGTTACAATGCTTATTAAGCAACAGATGGCTTTGCTTCAGCTCCATCTCCACAAGACCTACAGTGCCCTTTGCAGGCTTCTGTGGTGTCTGTCGAACCAAGGGACCCAGGGCCCAGTTTCGCCATATTGGCACATCTACACTATCAACTTGTTAACCTTTCTTAAGAATCTCTGGGCTCCGGTTAAACACCTCTAATCACAATGGGAAAAATATCAAAACTATTATGCTAAGCAAAGGTAAGGCACTGGGGCTTTCAGTAGATTATCAGGAGGTTTATGAGAAATTCAGCTACATCAAGTTTGACTCATAGAGGCATCCTCCCTACTGTTCTTAGTATCATCACAATATCACAGCATCACAGAAAAACAGTTTTATAGATTCTCAAGTATCAATTTAACAAGAACTCTCTGATTCATTATATAAACTAGGGAACTATTAGTTATTATAGACCAGCAGGGGGAAGTCAGTGTGTTAAGTATTTAAAACAGATGACCTCATTAACAAATATTGAACCTCAGTTTATTTCTCTACATTTAGCAGATACTGAAACTACAACTTAAACATAAAAAAAAATCCAAAGTTTTAATTCTCTTTTGCCTAAGTGGGTATCTCATCCATCAAACTCCACTATTTTTAGAGAGCACACTAGCACACTACCCAGACAGATAAGGATCGGGGCTAGTTTTGTATACCATAAGACAAGGCTGTATTCTGGAAGTTCACAATACTTAGAACCAAACAGAGAAATCATAGTAAACATCTCTAAACTGATCTCTCAGCTCCCAGTTCCAAGCTAGAAATGGACTCGATTACTACTCAGAACAAAGAAAAAAGCAGCCTGAATTTCAGGTCTGTTTCTGTCTGGAAGCTGTCTGATACTTCAGGGAGGTGACTATGTGAGTTCAGGAGTTCTTGTCCAACAGCTGTTACTGGAGTAAACAAAGGTCCGCTTTGCAGTAGCACAGAACTTACTCCATTGAAAGCAGGTGGAAAACAATCAAGAGTTGGAGAAGAATGTTTTTTGTAAGCATACTAGCTTCCAAAAACAGACCTGCTAAACTATCGATTAAACAAGATGAACTAATTTATATAGAGTTCAAAAATAAAAATGTTTACCCCTTCCCACAGCCACACAGAAATTTGAATTCTATTCACACATAGGCTCTACCAGATTCCATTAGGATTTGGCAAAAGTGCTCTAAAAACTCGGAGGACTTTGCTCTGTCAAATTCATTCTAATTCATTCACATTATTCTGGACAAGAAAATTAAAAAGAAATATTTAATCACACCACATAGAGAGCTGCAGGCACACCATGACCATGAGACCTGTAATAATTAATCCATGCATGTACAGAAATTACAAAAGAAAAATAAAGTATAAAAAGAACAGCAAACAGAAGATCCTGTCTAGTTCAACAAAAGAAACCAAAACAGAGAAAGAATTAGATAATTTCTAAGAGAAAGAAATGAATTCACTTTTTAAATGAATGAATGTTCCAAAATTTCAAGCAACTGCAACCTTATAGAAATGTCTAATGAAAATAGGTCCACAGATTGAGAACAAAAGTCAAAGTCGTCATCTGTGTCTAAGAACTCTTCCTTCCCAGATCTTCTGGTTAAACTTCCACCCTTACTTAAAATCTAGATAAATGGCCACTTTTCGCCGTAACTCTTCCTTTGATCATTTGTGAGCAATTCATTTTTCCCTCTTCTAGTCCACCATGGAGATCTTGATTTGTATCTCCCATCATAAGCACCGATCTAGATGGTGAGTTCAGTGAAGATCATTTTCACTGATCTTGCTCATCCCATTACCAGAGCTAGAAGAGGGCCTGGCAGTGTTCCGTGGGCACTAGCTAATGAGTTAATGATGCTGTGGTTTGAAAGTTTTCCAAAACTCATGGTGAAAATCCACAATGTAATAGGAAGAGGTGGCCCTGAGGAGGTGAATTAAGGTCCCCAAAGTTCTTTCCCGAATGGGATTAAGGTCTTTAAAATGAAAGCTTCATGCAGGGTGTGGCCCCTTTGCCATGCTGTTAGGACACAAGAAGACATGGCAATCGTCCACTCCAGAGCACACAGCAACAAAGTATCACCCTGAAAGCAGAGCTCCAGCCCCTCAGCCCTTGGGAGGGAACTCTGTAGCTTCAGTACTTGGAGAGACAGGATAGTGTCATCCTCACATTATCTAATATCTGGTCTTTTATTATTATAGTGGCACTTACAGAATAACCCAAAGAGTTAATAAAATCAATTTAAAAGAGCTGTGAGAAGCAAATATAGATCATTTACAATTTATCATTTTTGCATTTTTAAGTTAAAAGAGCAAAATGCATGAAAGTTTACCTAATACATCACTACCTGGATAGACCAATGGGGAAATGTATAGCATGTACACAGAGGTGGCCTGCTGTGGTTAAAGAAGCTAGGGAAGACTTACTTCAATGAGTACCTGTTAGCACCCCATGCTTTACCTACTCAAAAAAGTAAACTATGTATGATAAAAGATTATAGCAACATTACCACGGTGATAAACCAAACCACTAAACTGGAAGTTTCTTGCTCCCTCGCATCAAAGTTTTCAGCATATGGTATTGGTATTTTGTTGGTGTGATTTTTCAGTTCTAAGAAACAAACTTAAGGAGTTCAAGATGGGCTCTTTTTGGCTGCAATAACAAACTACCCCCAAACTTCAGGAGTAACAAGACTATATTTCCTGGTGATACTACTGCCCGACAAAACATTACTCTAGAGAATGTGTTCATGGAATCCCAGTCTTCCAGACCAGCCATTATCACAGAAACCACACTAGTCCTTATGCCAGAGACAGTTTTGAAGGATGTCACACAAGTAACTAGTGATAACTCAGAATTTCTATTCACAGTTGAATGCCTCCCATAGTTACCTGACCCCATCCAATAAGAGCTAAGTGTAATCTTATCAGTAGGCCAGGAAAGGCATGAACAGTAACACAGGCATTAAATGTTCTCACCTCTAAGACCTTGGCTCCCCACCTCTGTGTTATTTTCAGTTCTATATGCCCATGTTGCCATGTTGCTAGCCCAGATACAGGACGATGACAGACCCAAGAAACAATTCCATGAACATCTACACTGATGAATCAATAACTTTATTGGCTGTACTTACAGAATGGACAACAGACAACCAAAGACCCTCTTCTTCCCAGTCATTGCTAAAGGCTTATCCCCAGAAAAGGGTGGGGCCTCACAAACCAGCTGATTCTCCAACCTACTCAGCCTCTCTTCTTCTTCAAGATGTTAAGGAGCCCAGTCTTGTGAGGGTCTCCTGGGGATGGTAGTGGATGCCATGTTTAAGGCGGCAGTGACCACATGCCACAAACGGGAAACAACATCACAGCATCGCACCTCATGCCTGCCTGGAAAATAAACAAACTCCCCGAAATCCACACCAGGTGCTGTGGACTCAATTTTGACCCTTCACTGACTCTCAACACTAAATTCACAGGCAGAAGCCTCATCTTTAGTGTGACAGTTTTTGGGAGATTCGCATGTTCAGAGAATTGGCCTTGGGAGATTTGATGAGGTTTTAAGGCAGGCCACATGAGAGAATTGGTATTTTTTTAATAGTCGTTTATTTTTATTTTATTTATATAAGTGTATTGCTCATTGAGGTCAGAAGAAGGCATCAGATCCCCTGGAATTGGGGTTAGGGACAGTTGTCAGCCACCATGTGGGTGTTGGGAATTGAACTCAGGTCCTCCCTCTGCAAGAGCAGCCAGTGCTCTTAACCTCTGAACCATCTCTCTAGCCCCAGGGAACTGGTATTCTTATAAGAAGAGATGGCATCATAATTCTCTCTTGGGAATAGGAGGACGCTTTGGAGGTGGCCATATACAAGCTGAGAAGAGAGCACTCACTAGGACCAAACAGCGTCGCACACCTTAACTGAGTCCTCCCAGCAACCAACGTCTGCTTCAGGCTACCCAGCCTACAGTGTTTCACTATGCAGCCCCAGAGAGTCGGACTAAGAAAGTTCAGTTTCCTATTTGTTTTTACACACTGATAATTCAACACCTTTATCCTGACGTGGCTGTGGATTTTTAAAGAGGAATCAGTGGAGGACAGGATTATAGTCATTTGTATGCAGCATACTATGTGCCAGGCACGTATACAACTGATCTCCACAAGACCCATGCAAACTCAAGCAGACAAAAACCCAGCACAGAACTGAGGAAATGGGCGGCAGACCCCCATCTTAGCTGAAAAAATAGTGGCAGCGATTACTGCTGGGTGAGGAAGAGCTGATCTTCTTGAGGTGAGGGACTCGGGAGGGGCTGACTGGACCTCAGTGGATGAACATGCAGGGAGGAGTATCTGCAGATACCAGTTTGGCACCCTGGGCCTCGGCATGAATGACAGATGTAAGAGTTCGGGGGTGGGGGGTGTGAATGGAAGAGTGAAAAAGAGGGTATAAATACGATTGAGTGTTCTTATGAAGTGCACAAAAATTCAATTAAAAATTTACAGAAAAAAATTGATATTCAGGGGCTAGAAAGATGGCTCAGTGATTAAGAGCACTGGCTGTTGTTGAAGAGGACTGGGGTTCAGTTCCCAGCACCCAAATGGTAGCTAGCAACCATCCTAACTCCAGTTCCAGGGGATCTGATGCCCTCTTCTGACCTCCACGTGCATTACATGACACAGGTGCTCTTACATAGATGCAGGCAATACACTCATACACACAACTCTCATAGGTCTGGAGAGCACTATGCAAGCAGCTAAGGGAGAGCATCAATCAATGGCCTAACACCAGCTTCATGAACAAATAACCACATCAATGACCAGCACAGCATATGACACTGGTGCAATAGTGGCACTTTAATCTTGGGGCCAATCAATGGTTACCTAATTGGAAACTCATGTGTGGTATTGTAATCACAGCCAAATACACATGACTGAAGAGGTCATAGATCTTAGAGAAGTCCCTAAGGCCGTCATATCCCTAGGCTAATGTAACTTCTTACTAAGTGAAAATATGTATCCTTATATTTACAGTCAAGTATCCCAGTCACCACTCATCAAAGAAGCTTCTCTGAACTAGATAGAGACTACTACAAGGTAGTCGTCACACACAAACATTGTCTGTGAATTTCCCAAGCCTAAGAGCACATCTACAATGCCCAAGACTCACACAACCCAGAACAAGGGAAAAAGAGGACACTAATGAATCTCTCAACTCTCATTAATGAAGCTCCCTCATGCAACAGAGGAACACAAAAAGTCACAAATGACCAAAGCATGGTAATTAAGAGTATGGGTCACTGGACAAGACTCCTACATTTAGTTTGACTCACCCAGAGTTCAGGGACCACTGCAGAAGAGGGGATAGAAAGACTGTATAAGACCCAGGGGGTAGGTGCATGACCATATGGAAATCCTACAAGTTTCTGGGATCCTGCTCAAATGAACCTGCAGCTCTGGTGTCAGCATGCTCAAGACCATGCACACGCAAGCAGACAAAAAGCCAGCATGGCACTGGGGAGATGGGCAGCAGACCCCAAGCTTTACTGAAGAAATATTGGCAAATGATTACTGATGGGTAAGGACGAATTGATCTTCATAAAGGGAGGGACTCTGGATAGGCTAAATAGACCTCAAAGGATGAACTTGCACTGAGAAACATTTGGGGACACTAATTTGACACAACAGACCTTAAAACAAATGAAAGAGTATATGGATTCCCTTGGGGGATATGCAAGGGTGCCAGTGGGAAAGGGGACGTAAATATGATTAAGATTGATTGAGATGTTCTATATGAAATACACAAGGATTCAATAAATAAATAAAGTATTTTAAACTGATCTTCAAACCCCAAAGAAATATCTTGTGATTGTCCCTGTAGTTAACTGTTTAAAGAAAAGCAGAGTGATGAACAGCAGCATTAAACAAATCTTAAAGGAAATTTTTTAGATGGTAACAATTCTGCAAATTTGTCTCAGGGTAATACTCTCCAGATATCTAAATGCTAACCATCTGATAAAGACAATTCTACTATTACTTCAGTAAACAATGGAAAAATAACAAGTACAACAAAAAAATACTAATTAGGTTTGTCACCTTTGGGGAAAAACACCCCCTGAAAACATTATTTACAGAGAGATTATTAGAAGCAGCTGTCAGATCTAGTCATGAAAATTGTAGACAAGAGTTCTTTTTCATGTATAAAGAAATTCTTATAAATGTCAGATCATGTATATAACTTTGTCCATTTCTGTTATATGAGATTTCAACATCAGGTCTCTGAATCAAATTTTCATCATTATTTCTATAGTTTTTGAGAAAGGGTCCCATGTAGCCCAGGCTGGCCTTGAACACCCTATATAGCTGAAGATGACCTTGAACCTGTGGTACTCCTGCCTCCACCTCCCAAGTGCTAATTACAGGCATGCATCACTATGCCCAGTTTAAAATTTTCTCTAGTTGGGCCTGGAGAGATGGTTCAGCAGTTAAGAGCACTGACTTCTCTTGCAGAGAACCTGGGTTTGGTTCCCAGCACCCACATGGCATCTAACCACCATCTGTAATGACCATTGCATGACACGGGTGCACTTACATAGAGGCAGGCAAAACACTCATACACATGAAAATAAATAAATCCAAAAATAATTTCTAAAATTTCTATAAATATTTTAATTGGTTTTTTTCTTATGTGAAACTAACAGAATGAAAGTAAATAAAACATGTGCCATTTTAAAAAACATCAACATGCAATTGTTTACTGGTTTGCATATGAACAGGAGTTGGCCTACAATAAATTGTAGACCAGTGCTTATTAAATAGTAATGTACATATTAACCATCTATGAGTTCTGGTCAAGTTCAGATCCTGGTTTGTTCGGTCCAAATGAGGGTTGAATGTTTGCATGCTCTCAGGCATGCTCATTCACAGACCACACTTTGAGCATCAAAGATCTATGCAAACACAATGTTAATGTCTAACTCACATTTATACATTACACTTAAAGTCTAATTTGTGCTGATGCAATTTTTAATTTAAAGCTATTTTTTCCTAACATAAAAATTAGGAAATTTGAAGGTAATTTTGGGCTGGATGCTTCAGTTGTCAACTTGACACATCTGGGCTAAGCGAACCTCAATGGGGAATTGCTTCCATTGGGCTGGCCTGTGGCCATATCTGTGGGGCATTTTCATGATTGTTGAGTGATGTGGGAGGCCCAGCCTACTGTGGGCAATGCCACCCCTGAGTAGGTGCTCCTATATTGTGTAAGAAAGCAGGTTGAGCGTGGGCCACGGGCAGATTGAGAACCAAGCACTTCAGTCCTGCCTCCGGGCTCCTGCCCTGAGTTCATACCTTGGGCTCCTTCAATGATGAACCGTGATCCAAGATATGGAAGCCAAATAAACCCTTTCCTACCCAAGTTGGTTTTGGCCAGAGTGTTTTGTCACAGCAATTGAAAGCAAACTAGAACACTGTGTAATTGTGAAATTATAATTAATGGTTAAATGTGCCCATGAGCCAATAAAATGATTCAATAAAGTAGGCTGGGGTACATATGGCAGTGCATACCTGTAATCCCACTACCTGAAAGACAGGCTGGCTGGAGGATCATGAGTTCAAGGCTAGGGTGGCCTACACAGAGAGACCCAATTTCAAATCTACAAGCAAAATGAAACTAAAGTATCAGGGTGTGTGGAGGTTAGGATGAGAAATGCCCCACATAAGGTCATATATATGAACATTTGGTCCCCCATTGTGGGGTTGTTTAAGGAAGTGATGGAATTTTTACGAGGTAGAAACTTGTTGGAGAAAGTATGCCAGCAGAGGCAATCTTTGAGGTTGTATAGCCTGTCCTACTTCTCTCTCTCTCCTCTCTCTCTCTCTCTCTCTCTCTCTCTCTCTCTCTCTCTCCTTCCTGTTGTGGATGAGGACGTATGAAGACGTGACCTGCTCCTGCCATCATGCATTCCCTGCCTGTTCTCATGCCTTCTCTGCCCCTACACTTTAGCCCTCTGGAACCCTCAGCCAAAATGAACCCTTCCTTCCTTAGGTTGCTTTGCGTAGAGTGCTAATGAGAGCAATCTTTCTCAAAACATCACCAGTACCTCCAGTCTCAGCATCATCTGCAAACTTCCAGGAATGTACATTTGCAGGCCAACCCCAGACCCTGTGATTCTGCAATCTAGTAGTAAAGCCCATCAGCTGTCAGTCCTCCCGATGGTTCTGACACAAAGTTGGACTATAAAGCCAGGGATGGGATGGGCAGTCTCCAAGAAGGAAGGGCACAGCGCTCCAGGAGTCACTTCCTTCTCACCGGTCTTCTGAAGCATGGCCATGTTCCTGACTCAGAAATCCCCTAGCTAAACAATAGCCAGAGGGAGTCAGCATGGGCCAAGCAAAGCTCTTTATTTCTTTTGCCTGAAGACAGTAGAAAGCTCACTTGCCACCATTAAGTGAGCTGAAGTTTGCTAACTTAGAAAGGTATTTTACACCTTTCAACTCCAGACTAGCCACGACTGCTAACACGTTCATTTCCTAGATAATTAATGCACCAAAAATCATGTACGAAAACAAATAATGCCATAAAGTTAACAGCAAGCATTATACTGGCAAGTATTAGGTCACAATCAAGAGGCCTTGATCTGAAGAGGTCAAAGAGAATCCAAACTTTGAGGAGTGAGAGGTTCGGGGAGGGAGAAGAGAAATGCAAATCAGTATCAAAATGAGACAGTTGTGGTCCACTGTGGTCTCCTCATGCAGTGAAAGCCCACATAGCAGTGAAAATCCATAAACTGGAACAACATGATAAATCACAGAAGCCACTGAAAAATTTTAAAACAGCCAAAGAATACATACAGAATATTATTTACATAGGTTAAGATGATAACAAATTACATACGCACACTCATGCACATATACACACATGCACATATTGCTTAGAACTTGATGCATACAAAATAAAATTGTAAAGAACAATGTGGGAATGGTAAACATCAAGTCTGATATTTCTTGAAAGGAAGGAAGACATAGAAGTCAATCCTGTTCTTCAGAGTGAGAGCCTTTGTTCTTCTACATACAAAGATATAATAATTAACATAAAAAGTAAATATATCATGGCTTAGCCTTCTGAATAACAGGTAGAAATGAAAGGGCCCTATTATAAGCATGTTTCTTCAGAGGTATCACATTCTAAATCCCACTTGAACCTCAGGCAGAATCCTGATCCAAAGCACTGCAATGTCACTGAAGGCCCTTTCAGATTATACTGGCCATGAGATGGGAGCAGAAGAAACAGTGTGGGGAAGGTGCTTTGAAGGTTCAGGGAAGGGATGGTGAAAGTTTGGCTATAGACAGAAGCAAAACATAAGGAGAGAGGAGACCATGATACAGCAGCGGAGCTTGGTGAATAAGCAAGAACTGGTAATCTCAAATGATTTGAAGATACCTGGCCTAGGGAAGCGGTAGGAATTGGAACCACCCATGGAAAGAAGGCCTGGAGGAAATAATCCCAGGAGTGAGATGTCAGTTTGGCATTTGCAGAAAAATGTGGATGAATAAAAGCCAGAAAATAAAGGGAATAAAATCCATAATTGGAGATAAAAGATAAGGAGCAGCTCTCCTTTTATAAATAACATGTCTTGGGGGATGGAGAGATGGCTCAGTGGTTAAGTGCACTGGCTGCTCTTGCAGAGGACCCAAGTTCAATTCCCAGTATCCACATGGCAGCTAACAACATTCTGTAACTCCAGTTCGGGGAGATTCAACATTCTCTTCTGACCTCTGTCGTGGCATTGCATAAAAGGTGTGCACTTAGGGATATACTCATACACATAAATAACAATAATAAATAAAATATTAAATAAATAAATAACATGTCTAATTATATACAGAAGACTCTTCAACAGCATAAATGATCCTTCTTTTTGTTTTCCTCCAAGAAATGACAATAGATTTTAACATGCACAGCTGCATGATTGGCAAACAGATGACATCACCCCAACCATTCTCCTAACAATACGACATTGACATGCCTCGGTGTATGCACAAATTCAAGGGGTTTGGGAGAATCTACTTTCTCTCTAAACATAAAAACTTTTGTCTTCTGTTCCCAAGCTGGCTGGCTATATTCTCTAAACCTAGAGTTGGTCATGTAGTATGCTGCAGACCTGAAAGAATCATTTGATATACCACTTCAAAACCTGGTAGAGTCAAGCGTAAATAAACAGAAGAATCAAAGAGCTACTTATTCATTCTGGTAACAGAATTAACTTTGACCTCGGGCAACACAGTCCAATGATGTGCTACTATTTACTTTTTGAATTTCCTTTAGCCTGCTTAGTATTTACTCAATAATTACGGTTAAATTACATCACACAAACAAATGGTCCACTAAGCTCTGTGAAGTAGCTTGTCCTCAAAGTTAAGTCTAGTATGATATGAAAATGTAGGGACTGATGACATTCCTTGGAGGTAATTTCCCTTATTACTGTTTGTATTTCTACTACCTGAGATAATAAAAAAGGAACAAACTCATTCAGTAAGTGGTGAATTGAATAAAGTTCAAATCAAGTAACAGTTTTAGTTATGAAAGTAACAGAAGACAAAGTTATTTCATAATGATTATGTTAAAAGCTTAAAAAGAGTCAAAATCCCCTTTGGACACATTTCTCTAAGAATATAATATGGTGCTATAAAGTCACCTGAAAAGAAAGTCTCACTTGCTCTTTAGAAATAACACAGGATATCAGTTAACATGGGCATATCACACTCACTTTGGTCACTTGGTTTACAAATGTGCATACATACACATGCAGGCACACACACACACACAGAGCTCCAAATCTAAGGCAAGTGAACTTCACAGCCTTAAAACAACAGTCTCTGCTTTGTACATAAAGACCTCTCCTGTTCTAAGCTATTCAGGTGGGACTGAGCATCCTTTGGAACCAGTTCCTCCCAGCTAAGTAATCGGGATCACAAGGTGAAACAGAGTTGTTGATCTTGGAGGATCTCTAAAATAGCCGAGAATGCTCCACAGATATCAAACTGTGCAGCTGCCTGGCTGGTAAACAGATGACATCAACCAAGGGTCATATGATGCCACCATAGCTCTCAATGTCCAAAACACAACACTTCAACTTCCCCCTATAAATCGGGTGGTTCCTCTTCTGTTCCTGAGCTTGGTAAAAGATGTTATGATACAGCCAAACGTCAGAAAGACACATTAAAATCCTACATAACTTTTCCTTCAAATTCTTTGTTAATATTTAGTCAGTGAACACTATATTACCAATTTTAGGGTAGATATTGGTTTGCTATTTATTTTTCCATCCACTTTTATGAATTTTTAAATATTAAATGTATTCATTACATTTAATGATTCATTAAATCACTAGACATGGTGGTGCATAAGTGACCCAGACACAAGTAAGCTGAAGCAGGAAGATCTTGAGTTCAAGGCCAGCCTGGGCTGCACTGTGAGACCTTGTCTTTAAAAAAGAAACAAGGGAACTGGAAAGATGGTTCAGCAGTTAAAAGCACTGGCTGCTCTTACAAAGGACCCAGGTTCGATTCCCAGCACTCCATAGCTCCAGTGGGGACTCCTACACCCTCTTCTGACCTCTGAGGGCAATGCACAACACACTTATATACATGCAGGCAATACACTCATACACATAAAATAAAAATCATAAAATGTTTTTTAAAGAAACAAAAGAATTACTACATTGCTAATAAAACTGCTTTACCATCCATATCAGTCAATAAGTTAACATATATTGAAGATTACTGGCCACCTGCCTAATAAATTACCCTGATTAAGCAACCACTGAATGAACGTCTATTGGAGAAGACTAATAACTAAATTACCTAACATCCCTAACAGGTGTACGTGGCTATGGGACTCAGAGTAGGCATGATGAGCCAATGCTCATCAAGAGGAAGTGGTTGAGCAGGACTTCCCAGCAAAGCAATCTGAAAGAGAAGTGTCCATCAGCGGACCTCCCTTATTTGCTTCCTTTTTCCTAATGTGGCTGCATGTATTGGGATACTGGGCTTCTGTCTTGGAACTACTGCATCAATCTGTACTGCCTGCCACCTGAAAAAATTAGGCTTCCATCTTGTTTGAAACACTGTAACTTGAAGTTTTTCTTGCCACCAGCTAACTGTACCTCCAGTAAATGTGCAAGGGTTACTGTATGGATTTTCTAAATGATATAACCAGTCAAATGCAAAGTCAGTGGACCTGTGATTTTTTTCGACCATTCATGATTTCTGCCACTGTCTACATTTTTCTGTTTTCTGTTCACAGCAAGCTGAGTCTCTCCTAGCACGCTTAGTCTCCACCCATGTGTAGAGGAAAAAGATCGCTGCTTCCCCCAGTTCTTGGGTATGGTAAAACTGGGATCTAGGAACCATTAATACCAGAGCTGATGAATAAGAATGAAAACATTTTTATTCATTTTGCATATACACAGGAATCGTCACAAGAGTGCAGTCTGGAAAAGTCAGCAAAGCATGGTGTTTTCATGTATTTTAGACAACAAACTCGGAAAGGAATGGGACCTGGCAAACAGACATCCGAATCCATTAGTAAGTTCTCACATCACTAACAGATATATCAAAGGAAGGAGGACAGAGGGTAGTGGGAGAGACTTGATACTTCAGAGTTTATTCAGGTTCACTGTGGACCCAATTCCCAGTCCCTAGTGGTTAAGACTATCTCTCACCTCAGCATCCAAAGGTCATCTCTCACAAAAGAATCTTTACAGCTTGCTACTGTAGGGAAAACTAGGCTAAAAGGCCCTTAAATGATCAACATCCAGCGGGGTATTATGCCTTAACTCCACATACACTTTGAGAAGGACTGAGGACAATCTTACTTCCAAGATGAATCAATGCCAGTGACCTAAAATACTCATGGAATCCCATCCTCTTGGCTCAGGGGTTGGTTAGCAATCAACAAAGGCCAGTGAGAATCAGGCGTGGGACTCATTTTCAGACTCTTGGAAGAAGACACGCTCTTCTCCTCAGTCGGACTTGGATCTAGAGGCGGTCGTGCAAACCTACCACTGCTGGTCCTGTTCATTCTTCAGAGACCCCGAGAGGCAATTCAAGCTCGATTTCTTACTTTTGTTTTAAAATAAAGAAAACTGCTTCCGAATGCCCTTGCTTAAAATGCCACTACTTGAGTGACATAAGGGGGTTTCCTACTCGCTCCTCTAGGAGATGCTGGCTCCAAGGGAAAACTCAGAGACCACTTACTCTGCGTGGTCTCCATCTCAAACCCAGACCCTGGACAAAGGAGCTACGACACCAGAGAAACACTGCTCTCTAGAAGGCCCATGAGTTCAAATTTAGAAAATGTCAACTGTACTAATAACCAGAGTCTGGTAAATCTTCAGCCATTTTCAACTGCTTCTAAATGAACTTAAGTCATAGTAAAATTAAACTGTGATCAGAAAATCATTATGGAAAAATCTATATGGAAACATTCCTGGTCTACATAAAATTCTCTGTGTGCCTCCATCAATGAAGCTAAGGCATGTGCATAATTCTTAAGATTTTAAGGGAAGAAGACTAATAAGGTTAGTGGGTTTATGGATCATTAAACTAGATGCAAAGTGAATTTACAAGCTAACCTTTGCAAAAAAGCAAATTGCTAATAACCTCTATCAGTTTACCTGTTAAGAAAACTACTTAAATTCAAATATATTTTAATAAGATTAGCTCATTTAAAAACAAGTGATTCCCAGTCTATAAAAAAAAACACTTTCTCTGGCACCACAATCTTCCTCATGAAGCTAGTCCTTTTATAGAAATGCAGAGAAAAAGAACTATTTTTGTCCTTGAAAATAAACAACGATGGAATGCAGAATAGAATCGGAGCCTGAAGTTAGCCAGGACACAGTAACACTGTCTCCACAGACACTCTCAGTCATGAGCATTCGTTTTCTCCTTTCTGTCCCTTGAACGCATCCTTCCCTGGTCATACCCAACCAGCCAGTAGACACAGTAAGAAGATATATCACATTGTAGTACCGATCTGGGTAAAAATTCTGCTTTCCCTTTATAATTTCATTATATAGCATATTAAACATTTTTACTGTTCATCACTTTTTAGTTGTTCTAACAAGGAAAAAATAGGTCTCCTGTTTCATACACACATGTAGTTTTCTTTTGGAGAAATCATTTAGCTTGAGAACATCTAGAAAAATAAAAATTAATACAAAACCCATGACACAGTATTCATGTCAATTCTAAGCATACTCAAGTTTGACAGTCAACCCTAGACATCTACAGAACCATATGTAACCATGTATTCATGGCATGTATCTCAGAGCCACAAATTAAATATCATACTAAATCAGCAAAACTGGTGTTCAGGTGTGCCACATGGGATTTGAATTAACCATTTTTTTAATCTTATCTAGAATCCAAAATTACCCATCATGAATGTCTCGCTAGAAAACAAAGAAAAGAATAGTTTTAACGAATGCATTGCCAGTCCCATCTACTTCTATCTCGAACAGGCTTGGATGACTATGCCACATTGCAGGAACTTGTTCTATAGATTATTATTATGATGATGACTTTAATTACATGGACTTATGTAAGGGGGAGTACACATGTATTCGTGCCCACAGAGACATCCCCTGGAGCCAGAATGATAGGTAATTGTGAGCTACCTGATGTGAATGCTGGGAACCACCAATCTTGGGTCCTCTGGAAGCACTGCATATTAGTTACTTTTCTGTTGCTGTGATAAAACACTATGAATAGGGAACTTAGAGAAGGAAGAGTTTATTTGGCTTATGATTCCAGAGGGATTAGAGTTCATGATTCGGGAAGGCACAGCAGCAGAGGTGGCCAGAGCAGAAAGCCGAGCACTTAACATCTTCAAGCAGGCACAGGAAGCAGAGAGCGAATGGAGATCTGGCAAGGCTTAAGAACTCTCAAAGCCCGCCCCCACTGACGTACTTCCTCCAGCAAGGTTGCACACCCTAAAACTTCCCAAAACAGGACTACCAACTAGGGACAAAATGTTCAAATACTTGGAGCCAATGGGGGACATTCCCATTCAAACCACCACACATAGTATGCTTTCTTAGTCACTGTGCCATTTCTCCAGCCCCTCACATACTTTTTATGAAAGAATTGCATTTACTGACTTAGTCAATCCACTGGGGGAATCAGACTTATCTATATTAAGACTATAGAAAAAGAAAAATGGCCAGGCATGGTGGTGCACACCTTTAATCCCAACACCTAGGAGGCACAGGCAGAATATGAGTAGAGATAAAATAAGTAGAAATAAAATTAATTTAAAAACTCTTTAAAGAATATGGGAAAAAATAAATCTTACAACAGCTAGTATGTAATTTGGTGGGTGGGAAGCACTGAGACAGGATCTCCTTGTAGCCTGAAACTGGAGCTTTGTAGACCAGACTGGCCTCAATCCCAGAGATCTGCCTCCTTTGCCTCCCAAGCACTGGGATTAAAGGTATATACCACCACACCTGTCCCCAGAGTGTAATTTTAAATGTTCTCCCTACCTATAACACTGTTCTTTGGTGTTACTCAATTATTTAAACATTTCATTTGCACATCTACTTTGAACAATTAGAGTTCCTTAAAGACCTTGTACAGTATATGCAGTCTGCATCCGCACCCCCCACAGCCCTTGGCACTCTGTTCTCCATTTGTAAATTCCCCAGTGTTATACAGGGAATAAAATACTTCTGACTCCTCTAATTCTTTCTCATCAGCAGGGCTGACTTCCACATCTTCCCCATACACCTCACTGGTGAAGAGTCATCCACCAATGAGAATGTTAGGGCCTACAGAGATAGCTCAGTGATTAAGAGCACAGGCTGCTCCTTTAGAGGACCCAGGTTTAGATCCCAGCACCCACATGGCAGTGAGCAACTATCCTTAATTCTAATTCCAGAGGATCCGACACCTTCTTCTGGCCTCCAAGGGCACTGCACGCATGGGTGCACCTATATACGCCCAGGTAATACACTCATACACATAAAATATAAGTTAAGCATAAAAATTTCTTAAAGATTAGAATTCTAAAAAACACTTCAGAATTATTAAAGTGCCTCAGCAATGATACCTATGGCAGATCTAGTCTTGCTACACCGTGATAAATACCACAAGTATAGGTAATCTCCTTGCCGTGAGTAATTCTGTGTGTCAACTTGGAGAGGCCATGATCTCAACTCATTTGCTCAAATACCAGTCTGCAAGTTGCTGTGAAAGTACTTACTCTCCATAATGCAAGTCTGCCTCACTCAGTCAGTGGAAGAATAAAAGAACAAACTGAGGTTTCCCAAGGAGTCAGACGTCTGCACTCCAGCTCCAATGTCACTCTTCTTTAGTCTCCAGCCTGGGGGCCTACTCTCAAGATGTTGGACTCCCAAACCTCCACAGTTACATAAGGAAATTCCTTCAATTAGTATCTTTTCTCTCCCCTCTCTCTAAAATTGTGATGTTTTATAACTACCATCAGCCAGGGGGCAGTCCTGACCATTATCACTGTCTGTATGTAAATATCAAAATGAGCAGTATTAGCATCACTCATTAAAGAAAAACCTAAACACACATCTTACAAGAACTCTACAGAAATGTTGCCAAACTATCAGCTAACTTCTTCCCTCCCTCCCTCCCTCCCCCCCCTCCCTTCCTCTTTCTTTCTTTCTTTCTTTCTTTCTTTCTTTCTTTCTTTCTCTTTCTCTCTCTCTTTCTCTTTCTTTCTTCTTTTCTTTCTTTCTTTCTTTCTTTCTCTTTTTCTTTCTTTCTCTTTCTTTCTTTCTTTCTTTCTTTCTTTCTCTTTTTCTTTCTTTCTTTCTTTCTTTCTTTCTTTTTCTTTCTTTCTTTCTTTCTTTCTTGATAAAGTACCACTATTTAGCCCAGACTACTCCCAAACCAGCAATCCTCCTGCCTCAGCCTCCCAAGTACTGGGATTATATGCATGTAACATTACTCTTGGGCTGTACCATTACCTAACTTCTATTAGTCAGGCTACATAGTGTAAGCACTACATCACAAAGGGAGATTCAAAAGACTCTGTCCTCCAATGTGAAGCAATGTGAGAAAAGCCCTGGCCAGTTTTTCTTATGTTTCCCCTTTCTCCTGTGCACAGGAGTGATGTGATATCAAAAACAGCTCTTCAAGTCTCTTACAACACATTAAAATAGAGCTGTAGCACAGAGAAAGCACTTTCGCAGAAGTGAAAGTGCCAAGATTCTGTTTTTCCCAGTACATGAGAAAACGGTGTGTATTACCATGAAATTTGATCTTAGCTGGGACGAAAAGCAGAGGCTTGCTGGTCGCCATAATTTCTAGTGCCCAGAATTAAAGACAGCAACATCGCCTGTGAGCTCTGAGGTTCTCAAACTGAACCTTGCTCAAAATTCCCCAGAGAGTACGATTATTGGGTCCCATCCTCCAGATTCTGGTTCAAGGAATGTGATTCGTGTCACACCTCGGCCCTGGGCAAAGCGGAGAGCATCCTGCATCTTGACCTGGGCAACATGAGCTCAAGGCAGAGTTGGGCCTGCAGAGGAAGGACATCAGCTCTGCAGTTACATAGGGTAGGAGACAGACACACATCATCTACTCCCACATCCAACCCCAACACCAACAATCTGCGTAGTAACCGCACAAGCACTTCGCTCTGCAAAGAAAGTAGAACACAGAGCCCTTCTAGCTTTGAAATCTTAAAAATGATCCCTGGGGCTGGAAAGATGGCTCAGCAGTTAAGAGCACTGGCTGTTCTTCCAGGGGACCTGGGTTTGATTCCAAGCACCCACATGGTGGGTCACAACTGTCTATAACTCCAGTAGCAGGTCCTCGGGCTTCCGTGAGTACTTCATGCACAGGTGCACATATATAGGCAAAACACTCATACACATAAAATAAAAATAATAGATAAATAAAAATTTTAGATGTTGACGTCTCAAGGGAAAATAAAAAGTTTGAGTTAGGCAGTCAAAATCAAGATAGGGTTTCTAACTCAGAGCTCACTCAAAATATAACTCAAATTCCAGGAAGAATTTTATTTGTCTGATAGTTTGAGGGTACATCCACCATGATGGGAAAGTCATGGCAGCAGGATATTGAGGCTGGCTAGTCACAGAGCATTCACAATGAGGAAGCAGACAGTGATGGGGCTGAGGTAGCTTATACACTGTATACCCCAGCCCATGGAACTGTGCTACCCACTGGAATGTTCCATCCACAGTTAACGTGAGCCACTGCACTTCAGTTAACCTAATTCAGATGAAACTTTCAAAGAAGGTCCAGAGGCTAGTCTAATCCAGATAATCCCTCATCCATGTTCCTTAGAGGCTTGACTCCTAAGTGACTCTAGATCCTGTCAAGTTGACAATATTAACCATCATGGATAGCTAGAATACAGGCCTATAAAGTTATCATTTTCTCTTGGGTTTTATTTTATAATAAAATAAAATAAAAGATGTGGAACTGACACATCTTTCTCACTCATAGGTTCTTCATCTTAGGCTGCTAAGGAAACATTGAGAAGACTGACTTCATAATTCTGGTCTATACAGCTGAGAGATGGAATTTTCCTACATCAAATGGGGTGGTGATCAGTAGAGAGGGTATTAGCAGTGCACACTACGTTGTTTAAAGGAAGTCTTCCTGTCCTTTATTCTTTGCTGTTGCTGTTTATTTTTGTTTCTTGAGACAAGGCTTTGCTTTGCAGCCCAGACTGACTCTGACTAGAAGTAATCCTTGTGTCTCAGACACTTGCATACTAGGATAACAGGCATAAGTTTCCATGCCCAGTTCATGTCTTTTGTTCTTACTTTATTATATTTTAATTAAAAATTCATAAAACTTACTCTCATTAATGATAATGGGTTTAGCATTCGTTTAATTACCAACACCTCCCTCTCAGAACAAAACCATTCTTACTTATAACAGGAAGGGTAAAAAAAATATACATGAAAGAGGAATTTTCTGATGATCCAAACATCAGAACATAAGTTAACACTCCAAAAATGTTTCTTAAAATTAATAATTTTGAGATAATAGTTGAAAATGTCTCTATGAAAATTGATTGTTTCTATTACCTCAAAAATGAACACAGATCTTCTTAGAAATGGGTCAGAAACACAATTTGACAATAGCCAATGTCAATATCTCCTTGGTTATATTACTTTGGTAAAGTGGGCACACCGGTAATAGAGTTACATGGTAAACAAAACTACATTCCCAGAAAGGAAGCAGGCATACTACCACAGGCTAGGAGTGATGGGCAGTGATGTTTCTTAACTTACTCTGGAGATTATACTGGCTCCCATTACTGTTGCATTACTAAATTTGAAGTGTTATTATAAATAAGACATCTCACAGCACAACACTAAATTACTGCTTCAGTATATTTAAAGCATCACTTTATGAATAACTAACTTTATAGCCATTAAATTAGAAAACTGATATAGTTTTACAAATTCAAAGTGACTTAAGTTGTCACTTTGCCTGAAGGTAGACTGTGGTCTCTAGTTCATCAATAATAAGAACATTCTGGAAAGTGGCTAGGAAGTATAGAAAATGTCCTTGATTTGGTAATACCACTTCAGAGGCCAACCACGATAGAATCTTCTAGAATGTCAAGGCACACTTGTTAAGAGGAATGTAGGTCATGCCAAACTGAAAACAATCTAAATGTATTTTTAAAAGAAATTAAGTAAATTGTTCTGTAGCCAAAAAGGGGTTATCACATGATTATTTAAAGTGGACTGTGAGGAACTTTTCCTGGTTTGAAAAGACAGTTACTGAGCAAAGATATGAATGTTTCACATAAAATGAATAATATCTATTTTTCCATGAATGGATGGCAAGATCTAAGATTTGTTTTAATTTATTAAATCTGAGTAAATCTGCCATTTCTAACCACTACTTAAATATTTTACATGTTGCAATGATATGAACATAATCCCGAGTCATATGCCAGAATGAATTTTAATACGAAGTATCAACAAAGACCTGTTTAAATAATCTACAAATCTGGCTTCTTCCAAAAGACTGGTTCCTAAGTAGTGCGAAAGGATTACAGCTGTGACTCACAACATTCTGTGTTTATTTTAGTACTTGAAATATTTGCTAAATCACCTCTGAGGTTAACACTTCAAGAGTAAATCAAAATGTAAACTGACTGATCCCAGATTCCAGTTATTCAAGACAAGACTGAGATCATCACAAAAAAATAACAGTCAAGTTACTATGCAGGCTGAAGTTGTATGAGATGCAAGTCACACCCAAGTCAGGGAAAATCAGGAGCATATCCTACATATTGAATTCATTTTAAATTGTTTTTTTTCCCCCACTAGAGATGAGCAGAAAGAAGACACAGATAAAATCCTAGAAACCAGCACTGCCTAATCAATACGGAATCAGTTTGTTTGTCTAGTTCTGCACAGGTCAGGTTTGAGAAGTCACCAGGAGGCAGTTGAAAAATTTAAAGTTATTTACAAATTAAACACAATGTGCCTGAGGCTATAGATCAGCGGTAGAGAGCTTGCTGCTTAGCATGCATAAGGCCCTGAGTTAGATGCCAGAAGAGAGGGAAGGAAGGAGGGGAGGGAGGGAAAGAGGGACAGAAAGACTTGGATGAAGTTAAGTCAGTCCTGTTTTGCTGCCAGTCTTAGTTCAGGTTCCACAGACGCAAACCATGATGAAGGAATCAAATACTAACAGTGTAGGAAAGTTTGGGGAACATGTGAGGAACAAACACAGGAGGGGAAGGGAGTCACCAAGATGTGTTAAAATGCCTGCTGCTCTGTGAGCAGCTAGGGCATCATTCCCTAGGAAACTAAAAATCAGCCTAAAGCTCACAGGTTCAGAGTTAGTGAACTTTATGCCAATCATTGGTTGAAAGCTACTGTGGGTGTGGTGTGGGAATTAATTCCGCAGTACTTCCTGCTCTTAGATAGCAAAGGAAAGGACAGGCATGGAGTAGGCAAGGAAAGCAAAGAACCTCCAGTCAAGGCTTCCAGACATGTCTTCAAAAGCTCGGGAAAGAGAGTCCTGATTGCAGAAGGTCTGAAGTAGGAAGAGCCTATTGACGTGCTAAGACACAGAGATGATGGCCGGGCACTCAGGGCATCTGCTGAATGCTGCCCCTGAACACAATCCCATTATGAAATAGAGGTGACACTTGAGAAAATATTAGGCTCTGCCCTCATGAATGGGTTAATAATACATGCAATCAAGAGATATGGATTAATACTTTATGTCAAGAGTGGGTCAGCCGATCCCCAAAGCAGAGACTAGAGACCGCTAGGACATGAAAGGAAATGGAATTAACAGAAGCAGAAGAAAGAGGATAAGCTCGTGATTATAGAACGGACGTAGAGTAAGTTCTGGTCTGTGCTAGGGAAGGAACAGAGTACTGAATACCAAAAATAAAGCAGAAACAGGTCTTGGGCCCTAGAAAGTCAGTCAATGATAACGATGTAAATAAATGGCTACTCCTTGTAGGCTGTGGCTAGAACAATGACTAGTATCAACACAACTAACCATTTCCATCTGGATATTCTCAATAACAAGGCAAGCTTAGTGTGTCAAGAACCAGATTGGTGGCCTTGACCCTTTGCTCTCCCTTAGTTCTTAGCTGAATCACCAAACTCCATGCATTTTCTGTTACGGAACCTCAGAACTCATCTTACCTGCTTCCATCTCCTCTACATCCCCTGCAAACCCTAGCTGCCATCATCTTTTTCTTGGTCCATTGGATTAAGTTCCTAAAAGAAGTGTTCCTATCTACTCAATCTTTTTCAAACTCTTTTATTCAATGAGATTCAGGAATTCAAGATGCAAATCTAATCACAAATCTAGTCATATTCTCTCGAGTTTGCTTCCTACCCCCCCCACACACCACTACTCTAGCTGGCTTAAACAGCTTTGATGGCTTTTCATTTTCACACGAAGAAATGCGATGCCTACTTATCATGACTAAAAATGATCTTTCACAAAGAATGGTGCTGCAAGCTAAGCTAGTATTTCCTAGTTCCTTCTTGCCTGATTTGAGGTTAAAGATAGCCACTTAAAAAAAAAAATCAGTAAGCATTTTTAAGGCAGCCATTAATGCTCTGAAGTATAGGGCACTCTGTACTGTGTTGCCTCTGTAAGCTGTCACTGGTCTGCTCTCTTTCCTTGTAGGCACAGGGCAGCATTTGAACAGTCTCCTGAAGAATCTTCGGTCAACTGCTCCAAGCCTGGCATACACATGCTCCCTAGGAAAAGAACGTATGATCTCTGTGGCAGAGTTCCAGGTCAACCACACTGTCAAGGTTACATGGAATAAGAGTCTAATAGAGTTGACCTACGCTTCCAAGTTATGTCCAACAGTGTCAAGCACCTGCTTGCCCTCCACTCTCTCTATTGAGATCCTGAGCCCCATTTCCCCAGTTCTCTGCAATCACTCACCTCTTCACTCTTACGTGGTCTTTGCACATTGTTCTTTCTATCCAGAAACCTAAACCTTCCTGTCCCTCACCTTTGTTTAAGAACTCACGTTGCCTTGATATCACTTTCATAGCCTTGGGTCCCTTTCCAGCTTAACCCTAGCTCTTAGAGGACTATAAATTCACAGAGAAGAAAACTGGGTTTGCTTCTGCTCACATATCTCAAGCACTCAAAAAAGCACCTGGGACAACATGATAGGTACTCAATATTAGTTGAATGAATGAGTTAATGAGTACTTGCTCCATATCAAGCACTGGGTTGAGTGTCCATGTAGGTTACACAATATAATTTTTAGAAACCTCTGAGCCTAGTACCTTAATCATTTTCATTTTGTAGATGAACAGATAAAGATACATTGCTGCAGGTGGTAAGACTGATGATATCTTACTACTTACAAGCAGAGCTTTACAAAACCAGCAGGCTTAATTCCTGTGTCCTCTATAACACTGTAAAGTTAATTCAATGAGGATTTTTCACCTTATTTTACAAATGGCAAAGCTTAAATCAGTGAAGTAAGCTAACTTAAGTAAAGCCATCTTAGGTTCCTAAGGATCCAATTCTAACACCAAGTTCACTGCTTTTTTTAAAAAAAAAAAGGAGGGGACACATTACTAAAAGACCTCAGATTCGTCACTATATTGTTCAAGCTCACCCTCTCTACCTGGAGTGACCTCCACATTGATGTTTTATGTGCACTGACTTTCATTTAGAGATATCAGTAAAATTGTTTGGAAGATCCAACCCAACAGCTTAAACAACACATAGCTGTATGCTCATGCCCAAGAGCTCCATGGTTCATCCATCATAAGCATAAATTTAGCACCTCACCAACCCTTTAGAAGGTAACAGTGGGGCTGGAAAGATGGCTCAGTGGGTAAGAGCACTGACTGCTCTTGCACAGGACCAGGGTTCAATTCCCAGCACCCACAGGGTGGCTGACAGTCATCCATAACTCCAGTTCCAGGGGAATCCAACACCCTCTTTTGACCTTGGTGGGCACTGAACATGGGTGCACTTACATGCATGCAGTGCATTACATACACATAAAATAAAAATAATAAAATATTTTTAAGTGGAGAAAAATGTATATCATCTACTATTTGTATGTAAAAGCTTTTCAAAAGAATGCTATTAATTTTCATAAAGAGATGGAAGACAGATGAAATGTAGGAAGGAAAGCAGGCAAGTGGAGGGCTGGAGGGAAAGGAGAGATTGTAGGTTGTTCTCACCAGGAAAATTCAAGTCACAAAGGAATCAGTCACAAAGGAATATATGGCTCCTATGAAATTTTTTATTATTAATCCTATAGAAATCACACATCCTCTGACAATGCTGTCCAAAAAACATCTACCTATCATATATGCTGCATTTCAATTTTCAATCACAAGAAACCTTTATGATTCCACAGTGTCAAAGAAGATGACTTGTAATAAGAACAGGGCAAGAGACCACAAAGAACCAAACATGCTGACAATAGATGCCCATCTCTGTAAGACCCAACTCCGGGCTGGGTGCAATTCACAAATTCTAGAGTTCAGTCCACATGGATTATTTCCAGTTTGGGTTTATCACCTTGGAAAGCTCTGAAAACAAATGACTCTGTACTAAAAGGCTAGATTCAAAAAACGTCTCTGCTAATAGTCCCCCCACCACTACTGAATGAATTTAACCTGATGCTTACAACAGGTGAACAAAGCAAAAGACTAAGGCACGACTCTAGACTTGCGATTCTTCTAGTTTCTTAATATCCTAAATAGCAAAGCTTTCTGGACTGAATTTCTCAAAAAGTTAACTTCCCTTCCCAGAGCTAGATACACTTTGTTTTCAGACACCTAATTTCAAATAAGATAACTATTGATAGGTCAATCATTTCATATTTTCACCGAAAAGCAGAAATATGAACTTTTATTCTTTGTCAGAAAATAATATTATTTAATATTTTTGCAAATATCTGTTGCAACACATATTTGCATTGTAGAATAGTCTGCATTTTGGCAAGTCACAGTGGATAATAATGACCATTTATAAAATGCTTATTAGAGGTCTGCTGGCTGGGGTCCCGGTGAGCTGCTCGACCTTCACCATGCACAAGGCTGTTCAGAGGCCTCATGGAGGTGCTCACAGATGCTGGAAGTTGGGTGCTGACTGACCGCAGTGGCCGCCACTTTGGTATAATCCTCAACTACCTACGAGATGGGTCAGTGGCCCTGTGTGAGAGCACCCGAGACCTGGGGGAGCTACTAGGCGAAGCCCCCTACTACCTGGCACGGGGCCTGATTGAAGACTGTCAGCTGGTACTGCAGCACAAAAGGGAGAACCTGTCTCCACTGAGCTTCATCCCCATGGTGGCATCTCCCCAAAGATGCCTGGCCAGCACCTCCAGCCCGTGGTGAAGCTTCTCCACAACCTCAGTCACAAGGATTCCGATACCAGCCCTTCAGATGACAACCTCCTGTGAAGAACATCGAGCTGTTTGACAATCGGGCGTTGTTTCCACCGGCAGATGCTCTTCCTCAAGGATGTCCTGGGGGACGACATCTGCTACTGGTCTTCCTACCAGCAGGGCCAAAAATCGAGAACACAGTATCTGCAGGATCCACGTCCACCACATATCGAGAACACAGTGTCTACAGGATCCACATCCACCACATATCGAGAACACAGTGTCTACAGGATCCATGTCCACCACATCACCCACGATAAACATCCTCATGGACAACAGACTGTCTTCAAGGACTGGCCTTCAACTCCTCCGGTGCCTTCCTCTTGCCCCGGTTCTGCTCACCAAATCCCCTGCCCTTCACTGCATGCCGTGGTTCAGTGAGGCTCTTTCCATTTGTAGCTACTCACTGCTAACAACACGGTACGTTCCAGCATGCCCTGTCAGTTAGAGCTCCTCAAAAAGCCAACCTCACCCCCTCTTCCACATCCTTATCCTGCCACCATTCCCTCATGAGCTGGTTTATTGACTTAGAATTCTCTTTCGTTACATCAAACACACCAAATGTGCGAGCGAGCCCTGAGGACCACTGCTCCATTCCACGCGGCCTTCAGCCATTACACTTGGTAATTTGCCTCCCTAGGTACTAATCTAAGAATTTTACATATAGTAGCTCATTTAAATTTAAGCACATATCCATTTGTTTGTTTGTCTGATTTTTTTGTGTGTTTTTGTTTCGACAGGGTGTCTCTAGAGCTCTGGATAGGAAAAAACTTGCTATGTAGACCAGACTGGCCTCAAACTTACAGAGCTTCATTTGCCTCTGCCTCCCAAGTACTGGAATTAAAGGCATGCGCCACCACCCTTGGTAAACATAGTTATTCTAACAAATGTTTTAATAAAGAAAAAGCACAAAAGAAGACCAAACAAACAAGAGTTTTACATAAGCAAAGTTTATGAATGTGGTGGTTAATATTGAGGATCAGTTTGACAGGACCACGAATCATCTAAGGGACAGACCTCTGGGCACACCTGTGAGGAATCATCTAGACTAGTTTAACTGAGGTGGGAAAAACCACCCTAAAAGTAGGCAACACCATTCTTTGGATATGGATCTTCAGTTGTTTAAAAAGGAGAAACTTGCAGGCATGGTGGCACATGTCTTTAATCCCAGTACTCGGGAGGCAGAGGCAGGCTGATTTCTGTGAGTTCAAGGCCAGCCTGGGCTACATAGCAAGTTCCAGGACAGCTGAGGCTGTGTCAAAAAGACCAAAAAGAAAAGAAAAGAATAAAAAAAGGAGAAGCTAGTGTTACCGCTCTCTACTTCCTGACTGTGGATGTGACCAGTGGCCTCACAGTCCTACAGCTGTAGCTTCCCCCACGGTGATGGATTCGTGATGAATCGTGATCTCAAAGTGCAAGCCAAAATAAACTTTCCTTTCCTTAAGTTGTTTTTGTCAGAGTACTCTACCATAGCAACACAAAAATAAGACAATGGCCCAATTTACACATCAAACTCCTAGACAGGAGAAAGGTTTGCTTTGTTATGTGAACGAAAGCCCAGTATAAAAAATATACAATCACTGCAAACTAGCGTGCAAACTAAAAAAGATGACAAGAATGTGGAAATTCTTCTCAGTACAACAGAAAATACAGATGTCGTTAATGGTAACACATAAAAAACTTAAACTGGGGTTGGAGAGATGGCTCAGTGGTTAAAAGCACTGACTGCTCCTGCAGAGGACCTGGGTTCGATTCCCAGCATCCACCTAGCAAGCTAAGAACCATCCATAACTCCAGGGGGATCCGACACCCTCTTCTGACCTCTGGGGGCATTTCACGACACAGGTGCACCTACCTACAAGCAATACACTTTTACACAAAATTAAAATAATAAATATTTTTTTAAAGACTTAAACCTACTGATGCTTCTGCCAAGTTATCATTCACTTGAGACATGAAAGCCTATAAGGTAACATCGTGATGACAGGAACATCTCCATTATCTTACTCATCAAATCTTAGTGGTATAAAATATAAATAATATAAATTATTAAGAATAAAGTGTATGAGAGCTGGAGAGATCTTCTCTAACTCCAGTTTTAGGGATCTAACGCCCTCCTCTGGCCTCTATGAGCATTATACATATGGGTGCACTGACATACATGCAGGCAAAACATTCATATACATAAAATAAAAATAAATAAATAAATAAATGTAAAGTTTAATTAAAGTTTATTCAGCATTAGTAAAGAAAGGGAATTAAAAATATAAGAGAATAGAAATGAAAATTAAACTTGGAATAAATCCAGAAAACATAGATGACATAGCTCTGTAATGATCTATTTTTGGAATCCATGGGAAAAAAACATTCTGCCAGTCTTTTTGAAAGGTTAACCTTCTAGAAGGACAACCTTACAAAGTCCTAGTTACAACTCACCATACAATCTTAAAATGTGGGGGTAAAATTACATACCACTATTTTGTTTACATTCTTTTGGCCCAAATCATAAGACTTTATGACCTTCTGCTTTGTACAAAGTCACGTCACGCTACAGGCTTGGCTGTGAAGACTCAAGCGCCAGCCGTAACTGGAACTGAGAGCAGACAGTACCGCTGATTCAGCTTAAGGGAAGTAGCCTTCAGCATCCAGTTTTGATAATGTCCAAAGAAGGTAATGCGCTCATGAGCCAACCGTTTCCTCTCAGAGCACAGACAGGAGGGCTGTGAGTAGATGAAATGGGCAGCTTCATACTGTTTGAATTTCAGTTTAAATCTGGCTCTTTGGGAACAGAAAATGATGGCAGTGGGAGAGTGAACCTGGAAAATTAGAAAGCCATCCTGGGACTCCAGGACACATCCCTTGGGTTTGGGCTTTTTTTTTTTTCTTTTCTCTGAGCAATGATTTCCTTATTCCTCTGATGTCATTTACAGGAGTTATGTGACTATTTCAAGTGAATGTAGATTGTATGTTAGGTATTACAGGTAGCCTATAACAAAACAACATGTTTTCTACTTCCCTCATGTTAGTCTTATATAACATCTATCTCAGCTACCAAATATATGACTAAACATCATGTAGTGGAAATGATAATGTTTCATCCATTATGGAATCTGTGGCAGCTATTTAGGCAGACCACCAGGGTTAGAAAGAGAGATCAAGTTACTAATGAGCCAGGAGGACTAGACAAATCCATGAAGCTTTCTTCCTCAGCTTCCCAGTGCATCTGGCTGGCTCCTCGAAGATAGACAAGAAATCATGGATGTGGGAAAAAGCATCCTGAAAGAATCCCTTCCTGGTACTCTACCCAAAATGCAAATGAGATGGATAAGTCATAGTCATTTCATAAAAGAAGAAAAAAAGATTAACCTCCTCAACCATCCTCTAGAATAGCATACTGAAGGTCCCACTTGTAGAGAAGAAATGCACCTTGTCAAAAATAATTGCAGTCCTCTACACCACATGGCAGTTTCACACCCTCCCAGGAAGAATGGCTAATATCAGAAAGACCAAGGATAGCAAGGGCTGGGCTAGCAAGTGAACAAGAAAAGGGACAGACGTTTACACTGCCAGTGGGAATACATATATCAGTACAGTTATTGTCAGAAACAATATGGAAGCTCATTAAAAATTTAAAATAGAACCGTCATATGATCCAGCCATCCCACTAACAGGCACATAGACAAAGGAAATTAAATCAGGATGTCAAAGGGACAACTGCACCTTCGTGTTTATTGCAGCACTAGTCAAGTCATGGAAACAGCATAATTACCCATCAGTGGATGCACGGATAAAGAGAATACGATGCAAATATACACTGTTACAATATTTGATGATAAAACATAATGAAATCCTATCATCACTGAAAAATGGATGGAACTGGAGGCCACTATGTTAAGTGAAATAAGGTAGGCACCCAAGGTAAGAAGCATACCCTGTCACTCACATCACTCACATTCGGAGAATAAATGTTGATCCCACTGAAGTTGAGAGTGGAATGGTGCTCGCCAAGGGCAGGGGAGGGAAAAGACAAGAGGTACTAGGATGTAGTTAGATAGGCACAAGAAACTCAGAGATGCTATACCATGCCTTTCCCAAAGCTTTACAAGGGCTGGGAGACGGCACAGTGAGTGAGCACTTTTGGACCTGAGTTGAGATCCCCAGAACCCATGTAAAACCAGGAACTGTAGCTTGTGTCTGTGATCCCACTGCTCATGCAGCAAGATGGGAGCCAGAAATAGGAGAACCCCTGGTACCTCGCAGACAGCTAGCCTGGTGTACACAGCAACAAATAACAAGGGATGGTCTCAGACACGGTGTAAAGCAAGTGCCAGGGACACCAAGGTGGTTCTGTGTTCTCCACACACGCTGTGCCATTGCATACCCACACTCACAACAGGAGCAAGCACCCTGACACACCACTTCACAAAAAAAGAGCAGGGAGAGCTACATGAAAGAAGGCTTTTGACAGTCTCACCATATAGATGTGATAAATATCTGAAGATTTATGCTCAGTCTGATTGAAGCATATATAATGTACACATTACCAAACATTACAGGTTACCCCATTAATCTGTATAACTTTGATGTTTTGTGAATCAGGTAAAATTTTTTTAAATAAACAAGAAAAAGATACCATAGCAATAGCAAAATATAACTATGTATGAAAAATTATAACTCAGTTGCACAAACACGATTCATAAAGACATAACATAAAACTGATAACCATATTCAACATATTGGAGGCTTGGGGGCACTTTGTTTTGTTTTGGGGTTTTTGTCTCATGTGTCCCTAAACTCTTCATACAGCCAAGGATCCACCTTTGAAGTTCTGATCCTCCTGCCTCTACCTCCTGAGTGCTGGAATTACAGGCAGGTGTCACCAGACCTGGTTTATGCTCTGCTAGGTTCATGCATGCTAGACAAACACTCTACAAACTACCCTAGATCCTCAGCCCAACATTCAGTATCTTTATAATTTGTTTTATACCATTTCAAAGATAAATTTAAATTAAATTATGCCATTAATCTACCCAATAAAGGAATAGGGACTCTGATGCATGGAGAAGAAATAAAGGAAAAAGATGACACAGCATTTACTGCACGTACTTAAAGTGCAGAAGGTTTGATCTACCAGTGATCAAAATGAAGATTTATTACATGAAACGCTTTGAATATTTACAAATTATTTATAATTTCAAAATAGTTATGGGGGCTAACACATAAACTGGACTTTAAATGCATTCACTAGCTCAGCACACCAAAAGTCCCTTCTTGACTCAGATCTTAGGACAATGACCTTCCCATGGGTTAATCTGGAAAGGAAAGGCCCTGCACGTCCCCTGAGTCCTTCCCACGAAGGCAGACAGATGACTAAGCTGCAGCTCCAGTGGCCCCCAGACTCTCCAACTCTCAGCAGTGGCTCTCGGTTCTGTGGGAGGAGGCCAGGATGACGTATGAAAATGTGTAGGGAGAAAAGGTTATGCTAAAGGCAAATTCACTTGGGATGGCTAATAAAAGAAAAAAAATCAAATAATTTCATATATACATGTGTTTTGATCAAATCCATTCCCATTTCCTCCCCTCCAATTCATCCCCTATCCCCCTACACAACTTTCCCTCCACACTTCATGTGCTCTGTTTTGTTAGTTTAAATATTTTATTCTTTTCATTTTACATGCATGAATGTAATGTCTGCATGTAGGTAGGTGCACCCATGTCATGCAATGCCTGTGGAGGTCAGAAGAGGGCCTCAAATCCACTTGGAACTGGAGTTACAGAAACTGGGAATAGAACCTGGGTCCTTTGCAAGAGCAGACAGTGCAAGAGCAGCCAGAGCTCTTAACCACTGAGTCATCTCTCCAGCCCCCATGTGCCCTGTTTTTAAACCTAGAGTCCATAAGTGCTGCTTGTACCTACATAGAGGTAGGATTATCCGCTGGAGGATGGGTAACCTTTCAAGGGACACATCCCTGAAGAATACTGACCTCCCCCAGCACCTTCAATTGACAACAGTTCTTCCTCTGTGGGTAAGACTTCATGAGTCCCCTTCCATCCATGCTGAGATTTCAGTTGGCTTGAGCTTATACAGATCTTATGCATGGAGTAACAGCTACTATGACTTCATGTGTGCAACAGCCCTATCACATATGGCAAATACTGTTTGGCTGTAACTGTCTACTATTTCTGGCTCTTACAGTCTTTCTGCCCCTTCATTCTCAATGACCCCTGAGCCTTGTGAGGAGTAATCAACCACTTTCTAATAGAAGCCCACCCACCTCACAAGATGGAACTCATGCCTGGTACCATTAACTGAGTCAAAAACCTATGGCTAGCTAGGTCATAGGCTCTAGAGACAACCTGAAACTAATACTCTGCTAAACGGACATAATATTCAACTGCCCCCTAAATTATCTTTATATTCATAGACTAGTGCATCTTCCAATTCTCATCAGAGAAGCTTCGTTTTATAGTAGATGGAAAACAGTATAGAGACCCACAACTGCTCAACACACAGAGAATAAGAGACTGTGGAGTGCTCAGCTTTAAATTAAAATGCTGAAGTTTTTAAAAATCAAAAATCCGGTTATATGACTCCTTGGCATACACACAAAGGACTTGTCCTACTGTGTACATCCATGTTTGCTGATACTCTTTTCATAATAGCTAAGAAATGAAAACAGTCTGAGTGTCCCTCAACTTCCAGATGGATAATGAAAATGTAGTACACTTACACAACTGAGTACTACTCAGTGGTAAAGAAAGATGAAATCATGACATTTGCAGTTAAATGGATAAAACTAGAAACTGTTACACTAAGTGAAGTAACCTAGACTTGGGAAAAAAATGACCTATGTTCTCCCTCATTTGTAGATCTTAGCACCAAGTCCTTATATGTGAGTATATATTCTGATGTAACTGCAAGAGCCAGGAAAATAGAAAGAAACCATGGATGTAAAGGGAAAAGGAGCCTGAAAGTGAGAAACAGTAGGAAGTGGAAAAATGGGATCATTTAAATAGGAAGGTAAGAGAGAAGGTTACACAAAGAACCATGGGGATAAAGGGAAGAAGGAGCTCAAGGGGGAGAAGATTATAGAAGACAGGGATTATCAAGGGTGAAATGGGGACACTTTACCTGGGAAGATAGGAGGGAGAGTTAGACAGAGAGAGATAAATAATGATTAGCTGGTGTGAAAAACCAGAGGGAAATGTATTCATTCAAAAGCCTACTGAAATATCAGTATCTCTACATGGGTCCATGTATATAGCTGAAGGCTACATAACAAGAAACATTGTCAGACATGAGAAACCTTCCTGGAGTTCTTGGCCAGAGCAGTCCAAGAGATTCCCCAAATCATACAGACTATTGTCACAGCCCTTGATTGCCTCCCAGAACTTAAAGGTAAGACTCTATTGCTGAAAATAGAACATACTTCGGACATAGGACTTGGAGTGATGGAACTGGAACTGACTTGGAAGCCACCTCTCCTCAAGGCCAGTTCTCATAGCTCTGGAGGACACTGTGCAAGCTGCTAAGGGAGAAAACCAGTTGATGTTCCAACCCCAGCTTTAAGGCCTAATAACCACAACAATGACTGGCACAGCAAACTATACTGGGGGCATGGTGCCACTTTTGTGTTGAAGGTAATCTAATTGGACTTAAAGTGTCCTCAGTTGGAGGAAACTCATGTGCAGTACTGTAAACATAGCCAAATACACACGGCTGGAGAGGTCATAGATCATAGATCATAGAGAAAACCCTACTGTGGTCACATCCCTAAAGAGATGTAACTTCTTACTATATGATAAATATGGATCTTTATATTTGCAGATAAGTATGCCAATCACCACTCATCAAAGAAGGTTCTTCTTCAACAGAGATTATTACAGAGTTCCACAACTGGTCACACAGAGAGAATAAACATCTGTGAGATTCTCAACTCTAATGGACACATCTACAATGGAACCTTAGGCTCACGGAACATAGTGGAACAAGAGATAGATAGAACACTAATGCTTCTATCAACTCTCATCAATGAAGCTCCCTCATGAAACAAAGAGTAATGAATACAAAAAACCACAAATGGCCAAAGCACAGAAAATAAGAGACTGAAGAATATGAGCCCCTGCCTAGGACTCCTACATTAAACTTCACCTACCCAGGGTTCAGGGACCATTTCAGAAGAGGGGGTAGAAAGATTGCAAGAGCCAGGGAGGAGGTGCATGACCATATGGAAAAAGAGTCTTACAGGCTCCTGGGACCTTGCAAATATGAACTTACAGCAATGATGTTAGGGTGTACAAGACCCATGCAAATTCAAGCAGATAAAAACCCAGCATAGAACTGCAGAAATGGGCAGCAAGCCCCAATCTTAGCTGAAGAACTATTAGTAGCTGATTACTGCTTGGTGGAGAGATGATCTTCTTTAAAGGGGAGACTCTAGTTAGGCTGACTAGGTCCCAATGGATGAAGTTACTGAGGGACATCTGGGTACGCTAACTTGACACAAAAGGGCTTAACATGTGACAGAATGCATGAAATCCAGTGGGGCAGATTCTGGGAAGGGGTCTGGATGAGGGAGCAGGTATAAAGATAATTAAGATATTTTGTATAAAATGTTCAAAAATTCAAAAATAAATAAATTATTCATTATAAACAAAAAATGGGGCTAGACAGATGGCTCAGTGGCTAAGAGCACTGGCTACTCTTGCAGAGGACACAGGTTGGGTTCCCAGCACCCACATGGAGGCTAACAACCATTTATGACTCCCTCCATGGCCACTGCACAACATGAATGCACCTGTCTACACACAAGCAATATACTCATACACATAAAGTAATAATAATAATGATGAATAAAAATTTTTGAAAAGAAAAGAAACAGGTCGTGAATGAGCAAGTCACTTACTCCAGAGACATGGAACCACACCATGGGCCAACATCAAGGGTCATCATAAGAATAAAAATCCTGGCTCAGTGGATCAAGCTGAATTGAACTTGTGAGGAAGGCGGGAATGGTGAGGGCATCCCTAATGTGATGTTGTGATGTGCTTCATACTCAGTCCACTGTAAAAGAAGCCACGGCGGAAGCTGCACTCTCTGTATTCAACACAGGAAACAGCTTTGTTCCTCTTGAGCAATTCTTTTGCTTTTCTTATGACTAGTTTTTCAATTAATCATTTGGCTTTCTTCCTTATCCAGAAGTTAAACAATTAAGAGCTAAATGTGAGCCCCAGTTCTAATAAACATAGAAGATTTCGGAGGATGCACTTTGTCGGCTCATCTCTCTCTGAGTCATTGTCTTTATTTTTCACCAATATTCTGTTTCATGTCACCTTGCACGTCCATACTATCATAAATCACTATCTTCAAGAACTATTCACCACAATCCTGTGAACCAACACCATTGTAATATATTTTGCCACATATGAATTGCACATAAAAGTACTGGGAGAAAATACAAAAGTTATGTATAATTAAAATCTTAAAATTGAAACTCCCCAGGAGAAGGGTGGTGCACACCCTTAATTCCACCCCTCTGGATATACAGGCAAGCAGATCTCTGTGACATCAAAGCCAGCCTGGTCTACACAGAGAGTTGCAGGCCAACTGGGGCTATAAGAAGACTCTGACTCAAATTGAAATTCAATGCTTTTGTACTTTTGGTTTGTTTGTTTGGGGACAAGGTGTCAATGTGGTCCAGGCTGGCCTCTCAAGTCTGCTATATAGCTGAGGCTAACTTTGAACTGATGATCCTCTTGCCCTTACTTCCTGAGCTGTGGGACCTAGTTTTTAGGTCAGTTCTCAGTCCACATTACATCATTATTCTATCTATTTTAGTTTTGTATTTATTTGGCATATTTGCTGCACTAAAATTAGAATAGGGGTAGTCTTGAAGGACTGATGTTTTTAGCAGTATACTGTGGAGCACATCTGCTGTAGTCTCAGGATTGTATATTTGCATCTTTGTGCAATGGAAGAATTAAGAGAAGAAAGAACAAAACAAACTGCCAAATGTGAGGTGGCATGTGACCATGCCTCTGGCCTCACTTTGCTGTTCAGGCTGGCTATCCTTGGCTAATAACTCTCAAGCTAATGGTCTAGGGATGCTTTACACTAATAAATTACTGAGCTTTGTGAATTATATGTTTAATATTCACCCAATTAGGAATTAAAAGTCATGAATGTTTAAATTACTTATTGATTCTTTTGAAACACTATTCTATATTAATAAAACATTTTCTCTGAAACACAGTCGCAATTTTCAAATGAAAACAGTGAAGCTGCTTTGCACTCCTTTCAAATCTCTTGGACTATCTTGCTTCCCAGGAGACAGCTTCCATGTTCAATATGTGTTCTTATAGTTAACATATATGAGAAAACTTAACCTCAGAGAGACTTGTAGCTGGAAAAAGGAGAAGTATCTTAATAGTCTTTTCATGCAATTATATAAATTCACATTTGATATACTAGTTATATGCATTTGTTTCTCAATTGTTGCAATGTAGAAACTAAAATTATATTAATGAACTTTCATAATGTAGTACATTAAAATTCAAATGATTTATGAAATATCCAAAAGAATGAACAAAAATTGGAGATATTATATTCCTTAATCTTAAAATATTCCTTGAAACAACAGTTATCAAACTAATGTATTATTGCACAAAAACCAGAAACCCTGATCAATGAAATAGGAAGGAAAAACCCAAAATAACTTTTTACATTTCTGGTCAATGATTTTTGACAAAGGTATCAAGGACAGATAACATAGAGAGGACAGTCTCTGCAGTAAATGGTGTCTTAATCCATCTTCCATTGCTATGACAAATTATCTGAAAACAAGAAGTTTATAGTGAATAGAATTTTATTTAATTCGAAGGTCTGAAGGCGCAAGGGTCCAACCACATGGCTCTGGCATTTGCTAAGGGCTTCTTTCTATGTCATAACATAGGAGAGGGGACTGCTTGGGAACACAGAGGCAGTTAGCTGAAGAAAACTGGCTTTTATAACAAGGCTATTTCAACAATAACCAATGCGTCTTGAGTCTATGATCCTCAATGAATCAGAGCAGTCCTCATGACCCAATCACCTTCTAAATGCTCTACCTTCCAAAATCATCACCACGACAATCAAATTTCACTCTGAATTCTAAAGGGGACAAATCATAGTCATGCCAAAGCAAATGATGTTGGGCAAAACAGATATTTACATAGGGAAGAATGAAACTAGACCTGTATCTTGCCTGTATTGAAAAAGCTCAAAATGGATTAAGTACTTAGACGTACGATCTGAAACTATACAACTGCTAAAAGAAATGACCTCTTGACCTTGGCTTGGGCAATGTTTTTGGATGTGACCTCAAAAGCACAAACAACAAAAGCAGAAACAGACAAATAGAATGGCATCAAATTAAAAGGCTACTGCACAGCCAAGGAACCAACCAACTAAATGACAAGACACTATGGGAGAAAACACTGTGGGACATACTTCTGATAACAGACTAATATCCTAAACCCACAAGGAATTAGAATAAATTAATATCCAGGTGTGGTGCTATACACCTTTCATTCCAGCACTCTGGAGGCAGAAGTAGGTAGATTTCTTTGAGTTCGAAGCTAGCCTAGTCTACAGGCTAGTTCCAGGTCAGCCAGATCTACACAGCAAGGCCCTGTTTCAAAAACCTCCAGTCAAACAAACAAACAAAACTCAATAATAAAAAAGCAAATAATCCAATGAAAAAAAAATCGATAAAGGATCTGAAAAGACAGTTCTTAAAAGATATGCCTGTGACCAACGAGAATGACAAAATGTTTAACACTGTTAATTATCAAGGAAATGCAAATTGAAATCACAGTAAGAAATCATTTACTACATGTAAAGTGGTTACTGGCAAAACTACAACTGATAAGGGGTGTTGAAGTTGTAGAGAAATGTGGGAACTCTTATACTACAGTAGGCATGTAAATTAATACTCTCATTATGGAAAACAATATGGAGGTTCTTCAGAAACAGAATAGGACTACCTTAAGAACTTGCAAGCCCACTTGTAAGCCAAAGGACTTGAAATCATTACGTGAAAGGAATATCTTCACTGCAGTGTTTTCTGCAGTATTATTCACAATAGCCAAGGCTAGAAACAACCTAAGGGCCTCTTAACAAATAAACATATAAGGATGTATGACATCATATACAGTATGGGATACTGTTCATTCTTTAAAAAGAGGGGAAATCCTGTTACTTGTGACAAGGTGGGTGGATCTGAAAGGTATTACGCTACTGAAACAAGCCATTCGTAGAAAAACAAATACTGAAAGATCTCGAATATATCTGAAAGCTAATAAAACCGAACTCAGCAAGAGTAGAAGGAAAATGACCAGAGGCTGGGCGTGCTAATGAAGGAGCACAAAGCTTCAGACAGTTAGGAAGACTAGGTTCTGAAATTGGTTACTGACTACAGTGGACAATGCTGCAGCCATCTGACACTTTACAACAAGGACAAGTGCTGAGAAATACACTCTTCGGCAGTTTTGTCACTGGGCAAACACTGGGGAGTATACTTTCTCAAGCATAGATGGTACAGCAGCTTACACACTTAGGTTACTTGGTATAGCCTAAACACCTAGATTATAAACCAATGCAGCATGTTACTGTGTTCAATATAATAGCAAAACTGTACCACAATGGTAAGCATTTGTGTTTAACCACAGAAAAGACAGTAAAAATACTGAACAGTAAGAATCTCTCAGCTCCATTATAATCACATGGGACCGCCATCATATATGCAGTCCACATAGTCTAAAACATTGTTGTGCTCTACATATCTAGCACATATATATACATACATATATATATATGTATGTATATATATAATGCTACAAGATAACTAAGAGGAAATCTCAAAATTCTTATCAGAAAAACGATGGGTAAATTATGGACATACTATTTTTATCTAACCATGCCACACATGCATACATGTCAAAATAAAACACTGTAATGTACTCTTGTACTATATAAAATGATGATTTGTCAGTAAAAATATTAACAATGTTTTTAAAATCAATGGTGTATCTTACACTTGGATAGAACTTTTACCCCTATGTAACTGTGTAGTATTATGCAGCAGTCATTGCAAAATACTACTTCATTTGGTTATTCGGGTTTTCCTGATTTCATCAAAAAGTATCAGAAACAGGGCAAAATTTCCTAGATTCTGATTTTCACAAGCACAGACTCTGCCACTGACAAATTTGTCAGTAGTTTTTCTTGAAGTAATAAGCTCATCTTGTTTATTCTAAAGAAAAGAAAAATCTGAAAAACGCTCAGTTATATGTCACTTTCCTTTCAAATACAAATGCTGTTCCATCAAGAAAGGTCAAAAATGGCCAAAGCATAGAGATTAAGAGTCTGAAGAATTCTGGTCCTTGGACAGGACTCCCATATTAAGCTTCACCCACGCAGGTCTCAGGGACAGAGGGGATGGAAAGATTATAAGAGCCAGGCAGGAGGTGCATGACCATATGGAAATAGAGCCCTACAATCTTCTGGAGCCATGCTCATATAAACCAACAGCAACGCCTGCAGCATGCTTGAGACCCATGCAAACTCAAGTAGACAAAAACCATGAATAGAGCTTGGGCATTGGACAGCAGACCCCAATCTTAGGTGAAGAAATATTGGAAATTGATTACTGCTGGATGAGGAAGAGCTGATACTTCCTAAAGCGAGAGACTCTAGATAGGCTGACAGGACCTCAGTGGATGAATTTGCACTGAGGAACATCTTGGCTAAATTGGCCTTAACACAGATGACAGAATGTATGGATTCTAGTTGGGGATCCATGGGGCTGGGGGTTGGGGGGGGGTGGTGAGGAAGGGAATATAAAGATAATTAAGACTCATTGAGATGCTCTTTATGAAACAGAACCGGGAATGGGAAATCCAGCATAAACCTAACCAACAGTCTGTGCCCACACCTCACAAGGGAGATACCCTGACTTGCAGACTGCCTGCTCCAGCAACCCGAGGCAGGGTCAGTAGATACCTGTGCTCTCTTCTCTGACTCAGAAGGAGAGGGAAACATCAAGTTTCGGATCAACACCTTTTTCTCAATCCCAAGACAGATACAACCCAGAGGAAGTTCCTTGCCCCATCTCCCATCCACAAATGGCATGGACAAGGATGAGCAGATCACAAGGACCTCCAACAGAGCAAACCGAAGGGCACTGCAATGGCTCTGAAAATTAAACAGTCGTAGGAACTAAGCACACAACAGCAGGTCAGAACCAACACTCTAACTTAGGCATGGTGATCCTGCCCAAGATGGGATTTAGATATGATCAAAACTCTTAATATAATTATATTAATATATTAATCATATTAATATAATTATATTAATATATTAATCATATTAATATAATCATAACAACCAAAGGCCATGAATACAACCAAAATTAATCTGTCATATCAAAATCCATGATTATTACAACCTGCATGAGAAACAGCCACCAAATGAGGTCCATGCCAAGTCAAATGGCATTCTGGAATTCAACAATATTAAAGCAGGTGTTTTTTTTTATGCTTTGTGGATCAATTTTAAGTTCTCTTGAAGCAAATAAAAAGAAATAGAAAATCTGAGTAATGAAATAACCCCCCCCCCTTTTTCAAGAATCCAATGCCCATTATAGAACTAAGTACACCCGCTAAAACTGAACCCTTTCCAAGAGTTTCCAATATAAAAGTGGCAAAGGCTGAGGACAGAACTGCTGTTGAAACAGAATTTATTGAGTCTGAATAACTGGGAGAAAATGAACTTGAAAAACAGCCTCTGAAATCTAAGGGACAATAAAAATAACAAGAGCAAAAACTGGCATTATTAAAACTAAGAGAAGGAGTGTGTGACCAAGTATTTTAAGAAATAATTGTTAGTGCCTGTAACTCCAGTTCAGGGGATATGACGCCCTCTTCTGGCCTCTGTGGGAACTGCATACACATGATGCACTCAAATACATGCAGGCAAACAAACACAAAAATTTTCTTAATTATAAAATAAATGAAGTTGTTAAGCATCATAAATAAATCTAGATGACATTTAAGACAATGCTGAAATAGTCAAAAAAGAGAAAGAAGCATTAAATAAAAAAAAGAGGAAATGAGAAAAATTGACATAACACAATAGTTTAAATATATAGTACAAATCCACTATATATAGCATAGTATAAATCCACAGATTAAAAGAGTAGCTGGCACAATGAATAACAGATGGAACCTACCTGTCTACTGACTACAAAAATCTCTTCTTACACATGGTGATGTAAATACATTGAAAATAAAAGGACAGAGAAATAAATATATATTATGAAAACATTAATTTTATTAAGTAAACACATCTATTATAGCATGGAAAGTTGAAATCAAAGAAAGCAAAGTTTAGTAGAGCCAAGAGGGACTATTACAACATAAAGAAAAGATCAATAAACCCAAAAAAATCAGTCTTAAATGTATATATTCCAAATAATAGAGTTTCAAAATACATAAAGCAAAAATGTACAACACTAAGAGGAAAGATACAAAAATCTCCAAATATCATCCAGGACTTCAATACCCCACTCTTAGTCACTAGTAGTAATACTTGACAAAAATATCTGCATTAAAGGGACTAGAGGATGATTTTGTCAGTAAGGTGCTGGCTACACAGGATGAGACTTGAGTCAGATCCCAGGATCCACATAAAAAAGCAGAGCACGCCTGTAATCCCAGCTCTGGGAAGGCAGAAACTGAAGGATCCCTGGAGCTTGCTGGACAGTCAGTCTAGTCAATCAATGAGCTCCAGGTTCAGTGAAAGACCCTGTCTCGAAAGCTAAGGAAGAGAGGTGTCCTACTTTCATTTCTGCTCCCATGACAAAATATCTTGTTGAAAAGCAAATTAGGGGAAAAAGAGTTTATTGTAGCTCATGAATTCAAGTAGTAGGAACTTAAAGCGGCTGCTTACATCACATCCACATTTCAGAGCTGAGAGAAACAAATGCTTGCATAATGCTAAGCTCATTTTCTCAGTTCGGAGCCCAGCCTAGGATATGCTCCCACCCAAACTCAGACTGGGTCTTCCTCCCTCAGTTAACTCAGATAAGAAATAGAATCCCTCACAGGTATGCCCATGAGTCAACTTGAACAAGCGCGCTCTCTCTCTCTCTCTCTCTCTCTCTCTCTCTCTCTCTCTCTCTCTCTCTCTGACTCCCTTCAAGGTTGATTCTACATTGTATCAAGTTGTCAGAGTTAAAAGTAACCATCACCAGAGTTAGGAAGACACATAGGCACACAGGTGCATACATCTCTCTCTCTCTCCCTCTCCCTCTCTCTCTCTCTCTCTCTCTCTCACACACACACACACACACACACAATTTTTTTTAAAGATCACTGTCCTTTGAAAAGGACATACCCACCTCCTCAACTGTGTCTTCCTTTCACCTAAGCACCTTTTTTCTCTTCACCATAATGCTTGGACTATATATCAAATCTCTTTATAAATTTCAACTCTGATTCAAATTTAAAAAAGTAATAGCACATACAAAAGAAAACTATCAGCAAGAGTGTCAGAAAACTGAGCAATACTACCAACCAGTAGGATCTGGTTAACATTCAAATATCCTTCTACAAAATAGGAAAATGCACATTATTTCAAGAACTCATCATCATGTGCTACACTTTGATTCATAAAACACAGGAAAATTTGCAAACCAAAACAAACTTTCAGGTGTATTAAAAGTAATTTAAGCCATACAGAGTAGGCTTCCTGACTATATAGAATTAAACTGGAAACCAATAATAACAACAACACCAAAATCACTAAACTCTTAGGAATTAAACAGGCTCTTTCCCCAGCCAGGTATCATGCCATGTGCCTGTAGTTTTAGCTTCTCAGGAAGTTAAGCTAGATCAGTTGAGCTCATGAATTCAAGATAAACCTGAGCTAAATAGTGTAACCCCAACACACAAAAAAACTTAATCAAAAAATAGGAATAAAAGTTCTATATAGCCCATGGGTCAAAATAGGCGTCGCCAAGGAAATATTTTTTAAAACACAGATATAGAACTGAATGAAAATGAAAACATAACACAATAATCACTATGATAAAGCAACACCATGTTGAAAGAAAGTATGTTGACCAGAAATGCCTACATTAGAAAAGAGAAGCAATTACAAATGGACAGTCTCAGTTCTTCGTGAGAAAATTAGGAGTATACAAGAAAAAAATATGGAGTGAACAGAAAAATAATTCATATTCAAAGAAACATAATAATGATAAGGAAAACCTATTAATAAATTCACTCAAATCAAACAACTTACAAGAATTTTCCTTTAAAATCACAAACCAGCAAATCTCGGTGAAAAGAAAATAGAGAACCTGAAGTTATTTAAATATTAAATAATTTTTATTTTGCAATTTAAAATTTCCTGAAAAGATTTTCCAGTCCCAAACACATGACCCTGAGCTCCCAAACCTGCCTACTCACTTACTGGTGGGTCACAGGCCATGTCACCACTCATGGCTGAAAAAACAAATCATGTGATACAATTCAACTTCCACTGGGTAAAAACTCTTAGTGAACTAGAAACAGAGAACATTACAGACCCTCCCAGAAAGCATGTGCAGTAGTCCCTCCTTACATAGACACTCAAGTCTGTGGATGTTCAAATCCTTCACATAAAATGTCATAATATTAGCATGTGATTTATACATATCTTCCCACACATTCATTAAACCATCTCTACATTATTAATATAATCTAAATGCTATGTAAATAGTTGTTCTATATTTTTCTTAAAGTAATGATGAAAAGGAAATGTGCATATATGTTCAGTACATTTGCCATTTGAAAAATATTTTCAATCTACAGTTGGTTGAACTGACTGATATAGAGAGAAAACTCCACAAAAATCCTGCAAGCATCATACTTAAGAGCAAATGGATTTAATCTTCCCTAAGATGGAGAAATAAAAGAAAAAATAAGCACTCATCACTTTATTTAGCACAGTACTGGAGAGTCTGTCTGTTATAACAAGGCAAGACCAACAAAGGTGTCTAGGTTGGAAAGAAAGCTGTCTCTGTGTATAGATAAAATAACCATGTTTAACATTAAAAATAAATGTCAAAGTATTTTCACATCCTACAACCAAGAAGTAAGATCAGTAAGGTAAAAATTGAGACACAAAAAACAACTGTATGTCTACACATGGACAACAAAGAAATGGAAAATATTTCAGATTCAGTATCATTTAAATTTGTTCCACAAGCTACTTACAAGATATGTATAATTAAACTTATGAATGCCAATGAAAGACACAAAGGAAGGCCCAAATACTTATAGAAATGCACCATGTAAAGGGCTGCAAAAAACTGACACAGCCAGTGCATGGGCTCTCTTTAAATTTATCTAGGTTTAACAACATTCCTATTAGCAATCTGGCTAAATTATTACAACAAAATCTTAGACTGTAAAGTGCGTCTTTCACATTAATATTAATCAAAACTAAATTTGATTTATAAAACAGTACAGCAATTATGATTACATAGTTACAAAAACAATTCCCAATAGAAACTACGTTTGAGAATCTTCATGTATTCTATATTTATATTCTTTTACTATCTAACATGTTCTAAAATCAAAATTCACAATTGTATTAAGTACAATATAAAAATATATAACATATTTAATGAGGAACAGATATACTTAGTCAAGGATAAAAATAGGTCTTGAGACATATGCCCAAGAAACTATTTAAAAGGAAAATGCCTTTTATTCCAAAATGACAAGCACAGAACATATGTAGTAGTAATCATTTCATTATGCCAAAAATGTTTATTGGGCATCAGTTTTTGACAAGGGAAAAGACCTTTGAACATACATAAAATTTAATTCTAATTTAAAAAGTGTATATATTACCGGTGTGTGCTTGTGTGTGTATGTATATGTTTGCATGCTGGGGTGGGGATTCATGTGTACCACAGCATGCATATAGAGATCAAAAGAAATCTTTAAGGAGTCTGCTTTCTTCCTGCCTCTACATGGGTTCCAGAGTTCAAGCTTGGGTCTCAGCAAGCACTTTACCCCTGAGCCACCTCACGTGCTCAGTCTGGTTAATTCTGAGAACTCTCATCTCATCTTTTCAAAGTTCCCTTAGTACTTTAAGATGTCTATTTTCTTTTCATTATTGTGTCAACGTCAAGAAACAGTTTATATTTTCCAAAAATAATGGGTTGAAATGCATGTGCGTTGAGCACACACATATTCAATGAACTTGACATCATAAAGGAAGTAAAACCAAAAGACTGTCCATGAACCAATGAGTGTCTTCCTCTAGTTTATACATAACAGTTCCAGCATCAAGGGTCAGTTCATCTAAATGTGACTGCTATTAGCGAATCTCTAATTCCCCTGTGTAGGTTAATTTTGTCTTTGTTTCTCTTTACCTCCATCTTTCACACTATTCAATGGACAAAAATAATACCTTCCAATCTTTAATATTCTAGATTAAGAAATGTTACAACACTCAATATTGTCATCTTGGATGTCATCAAACCCAAAACTAAATTCAAATGCCTCCAGCTGTTCATAAACATTAAACACAGTAGAGAAAGGGGTTCAGTTTCCATCTTTCTTTCTCTATATAAAGACTAAGAAGTATGAGAGAAATGAACTGACTCTTTAGCAATTTCTCTTGACTGTTAATGCAGTCATAAATTCTATTTGATAAGTCTTTTGAAAAGTGGGTTTTAAATTACAACAAAATTGAATACCAAAATATTTCCAATAACTGCAATGACTCAAACCACAGTTGCTTTTTCAACCAATATTCCACATTTATTGTGTAGTAGGGCTAGCCCAGTTAAAAAAGATTTTTATATACAGTTTAAGCTGGATCACTTCATTTATTAAAGAAAACTAATATCACCCTCAAGGAGAATGCCAAAGCAGGCCCACAAGACAGCCTTGGAATGACCTTTGGAGGTGTTGCCTGGACTACTGCTTTTTTACCATCCAAATCTACAAAAGCCTAATTTACTTTAAAATATTTTATCAACCATTTTTATTTTTTATGAGCATGAGTGTATTGCCTGCATTGGTGTCATGCAATGCCCATGGAAGTCAGCAGAGGGCGTCAGAGATCCCCTGGAACTGGAATTTTGGACACTTGATAGCCACCATATAGGTGCTGGAAACTGAAACCAGCCCTCTGCAAGTGCAGCCAGTACTCTTAACTACTGAGCCACCTCTCCAGCCCTCCCACCCCCATTTACTTTAAAAGATGACAGCTTCATTCCATCTATACTAATGGAGGAGGAAAAAAATTTTATGTAAAAATCAAATACTTTTTAAAAGCAGGCTATTTCCATCTTGTCGAATTAACTGTGGCATCAGTTCGCACTTTACAGAGCAGTGGGTGAGAGAACTAGAAATGTTCAAAAATAATCTTTTGTCAAGTGCGGTGTTCCATTTCACATGGCTGGACAGAGACAAAAATAACACAGGTTTGAAGGCGCAAGTGTCACAACACAGTTTAGAAATTGCAGCCAATGTGGATGGTTCAGCACACACAGTAGACTAGCATGTCATCGATTCTAGAAAGGAAAGCATTCCCAGAGACCTCTGGAGACTCCCGAGAGAAGATCTGATGAGCACTTAACTACTTAATTCTAAACTTCTAAGAAATGTGATCCAACCAGGTATTTTCAAATATAAGATGTGGAGAAAAAAAAAAGAAAAATTAATTTACTACCCACTCCCCAGAGCCTAGATAATCCCAATGCCTTGGCTTTGTCAACAATGGTAAACATTAAGAGCACTCATGTGGTCACAGATAAATGTCAAATGGGAAATAACAGTTAACAGAGAATGAAATGGACAAGCCTGTTTAAGTTTTCTACTTTGAACTCTGGGGAAATTGCTTGCTAAACCCACTTTACTTTTGACAGATAATATCTGAGACTAATAGAAATGGATTTACAGCCTTCTAAGAACTTAAACTTTTTAAAATAAATAGGTCCCTTACTAAGCATAAGACAAATTCAGCCTAAGCTGCTCAACCCCCTGACAGTCCAGCCTCCATCAGAAACCATCTCTTGGGATCTGAAAGGAAAGTCAGGCTTCTTTATGCAATGCGATGTGTTAGTTTTCATTGTTTCAAGACTGACTGCAGGAATGGCTCAGCTCCCAGTTGTGACCTCAAGGAACAGTCATATCCCTTCACCACCTTACTCTAGGATACCTTATGGCCAATCACACCAGCAGTATCCCAGACATATGACCCAAAGGGAAACAAATAGATAGAAGGAAGCTCAGCTGAGAACTTCTGGAAGTAGGTCTGAAGCCCCAGGAAAGCACCTGTTTAACACTGGTCCCTGTCTTTCTCATAATAAGGAGGGAATGGCGTGTTGCTTTTGCCACAGAGGAAACAGAGGCACAGTCTCTCTCCTCTGAATTTTTTCTCTAATGAGAGATACTAGGAATAAATTAGGGAAAAATCCAAGCTGAAAAGGTAACACTGAGAAAGTCACCTCCCAGCTAGCTGTCACTCCTCAAAGATTGCCTCTAACAATTGTGCACCAGGGAGTCAACTGGAGTCTTCAAAACCCATCAAATCTGCCTTCCATGGACTCTTGTATCTTGTATGCTCGTCTTCTACTAAGAATTGGAGAAGGGCAAGGATCACAAAGTCCTGTGCTTCCCAGCTTGAATTCTCCAAATAGAAGGGAGAGCACCTATTTGGGTCCTACATGTCTAGGGTAGTCTACCAGTACTTAGCTAAAGGCCTGGGAATCTGACAATGGACAGAAGTTGAAGTTGGAAGGAGATGAGTTTGGTGTATAATTTCTGTTGGAGGAAAAGAGTTGGAAATGTAAAGGTAAGTCCACAAACACATCCCTGGGAGTAGAAGGCAGTCAATCACACAAGCCTCTGTGACTCCACATTTTCCCTTTGTCTCACCAAACCTGTTCTCCAACTCCCTGAATTATATCTTCTTTCTTTTGTCCTCCCAAAGTCTGCCTTTCTCTAAGTTCTTATGCTTTAGTTAATCTTCCTAATCAAAAGAGGAATTGCCTGAAGTTGTGTGATCTAGGGAACTATAGACACAATTGTATGATGGAGTACTTTTAACACTATACAAATATTCTACACCCATTATGTAAAGTTCTAAATTGAGCAAATAAAATCTAGTAGGGAATCAGAACTTGTTCAACACAGTCTGATTTGAAGAGCTCATACCCTTTCCCCAGAAGCTCTAGCCTAAGGAATTATCTTCAAAATAAAGAAAAATCCTTTTGCATAAAGATGTTCATCATAGTTCTGGTTATTATCGGTGGTAGAGCAATAATGAGGAATGATTACAAAATTCCAGCATGTCTCTCTGATGGAAAGTTATGTTGGCATTTTAAATGTTAGCTCAACTGTAATCATAAAAAACTAGTGTTAGAGAATATAAGTAAAAAGATATAATAAGTAATTAATATGACTTGATTCAAGCCATGCATGAAAAGATGGCAACAACAGTTGTCTTTTTTAGAAGAATATGGGGATTTTTTTCATATCCTTGGAGTTTCCAATGTATTCATAATCCTCATAATGGAGGAACTTTCTAATAGGTGAACTTCTATAAAAGAGAAAACATTTTATTTTCATAGAAAGCTTTTTCAACATTTAGTTGATAACAAATTCAAGGTCCAAAATATGTTTCTCTGAAAGAGGACTTGAGGCAAAGGAAATGAAAACTATGAGCAAAAACCATCTTGACCTGTTTAAAAATAAGTTCTCCATGACCACCACCTCAGAAAGGATCTCAGCCTGACATTCAAAGTTCTTTATAACCCATCAGCATGAACTCTGCTAACCTTGTGTCTGCCTGTGGAAATCAGTCCCAAGTCTCAGAGAATAACTTAATTCCCTTCTGTCTATCAAGTCTTTCCCAACCCTCTGACCACCCTAGCTTCTAATGATTTCCTTTTCTCTGAAGATGTTCCTACGGGCACTTAGTGCTGCCTCGCTTTGCGGGAGGGGGTGGTATTAAGCCCCATTCTAAGTCATTCTGTTAATTATTTCCATGTGTTCAAATACCTCCCAGCCAGGCTTGAAGTTCCTTAAGTTAGGAATTCAGAGTGTGTGCAGTACTCATTGGGTAAACACATAGAGAGGCAGAGAGGAAGAGTGCCAAAGCCCAGCTGGTACCACATTTAAGCTTCAGTGATCTTCTCTAAAGGAAGCTTGAGGTCCCTATTTTAAAATGGTACTCTGACATCATTACTAGAACACACATGCTCCCTTTCTCATTTTTTAAACACTAATATTCCACGTTTGCTTATTCATTAGTATCAATTCTGTTGTTCCCCCAGGATTAAATGAATTGGGTTACAATATGTCTCACAAAAATTTGAGGTATAAACAACAAAATGAAACAACCTTCTGGGAATCAACTTTAAGACCATACACAGGACCCTGGTTTCCTACTGTATTATGAACTATGAATACAAATGTGTGTCTCCATGCTGTGTCCTTACTTAGGCTGTGGGTTTTAGTCTATCAATATTCCTATTAAAGTATTCTCCAAAGCGAATGTTTCAGTACTTTAGAAATGATGGGCTCAAATGACTATGTACTTGCCTGCCATCAAATACTCTACCAGTACTTAGGAATAAAGAGCTTTTTGTGCATTAGCAATTCGCCACCTGAGACATCAACAGACTGGCATATCTTACACAAAAATCCATAAATCATAAATGAAAGCAAGTCAAATGACCCAGCAGAGGAGAAAGAAAGATCTGGTGTCCATTATTTTTGCAGTAGGACGGAAAGTCAATGTGATTGTTGACTCTATAGGTCAGGGCATCAATTAACAATCACTTTCCCACTGTGCAGAACTCCATCTTACTATGACACATATACTTTCTGTGATAAGAGAAGCAGCACTTAAGAGTAAATGCGTGTCCTATGTTCTACCACTTACTGAGTGGCCATATTTTAGTTGCCTGGCCTCTAAAATGGAGTTGTCACCTGCTATGCCAAGACACAAAGTTGTGGTTACCCTCACAGCACAACCTGAGTCTGGGTTTACTTGTGACCCAACTCTGTGTGACTCAGCTCCACAGCCCCACCAACTAGATAACTGCTCTTCCTTCAAATGTGACCCAAAGTTGATTAAGATTTCCGGATTTCTGTCTACGGTGCTAATTCCTTTTCCCAGGACTTGAGCACCCAGCGTATACCAGCATTAAAAATGTGCTGAGCATCTCCTGATATCGCCCAGCTCTCCTACAAGGTGCTGTCCAGATAGAATTTTTTGCTAGATGCCTTCTAAGAAAACAGATGTTTTCTCACAGGAGTATGAAAAAAAGAAAAAAACCCTCTGTGATACTTAAAAAGCAGTATGCAGAAAGTTCACAGGTTGTCTCTGATGTTTGAGATTACTCTTGTGAAAATTAATTCTATACTTAACATCTAATAGTGCATATATACCCACGCCTAGTCCCACTACTGATAGAGTGGAAAGTCCATGGACTTTCGGGTGAGGGAAACCTGAATTCAAATTCCTGTTCTATGACCTTGATACCTTAATTTAAAATCCCTGATCCTCGCTTTCCACATTTGGTTGCGGGCTGCTGTGATGATTTAATTCAATATTATATACATATGTATGTAGGTAGGTGGTAGGTATGAAGTAAGTGCCTAAAATCTGAGGGCAGTGCTCCATGATTCTTCTACATCTTTTCCTTCTACTCGAGGGTCAGCCAAGCCCACCTTGAAAACAAGACAAGTTCTTCAGGAATGTTTCACACCAGTGAGGGCGAGGGTGAGTAGCTGGAAAGATATTTCAATGTCAAATCAACTGGATCGGGTCATGTATCTTGGAATGAGAAGCAGAGAAACCGCGAGGTACCAAGACTTCACTCGGATGTGCGGAAAAAGACGTTCCACTGACACACTTTCAAGAACGCACGGCTCGCTCGCCGAGGTTGGCACTAGGTTGTGGAACCGAATAGTATGACAGAACAGCCGGGCCGGCAATCCGAGCTCAACCCACTTGACCCAGCCGGAGCGGGTGTGGAAACTGAGGCAGGAGCCCGCAAGTGACCGGGTCCGGTCCCCTCCCCCTCCCGCCCGAACCTCTGGGCACCAATGGTGCTGAATCACGAGCCTGGCAGTAGCGGCTCTCCATGCGGCTGCCACCCGGGACCCTGTCCCCAGGGCGGGGACCGTGCGGGATGGGCGCGGCGGGCCGGGGGCGGCCAGGAAAGGGGGCGGCGGGCAGGTACTCACGCGCCGGGTCGTGGCTCCCAGTGACCGGTTCCCTCGGAGGCCCACGCTCCCCGCTGGCGGCAGGAGGCTCCCGGTCCTGGGATCCCCTAGGCTCGCCCACCGCCCGGGGCAGCCGAGGCACGGAGCTCAGACGCTGGACCTGACCCGGAGCAGCTGGAGCAGCTGTCGTGCCCAAAGGGTGGCGGCTACCAACGGGCCAGACCATTCGCCCCTGCGCCCAGGGGTGCGCAACGAGCCGGGATGGGCGAGCACCCGGGCCCGGTGAGGGCCGGCGAGGGTCAGGAAGGACCAAAGAGGAGGAGAGACCCTCTCCTGCTGCGCGCCAGCTGCTTGGGGTAGCTCGGAGACCCGCGGCTTCTCCAGGTGTGCAGAAGGATGAGCTGGGCTCTTCGGGGCACCCCCGCCCCGAGTTAGCCTTGGTCCCGCTCAGGGAACCTTCAGAAGGCGGCTAACAGAGGACCTAGCAACGCGAGCGCCAGGGCGGTGTCCCCTCCTAAGGGAATGATGCAAAGGGCGCTGGTCTGATGCCTATCTGGGCCACCTCCTCCTCTACCTTGGGGCCTGGGCCAGCAAGTTCTGGTTTATATGTCATTTTATCACAAACAGAGGGAGACCTTGATCTTAGAAGGGGTTCCGCTCATCTTTTATTTGAGCCTCCTGGTTTAGCTAAGCATAAAAGGGTACGGAAAAGCGAACTTGAAAGTTAGACGGTCAGGTCAAATGGGCTTTCACCCTGGAGCTGTCCTGTATATCTGAGCAGACTCCCGAATCACAGGACCGCTTAGGGAGTGCTCAGCAGCAGCGGTTGGAAAATGTAGATTGAGGGGACGATTTCAACTCTATTTATGAAAGATTCTAGAAGAAATACTAGAATATTTGCAGTACGTTGTTCATGATTGTAAAGGTTACTTTCTTGGTAATCTGAAGATGATCGTGTCCTTGTACGAAATAAAATTTACAGGACTGGAAAAATGTTCCAAGACATGACGTGTGTTTTACTTTTGTGGTGCCTGCAATCAGACACGTGTTCGCTGCAGACAATGTTGCAGATCAAAACAAGTGGGTAGCTTCCCTTTTAGAAAGTCACAATAGAATTAGCAATTATCTACAAAATGTAATGGGTAGAGGGAATGTATCCCAAATACGAAATTTCTCAATACAGGCATTTTCTCTGGATCAAAGTGTTGTTCTTGTAAATCAATCAACGCAAATGGAGCATAGCAAATGTTCAGTCCCCTCTTTCGCTATTCCTATCACACCTGTGAAACTGATGGAAACGACCGTGAGTGTTAAATGGGGAGGCTGAACTCAAGAGTTTGCTGAGCTGGGCTAAACGTCTCTTGAATGGCAGAGCAGATGCTGACACTTGAACTTCTTACTTAGAGCTTTCCAAAGACAAAAAACAAAAAAACAAAAAAACAAAACCCACTGTAAACCATGTCACATCTAAAACTGGCCCATGGGTCTGTTCAACCATCCTCTGTGAATACTGTGTTTCATGGTGGAGATAGGACATTAGGTATCTAAAAGAGACATCACCCTGAGGTAGAAAAACAGACTAGAAAGATGAACTCTCAGAAGTAGCCTGGGACATCAGTGTCAGAATAGCAGCATCCTGTGAGAGTGAGGGACCATGCTCTGCTATCTTTTAGCTGGCCACTCTCAGGCTATCGTTTACACTGTCACACATTACACTACTACACTTAGGTCACTGTTCTTCCCATTTCAAGTAGAGACAGAGTTTTTAAATGGTTTCTTATCTGTATGCCTTACAAATTGAAAGGAAAACTAACAACAACATGAATATTGACATCTCTTGAACCTCAGGAAAACTTATTCAGAAATTAAGAATAGAATTAAACTCTTTCAATGTGGTGTGCCATTGTGATTATGCAAACTGTTGTTAATGTTCCAGGTCAGAGCAGAACAACAGACATCCCAAGAGCCCCATGTTGCTAGAGAGCCCAGAGCACTGAGTCCCTAGAGAAGTCAGTAGTTTCAACACAGTACAAGTGGCCTCTTGGAGATGTGTAGTTCTTCTCTTCAAAGAAGACACCAGCAATAGAGACAGAACAATAATTAAAGAGATGCCTGCTGATAGAAATGTAGAGATATAGGACAAGGGCAGAAAGCCTATGACCATCTAGGAACCTGAAAGACTGGTGCCACCTTCATTGTATAGTTGATTTTCAGCACATATGTGTCTCAATAAACAATGGAAAATTTTTGTGATGGTGGCCTTGGGAATCTAACAAAGAGAATGGGGGGAATTCTGTATAGCCTGTGTCCTCTGTTCTCCTTCAGTGAATTAAGGATGGTTTTCAAGCCCCTATGGGAAAATGGTAGGGACAGAGAGTGAGAAATCATGTTCACAAATGACTGTGATATACTGCATCAATGAACTACTCCTCTGAACCTAGAGACAAAGAACAGTGCAGAGATGAAAAGATATGAATTCCTGTGGTGAATGAGGTCTGGATAGGGGGAAGGACAATTATTACCCAAAGCGACTTTGAAACTTACTTGCATGCTGCTTATTGAGGCAAATCCATGTGTATTCACAAACAAGCATGATCTAGGAATATTAAAAAATATTGCCTTGCTGGGCTGGGGAGAGAGAGCTTAGAGTTAGAGAACTTGTTGCTCTTGCGAAGGTCCCCAGTTTTACTCCCAGTACCCTCTTCCGGCCTCCACAGGCACCAGACACATACATTGTGTCCAGAAAAACACACAGCAAAATCTTCACATGCATTAAATCATTAATAAGTGAATAGTAAATAATAAAATCTTTGAAAAACACTCCCTTGAAATGGGTACTAACAGAGCAGAAAGATAGTACTCAATGCCTTCAATAAAATTAAAGTGTAGGTTGCAATACATTGAAGTTTGATTATAAAGAATGTTCATTATTTAGTACATGTCAACATGACATTTGCACCATCCCAAATACTCTTGATGAGAATATTAATCATGAAGCTTCTGTTCATTTGCTTTTAGCTAGTACATTCTAAATGATTAGTATATTTGAGGTAAAGGCTGGAGAGATGGCTCATCAGTTAAAAACATGTACTGCTCTTCCAGAGGACCTGAGTTCAGTTCCCACCACCCATGTCAAATGGTCCACAACCACGTATAATTCCAGCTCCAGGGGGATACAAAGCCTCTGGCCTCCATGGAGTTCAATACTTCAATACACACACACACAGACACACACACACACACACACACACACATTTAAAAAATTAAAAAGTCAGTTGTGATGTGCATGCTTTTAATCCCAGCACTCTGGAGGCAGAAGTGGCTAATCTCTATGAATTTGAGGTCAGTCTGGTCTAGTGGCCAGTTCCAGGCCAGCGTTCCAAGCCAGCTGGGGCTACAGAGAAACAGTGTTCAAATTAAAGAAAATAAATAAATAAACCTAGCATGTATAATTTGGCTTTCATTGTACAGAAATATATCTATTTATATGTGCAGAACATGTTTCAATGTTCCTTTAAAATTTTTTATTGTATTTATATATGTATGTGAGGGTATGTACATGCCTCAGTATGCGTGTGGAGGTCAGAAGACAACTTGCAAGAGTCAGTCCTCTCCTTCCACCAGGAATCTGCTAATCTAACTCAGGTCATCAGGCTTTACCACAAGCCCCTTTACCCACTGAGCAATCTCATCAGCCCTATTATTGGTATTATGTAAAGGAAAAATAATGCTTAGAACTGCATTATTGGCATGTTTATGGCATTATCCTGTCTAGCCAAGAAAGTCAGTTTTTCTATGTGCTTATATTTTGTTGTACATGCTCAATAATATTTTTAGAGTTTTCATGTACTGTGGCCTGTGCCTTTCTTACCAAATTTACTCATTATGTGACAGTAACTGTCTTCTGAAGCAAATATTCTTTCATAGTATCTCAGTGTTATTACCTGGGTAGATAGGGGCTGGTGGTTTCTGCAGTTTACCTTGTATTTATCCAGTGCAAGAAAGATCTTGTTTATGAGATTCTCAAAATAAAGCGGTGTATCTTCAGGATCAGCAACTTTATCTCTTTTTAAAAATCTGTGTTACATTTGGCTTGGCTAGGGATGCCAGTGTGGGTAACTATGATGAAACTTGTCTAATTCCAGGTTTGGAAAAATAAATAATAATTTTTTATTTTTTATCATTTAGAATATTGGTGAGCTTTCCTTGACTGTCTGTATTTCTTTCTGTTCCTATTCTGCTTGGCTTTTCTTTCCACATTATACAACTGTCCTTTGTCTAATTCCCTTTCACAACCTAGTGTCATTGGCCTGTAATCAATATGTAACTAGATTTCTTGATATTGAACTGCCCTTGGTTTCCTCCAGGAAAGCTTATCATTCATTCCTCTGTTATATTCTCTATGTTCTGCATGTATCTGTCATCTACATTAGAGATAAAATTGACATGTATTTTTAATTACCATTGTATGTATTTTTAGGCTTTGGTGTTAGAGTTATTCTGGCTTCATAAAATTAACTGAGGTACATTCCATCTATTTCTAATACCTACAACAGTTTAAATAATAGTGCAATTAGCTATTTTAATTGATGTAAAATTCAGCTATAAATTCATCTGACTGCAGACTTTTTTCACCACAGATGATTAATCACCTCTCCAATCTCTTCTATAACAGTTTATTTAAATCAGGTTTTTTTGCTTCTTCTGTGTCAGTTGTAATAATATGAATATTTTCATTAAAATGTTATAGGTTTTAATAAATGCTTCATCATTTTTTCTATGCTCTGTTGTTTTAAAAATATTCAATTTTCCAATGTCTCCTGGAATTATTTTATTAAATTCCCTTATCATACAAGATTTATTTCATGTGCGTTTCTCAAATTCTAATTAATTTTATTGGAGTATGATGAGATTGTAACTTGTAAAAGTTTTAAGTTTTTTAATCTATTAAGGGCTTCTTTTTCATAAAGTACATGACCTTTCTTAAAGTTTCATTGAGATATGAAATGTATTTATTGACATATTTACACATCCTACTGAAGAAATTAAATATTCTATATGAAAATGTTCTATAATGTGAATACTTATCTCTCCCCCAAATTCATGCCAAAATCTAATCTAATTACTCCAGTGTTCTGTGCTATGGTGATGAAGGCAAAGCAGGATATTATGAGGAACCAGATTTTTTTGTCTTTGGTTCTGTTTTTCTTTTTTTCTTAATAATTTTCCTATGACAAAATAGCTAATTCCTTTAGACAGGGTTTCTTTCAGCCTCAGTTGGCCTCAGCTTCCCTGTGTGGCTGTTGTTGTTTTCGAATTTCATAAAGGTATCTTTTCTTTCATGTGAGAGGAGACCCTTCCCTTATTCGTATGCTGACTACTGCAGCTGTGGTCTTGGACTTACAATAATCTGCAGATGCCAATTCTTGTTTTTAACCTCCATTATTGCAGATAAGAAGTCTAACTCAGGCATCCTTTTTCCTTCATAGGTGACAGATTCATATTGATTATGTAAGATTTTTCTCTATGTCCCTAGCCTTCAAGAATGTTAACAAATTTAAGGCTTAAACAAAGAAAACTTTTGTCTGATTATCTTAAGTTATTGGTTTTTTCAATTTGTTATATTTTCTTCTTTACAAACTGAGAGAAATGCTGTGTCGTTGGGCTTCACTTTGAGTTACTTTTTGGTTGGTTTGGTTGGATGGCTGCTTGGCTTGCCTTATGCTGTGACTTACTTCTTAGACCTGATTTTGTAGCACGTTCATATTTCAATGGTGACAATCCTCTCCTTCAACTCTAATTCTGAATTTGGACATGATGACCCATGTTTCCACTTTCAGAAAGACATTTGGATGCTGCTCTTGACTCTTTTATGTCCCCTGTCTTCTCCAGCAACAGTCCAGTGCTGATATGTTTGTTCTGATGGTTGTTCTCTGGACTACTGGATGGACTGTGTTCCTTTAGCTGCTCATTGGTACTCAGGCAGAATGACAAGAGTCCCACAGACAGTGGAAAACAAAGCTTTCTCTAAGTACAGAGACCTATGGTCTAAAGCAGCGGCCACCAGACCTGTTGCAGGCCCTGAAGGAAACCCCCTCCTGCTCTCAGATTTCCATGTACTTGCAGCCTGGGAAACAGGAAGACCTAGTTTCCTGCATAGTTCTTTCTTGGCCTTGTGAGGACAAGGAGATCAGAGCTAACATTGTCTTCTTTGCAGAAACCCACAAATCTTTAACCAACCAATAGTCTCCAGTATCTGCTGCTCTTAGTTCTAACTAGTTCTCCAATGATGCTCTTTACTTGTCCCTTGGGAGTGAACAAGTTCTGCTAGTTTCCCTTTGCCTCAATCCCAACAGAGCCTGAGACTCACTGTCACCCAGCTGCTCATGGAAGCCATCAGTGACGAGATTCTTATACAGTGGATATACATTCTTACAAAGGACAAAGGCGACAGGAGCTGTGTTTGTATCAGCATATAACCACAACCTCCCTTAAGCCTGCTTTTCTATAACTCAAATTAACTTTTATTTGAATCTCTCCCTCCAATAGACAATGATTTCATCTCAATCAGTTCAAGATCTTCCCATGTTTTCTTGGAAACCAAATCATGGTTCTGGTGTTTTTAGATGATGATGAAATGTTAGGATAGGAAAAACTCTGATAGGAGTCATCTATCCATTTTGGTACCTGCACGAAGCCAGGTTATCTTCATTGGCTATTATCACATGTCCCAACACATATTTTCATGTTCTAAAAAGGCACATAAAGGACAATGAAGCTAGGGTGTCTGGTCATGTCCAAGTTGTCCAGGTTTTGAAAACTAGTTAGGGCTTGTCTAGAAGATCAATGCCTGCCAAGAATAAATCTGTACGGGGGACTGAGGAGTTTCCTGAATAAAAACAACTCAATCAAAAGGTGGAAAAGTAGAACACAAGCTTGACTCAATAATCATGCCATTGTTCCACAAGGCAAGTCATTTAATTATAGCATTATTTTACAATGTTTGTGCTTAGGATAAAACCTAGGGCTTTGCACATGCCAGGCAAGCATGCAATCATTGAGCCATACCCCAACCCTAGCTTGCCACTGTCTGCTAACACCATCCTCTGGCCCATTTCCTAGGTTCAAATCATAGGAAGGAAAGGAACAAGCAATTACTAATAGGCCTGTCACATGGGGAACTGAGTAAAACACAAAACAGCAATATTTGGGAACTCCATGATAAAGATGAGTGATTAATATTGCTTCACTTATGGTTATCTCTGTTTGTTTTTCTGGGTTTCAACTGAACCCATTTTAAGGACATCGCTTTATCATCAACATCAGCAGTGCTGGCATCACCAAGTAGCAGCATGGCTGGCAGGAGACTTTGCTTTCCTGGACTCTCAAGCAGAGAAGAGTAATGCAGTGTGCTAATCGAGCATCCTGTACTGAGGAAGTCCCCGCCCCCTCCCCGCTTCCTGGTCTCTCCCTGAAATGCATGAAGAACAAGTTGAGGGAAACTCAAGGAATCTCAGAGGCAGACATGGAAAGAACCAACTCTAACCACTTATAGTCTGTGTCTATTTTACACCCAGCCTTGGAAGTTTGAGGAAACCCAATTTTAAATGGGTCATACAGCCATTCTCCAAATTCCATGAAGAATTAATGACTGGTCTATGGATTAACTGGTTCATCTAGTTCATAATCCACAGAGTCATCTCTTTTGTACATGTACACAGGCAAGAATTATTCAAAGCAAAGCAGATTTTAATATGAAACTGAAGAGATGCTTCAGCTAATTAAATGTCTGCCTTTTAAGTGTGTAGACTGAGTTTGATCTCCAGAACTCCCACAAAAAAGCCAAGCATAGTAGCGCTTACTTGTAATAACTTGTAATCTCAGAGCTAGGGGATGGAGTGGTAGAAAAGGTGAATCCCTGGAGCACACAAGGACACACACACACACACACACACACACGTTTGTTGTACTGATTTGGACTCTTTCATTTATACTGGAGTTTGAGGACTACAAATTTATTAGCCTCTTGGGCCATATGTGGGCTCTGACAACAGCTCACAGACAAGGGTGCTGTGAGTTGAAGAGGGGAACATGGCTGTTGTTATTCAATAAAGTCTCACTTCTCCACTTTGTCAGGAACATAGCTTAAGGTTTTCTGTTTGCTGTTCACGGTGACAGGCACCCTCTTCTAATTCAAATTTGCAAGTCTGATGAAGGCTAAGATAAAAATATCTAGTTGATAGTTATAGCATCACAATGTGTTAATAACAACAGCTGGGTGGATCAAATCCATCTCAGTTTTTAAAAGACATTTAACTAAGTCTCTTAGAGATGCTATACGTTTAGTAACTTACTGTTGCTTTTTAATAAGCTAATAACTTAGTTTTACTGAATGAAAAACATTCAGTGAGCATAATACATGTTCAAATTATTTCATTTACTGGCCATGGAGAGACCATAAATACTCATCTTATAGATGAAGAAAACTGATTTTTAAATTTTTTGGCAGTTTCATACACGTATATAATGAATTTTGGTCATTTCCTCTCTCACCATGGTCTCTCATTTCCCTCCCTTTCCTGATCAAAAATATTTTTTGCCAACAAGTCTCCCTCCTATTTTCATTCCTTTTTTATTATGGCCTACTGAGTTTAATTAGGGCTGTTTGCATGAGCATGCGTGAGTGGTTATATACTGGAGTGTGAATAGCTTATCAATGGCCAGACAACTAAAGAAAATGACACATACCCCCTCAGTAGCCATTAACTGCCAATATTGCCTTAGAGATGGGTAGGATGTCACGAGCCCTGCCCCATGCAGGATGAAATGTTGAAGGCCCCATTGTGTGCAGGTCTTGTGCAGAGATTCCCCACTGCTGTGAATTCATGAGTGCACTGGCCAGGTGATGCCCAGAATGCTTTGCAGCACTCATCTGTCACCCCCTCCTCTTAGATTCTTTCCACCCCTTCTTCCATGATGCTCCCTAAGCTGTGGAGCGGGTGATATAGATGTCCTATGTAGGGCCAAATACCCAACAGTCATATAGTCTCAACACTTTGACCAGATATAAGTCTTTGCATTAACCTCTGCTCTCAGCAAAAAGGAGGTTCTCTGACCAAGGCTGAGCACAGCACTTAATCTATTGATAATAAACTTAAGTAGGTGAAGTGACACTTTCAAAATACTAAGCAAACCCCCTAAGATATAAAGGCGGAAGCTGGTAAAAGGATAATCAAAGTTTTCTATATGAAACGCTTTCCAATTTCTAAACACACACCCCAATCTCACTTCTCAACTCTCCCACCTCATTTATGAAAAAAGCCAGTGTTGTCCATCACATTCACGGCTTCAAGTATTCTAGACAAAGAACATTTTGTCACAGGCCAATTTCTTAAAAAAGTCATTCTACTGCCAAATAAACAACACAATATTAAACTTGCTAACCTTTGAGTTCAATCTCAGATTCCAAAAATGGTAATTTCTAGGAAACACAAGGAATGAAAACCTGACTCACAATAAATAACCTTATGAAATATAATTCTGTACTGACTTTGACCTTGCCCTTTGTCCTTAAGTTATTGCCAAGACTAAAATTTCATAATATTCTCAGGACATTGAGAATGATCATTGGAACTCATCTAATTATAAAAAGAGGGGAAATTTTGTTTTATGCTGTAAATAATACTTCTCTTTCAAAGACTATGAAATCTCATTTTCTCAAAATGTCTTTTAATAATTCACCTGATAATTTAGCATGTTACAGTGAGTAAAACTAGGCTATCTCATGTGATTTTCTATATTCCCTCCATTCTCAATTCAATGCAAAACAAAGCAGATCCACATTCTATTTATTCATCTCTAAAATGTTCCAGAATAAAATCAAGAGATTAAACATAAAGGTGTGACTTAATTCATGAGTAGCCTTTATTTTGTACCTATTTGCCTATCATTCCAACAGTAACTTTGCTTCTCAAGTGCCTAGTAAACAAATAAACATTTTTGAATGAATGAAATTTCAATAGACTGAAATCAACAAATCAGTAACATTTATAGACAAAGTGGAGGGACCTTTTCCGATGACCCACCCCACATCCACCCATTGTGCTCCAGTGATATAGAACCATGTGCCCTGCCTTTTTCTCACTGTATGTAGTCTTCTAAAACTGACAAATAGGCAGGAAGACCAAGATGGCCAATCAAAGATCTCCCAACATTTCAAATCATGAGAACCTTGGACAACCAGAGCACATCCCTTTCTGTAGAGGCTAACAGAATCAGCAACATCAAATAATGGGAAATTTAAATAGAGAACTAGGTCTATAGCCTTCCATGTGGTTCAGGAAATTATATTGCTGAGCAAATTACCAGCCCTATCTAACTAATTGAGATTTAACTATTTGAGATTTAAAACAAAGTTTGGGGTCCAAATTTCCCCTAGAAGGAAGAGGGTTGTGGAGTACTGGGCAGGGTCTGTCTAGGAAGACAAGTCCACGGATAGGAAATGGAGCCTGCAGAGGAATAGGAGAGTTAGGAAGACTTCAGTTCATTTTGACTAATTGGTTGGACATACAGAACTTAGTTAACTAAGCTACAGAATTTTACTGAAAAAAATGCTGTAGAAATAAGAAGTCCCATTTTTGACATGAAACACTTAATGTTACTGGACGTGCAAGAGAGACTGCCACATAGAAAGTTGGGTAGTGATTCTGCAGTTTGGGAGAGATGTCTGGTCTGGAGAAATAGCACTGTAAGTTAAAAATACACAGATGGATTTAGTTCTATCAATGAGCTAGACATGATCAGCCATGACTGGCCATCTTTCTGGCCTGGGAACATGTGAATCATTATAAACAGTTCTCTCTTGTATGACTGGGTTTATCTGTGAGGAGGATACTATCCAAGGCATCTTTAGATTGGATTGTATTTACTTACTTCTTTTCCCAAGGAAGACATTGGTGTATATAGAAAGTATCATGATGGTCATCAATTTCTAATCAGATTAGATACTGGACTTCAACCAGTTAGTTACACTGGATATTATAACACAATTACATGGTGGGTCAGATAGTTCCCCAAACTTGCTCATACTATGCTGTGTGAATCATGCATGATATCACATTGTATTTTACAGTGTGATTTAAGCTTACAGACATGTTTGAGGTCACTGAGGTTGATGAAGGATAACAAAGACTAGGCTGTCAAGGAAGCAACAACATCATAAAGGGAGGGAGTGTAGCTACAGAAACCTGGTTGTCTTGCAGATCGGAATGTGCTGCCACAGAGGCATGGAAACAGCTGAGAGTCTAAGATGCACTGCTGACTGGGGACATACTGAAATCGGTCCCCTGGGGTTCATATGTTAGAAGTTTAGTCCTCGGTGTGGCAGCATTGGGAGATGGTGGGATCACTTTTTATGGCTAAAGAACAGTCCTTTATTACATAGAAAATACAAATATTACAAGTTTGTTTAGGGGAACATGCCAATAAAGAGAAGTACTATGATAAGCTGGAGAAATAATATGTTATAAGATAGATTCCTGGACCTGGAGTTATGGAGGTTGTTAGTCACCATTGGGTGATGGGAATTGAACCCAGAACCTCTGAAACAGTAGCCAGTGCTCTTAACTGCTGAGCCATCTCTCTAGACCTATACTTTAATATTTTTATTTCTACACTTTGGCCACACAAATGCATAATATATACACCATGAATCTACCTTTAAAGTTTACATTCTGGGGCTGGACAAATGGCTCAGCAGTTAAGAGCACTTGCTACTCTTGCAAAGAGTCTGTGTTCAATCTCCAGTACCCACGTGGCAGCTCACAGTGGTCTGCAACTTCTGTTGCATGGGATATGATACTCTCCTCTGGACTTCTCGGGCACTGGGTATACACATGATACATAGACATACATGTAGGTAAGACACTCATACACATAAAATAAATAAATCTTAAAAAATAAAATTTACGCACATTATGACATAAACATAGTAGGTAGGAATTTGGCTTGTTACAGATAACATATCTCTTAACATGCACATTCATGAAGTCACGGTTACAGAATATGCCATTAGGAAACTGTCTAATTCAATTCTCTCATTTTACAGATCACAACTCAATTCAAGTATGTAGCTGGTGAAAGTCACACAACCAAGCTAGAGCCAGAGCCCTGTCCTCCAGATTTGTGAGCTTCTATGGTCCATCTGTCATTTATTTTAGCTGAAAAGTTTCATTTACAGAAATTTATAAATCTGGGGGTTTAGAGACTGTCTTAATATGTTGAACATTAAAAGGTATTATAGGAAGGTCCAGATGCTCAGTGAGAGGGCTAATAAACAAGTCAACAAAAGAAACATGGTTTTCTTTATAAAGAGAAGTTTTCTTCCTCTCTGTTTCTCATTCAGCTATGTTTCTTTAGATCCTGACCATCACTGCACTGTTACATGACTCAATTCCTTTCACAAACATCCAGGATGCATGGGGTGTGAGCAGACTCATCTTCTCAGACAACTAAATAGGGAGAGTCCCACTAGAACACACACCAAGACAAACACTCCGCTGTCTGGGTCCTACAGGGAAAGAAAAACATCTTTTGCTCAAAATGTGTGTCTTTACAAACACTTTCACTCAAAATGCATTCTTCAAAAAGTGCAATGACCAGTTGTGGCACTCTGCAGCACCCTCCATCTGTTGCAAAAAAAGCTTCTTTGATGAGCCGTGTACAGTATATTTGTCTGTAAACATTACAGACTTCACAACTGGTTAAACAAAGAGAATATCTGTGTGTCTGAGAGATGCCCAACCTTGACACATCTATAGTGGAACCTCTACATCTAAGGCTCAGGGAACATAGCAGAACAGGGAGTAGAGAGACTGCTAATACATCCCTCAACACCCATCAGCAAAGATTCCTCATATAACGGAGTGTGATGTACACAGAAGGCCACGAATGGCCAAGTTTTAGAGAATAAGAGACTTCAGTGTGCATGTCATTGGCTAGGTCTCCTATCTTAAACCTCACCCACCCATGGCTCAGGGACCATTGGGGAAGAGGGAGCAGAAAGATTGTAAGAGTCAGGGTTGGCACACGAACATATGCCAACTGGTGTGTACTGGGAACTTGCTCATATGAACTTACAGTCATGATGACAACATGCATAAGACCCATGAAAACTCAGTTAGACAAAAACCCAGCAAAGAACTGGGGAAATGGGCAGCAGGTTCCAACCTTAGCTGAGGAATTATTGGCAACTAATTTTTGCAGGGTGAGGGAGTGACACTAGATAAGCTGATTAGACTCCAGGGGATGAAATGGGACATCTGGGTACCAATACTTGATCAGATAGAACTTAACATACATGATAGACTGCATGAAATCCAGTGGGAGGAACTTTGTGAGGGTGTGGATGGGAAAGGGGTGTAATTTTGATTAAGATCTATTATATAAAATGCACACTTAATCAAAATATTTTAAAAAATGAAATGACTGTGTATTTATAAAAGTCAAACAATATATATGTAGGTTATACAGGTGTGATGGTTTCTGTCCTCAGAGGATTCAAACTTACAATTACGTTTTATATGCCATCTTTAACAACACAATATTTTGAAAATCTTTTTTCATACTTTAATATTTTTATTTCTAGCCTTTTGGTAGAATACCACTTAATTATACAATATACTGAGCTCTCTTATTTTCCTTCTTAATTTAAAAACTTGTACTGAATTTTTGAGATTTTTCATACAATATATTTTATGGTATTTTGATTCCCTCCTGTCCCTGAACTTCTTTTTACCACTCCCATGCAATTTCGTGTACTCTATATCTGGCCTATACAGTCTGACTTGTGTCTCCAGGCATCCTTCAGTGCGGTTCCATCCACTGGAGCCTGGCTAATATGCCAAGAATCCTGCCCTTGAAAGAGGCTGTCTCTCCACTTCCCAGCAGCCCTTACATGACAGTAGTGCCTCCGGTAGGGGTGGGATTTCTTACCCACTTGTCCATGTCTATTCTGAGATTTTGTCTGGTTTGACAGCGTAGCACTTATGTATGCTGTAACATGTTCATACATATAAAATTTTAAAAATTAAAATAAACCCAAGGAAGGGCAAACAAAAAAGATTTTCAAAACGACAGTGCGAAAACCAGAAATCATCCATCATGCAACTGAGGGTGGGGTGGGTGACTTCCACGTAGCTCTGTTCCACCTTGTTTGGGTACTTGAGAGTCTCTAGTGTTGTCTTCTTCACCTAATAGACACCTGTGCAATTCCTATGAGAACTGCAAGGACAAAGCAAGTAGCTTCTCTTGGGATCTGGAGCTGGAGCTCACCACTTACATTCATGCCTCGTTGACCAGAATGCTTCCAAAGTCAACCCTAGCTGCAAGGGAAGATGGGGAGATGTGATACTCACTTAAGTTTAAACCCAAGGAGCTCTGTTACTGAAAGGAGGAGGGAGAGATGGAATAGTGAGACCCAACCTACAATCACTGACATTTCTTATTTCATATACCCAGAGTAGCTTGATATCAATGTACCTCTAGCTTGAATTTTTCCTTTTAGGTTTTCTGTACATTTCAAGAAATAGTAACCATCTATGGCTATCTGTTCATACTGACAACAGCTAATGACAACAGCATCACATTCATTCCCATGCTTACATTGGGATGGGTAATTAATATTTTCTTGGTGCTGTGTTCACAAAGTTTCCATAATATTTTGTGATTCCCTAACTGAATTGTCAAGGATTTAGCCATTGTTGATTAAAAAAAAAACTTGAAAAGTTTACTGCCCAATTCTCTGTGCAATTTTTTTGTTGTTGTTGTTAAACAAAACACTTGTTGCCCTTGAGTCCAAAAACCTATCATTATTCCTTCTTAGTAGATGTATTGTTATCTAAAGAAATTATGAATTCTTGGGATACTAAATTGACAATCGGAGTAAAGGCTCAAAATTAAAGACGTATTAGTCTCTATTAAGAAACTAAAGAGGGGTTATGGAGATCCTCTGGTTTCTAACATGCTTGCTGTACAAGCCTGAGAACCTGCATTCAGTCCCCAGCACCCATGGGAAAGCTGGATACTGTCGTGTATCTGTTACAGCAGTGGAAAGGCAGAGACAGAAAGGTTCTCAGAGCTCATCAGCCAATCAGTCTGGCTAAACTGGTGAGCTCCAGATTCAGTGAGAGACCCTATGTTAAAAAGTAAGGTGGAAGGGGGCTGAAGAGAGAGCTCAATGCAGAGAGCTCTTACTGCTCTTCAGAAGACCCAGGTTTGGTTCCCAGTACCCACATGGTAGCTAACACTCTAACTCCAGTTTCAAAGGATCTGATGCTTCCCTCTCATCTCCAGGGTGCATCAGGCATGCAGTGATGCGTTCACATACAGGAAAAATATCTATACAAATAAAAAATAGGTAAATAAAAATCTTTTAAAAAGTAAGGTGGAGAATGTTTGAGCACTACAGCAGGCATCTACCTCAGGCCTCCATACACTTGAATATGTATGTTTACCACAATACACACAACAGCATACATACCTACACACACAATAAAAATGAAACTAAAGAGAAAAATAGAGGCCACGGAGGATAAATGTGTGAAGCAAGCCAGAGTTTAACTATGGCAAGATGAGAAGAATGTTCTTAGCTTTCTCATGCAGATATTTTTCTGAATATTGTCTTTGACAAAACTAGAGGCATCTGTGCTCTCTTCCCCATCTGGCCTGTTCATTTCAGAAACATAATATCAATAAAATGGCATATCGGTCTATCGTTAATGTATTCCCCAAATCTCCGAAGTACCTTAAGTGGTCGCTAAAATCTGGCACTGGTGACAGTGCACACATCTTCCATCAGTTCAGTGATTGATGTGTTCAATTTTACAGATGAGAAAATGGAGGATCCACAAGGTAAAATAACTTGTCCATGGTTGCAAATGCAGGGAGAAGCCACGAGGACTTTAAAGGTTGATGTGAACCTTCAATACATCCCATTAAGTTTTCTTATCTGCTCCAAGTCTCAAAGTTGACAATCATCTGAGTGCTTCTCACTCAGCCTTTTCAATTCCATCAGCTGCCAAGTCCTACCCCATGATCTGTGTAATAGTTTTCCTTTCCTGTATCCTCCAGCACTCCTGCCCCTGGCCTCCAGGAATCCTGTGCTTCCTGACAGTATTGTTCTTATTCCTTTTTTTTATTTACATGTGTATGTGTATATGGGATTCATGTGTGCATATATACAAGTCCACATATGTGTGGGGCAAACACGTACATAGTGCACATATATGTGTGTACATATGGAGGACAGAGGTTGAAGTCATGTGACTTCCTCCATTGATCGCCACTTGATTTAGCAAGGCAGAGTATCTTGCTGAACTGGAAGTTCCTGGATTCAGTCAGTCGAGCTAAGAAGCTTGGCCCAGGGTACCTGTCTCTACCTCCTAAGCTCTGGGATTAGAAGAAGGCCACTACACACACTCAGCTTTTTTGCGTGGGTTCTAGGGATCTGAACTCCTGCCTTGATGCTTGTGCAGTAAACTTTTTATCCACTAAGCCATCTCTGCAGCCCCACTGTTACTCTTATTTATAATGATTATCTAATTTGCCTCAAATCCATCCTCTGATAACCTTAAAGTCTTCATTTGCTCTCCAAAGCAGCCTTTCAGTTATAACTAGATTCCTAGTTTAATATAAAAGGCCCTTGGAAATTTACATAAGACTACCTTATTAAGCTAAAAACAATACTATATTTTGGGCAGAATGGCAAAGATTAGTGCCACTAGAAAGCACTTAAAGAATGCAAGAGTTGGGGGCTTGAGAGCTGGTTAGGCAGTTAAGAACACTGGCTGTATTGCAGAAGACCCGTGTTCGAATCCCATAACCTACATGGCAGCTAGCAACTGTTCAAAACTCCAAAAGTTCCAGAGGATCCAAGACCTTCTTCTGTCCTCTGCAGGCACTGTACAACATGGGTGCACTTATATCTATGCAGGCATAACACTCATACACATAAACAAAAATAAATAAAAATTTTTAATAAAAATAAATAATAAAAAAGAATGCAAGGGTGGATTCCTACCACACCCCTGTTCCATTAGTCTACTTGACTCCATGGAAGATATTTGCAATTTGAAATGGTAGTGAATTATCGTAAGCTGAACCAGAAGGTGACCCCACTGGTCATACTAGATGTAGTATCATAGCTTGATCTAATTAACACATCCCCATGACACCTGATAGGCAACTATTGATCTTTCTAATTCCTTTTTCTCTATTCCTGTTATTAATACTCCCTAGAAGCAGTTTGCTTTCAGATGGCAAGGCCAGTAATACACCTTCACTAAACAACCTCAGGGATGCATTAACTCTCTAGCCCCATGCATAATTGATCTTGCAGGAATCCTGATAGCCCTTTACTTTCACAAGATTCTACATTATTACACTGACAGCCTTATGCTGATCAGAAATGTGAGCAAAAAGAAACAGCAATTCTTCCTATCGGGAAGATATTAGAGGATGGGAAAAAAATCAACAAATACTCAAAGAGCTTCTAAGATGGTCCAGTGGTTTAAGGCATTGAGATACAGTGATGGCTTTGGAAGAAACTGATGTTCAACTACAAACCACCAAGCTACCATGCAACTGAGCTGCCCATCATGACTGCTGCCTGACTCATAAAGCTATGAACTTAGTTATTATGCACAATAGCATTCCAAGTTCCATCTGTTGGACCCATTTCCTGTTTGAAATTAAACTGAACCCTCTATCTGGTCCCTACTTCAAGTGTGTCCTAGCTGCCAGAGTTTCCTTGCCCTCTCTTACAGGAATATATGTATATAAGCTTTTTTGAGACAGGGTCTTCCTGTAGCCACAGCTGGCCTGGAACTGGCTACGCAGACCAGGCTGAACTTGATCTCACAGAGATCTGCCTGTCTCTGCCTCCCAAGTACTGGGATTAAAGGCATGCACCACCATGCTCAGCTCACAGGGATCTTTTTAAAAACAGACAAACTGAGTTTTAAATGGTTAACTATTTTATGTGCTTCTCCTGAGGAGCTAATATTTTATTCTACCTTACTCAATATTTATCTCTTACACTATCTATATTATAGTCTCACACTCTTGTGTTTAATGATTCAGATTATACCATTCAGAAATCAAAACAAAGCAACTTTCCTTTCTAGACCTGTTCTTTGCAAATCAAAAGCTCTCTGATTTCAGACTGAGGTGACTGTTGAGTGTTTTAAAAATTCCACTCATCAATTTACAAAATTTCCTTGTTGTATGTTTCATTTATCCAGAGGTCATGAACATCATAACATTGTAGGGAGATTTTAGAAGGAAAAGAGTGTCAAAAAACTTTCTAACTGTTCCTTCCTGTGAGCAGAGTTAAGGCCTCTTCCATGAACCTGGAGCTCTGATTCCCTCCTGTGAGCTGCTGAGGTCCCCTCACATGAGCCTGGAGCTTTGGTCCCCAACTGTCAGGCAATGTTCCACATTCTTCTAGTTGCAGGCTGATGATGGAGCAGATGGAGGACCAAGGACTTTCTGATGTTGGACAGCAGTTTCAACCTTCTCTGAGTGGCTGCATTCCCTACAGCCCCCTCCCCTGAGGTCCCAGGTTGTGCATGGCAATGGCTTTGCCTCTGTATTGGGCTTGTGATGCGGACAGGGGCGGTCTCTGTCATCTTCAAATTCAAGTCTTGGGAGGACTGATTCTCTCAGATGGACTTCCCAGTCCCCCTGAGAGTCAGCTGTGGTCTTGACTCCACTCCTAGGCACCCAGGCCTTGATATTGGACCTCTCCCTTTCTCAGGCACAAAGAGGTTTTCTATTATTTTTCTATTGCTCTTCTATAGCCCCAGTGCACCTTCACCTGTGGCCTACAGAAAATGTAAAACACCTAATTGAATTTCTAGAGATTAAAGTCACAGTCTGGGGAGTTAAAAAAAATTACTATGATAACTAATACAATACTCAAACCAAAAAAAGTCATTGCATTTTAGAATGTAAATCTGCAATTCTATATGAGTCTACTATAATTTTCTAGTGTTGTTTACTAAAAAACTGTACTACCAAGCTTCAATGACACTGTGAAATGTATCACTGTTGCTATAACGTGCATTTATCATTCACTCTTTCCAAAATCTCCAATCTATACAAAGTTTATTAATGTAATCATGCCATTTTTTTATTATTTTACGTGTATGAGTGTATTACCCACATGTATGTAAGCGTGTCCTTGTGTGCAATGCCACGGAGGTCAAAGGAAGGAATCAGATGCCCTGGAACTGGAGTTATAGATGGCTGTTAGTCACCATGTGGGTGCTGGGAACAGAACCTGAGTCCTCTGCAAGAGCACCCAGTGCTCTGAACCACTGATCCATCTCTCCTTCCCCAATTATGCTAATAAAAAAATGCTAAAAGAATTTCCAAATGATAATTTACTAAATACAGCAGTTTGATATGAGCCAGCTATAGCATGTATCTTTTTCAAATGCACAGAAACACTGTATAAATTATAAAATGTTTTTAATTTACTGATGAACACAAAAGAAAGAAAAAAAATCCAAAGCACCAGAAATGAATAGAAATTCAAAGCTGTAATCGTAAGAAGTGGCTTATCAAGTTCCAGGTTTTAGAATAAAACTTTCATGTTTGGAAAGAAAACTAATTCATATCATAAATCATGGACAAACATGGATATGAGGCAGCTATGTACCATAGGACAACCATAGCCTCTCCTCCATGGATTTCTCATGGAAGTGACCATGGGAACATGACCCTAAGCTCATCACCTGCACATTCACCAGACCAGCATTACATAGATGACTTGAGGTGAACAGGGGCTGTGCATCAGCTCACTTGGGACTTGGCTGGTGTTGGAAAGTGCTTTAATGGTTGAACCTGGGTAAATGACCCTCGAGATGGTCCTGCGTGTATCTAGTGCACCTAGCTAGTGTTCTTACTCTGGTATGTCTTTGAAACAAATATGCCCTTCTACACCAGGAAACCTGTGATGAAAGAGGCTGTATCCTTTAAGATTCTTGAGATAGGGGGCTGGAGAGATGGCCCAACAGTTAAGAGTGCTGACTGTTCTTGCAGAGGGTTTGACCCTGGGTTTGATTCCCAGTCTCTACATGGAGGGTAACAACCATCAGTAACTCCAGTTCCAGGGGATCTGACAACATAGCTTTTTATAGGTTATCAAATTGTTCTCTAAATGTATCACAGAAATTGAGAGGCAGGGACTGGGAAGATAGCTCAGTGTGTGACAGCACCCGCTATGCAAGCCTGAGGACCTGAATTTGAATCACCAAGACCCACATAAAAGTCTGGTAAAAGGGCTGGAGAGATGGCTCAGCAGTTAAGAGCACTGGCTGCTCTTACAAAGGACCCAGGCTGGATTTCCAGCACCCGCCTGGCAGCTAATAACCATCCATAACTCCAGTTCCAGGGAATCCAACACCCTCTTCTGATCTCTGCAGGAACTGCATGACATGGGTGCACTTACATACATGCAGACAATACATTCATACGCATAAATTTAAAATAATAAAATATTTTTAAAGCTGGTTATGGTAGCACATGCCCCTGTAACCCTGGAGCTGTGGAGGAGGTATAGACAAGCAGGGCTGATCCCTAGGGCTTGCTGGCTGTCAGCCTTGCTTCAGGTTCAATGAGAGACCCTATCTCATGGGAATAAAGCAAGACTGATAAGCAGGACTCCCAACATCCTCCTCTGGCTTCTGAAGTTACCCAAGGGGTATAGATATCCACATGCACATGTATGCATACACAACACATACACTACATACATACACCACACATGAATTTTTTAAAGAAAAAAATAGAAAGAATTTAGGAGGAAAAGAACAGAAATACAGTTCAGATTCCAGATGCCTATTTTGTGTCATGAAACACTGTAAAAAGTTTAATACTGTGCTGTCCACAAGGAGCCTATTCTGGTGTTAAGAAGACAAGGTTTAAAATATTGGGTGACAGAAAACAGTGAAGGAAGGGGAGTATAAAGGAAGGGTGTCTAAGAAAGGATGTGGGATTCTATGCTGGATCAAGGTGGAATCTGAAGCCCAGAGAGCGATAAAATATTTACTATATAGTATTCAAGATGGTGTTCAGCAGTCACAAGTTATGTGAACTGAAACCTGATCAGTCAATCCATAAAAGGAGATGATTTTGGAGACTTCGCCATGCCATCACAGGCCAAGCTTCTCTATCTTATTGATCTCCCACTTGGAGAAAGTGGCTCTTATCCTTATATCTAGGCATGAGAAAGAGGGAGAACAAATATGTGGGAAAATTTAAAACTTTCTCAGAAACCCTTAGCTTATATCTTCTTTATCAAAACTGGATCATGTGTCTACCCTTGGAAAGCAATATTTAAAAACTAATTAATTAATGGAGAAATAAATAAGTAAACCTAAAAAATGCATGTATATTTATAAGGAAGAAGAAAAAAATAAGGAAGTGAACCAGCTGTGTCCCTGTCTTGAAATTTCACAATTCGTTTTTCATCTGGATACCATAATTAATTTGGGGGGGTCTTTTTGAGACAGGTTCTCCCTGTAGCCCCAGCTGACCTAGAACTTGCTGTGTAGACCAGGCTGGTCTTGAACTCACAGAGATCCACCTGCCTCTGCTGGGATTAAAGGCGTGCGCAACCATGCCTGACTCAGAGTTACTTTTTTTGACATCATGAATTAAACATTTCCTGTAAAGTTCCTTCACCACTACTTTTTAGAGCCAAGACGAAAATAAAAACACATTAGGACAAGTTACAGACTCTGTCATCACTTTGTCTGCCTCATTGCCTGCTGTCCACAAAGACTCCTCTGCACAGGATTTGTTTGCATTTCTCTGCTCTACCACTTTTGCTGTTTGGGCTGGTTATGCCTCACAGGTTTGAGCCGATCTGTCTTAGATCACTTTCTACCCTTATAACAGAATACGACAGACTGTCTTTTGTAAAGGTTTATCTGTCACAGTTCAAGAATGTGGGAAGACTAAGATCAAGATGCCAGACTCTGTAATGGTCTTCTTGCTGTTGAAACATGAAGAGGGCTTCACATGCAAGAACAGGTGACAGGCCAGTCTCTCTTCCTCCATTTACAAATCTCCAATCTCACACTAGAAGCTCCTCCTGACCTCATTTACCTCCAACTACTTCCCAAAGACCAGAACGCCAATGATCATAATCACAGGAAACTGGGTACTAAATTTCCAACATAAATTCTGAGGGACACATTCAAACCACATCTGGTCAAGTCCTTTGGACCAACCTCCATTTCAACACCAAAATTGAATAACTGCTCTTTGGGAGAACGTGCTTTTCCCAAAATCAGAGTTAAATATCCTGCATTTCAATGAACTCATGAAAGTCAGTATGTACTTACAACACTATATTAGAAAAACACCTAGCCTAAGACTTATTTCTCTTGGACTGCTTCTTATATACCATTATCTTCAGAGACAACCACAAGAACTGACAGGAAACTCTCAAAATGTTTGACATATGAATAAGTGGCTGAAATCTATCACTTGATGCTTCAAATAACATTGTCTAAAGATACAGGGAATAAAAACTGGAAAAATTACAAAGAGAACATATCTATCATTCAAGGGGACATTCTAGCATATTTCTTTCTGTACTTGGTAGACGAAATAGCATAAAAGCAAAGCACGTGCAGAACACTTGAATCACAGTGTTAGCAAATCCAACCTAATCATCATATAGGAACATAATAAAATAACTGCAGAACACATTCTTTCCATGTAAACTAGTAACATGTACAAAATTGAACCATGTAACTGACCACAAAGCACATTTAAAAAATCAAAGAAGAAAATTCTATAGAGGATGGACTCTGATAGTAGTGTAACAATACTATAAATTAATAAAAACATAGCTGGGAGCTGGAGAGATGGCTCAGGGGTTAAGAGCATATACTACTCTTTCAGGGAAGCTGAGTTCAGTTCGCAGCACACACATCAGGTGACTCACAACTGCCTAGAACTGCATATCCAGGGGGATAGCATACCTCTGGTCTCCGAAGCTACCTGTACTTACACGAACACATCCTCCTCCCCTACATACAATAATTAAAATACTAAAAAGAAATTGGACCAGGAATGGTGGTGCCTGCCTTTAATCCCAGCACTCGGGAGGCAGAGGCAGGGGGAGCTCTGTGAAATTCAACACAATCTGGTCTACAGAGCAGATTCTAGACCAGCTGGGGCTACGGGGAGGCCCTGTTTCAAATAAAACAAAACAAAATAAATATTTTTCAAACTAACTGGAAAAATCTCTTACAAGTTTTATTTTAATGCATACATTAGAGTTAATTATTATATAGGTTGGAAGGTATCAAAGTTATTTTTAACATAGATATTTACTTGTTATAAATTGGTCTAAAACAGATTATCCTTTCTTCATATGCATCGCTCTATTCCTGGACTTTTTCTTCTGTCCCACTGATCCATTATCTGCTGTTCCTTTGATAACCTCGGAGCACAGTGATGTCATAACTTCATCTCTCTGAGTTAGTCTGCTTTCTAACCTCCTTCTTTTTCAAATCAGTTAGTTTTTATATGAACATTCTAACCAAATTGTCAATTTTTACAAAAAAAAATTTTTCTTAAGATTACATTGAATATACAGACGAATTTTGGGACAACTTTAGCTTCCCATAGCAACACATGTTTATCGGTATTTACAGTTAATAGAACAAAAACAAAACCACAGACTGAAAGAAAACCTTTGCAAACAATATATCAGATAAAAGATTTGAATTTAAAATAGGTTGGGCCATAGGAGATTGGTATTATCAAGGGGAAATGGGAACACTTTAAATGGGGAAGGCATGGGAAAGAGAGAGACAGAGACAGAGACAGAGACAGAGACAGAGAGGAAAGAGAGATGAATAATGCCTAGCTAGTGTAAAATACCAGAGGGAATCAAATTAGTTTGACAACATAATGACAATTCTACATACAATATGTCTACATGAACCCATATGCACCATATGCATAGTTGAAGACTACATAACAAGAAACAATGCCAGACAGGAGAAAACATCTTTTGAGTTGTTGGTCAGGGCATTCCATAGACCCCCTAAATCACACAGGCTATTGCCATAGCCTTTGATTGCCTCCCAGAACTTGAAGGTAAGAAAACCCTTTGCTGAACACAAGATATACTTTGGAGACCAGATTTGGAGCAGTGAAGCTAGAAGTTACTTCCCTTGAAAGCAAGCTCTCATAGCTTTGGAGAGCACTATGCAAGTAGCCATGAGAGAACATCAATGGATGGCCCAACACCAGTTTCATGACCAAATAACCACATCAATGACCAGCACAGCATATTACACTGGTGCAGTAGTGGCAGTTTTATCTTGGGGTCAATCAACAGCTATCTAATTGGACTTAAAGCTCACTCAAGGGACGAAACTCATGTGTGGTACTATAATCAGTGCCAAATAAACATGGCTGAAGAGGTCATAGATCTTAGAGAAATCCCTGAGGCTGTCACATCTCTAGGCTAATGTAACTTCTTACTAAGTGCAAAATATGTATCCTTATATTTACAGTCAATTATCCCAGTGACCACTCGTCAAAGAAGCTTCTTTTGCAACAGATGGAGACTACTACCAAGTACAACTGGTCACATACAAACATTGTCTGTGAATTGCCCAAGCCTAAGCGGCACATCTACAATGCAACCTCTATACCTAAGGCTCATGCAACATAGAACAAGGGGTAAAAAGGACACTAATGAATCTCTCAACTCTCATTAATGAAGCTCCCTCATGCAACAGAGGGCCAGTAACACAAAAGGCCACAAATGGCCAAAGCATGGCTATTAGGAGTCTGCAGAGTGTGGGTCCATGGACAGGACTCCTAAATTAAGCTTCACGCACCCAGAACTCAGGGACCATTGTGGAAGAGCGAGTAGAAAGATCATTAGAGCTAAGGAGGAAGTGAGTGATCATATGGAATTTGAATCCTACAAGCTCCTGGAACCCTGCTCATATGAACCTACACCAATGGTTTTGGCATGCTCAAGACCTATGCAAACTCAAGCAGACAAAAAACATGGAACTTTGGAAATTAGCATCAGATCCCAATATTGGCTGAAGAAATACTGGCAGATGATTACTGCTGGTGAGGAAGAGCTACTCTTCTTAAAGCAAGAGACTCTGGATAAGCTGACTAGTCCTCAGTGGATGAATTTGTACTGAGGCACATCCAGGGACACTAACTTGACACAATAGGTCTCAACACAGATGAAAGAATATATGGATTCCAGTCGGGGGCTATGGAGGGTTTGGTGGGGAAGGAGGTACAAAGATGATTAAGATTGATTGAGATGTTCTGTATGAAATACACAAAGATTCAATAAAAATATATTTTATGTTATCATAAGCTACACTTAAAATTTTAATTTCCAATTGTTAGGGAGAAAACACCTATCTTCCTCTAATAAGTATCCAGTGTATTCAGAGTTTTTTAGATGGCACTTATCTATTTTAAGTTCCTTTCTATCCCTAGTTTACTGAAGTGCTTTTTCCTCTCTTCTCCTCTCCTTTCCCCTCCTCTTCCTTTTAAAAATATTTTTAATTTGTTATTTTTATTGTATGTGTATGAATGTATTGCCTGCATGTGTCTAAGTGCACCTGTGTTGTACAATGCCCACAGAGTCAGAAGAAGGAGTTGAATTCCCCTGGAACTGGACTTATGGAGGGTGGTTAGCTACCATGTGGGTGCTGGGAATTGATTCCGGGTCCTCTGCAAGAGCAGCCTGTGCTCTTAACCGCTGAGTCATCTCTCTGGCCCCCTCTTCCTCTCTCTTCTTCACGCCTCCTCTTCTTCATGCCTCTTCTTCTCCTCTTCCTCCTCCTCCTTCTTTATACAAGAATGGATGTTACATTTTGTCAAATATTTTCTGAATCTCTTGAGATCTTATTTTTAGTATTTTACTCTGTTAATATAGAAAATTACCTTGACAGAATTTTAAATGTTAAAGTAGCCATGTATTTGAGATTAATTACCAGATCATGATACACCACCCCTTTCGTATATTACTGGATTTGATCTGCTAGAATTTCATTTAGAATTTTGAATGTTTGTTGATGATTAAAACCTGACCTGTGGTTTTCTTTACTTTTAATGTCTTTGGTTTTGGTAGCAGAAAAATGTGTGCATAAAAGAATAAATTGAGATTTTTGATCCCTCTTCACGTTCTAGAAGTCTGCACAGACTTTTCAAATACTTGGTGAAATTCACTAATGAAGCAATCTGTGCTTGGCATTCATTACACAGGTCAGGTAAAAGAGTTTGTTAGATATGGCAACAAAGCATGATCCAAAGTGAAAAAAACTGATGAGCTGAACTTCCTGAAAATTAAGAATATATGTTCTTTGACAATTAATGGAATGAAAACCAAACCACAGACTTAAAGAATACTTGTGCAAATAACCTGTCTGGTAAAAGATTTGAATTTAAAATATATAAAGAACTCTCACATTCAGTAATAATATTAATAACAGTAATATACAATAAAATGAGCAGCTATCATGCAGAATAAGGGACAGAGACTGACCACATGGTCTTCTCAATAAGTGTAGAAAAAGCAATTGCTAAAATTCAACATCCTTTCAAAACAAAAATCTTTGAACAAATTATGTAGAGAAGGAAGATGTCCCAACATACTGAAGGCTGTATATAATAAGCCAACAGCTAGCATTCTATTGAAGATCTGAAACAAAGCAATAGTGCACAACTTTCCACTTTTATTTGACATTTTAGTGGAAGTCTTAGCAAAAGCAGTCAGGTAAGAGGCAATAAAAACATCCAAACAGAAGAAGAGGCAGTCAGTTATCATTGTAAGCAGGTGGTAATGCTACACAGAGAAAATGTCAACAACAATCAAAAGCTATGGTGTTAGTCAGGATTCACAAAAGGAACAGGACTGGTACACACACACACACACACACACACACACACACACACACACACACAGGGATTTATTAGGCTGACTTACAGAATAGAGTCTGACAGGGCAACAATGGCTGCGCCACACAGGAAAGGCTGATGATCCAGTAGCTGCATAGTGCACGAGGTTGTGTCTCAGCACTCCTAATCTGGCACCGAAGGCCTAAAGGATTCCTAGAGATCTGCTAATCTTCAGTCTACTTTGGAATCTGAATAAGTTAGTTCTACTGTCAGGAAAGGAATGCCACAGCAACAAGATGAAACTACCAGTGAAGGCGAGCAGGCAAAATTTAAAAGCTCCCTTCTGCCATGACCTTTAATCTGGGCAGCCATCAGAAGGCAATACAGGGGCTGGAGAGATAGCTCACTGGTTAAGAGCACTGGTTACAGAAGACCTGGGTTCAAATCCCTGCACCCTGATGGTGGCTCACAACCATCCATTTAACTCCAGTTCCAGGGGATCCAACACCCTCTTCTGGCCACCACAGGCATTGCAGGGTAAGTGTGCACTTAAATTCATTTAGGCAATACACATACACATAAAAAATTTTTAAGTAAAAAATGAAATGTTAAAAAAGAAGGTAATGCTCACATTTAGAGTCTTCTGGCTTCAAATAATCTGATTCGTTACATCTCTCTAGTTTCAGTTAATCCCAGATCAATATTATTAAAAACTGATAAACAGATTCTGCAAAGTTTCAAGGCAAATAAACACAAAAATACTTCTTCAAATACACCAGTAGCAAATTTTCTGAACTATAACTCAAGAGATCCATCCCACTTAACAAAAGCTACTGAAATCTCTGTAGTGAAAAGTGTAGATTTTTTTTAACGACAGAAGTTGAAAATAGAATACATAAATGCAAAGACCTCTCATAAATTGTAAGAATCAAAATGGTTAAAACATTCAGCACTCTATGTGTGCGACAGTTTTGGCCTAGGGATCAAAGAGCCTGATTTGCTGATAAGGATGGGTCCTGACTTCTACTTCCCCATTTCATGCTAGAGCTAGTTTCAATAAAAGAATGGGCAAAGCCCCAGCTCAAGAGCATAGTCCTAAGAGACATCTGAAGGAATGGGTGCCTGGCAGTTTGGGTCTGCTCTTGTTCTTATGAATGCTAAGAGTCAGGGTGTCTCTTTTTTAAGCATCATGATAGTGTGACTTAGTAATGCCACAAGCCTTTACAGAACTAAAAAAAATCATAAACTTTGTACAGAACTATGTAAAACCATAAAAAGCCAAAACACTCTTGATCAAAAAGAATAAAGCACAAGACAAGCCGAAGTAACCAAAACTGTGGAGTTGACATCATAATAGAGACACACACTAATGGATCATAATAGAGAACCTGGAAGTAAACTAATCTACAGACCAGTGATTCCTTCTTTATTTCCTTCTTTCCATGTGTGTGTATGTATGCATGCATGTGGGCACACTCCTCCCATGACAAGTGTGTGGGGACCAGAGGACAGCCTGTGGGAGTTGGTTCTTTCTTTCCAGCACATGGGTCCTTGGGATGGAACTCAGCTCTTCAGGCTTAGTAGCAGGGCCTTTATTCACAGAGTCATCTTGCTGGGTCACCAAGTGATTTTTGAGTCTCCTGCCTCAGGCTTCCTGGGAGCTTGGACTATAGGGATGTGCCACTATATCTGTTTTGTCATTGATATGTTAATTTAAATGCAATTGCTTTAAATCTACACATCATTTTTGTGGTATGAATATGTTAACAAATTTGAAGATGGGATTCTCTCTCTCTTTCTCTCTGTCTCTCTCCCTCTCCCTGTGTGTGTGTGTGTGTGTGTGTGTGTGTGTGTGTGTGTGTGTGTGTTTGAGGTACTAAGAACATTCACTGAAGGAAGTACTTTCTTTTCAATAAAGAGTAGTGGGAAAACTGGGTATCCATGTGCAGAAGAATAAAAGTAGACCCCTATCTAGTTCCAAAAATCAACTCAAAATGGATTAAAGACTTAAAAGGGAAGGTTTGATACTTTGAAATTACAAGAAAGAGAAAGAAAGAAAAAAAGAAAGAAAGAAAGGAAGGAAGGAAGGAAGGAAGGAAGGAAGGAAGGAAGGAAGGAAGGAAGGAAGGAAGGAAACAGGATATGCTTTAAGACATTTCAGTTGGTAAGTATTCGGTGAGGATAAGATCTCCCAAAATATAGGAAACAAAAGGTAGACAAATGGAATATCATCAAACTAAAAAATTTCTCAGCCTAAGCAATAATCAGCAGTGTGCAGAGACAACCCATGGAATGGAAGAAAATATTTCCAAATGTTTGAACAAATATTAATATCTGGAATATATAATAAACTCAAAAAACAAATTACAAAAAATAAAATAAATTGACTGAAAAAGAGGCAATAGACAAATAGACATTTCTCAAAATAAAAAAATACAAATTACCAACATATGGAAAATGTTCAACAATCCCTGATCATTGGAGAAATACAAATCAAAACCACAATGAAATATCACCTCACACAGGGATGAAAACCTGTTATTAAATATATAAAAGGTACATGATGTGAGTATGGAGGAGATTGGGTTCCTTTCTCTTTTTGATTTTTCTTTTCTACTCAACACTTTGAGTTTGTATTGCTGTCCTTCTGGAAAGAGGACAGGCTATAAATTTTTACTCTAATTCCATTTTTACTCTAATTTTTGTTTTCTATTTCTTTGAGGAAATTACCTATTACAGTCAGATACTTTCATTCCCCTACCTGTAAAGGAATATCCCAAAAGATGAATAAACCTTGGATAATAACTTCATTATTAAACAATGGGAATAGAATTCTGACTAACAAGAAAACTTTAGAGTGTATTAGAATGATTTCAATTATTGTGTTTGTAACTTGTTATAAAATTACTTCCTCATTTTCAAAACATTATTCTGCCCTTTTCCTGATATAAATTTGAGAATATTTGGTTTAGGACATATTATATCGTAATTAAATATTAGATTCTATGAATTAAATATTCAAAATATTAATGATCCTACCATACAAAATAAGTCCTTGTTTGCATTTATTTGTTATAAAATTATATAAAAGCAAAATGACTTGGCCCTAGAGCCTAGGATCAATTGCTTATCTGGACTAATAAAGGAAAAAACCTTATACATTATGTTGAGGATGCTTACTTCAAAAGTTCAGCAATCAACTAGGCAATAAAGAAGTTGGTAGTGTAAGTAAAAACTAGAAATTAGTAATGCATTGACTTAGTTTTTACATGTTTTCTTACTCCAGAGTGAAGAGGAATTGCAGGCATAAGAACACCAAGTCTTCTGTGTTCCTAAGCTTTAGGGATTTTTATTATTTTTATCTTAAGTGTATAAGTGTTTTGCCTGCATGTATGTAAATGCATTTGTGTCCTGCAATGCCCAAAGAGGCCAGAAGAAGACATCAAATCCCCTGGAACTGTAGTTACAGATTATTGTTAGCCACCACGCGGGTTCTGGGAATGGAACCCAGGTTCCTAACTGCTGACTCATCTCTTCAACCCCTTAATGCTTTAGGTTTTGCATCTGTAAAATAGATAATACAATCTGCGCTTAAGGAGGATTGAGATCATGCGTGTTTTGTCCAGTATACAACCTAACGTTCCACCACTTACCACTTGAGTGACCTTGGCCAAGTTACTTAATCATTTTCTACTTTTACTCATTTGAAATGCAATTAGTATATATTGCATTATGCATGCATTTATACATAAGCTATTTTATTTATGTAGGTTTTGTTTTGAGGATAAGATTTTTAAAATGACATGCGAACATGTTTTTAATGAAGAATTAAAAAATAAGGAAAATAATTTCCAAAGAGTTACCACTAGTTCAGTTTTCCCCACTACAAATGCTGCATGCTCACGGGTCAGTGAAAATATGGTATGGAATGGAACCCAGTTGTTTCTCTGTACAACTCCTTTCTTATTGTGGTAGATTCCACAGAGAAACAAGTTACAGGTTAAGTTCTATACTTCTCTATGGTATAGCAAAGCTACCAGTTGCCAAAAAGAGCAGTTGTTCTGTGATCCAATCATTTAATAGCTGGACAGTTTATGGGACTTTAGTCACTTGTAGAGTTCAGAAAAACCCAATTCCGATACAGTCTTTTAGGTACTGCATACAGAATGAGTTTCTGGACTGAGAGATGGCTCAGTGTTTGGCTGTTCTTGCAGAGGACCCAGGTTCAATTCCCAGCACCACATGGCAGTTAATCATTTCTAATTTCAGTACTAGGGGACCCAAAATCCTCTTCTGGCATCTGTGGGCACCTGTGCGCGCTCTCTCTCTCTCTCTCTCTCTCTCTCTCTCTCTCACACACACACACACACATAATAATAAAATACACATTAAAAAGAATAAGTTCCTATTGAAAATGCCTTTCTAGTAAGCAATAGCAATGTCTATGCAAGTATAAGTAATCATTAGGATTAACTAATCAAAAACTGTAATAAACTATACTTGAAAAGTATAATTACCTTTAAGTAAAGGAGCACTGCAAAAAAACAGTATTAATGGTCTAAAGAAGAATTTAAAGAAATTCAAATTTTCTTCCTTCCTTGCTTCCTTCCTTCCTTCTTTCCTTCCTTTCTTCCTTCCATTTCTCCCTATATTACTAACAACTAACTTTCCCATCTAATGATAAATGGACAGAGAAAGGGAGATAATTTTGCAAAGCTCAGTTCTTTTCTTTACTTATTTGCCAAGATATAGTTAGGATGTGACTTCTTTTATGTATGTGTGCATGGTATACATGTGTATGTATGCATGTTTGCATGTGTGTGAGTACACCTGTGTGTGGAGTTGCATGTGCACTTCTGTGAATGAGGCTCAAGGTTGCACAAAATAACATTAAGTGGTCTTCGCTCTTTCAGAAGTTAGTCTTTCTATTCTACATTTGAAATACATGCTTACAGATCAAAGCTCAAAAGACTGTAGAACAAAAAGTACTAGAGGGCTATGTAAATCACCCAAATAAGTTCACTGAAGATTCAAGGACTCTAAGATGCATAACCACTAAAAACGCAACTAACAATGGGAAATGCATTAATTTTGGAATCTGCACATCAAGTTGCTAAATAATATGATGCTCATCAATAGCGGCTGTTTAAAAATAGTAAGTTGCTACAGTATGTCTCCACAGGAAATCTGAGTGTTTGTGGGGTCGAAGAGGCAGAACCATAGCGAGCGGACTCTCTAAGGAATACGTCTAAAGAACCAGGTGATGGACTTGGTGAGTTCAGAGAATACCTAGATGTGCAAAGGTAAGAAGCCTGAGACCAAGCATTGCCGGTGAGGAGATCAGGGTCCACAAGGCGCAAAGGCGCGCACCAGGGTCCTCTGGTCACAGAATGATGAGGATCCTCTTTCTTACTGTGAAGAGGGCAGCTTTGGATAGCGGAACGCACGCGATATGGCCTCAGGAGCCAGCCGAGCCCCGGCCAGGAGCGCACCGGATGCCAAGATGAGGTGGGGGATTCTGAATCTTTCCATCCTAACGGTTTCCACGTTGCCTCCCGCTACCCCGGGATGGGCTTCCGAGTGCCAGGAGCAAACACCACCCCAAGCCGCGCCCCCGCCTTGCCTCCGGCCGGCACATACCCGGCTGTGGCCCGCCAGTGTCTTCGGCAACGTCACTTCCGGCGCGCCTGGCTGTGGAGAGGCGCCCAGCCGAGGCGCGCGGTGTGCAGCTGCCGGGGACGCGCCGCTGCCGGGGGCGCGCCTGGAGGGCGGGCCGCGGGAAGGGGGAGTGTCTGCGCGCCGCCGCCGCCACCGCCACGGTCCCCGCCGTTGCCGCCGCCACCGCCGCCGCCGCCGCCTGGAGTTCGCCGCAGCCCTTGGCGGAGACCCCGCTGTTTCTCCCGCCCGACGCGGGGCTGCAGCGGCGCCCTGACCGGTGCAGAGCGGCGGCGAGACGGCCCGGCCCGGCCCCCTTCCCATCCCTGACCCCTGCTCGCCTTCGCCCCCGACATGGGGAACGCGGCGACCGCCAAGAAAGGCAGCGAGGTGGAGAGCGGTGAGTCGAGGGCCGGGGCAGGGTTCCCGCCGCGGGCCGGCGCGGGGCGCGGAGCGGCGCTCCAGGTCGGAGCCCCCGAGGCCGCGCGCACGGGCCCGGCCTAGCAGCGGCTGCCGGCTGAGGTCCAGGGCGCTGGAGACCCGCTGTCTTCTCCGTCCCCCATCTCGGGGGTGAGGGCGGAGGGAGAGACC